>OY744526.1:132104531-132224531 GCA_963556195.1 Sepiola atlantica | reverse complement strand
ATACACTGCCTTCTGCTATTTTACGCACCTTTAATTTACAAGCCAATTGAGTTCGTGGACTTTAGAAATATTTTCAACTGTGCACAAATGTGTGGAGGACTCGGATAAACTACTAGGCATGCACCTCCCTCGCCGGCAGTGGGCAATGATCAACCAACTCAGGACATGTGTCTGCCGGTTCGCCACGACCATGAAAGGATGGGTACTCAGGGACTCGGCTGTCTGCAACTGTGGTCACTCCAAACAGCCAGCATAACTGCGCTAGACAAGAAACCATTAGCATGGCTTTTCTCAACCGATCAGGTGATCAAACAGTAAGATGCTGTGAAGAAGAAAAGAAAGCTATGCATAATCAGCATACGAAATTCGGAGTTTCCCTTTATTTGAAAAGTAATTTCTAAACTAATAATCTTATTCGACTCAAATTTAAACATGTCCATTTAAAGGTTAGTACTTTATAAACATCATATGCATTTTTCTATTAATGGCGCTTCAATTATGTATATATATATATATATGTATGTATATATATATATATATATATATATATATATATATATATATATATATATGTATATATATTGTATTTAGGCAGCATTTTCTCATTTATGCGCAGAGAACGTTTTCACATTAGTGAATTTAAATCGTCAACGACTTGTGAAAACGTTCTCGGCGCGTAACTCCGGTGTGTTTTTACAAAATATCTTCTTTCTCCATTTTTTGTTTATTTGCCTTGACACCTGAGTATGATTCGACGAAGAATCGAAAACGTTCGTAAAACCTATGGTACCTTTGAAACATTTGTGAATGTTTTTGATTTTAATACAAAAAAAGATCATCAGAAAAATTGATAAGATAAAATACGTATAATTCACCAGACGAATTATGTTATTTTAAACAATGTCTGCATAAATATATATATATATATATATATAAATATATATATATATATATATATATATATATATATACATATATTTATATATATATATTTTTTTTTTTTTGTATATATATATATTTATATATATATATATTTTTATATATATATATATAAGTATATATGTATATGTATATAGGCGTATCTGTACATGTATATATATATATATATATATATATATATATTGTATGCTGTGTAAATTATTTATTTAATATATTTTCCACTGTATATATCGTTTTAAATCTTTATTTTTATTATTTAATGTTAATATTTGAACTTTAAACTTTTAACCTTTATTTTATTATCATTATTATCATGTTTAATAATAATAATAACAATAATAATAATGATAATAATTATAATAATGATAATAATAATAATAATAATAATTACAATCATTATAATGATGATAATAAAAATACTGATCTCTATAGTATCAGTTATGTTGTATTTTATTTCATTTATGATGTATTCCTAGAAATAATAGCAATTGTCTCAGATTTTTCGGAAATGTTGAATTACTTCGTGTCTTTATTCTGTTAATATCATAGAGTTATCAACTCCTGTTTAAAAATCTATATTTATGCATTTCTTACCAAAACGAAAACGATTTCTTTCGTATTTTGATCTGTTTTTTTTATACTTAAAGACTTTTAATATGATGTATTTACTTTATTGCATTGTTTGTGAACATATGGTTTGCTTTGATGTTCAAATTTAAGTTTTTGCTACCGATCGGTTTCTTTTTATTTCATCTTTTTCCTTTAGATGTGTTTGTCTGAATTTTAAGATTTATTTGATTACTCCGAAATTATCGTCATTTTGCTGGAGTTGGAATCAGTTGTAAAAGCGTAGATTCCATTTTATTCGTATCGACATCTCCAGAAACACATGTAAACGATATTTTATTCTGAACTTTCAATCGATAGAATTATAAAATTTGTATTTAATATTTTATTTTTCTCAGTAGCTCTATGAAATATTTTAAAATTAAATTTGTAAATATTAAATATCGAGATCCATCTTTGCACATTCAATTGATTTATATCTGAATCGATCTTAACTGGTTCTTGATTCTAACCTTTATATTATTTTCTGTCATGTATATATATATATATATATATATATATATATATATATATATGTAATATATACACACACACACATATATACACATATGTATATATGATGATTTTTTATGAGAATCGAGCTGAACTATATGAAATAAGTTTTTATATATATATACATATATATACATATATATATATATATATAAATTAATCAACTTGAAATGTGTTAATGAAGTGAACATTAAACCTAGTTATTTAATAGTGTCCAATGCCAAGTAGAGCATTTATAAAATTACATAAACAATAGCATAGCCTTACGCCAATCAACCAACGTTTCGATGCGTATTACCGCATCTTATTAGAGGCAGGACTAAAAGCTTTGGTAAGGTGCGGTAATACGCATCGACACGTTGTTTGATTGACGTAAGGCTATCATATTACTTATGTAACTATATATATATATATATATATATATATATACACTTATTTTATATAATTCAGCTCTATTCTTATCAGAATCATTTACCAAAGAAAAATAAAGCACAATACTGAATGTTTAACACTTTAAAATGGTGTTTAATGTTATTTCAATTTCAATGAAGCTATAAATAAGTATAATAACAGATCAGAGTTCTTTCATACTGAGATTTGATAGCAGATCCATAGCCAACACTTCTTAAGGGTGTTCCCAGAGAAAACTCACAGCATTTGTTGATAAAATCAAAATCCTCATCTTGTTTCGATAACAAGTGTAGACAAGAGAAAAACGGTTTTATACATATCTGATGGGTATAAGTGAACGTATCTGAAGAACACACCTCACAGCTATAGTTTACGGATGTAAACATTAAAGTAATTACATTTCAATACATATAGACATTAATAAACCAGAGAACAAAGGGTCAGACAATTTTCCGTGCAAGGTCAAATTAAAAATAGGAAACTCATTAATTATGTCAAAATAATCTTGTCTATGGTTTAATGTTGCTTGTATATTGATTAATGTTCGTATCAACTAATCATTTGGGGAGACTTCTCATTGTTTTCAATTGCTTAAAGACGGAAATGCAATTGCAGTAACTACTGTGTATTTAGTTTTATTCTGACAACAAAGTAAAGATTTACTTATGAGGAATTATCATAAAAAATAATTATTTTTTGTCAGCTGCCTCGTTTACTGTTTTATAAAATATAAGTTTTCTTTATGAAATGGTGTAAAAATGAGTGTATATTTAAGCCTGACGATTCCCTCCAACGATGAAACGCAGAAGCCTCTGTGTAACTTTTTTCATTACTTATTGTATATATACATATATATATATATATATATATATATATAGTTGCCGGTTTCAGTGTAATATATATATATATATATATATATATATATATATATATATGTAGTTGCCGGTCTCAGTTTCTGTGGTTTAAGGTTGTTCGTGATATTTTCTGGGAAAAGTGTAGATTAGGTTTTTATATAAGTTCTGTAGTCTTACACGATTTTAGGATGATTTTTATTAGTCATGTACGTTTTCCATATGTGTTAGTTGTTTGTTATAGTTATAATGTAGTGCAACTCTCAATATTTATTTAATAAGTCGTATTTGACGTATTATTTTTTTTTTAATAAGCTTAAAAGCGTCACCATATTGACCTGGTGCTGGGATAGTTTTAAATCATAATTTTATGATTTTTGTTTCATGTTTATTGATGTAGTAGTTGAATAAATCCTAGTGAAGTTCTCAGCTACTTGAAGAGCTTTGTATTACTATTTTATGTATATATACTTCTAATATATAAAGTTATCTTTTCGTATTCTCGGAGTTTGTCATCGATAGCAATACATCTATAAATCGGTATTTAATTTTGAGGATCTATGGTTTCTTGTTATTAATTCGGTTTTTACAAAGATATATTTCTCCTTGGTCCCTTTCGGAATTCTTGTGCAACGCCTATTGTGCATTAATATATATATATATATATATATATATATATATATATATATATATATAGGCAGCATTTTTTCTTGCAGGCAAGTATTGTTATATATAAGATATAACTCATGTCTAGATATCTTATGGTAGATCCTTTCAATAGTAAGAATCGGGATCTTAGTTTCGGAAGAGAATAGGCTAATGAATTTGACATCACTTTAATTAACAATATACTAAAATGTATATAGTTCTAAACATAGTTTCGTACTTATTACATAATCCCCACCAAAAACCTCAATAATACTAACACATGGTATGCACCTGGTAAACCTCATTCCTGTGAAGATGGACTCGGATAGGTTTGAAAGTACTTTGACACAAATAAAAACTATGGCAAATTCATCAGACAATTCCCTTGATTCGAACTATTGAAAGGATCTACTAAAGAGTATCTAGACATGAGGTGTGTTGTATATTCAACAATATATATATATATACATACATATATTTATATATATATATATATAATATTTATAAATAAATATCAATAATTTATTTCCTACATCAATTGATGTGTATTGCTTATGCAATCTTCAGTGCAAGAAGCTAATTCCCGACGGTCGGCGGGCGCGAACTCCGATCACAAATCGTAACTGATTGGCCACCACAAATGAGCTTGGCAGTTAGGAGAAATTACACTTTGTAAATGCCATATATATACAATGGTGTGTGTGTGCGTGTATATGTATTTACATATATAAGTTAAAATTGCGGTTCTTGCGACCTCCTCGCGTTTTTTGAATAGAGTAGTGGCGAAAGCCGATACCTCGACTTGTCAATATAAGCAAACATATTTAACCAACTCATCTGAGCACCTAATTAATGATCGCGCACTATTGGAACGAATATAGACAAACTTATTACCTACTAATACTACCACACTAATATATATATATATATATATATATATATATATATATATATATATATATATATATATATATGGGAAAATGAAAAAGGAAAACCAAAAAAATGGATGTTTTTTATGTGTACATCAACGTTTCGTCTTTATTTATAAGACTTCATCAGGAAGATAAAATAGAGAAAAAATGCCATGCAAGTACATATACATGTAGGGTAGACATATTGGGAGGAAACATAAAATAAAATAATGGCCACTACTGGGTGGACGTCCGTACTTGTTGGAGAATAAAAATAAATGTGTTAACTCATTACCACAAACATTTAACTGCGAGGAAAAATATCGCTTTGAAAATATATATAAAACATAAAATATAACGGCATAAACATTTTATGTTAACATACCTCATCAATGTACGGGCTTATTTGATGTTAAATCTTTACAATTTATCAAAGTCAAAATGTTTAAAAAAAAAAAAACGGATACAAAAAAGTTTCTAAAGCAACAGTCTATGTAGATAACATTAATTCAAAATGTTGTTTTTTAATTTAAACATGTGTGTTATGCATTCAATGAAAACTGTCTCTCACTCTCTCTCTCTATATATATATATAAATATATGTATGTATATATATATATATATATATATATATATATATATATATATATATATACATATATATATATATATATATAAATAAAACACTTAGACATGCTTACGCATTTGCAATTGTGTGTCCGCCATCTGATGCTTCGTCGGAGCCGAGAAATGATGATGAAAATAAATTGCTACGAAGGATACAAAAGTAACAGAACTGGAAAGAAGAAAAAAAAACGACACAACTGGTTTCTGATGACACTTTAACAAATAAAACAGGTCAAACAGAGTCGTAGTTTTACTTAATAGGGAAAATTGTAAAGGTGAAGAGCGATGAGATCTAAGCGTGTCAATTTAGTTTTATCGTTACTTTTTTTCTTATTTTTATTCCCTATTTTCATATTTTATTGATTAAGCAAGTGGATATGAATGTGTCAATTGTTTACCTACGACACGACTGAATTTAAAAAAAATGCCTACTATTAAAGCATTTGAATATCCATATATATATATATATATATATATATATATATATATATATATATATATATATATATATATATACATATATATATACAAATATTTAGACACACATATATTCAGTGAAACATACATATATATATATATATATATATAGATGTTATTTATAACGCTCTACCTAGTATGCTATACTTTTGAAACAATATTGGGTTTAACTTAATTTTAAAAATATATTTAAAAATAATAATATATATATATATATATAATTTATTTAGATACTATATGTTACATATTTCAGAAATGTACCGCGGTTTCATCCAAAAGGGCAGATTTTTACATCTTTAGTAAATCTCCGATGTATAAATCTGTACTAAATATGTCTAAATCGGTCCTTTTGAATGAAACCGCGGTACATTGCTGAAATATGTAATATACAGTATCTAAATAAATTATATTAGCTCTCTTATATGCTCGAGCACTTTATTTGATTTCTTGTCATATACAACCTGACACACACACACTCTCTCTCTCTCTTTCTCTCTCTCTCTCTTTCTCTATATATATATATCTATATATATATATATATATATATATATATATATATATATATATATATATATATGTATATATCAATGAAAGTGCATATTGGTAAAAAAACTCCCAAGTGTTTTTTTATGGAAGATAATTGCTGTCTATTCAAAGAATCTCTTCGATTGTTTCTACTGTTTCAAGCAATTCGATTAGCATTGATTTTGTCATCGATCCAAACACAACGACTAAAGTCAATTTTCTAAAGCTTTTATTATCTTCAATATTAGATCACGAAATAGAAATAATTTTCCTTTCGACCTGTCGAGACTTAAAATACACTCGACTGCTGAATAAGATACTCAATCATAGATAAGAAGGGTAAAAAGTCAAATTGCTTTTCTGTGTGTCATTTTTGATGAGCTTTTGTCTCGTTTTCGCATTTGGATCCACACAAAAAGAACGTATTTACCAACTATTAAAAGTGCTGTATCATACATAGAACTTGATGATGTATTATTTATATGATAAATATTGTTCTAAAAGTTGTGAATTGTGGTTCAGCAATTGTGCTTCCATTAGAACAATTAAATCACTTTCACTTCTACAGTGTATACCACTTTATGGTAACTCGATCTTACAGCCATGATATTTTATGTGGCATATGCCTTCTCGAATGGTGCAATCCCAATAAAAGCCGACTACCCAAACTTAAGATGTTCTACCTAGAGCGCCTACGATACTGCGAATATCTTATTTTGGCCTACAATCTCCTCAATGGTCATCACGATATATCTCAGGACCTATTATTCACTCCTGGCCCCGAAAGTGGTCTACGTAGACACTACAAGAAACTATTTCATCCCCGATTGCAATTGAACTGTAAGAGGACCGTCTTCTCAATCAGGATTCTGTGGACTTTGGAATAGTTGACCAAGGAATGTAATAAATGCGCCAACCACGCAACAATTCAAGGTGAATTTGGACAGGTGCTGGACTTCTGTATCCTTTTTGTGTAAATTTCTTCCACCCTACGTGGCAACTGAAAGATGATTGTTTTATTTTTTGCAAACTTTATTTAATTGGATAAATATAAATACATTTGAGGAGAGGAATCACTAACCAGGCCTCCACTAAAATGATGCAGAGAGTACTAGGAACTTTGGAAGGCAGTTTGCCACTCACAGTCCAGAGAGGAGCAATGGTCGGTGCTTGCGAGAAATTAATGGTAAGCAGCTGCTGCGAAAAGGCAGAGTAATTTGCCAAAGTTATCGAAAAGAGGTATAGAGTTCTAGAAATATGGGGAGACTAATTGTCACTCAGCCTCAAGGGATCACCACTGGTTAATGTCAGTGTGCAATCACGTATACTGACCTGTGTGAAAACGTATACTGGGGAATTAATAATAATACACCTTACTATAGAGGCTTAAGTGCACATGTATAAACTGATAACACTTTGAATTAACTATGCTTAGCTTGGAAGAATGGCTTCAAGTGCCGATGAACTGGTTCAGATATATATATGCTTATATCTCAGTGAATTCTGGAACTATGTTTATTCGCTATAGTGTCGTATATATATATATATATATATATATATATATATATATATATATATATATATATATATATATATATATTACTAATAGAGGTTATGTATCTGTGTGTATGTCTGTCTGAAGCCGACACTCCATCAGAGTAGCATGGTTATTTACTAAGTCCGCCGGGTTCCTTATATACTGATAGAAACACCATTTATTGTGGCGATCTGATTAAACAGCCATCGTTATTACGGCGCGTAAAATAAAATGTTAACCACAGCGCTGGCATTTTTAAAACACATTCTATGTTTGTTTTTTTTCTTAATCTTATTAGCCATTATGTTTTAAAGCACACATTCACTGAATCAAACTGTCTAATTAAAATAATAATTGATTTAAATATTATACTTAAAAAACATGCGCACACACATACACACATTATAACGAAATAAGGTGTCCACTTTAGGACGCGCGCTAACTTTCACCCTGTGTATACGGATAGGGTCAGTTTTGTTTGTTTAAAATGTTGATTTAAATTTACATACACGTTTTCCTGTTTTGAAAAACATTACTTATTATATTCTGACGCGTATTTGTCGCAAAACTATTGGGTGTAAATAAATACGAGCAGACGATACTTTGGGCGGGGGGCACCTACTACTGAGCAAGTAAATAACTGTTTTTAGAATCGTATTCGCTGTATTTTTTATTGTTACTTTTATTTTCGGTACACTTTTCTTTCTTCTCTTTGAAAAACTAAAACTATTATTATTTCATATTTTGTAAATTCTTACGATTGGGTGGAGGGAAATGCGAGCAGACGATAACTTTGGAACGAGCATTCTGAAAAAATGACGGCAGTAGCATGACGTTTTTTTATCGTTCTTAACGATTTTCTAAACTAAAAATATTTCTATTTGTGGGGAAGATTAATTCAAACATCGGGGTGGGGTCGAATGTTTTCTTTCTTTATTTTCATCTAAAAATATTCTTGATCAAAACAAAGAAAATAAACGTTTAACCACAAGAGAAATATGACTGAGGCTCCATCGGTTTACACGTCAGCGTTCATTTCTGACGCGCCAGCCTAGCAAAAATATGTGACCGGAGGGAGCATATATTTGCTAGTTCATTTAATATACTAATATAACTTATGACGTTTTAACAGACGACCCGTGCAAAGTATATAAAGTAAGTAAAGAATTACGTCGTCCATGAAAAAAGAGTGATGGAGGATAACGTAACACAGTGGATGATGTACTAAATTAGTGGCGTCATACAGTAAAGTAGAGACAGAGAACAACGGTAAAAGATATCGTTTATGATGATTTATCTAGACATACCCTGACCGGAAGGCATCACGGATCGTCTACTAGAGGCAACGTCTAGACTTTGTTATGTCTTCTATGTCATATAAAATGTCCATACCCCAATTTTCAATATTATGTCTTCTTATTCGTTAAGTATGAATAATGTTTGTGTAGAATATCGGAATCTTTATTTTAGTTTTACTAAGACGCTCAAGTGAGAGTAATAAGACCACGTGATATATACTGTGCAGATAAATAAATAACATTACTAATATTTATTACGTTAATGGGGCCCAAAGTTTTCGACACCAACACTACTATTATATAATGAGTGTTATACACTGACCGTACGGCATCGTAAACAATAACCCGCAACACTGAAATGTAGTATGTGAATTGTGTCTTAGATTTCAGTTCACACTGAAACGCATTGTGATGACACCAGGAAATACCACTGGTTGTTGTCGGTGAGCAATCACTGACGATAATCTGTGTGAGAACTTCTAGTGAGTACAAATGATAATGATAATAATATTAATTAAAAACACATTTTCAATTAGGTTTAAGAAGCTTACTATACTTAAATAAATAGCAGGGAGCATTAATCACTGCAGAACTCATCCTATGTAAACCTTCTAATGTGCCATGAGTATGACCTAAATGTGGCGAAACCCTAATTTCTAATTCAGGGGAGAGTGATGTAATTCGTTGGTTGCCATTAATCCCAGATCAGGGCCCTATTAATGGGTAAAATAGAAGTTTCTGGGTAAGACAGAAAACTGTCTCGGACACAATCACGCAAGGTGGTCAACCCCAACTACCTCAGCGCTGCAAAATACATCCATCTCAACCGTTTCTACTGTTTCTTCTTTTCCCACAACCCTATCAGCGACTCAAAATCTATTTACCCCCAACCGTCTTTGTGACACTGTTGCATTACTCGTTCTTTCAGGGTACCCGGTAAGATCCAACAAGTATGAAAACAATTTGGTTTTCTTTATTTGCCATTACCGGATGGTTTACGCCTGCAACGCGCACATATTAAACAATATTTTGACATACGTTTGTCTCATGAAAGTATTTTTCTTGCTGATGTCACAGACTTGGTGTCCGCTAGAATCTCGTTCGTATATAAATCCGATTTGAAAGCAATGTGCTCTGCATTGTCTATCCGAGCGTGAACTTTAGTTCTACAAGCACTTTGCTGAAGTACAAGTCAGGGGATTCCTACATTGTACCAACTTGCTTATTAGCCGCATTTTTAGTCAGCGGACACAAAAGTCTAACAGCAAAACGGGCTTGGGTACCATATCAAATAAAGCTTGATCTGTGCCATGAATGTCGGTAAACTCGCATTCTTCCGGTACATCGATACTCCGATCACAAAGCGTGTTGGCTCTTCGCGTTTTTTTAAACTGCCGTTTTTCAAGTCCCTTTTGCACCACCGAACGTTCTCCTTTTTAACAGTCATCAAGTCGCCTTTTTTTACTTTCTCGACGTCCCACCTACAATGGACTCGTCGACGATTCATTTTCCGCCACTCTTCATTATCTTACAACACCACAAAACTTTACCCTCCTGATTTTAGATACGGGAAGTGTGGAATCAAATCATCGTTGTCATTGCTTCCATGTGAACTTTGACGCAGACAAAACGTTCCTGTAAGTGCCCCAAACTATTGGTTGAATAGAACGTATCGTTTCCAGACTATCGAATTACACGTGGAGAAAAAATGATCATCTACAAAGAAATCGTATTAAAATCACACATTCATAATATTTCTTAATTATTTGAAGATATTAAGGATTGAACGCATCGAATTTATAACCAAAATAAGTAGATGCGGAAGTAAATGACCCAACATATGTTGATATGCCGTAACATACAACGAAATAATTCGAATGATTAAATGGGAATAAAACAGTATATATCTTGTTTTTTTTATAATTAGAATTCGAACCAATGTGTCTAAATATTTATTCATGTATATCTATTTATTTAAACATCTTTATTTATATACATTTATTTAAATAGGTTTATCTGTTTACATTTGGATTTCCATTTATTTTTCTGTTTCTTAACCAAATAAGGCATTCTTCTTATTAAAGTTTCCAATGTTTTGTTTTGCCGATTCTCGCTTTGCTTATAAAGTCAATTGAACAGTGAGCATTTTATTCCGGAGTAATTTTATTCTACAAATTAATTACCTGTCTAATATTTCATAAAGGTTCGGGTTCGCTGTTTCTCATTATGTGTAGTCAAGCAGGAACGATTTTAAAGTAGATTTTCTTGTTAGGACAGTTTTATTGTCTGCGTTTCTTGTTTTTAGGAGGCGAATAAAAGGTTGGCACAATGAATAAAATAAATACAATTTCTGTCGTATTTTCCGCGAAGATGGGTTCGTTTTAGCTGAGGTGTAAAGAGGTCAACGTATTAGATGAAAACAGAAAGATACACTCATTACAGTTAGTGTTTTATGGATGATCGCCTTTGATAAATACTAGTTGCATTTAATTCATTATTTTCTTTCATATTATCGGGGGACACTTTGATAGGAATATTTGTTCTACTTACGAATGGGATATTATAGTTTTAAATGTCCCATTTCTGCTATTGCGATCAGTTCAACATAAAAATATTTATTACATTAAGAGTAATTTTAGTAATTCAAAAATATCGTTTAATGTGTTTTATTTTAAAATAGGTATATTTATTTTTATATGAGACGAACGTTTTCAAATACGAATCTATGGAAGCACACCCCAAAAGTGTCCACATCAAACAATAACATTAAGGCTCCTCTTTTTGTTAAGATATCGATTTTATTTTAATTTCTCTGTTTAATTATACATTAATGTGCATTCGTAGCGCGCAAAAAAGATAAAAGAATGGTTGTTTAAAGATGTAATTTTTGAGAGCTGTTCTAGGGAAAGTATTTCATCTATGTTTAGATCACGACTATTTTAGCATATATCAATACTGTTTTATATACAGGTTTTTTATTTGTCATCTTCAACATGTTCAATCAAAACACTATAGATGGCTTTTAGAAATTCACTTAACAAACTTTTGTAAGGTTTTGATTTTACATTTATAGATGTAAATTTTTTAAATGAATTTTAAAATAATGAAAGATATCATATTATTTGGTCGTGTTATTGGTGATACTTACACTAATATATTCTAAATAGAACTTACATGCAATCTTAATTTAACTTTACACTATTTTATTTTCGCTTTCGATAATATTTTATTAATAATGAATTAATAAACTAATTAGTCCTCGTACTCGCCAGAAACACAAACACACACATGGACAAACGTGAAGTTGTTTACTAATTTTATTGTTAAAAAGATTATTATAAAATATGTATTTGAATAATTTAGTTGAAACATTATTTTTATAACGTTTTTAAACAATATAATTCCAACGCTATTTTTTATAAAGTATTATAGTTGAATAATAAATAGCGGGAATGGTTACGTTTTCATAGTAAAGATCAAGTGCGATTTTGTATTCATTTTCATAACTGATTTATTTTATTTCAGTACAAGGCGAAAGATTTCTTCGCAGTTCCTGACCGGAAACCAGTTATTATTTAAGTAGCGTTAAATGTGTATTTGTCAAAATGTTGGTCAAGCGCGATGTTTTAGTTTGCTCAGCCAAGTCAACTGAACAGCATCGTAAAACAATTTGAAGATAACTAAACAAGAAAATATAAATGAGATTCGGCTGGTAGATAAAAGGCAGGAGGTTGTAATCAGTGCGAATATGGTGGGAAAATGTTGCAAATGAAAGACAGAATAGAATAGGCCGAGTAAATAACCCGAATTCTTTTTTGTACATTAAACTTTGAGTTCGACAGAATTGAGAAGTGTGACCGATTGAGCCATTCTACCGGAAGATTTAGAAAAGTATGCAGAACGAAACCGGAACGAAACCCGAACGAAACTGACCATTGAACGAATGGCAAACGACTAAATGATTGATGGACTGTCTAGAATAATGTTCTGTAGTCTTACCCGATTTCAACACCACTTTTTCCTCTTGTTCCTCTTCTTGCATCGAAAACAACACAGGTCACCGCTTTATATCATCTTTCCTGGAATTCTATCTTTTGAAGAATATGAAATCTCATTCAATAGAACTAGGATTCTACCAACATCATTCATTTTATTTCTGCTCAATTGTTACACTTGTCTCTTTCGTTTTAACTAATTGAATAACACACTGATGTCGGTTTTGAGATTATGAATATCATTCCGAAATATACAAGTCTGACATTCCTTTACAATTATTCATGTTAACTCCTTCTGAAGTTTTTATTATTCATATTTTAAATATACCAGATTATTATCGATTAAATACGACATTTTTGGATAATTCTCTTTTGTTCTGATGTGTATTTTTTTTTGTAATATTAGTCATTTGCTTTTATTTTAGGATTATTATATATATCGGTTTTAACCCACACGCTTTGATTGTGTCTTGTGCGTGCATACAGAAAGAGTTTTATAATAGACTAGAATAATTACAGTCGAAAAGAAAATCTTTACTGTAAACCAAAATTAACTCATCCATCCAAATACATGAAAAATATTCCACCATTTAATATATGCAGGTGAAGTTTTAAGTTGATAGCTATAATTATTTCTGATTTAGCGATATATATATATATATATATATATATATATATATATATATATATATATATATATATATATACATGGCCATATATATATATTAACATATATATATATATATATATATATATATATATATATGTATGTGTGTGTGTGTGTGTGTGTGTGGTGTTCGTTTGATACAACTGTGGGTCATACACATATCCCATATTTTAAATGAATATAAAAAGAACTCTCTAAAATAATCTGACCTGCTAGTCGAATACATAAGTCCTGACTATTTTGAACAGAGTCGCCCATTTTCAACTCGCTTAGTGTATGCTTCTATAACGTTCATTTGAGCGCCTGTTTGTCGAAATGAGATTCATCGGTAAAGATAACAGCTTCTGCTGTAGAGGAAGCGAAAGGGGAAATATCCAGCAGTTTGAGATATATAATGAGTGCAACATATGAAAAGAATGCTTCAGTCGGTGCATATGACGGTTCCATACGATGCATACTTTCTACATATATACAGAAGCAAGGTAAAAAACGTTCTTTACATCTTAACATCACAATTGAATACGCAAAACATTGAGAGTCAATACAACAAAGGGCAGTCGAAAATAAGAATAAGAAAACAAGAACTTGAGTAGGAAAATAGAAGATAATTGTGAAATTGATTTATGTTGATCTTTCACAGTATCAGGCAGATATAGTTCACGGAAGGTAAACAAAAGATCTGAAAACAACAACAGTCGCACACAGAAACATCAATTATAGAAATAGTGTATTTAACTTAACAATCTTAGTGCGACTGAAGGTCAATTTTAACAGCCCTTTTTAATGATCTTTGTGAAACCGGCATTTACCCGGACCAAGCCTGTGATTGTGCGATGTGGAGACACAACTTTGTCATTGCGGACACCGCCGTAGCTCGTGATTAATGCAGAAGAAAAAGAAGATTGTAGTTCACTTCACTGATGACTTGAATAGTAAACAGATCGAATATTCAACAATATTACTCTTAAATTTGAAGCAAGCTGAATACGGACAGCAAACCCTGAACATATAAATAACTCAATATACGTTCAGATAGAGTTTTATAAAAATAGTAAATACACATCTGGCTTGTCTCAAGATTTTACTGCAGGAGTCACACAGGATCATGATACCATGAAAAGTGTATTCATATTATCGCTATCATCTATTGTCGTCTGCACGCAAGTACGAACTTAGCTAAGTCTAATGCAATTCCCGAGTCGGATGTGCATGACTTCACCGTTCTAGATATCAGTGAAACAATTATCAGCTTAGATATTAGTATCATAATAATCTTACTCTACACTTTATACAAAACTAGAGGTAGAATTTCCCTTGTGCCGTTCTCTGGCATAGCTTTCTAACCAGACGCTACCGATAAACATCTATCGAGCCATAAAATTAAGCCAATTATTGGTACGTATTTTCCAAAACAAAACTAGTTGGTGTTACATAAGTTCAGCGGTTTTATATTTTACCTGATCAGCCGTTTTTGTGCTACCAGATCAATCTGTCTCAAGATATCGGCCCCTGACCCGAAAGGCACCAAACATTGATGTTTTATAGTGTTTATTTTATTTTTTTGCTCTCTCATGCATGTCTACAAAATCAAATAAAAAAAACAACAATTTCCCTTTCCTTCGTCCTTTCACTCCTCTTTTCCCCTTTCACCTGTCACCTTTTCCTTTTCACTCAACCAAACACCATGAATAAATACTTGAACATATAAACAACTTGGAGAATCCATTTTGTTCACCATACTAAAACTAATGTTTCGGCATTAAATAACGCATAACAAAACTTATAATCAGTTTCTTATTTTATTATTAATTTAATCACATGGGTAGGAGTAACTAACCCTCCTAGAGAAGCCATAAAGAAATAAAGAAGAACTCTAATTGGAGTAATGTTTTGGTATTACACATTGCAGTCGTTCAATTCATATCATTTACTTGAATTCCTAAATAGAAACATTTAAAAGTTACGTTTTTCGATTCCAAAGAATAGAAAACACACACAATCTTCTTCTCATAACGTTCTTGGTATAAATATATCTTTATATTTTATTTATTATTGAAATCGAGAGCCGGTTTTTGAACACAATATTCGATGTTGTATTACATTTTTGTGTGCGCGTACTTTTCTTCATCGTCTCCCCGCGTAAAAGAGAAGCGGTTTAAACGAGTCCGATTGTTTCCATAGCTACGTATACGAGCGTACGTGCGTAGATATTATTTGGGTAGACTGATTTTTCAAACGGCGTTGCTTACTTTCATTTACCATAGATTATGAAGTCATTCAAAACAAGTACAAAATTAAATGCAGTCTTCAAAATAGGCGACATCATTCTGTCAATATTTGGTAACAAAAATAACCAATTAAAGAACACAAAAATCAGATAAAATTATTTACTGGAATTCAGTGTTTTAGTTGGTGACAGTGATGTGCACTTTTCCAACGTCCAAAAATATCATTCAACATTTCTTAAAAATGACTAAATAACTGGTTTTGTATTTATAACACAGTTTGGCCTGGGTGAAGGCAAAGCGACTACATCTCTAACTAAGTAGGAGTTCTCACACAGACCATCGTCAGTGATTGCTCACCGACAACAACCAGTGGTATTTCCTGGTGTCTGAGTTACAAGCCTCCGTGATTTCCAGTATGCTTCACCTCTTTTCGATAACGATATGGTATCGCAACAGCCACTTACCATTGATTTCTCGCTGTATGGACAATTGGTCTTCTCTGGGATGTGGGTGGTAATAAGCCTCCAAAGGTCCCAGCATTATCTGCACTTTTCCAGTGGACGTCTGGTTTGTGCTTTCCCTTCTCGGTCTTCTCATCCTCCTCGAACCTCTACCAATATTTTCTTGTAATTTCTGTTCCTTTGTAAATATTTATGTGGTGATAGCTAAGGTCGGTGTAATTTATTGGGGGGGGGGTTATGAAGTGATATTTCTTACAGTCTCTATTCCTTTGTTCGTGTTGTGGTGTTATTTGTGTGGTTTTGTTTTCTCCCTGTTGTAAGTTCCTTGTGACTGGTTACCCTTTGAGGTATATTCGGGTTGGTTTCCACATTCGAGGATGTTCCTTAAGATTGCAGCTGTTTTGATCATTGCCGTTTTTTGTATGGTTTCGATGGTCACTTTGATTCCAATTTCTCTCAGTCTTTTCTCCAGGTTTTTGGAATTATTATTATTATTATCAATATTATTTACTCATAGGAGTTATCACACTGGTCATCGTCAGTGGTCGCCCACTGCCGACAACCTGTGGTATTCCCTGGAGTCCGAGTGACAACAAGTCTCCTCAGGCCTCCAGTATTCTCCACCTCTTTTCGTTCATCACCGCTTATGACCTTGCGGTAATCGCAACAGCCACCTACCAACGATTTCCCGCTGATAAGGGCCATTGGTCCCCTCTGGGGCCCGAGTGGCAACAAGCCTTCCCAAGGTCCCAGAGCTGTCCGCGCTCTTCCAGTGGAGGTCTGGTTTGCGCTTTCCCTCCTCGACCCTCTGTCCATAATTTTTGTGGCGTCCGCCTATGCTTGCGCCTCATTCGTGCGGTTGTATTTTCCCCGGTTCTGTTGTTTTGTTCTCCACTCGTTGCTTATGTGGGTTGGTTTCCGCATTCGAGGACATTTCTCAGGATTGTAGCTGTTTTGATCATTACTGTCCTTTGTATGGTCTCAGTTATCCCTTTGATTCCGATTTCTCCTAGTCTTTTCTCCACGTTTTTGGGGACTGTTCCTAGTGCTACTAAGATTATTGGTGTTATACTGACTTTCTTCATGTTCCATATTCCTTTCAATTCTCTGGCAAGTTCAGTATATTTGCTTCTCTTTTCCGTCTCTTTGATCTTCACTCTGAGGTCTGCTGGAACGGCAAAGTCCACGTTTTGCAGGATTTTTCTTTCTTGTTGATTATTATCATATCCGGTCTCCTTGCTGTTATGGGTTTGTCTGTTTGTACATTCATATCCCATATGATTTTGTGTTTTTCGTTTTCTAGTACAGTTTCTGGTTTGTGTTTGTACAGTTTTTTTAGCATATTCGAAATTCAGTTGTTTGCACATTTCCCGGTGTACTTCTTTCCCCATGCTGTCATGTCTGTTCTTGTATTCCCTTTGTGCTAGCTTGCTGCATTCACTTATTATATGATTTATCGTTTCGTCTCTTTGTCCACACAGTCGGCATTTGCTGTTTTCCTGGGTTTTATCTATCTTTGCTTTAATAAAGTTCGTCCTCATCGCATTGTTCTGTGCGGCCGTCAGCAGAGATTCCGTTCTCTGTTTAGGTGTTCTTTTTCTTAGCCAGGCCCAGCTGTTTTCATTGGCTTCATCGCTTGTGAGTCTTATAAAGCGTCCATGTAGTTGTTTTTCTTCCCACTTTTCCTTTCTTGTCCTTTTGTTTCTGGGTTTAGTACTTTCGGGGTTGTTTGTTGGGCTGGTGTCTCTTGCTGTGGTGATCAGTCTTTCCGTGTTCTGGGTTACATATTTCTCCATCTCTTTTTGGTGTCTTCCACACAGTCTTCTATACTTACCAGTCCTTTACCTCCTTCATTTCTTTTCACGTAGAGTCTGTCCGTGTCGTCTTTTGGGTGCAATACATTGTGCATAGTCATTAGTTTTCTAGTTCTTTGGTCAAGGTGCCTGAGTTCTTCTTTGGTCCAGCCTATGAATGGTCCAGAGTATCTTATTAGTGATACAGCCCATGTGTTCATCCCTTTTACTAGGTTTCTGCTATATAGTTTAGTTTCTAAGAGTTTCCTTGTTCTTCGTAGATATTCTTTTTCGATCTTCTCTTTCATTTCTGTATATTTGATTGTGTCTGCTTCCAGAACTCCCAGGTATTTGTAGCTGTCTTGTTCTCCTAGCGCCCTTATCTCCTCTTGGTTGGGGAGTTCTCTACCTTCTGACGTCTCCAGTTTTCCTTTTTTGATCTCTAGCAGTGCACATTTTTCTATTCCAAACTCCATTTGGATATCCTGGCTGAATATCCTGGTTGTGTTTATCAGCTTTTCTAGTTCTTTTTTGTTTTTTGCAAACAGTTTAAGGTCATCCATGTACATCAGGTGGTTTATTCTTTGTTCTGTATCCGTAAACCTGTATCCGGCATCACACTTTCTGAGTATGTAGTTTAGTGGCATCATGGCTATTATAAACAGTAGTGGTGATAGAGAGTCTCCTTGAAAAATGCCTCTCTGCATTTTTATCTCAGACAGGTATTGTCCTCCGGCTGTCAGTTTTAGTCTCCATGTTTCCATCGCTTTCTGGATGAGATTAATAATCCTGTCTGGTATCTTGTATATCTTTAAGCATTCAATTATCCATGTTTAGGGGATTCTGTCGTAGGCTTTCTTGTAGTCAATCCATGCCATGGTTATGTTCTTTTGTCTGCTCTTCACCTCCTTCAGGGTTTTTTGATCAATGTATAGTAGATCATGTGCCCCTCTTTGTCCTTTCCGGCATCCTTTTTGTTCCTCGGGGAGCAGTCCACGATTGTCCAGAGATTGGTAGATTTGTTCTCTCAGTTGTGCTGTGAGAATTTTCCACATTATTGGTAGACATGTTATCGGGCTGTAGTTGCTGGGAGTCGTTCCCTTTTTGGGGTCTTTTTGTATTAGTGTTGTTCTTCCTTCCGTCATCCATCCTGGTACGTCTGTTTTGCGGATACATCCGTTCAGTTTCTGCGCTATTCTTTCATGCAGGGTCGTGAATTTTTTAAACCAGTATGCATGTATTCCATCGTGGCCTGGTGCTCTCCAGTTTGCCATTTTTTTTAGGGTTTTCTTGATCGTTTCTTTGTTGATTTCTGTTTCTGTTCCTTGTTCGATTTCCTGCAGTTCATCTTTCATGTTTTTCAACCATTGGGCATTCTTGTTGTGCTTTTTTGGTGCTTCCCATATCTTGCTCCAGAATTGTTTTGTTTCTGTTGGGTTCGGTAACTCTGTTGTTGTTTTTTCTCCATTTACGTTTTTGTAGAACTGGCTTTAATTGTTTTCAAAGGTCCTGTTCTGTTTGCTCTGTTCTGATTTGTACCTGTATCGTCTCAGTCTTCCTTCTATTGCTGCTATCCTTTGTTTTATTTCTTCATGTTTCTCATTTAGTTTTTCCTTGCGTTTCTGATTTTTGCTTCTTAATCGTTTCATGTCCTCCTTCCTTCTGTTCACGGTTTTAGCTTCTTTCCGAAGTTTGGTGATCTCGGTTTCCAGTCTGATTTCCCATCCAGGTTTTGTCGGTCCTCTCTTTTGTCCATTCTCTTTATTATTATTATTATTATTATTATTATTATTATTATTATTATTATTATTATTATTATTATTATTATTATTATTTGGGTGTTATTATTATTATTATCATCATCATCATCATCATCATCATCATCATCATCATCATCATCATCATCATCATCATCATCATTATTATTAGTGTTTTATTTATGTATTATTATTCCAATTAACTAGGAACTATTACACAAGTCATCGTCCAGTATTCATTACCGACAATAACCAGTGGTGTTTCCTGGAGTCTTAGTGACAACAAGTTTCTTCAGATATCTAGTACTCTCCCCCTCTTTTCGATCACGGCCGCAAATGATTTTGCGGTATCGCAACACTCACCTCCAATTGATTTTTCGCTGGTAACGATCATTGGTATCCCCTGGGAGTCGAGTGGTAGTAAGCGTCTCAAGGTTCCAGCACTCTCCACACTCTTCTAGTGGACGTATGGTTAGTCCTTTTTCTCCTCGGTTTGCTCATCCTCCTTAACCCTCCACGACTATTAAGTGCTGTGTCAGCGCCATCATTTTTTTCTTCCTCTTTTGTTTTGGCAGGGGGGGGCAGCTAATGATATATTCAGTGTAGTTGCTTCGTTTTTCCGTTTCCTTGATCCACAGTGTGTGATCTGCTAGAACGGCGAAATCTACGATTTGGCAGGGAGGAACCTTCTTGTCGATTATTATCACATCCGGTCCGCTTGTTTGTATGCCTTTACTTGTTTGTGCATCCATATCCGAGAAGATTTTCTGTTTTCATTTTCCCTACTGTCTCTGTTTTATGTTTGTGCTATGTGTCTGCGTGTTCAAAGTGTACTGCTTTCCCCACACATTCATGTATTTCTTGTATTCTTTTTAGCTAGTTGGCTATACTCAACATTATTTGATTCACGTTTCGTCTATTTGCCCACCCATTCTGCATTTTCCTGGGAGTTATCTATGTTAGCTTTAATGTAGTTAGTCCTAATCGCATTGTTCTGTGCAGCCGGCAGTAAAGATATGTTTCCCTCTTTTAGTGTCTTTTTCTTATCCATGCCCATCTATTTTCGTTGGAGTCTTCTCATGTCAGGCTTATGAAACGTCGTTGTTTTTCTTCCCACTTTTCTGTTCTTGTAGTATTGATTCTGGTTTCTGTGCTTCCCGAATTGTTCGTTGGAACAGTGTTTCTTGCTGCGGTGATTAGCCTTTCCGTGTTCTAGGTTAGGTATTGCTGCAGCTCTTTTTGTGTCTTCTTCGCAGTCTTCTATACTTACTAGTCCTCTTTCCCCTTTGCATCCTATTATATCACGTAGATTATTTCCGTATCGTCTTTTGGGTGTAGTGCGTTGTTCATGGCCATTAATTTTCTAGTCCCCTGGTATAAGGGCTTCAGTTCTTCTTTAACCCCGCCTAGGAATGGTCCAGAGTATTTTATTAGTAATACTGTCAATGTGTTTCTTTATTTTTACTAGATTTCTGTATATAATTTCGTTTTTAATTGTATTCTCGTTCTTCATAAATATTCTTTTCCCATCTGTTTGATTGCTGTGGATTTGATAGTGTCTGCTTTCAGAATAAGTAAATATTTATTACTCTCATCTGCGCCTGGCGCTTTCATCTCTTCTTGCTTAGACAGTTATATGCCTTCTGTCGTCTCCAGTTTTCCCTTTTTCATCTCTAGCAGTGCACACTTTCTTATTTGGAAATCCATTTGAATGTTCTGGATTACATCCTGGTTGTATGTATCAGCTTTTCCAGTTTCTTTTTTTGCTTTTGTATATAGTTTCAAGTCGTCCATGTGCATACGTGTGTTTATTCTGTGTTCTGTATTTGTAAAATAGTATTCGGCATTACATTTCATATAAGTTGCATCATGACTATGATAAATGGTAGTCTTGGAAAACGCCTCTCTGTATTTTTATCTCAGTCAGGTATTCCCCTCCAGCTGTCAGTTATAATCTCCATGTTTCCATTGCTTTCTTAATAAGATTACTCATCTGTCGGGTATCCTTTATATTTCTAAGTGTTGTGGGGTACAAATCACCCCTATTGAAGAACTAATGGAAGCAACCATCTATAATGGATACCATGGTTGCAAAGACTCAAACAGAGGACATTCCTATTCATGTTTTACCGCATGGTAGGAATCCGGTCATCTCCTACCACATTTAGTGGCGTTACTGTATTGCTATGAATAAAATACATTGTATATTTTAACCTGTCACAATTTGTGGTTTTTATTTTTGTGACCCCTAGCACGGGTCTACAACACTGGCGACGAGAAATTTAGTAAAGAACATACGTGAGAATTTTGATTTTATACCAGTCACGAATATTGGCTACCAGGATTACTCAAGAAAGTTACGGGATCATTCGACAAAAAACTGAATAACGAAGATTCGGGCAAGGATTTACTTGAAAAAAAAACGTCAAACAACAAAAGACGTCGTCAAAAAAAGTCTTATCTTGCTGTTGAAAAAAAAAGCCACAAGAAGCCTAAACTACGAGTTAAAACGGAACTCATAAATGGCGTGGAATTACGACAACTGAAAAAAAAACGACTCAAAGTTTCAGTAAGTACAAAAAAAAATTGTTGGTTCTAAAAAGATTGTCTTAAAAAGGCATTAGCATTGAACAACAAAATTACAAAGTTACGTTGGATTTTTCCGATTAAAATAAATTTTTTTCTGACTGACTGGCCCGTTGAAAAAAACACTTTCGACAAGCAGGTACGGCATAACACTTTGTATTAATAGGAAAATATGATATTCTGTTACGCACTTAAAGCGGAAATTATGGTCAATATTTAAATAAATGCTATGAACTTGTTTTTTTTTTTCACAAAAAAAAAACTAATTCTTTGTAAAAGAAAAAAAGTGTACGTTCAACTAGGATTTGAACTAAATACTTACACGTTACGAAAAGTAAATTGAAGAAAAAAAAATGGTTAAAATTTGTTTCTGTATAAACACAAACGCTGAATTATTTTCTAGTGGAAAATTGCCGCACAAGGTAAAAATAAATTAAGGAAACACTGGTCAATATAACCAGATACAAAAATTGTAAAAGTTTTTTTTGTAGAGTTGGTACTATAGAAAAAGAATTGGGTTGTTTCTGAAAACGCTTTTTTGTCATAATAAAAAAATATGGAGGATTTTTCAAAACAGATTTTGGAAATTATAAAACTTCAACACAATCAACAATTAGAACTTGAAAAAGGGTTCGAGAAGAACAATTGATAGTACAGAAACAAAATGACGAGAAGCGGTTAAGTTTAATGAAATACTTCGAGGAAAAACAGGGAAGAGAAAATAAAGAAATGATGAAATACGCCGCGGAAGAAAAGAGAGAAATGAACGAACAAATATTGGAATTGAAAAAATTACATTTAGAGCATAAAAACCAATCAGATAAAAAAATGGATCTGTTAACGCAAGTTTTTATGAATAAGGACAACGGACAGGAAAACAGTACGGCTTTTTCGCAAAATGCGATCTGGTCAGCCATTGATACATTTCGCTATGCTCCTGAGGAAGACCTAACGTTTGAAACATACTTCAGAAGATTTGAAGACTTATTCAAGATTGATTGTGGTTCATGGACGGATCAAAAGAAGGTTCGTTTATTACTACGGAAGTTGGGTGCATCCGAACATAACAAATTCGTGGATTATATTTTGCAAAGAAAAAACAACGAATTGTCGTTTGACGAGGCAGTCAAACTGTTAATGGGGTTATACTGTCCAAAGACAAGCCTTTTCCATAAAAGATGGAAATGTATGAATATTACACATAAGAAAAATCAGAGTTATACGACTTTTGCGTCTATAGTTAATAAAAACTGTGACGACTTCAAGTTGTCATCATTAACGGCAGATAATTTTAGATGCCTAATATTCACACAAGGTTTGATAGCCACAAAAGACGCCGACATAAGACGTCGTGCTCTAAATAAACTGGATGTTGAACCTGATTTAACGCTTCAGAAACTGGCTGAAGATTGTCAACGGTTCGGGGCAGTGAAAACTGATTCCCGAAACATAGAGGAAGCAGGTATCGCTCACATTAAAAAGATACGCTCCAAAAATAAAGGACACTCACCCGCCAGCTATTACCAACCAAGAGGCAAAAAGAACCCTTCACAAAATTATCAGGATAGACAAAAGCCTAGGACCCCTTGTAGTAAATGTGGAGGACCTCATGGGTACAATGCATGTTGGTACCATAACAAAATAACGTGTGACCTATGCACACGAGCAGGGCACAAGGCCTCATATTGCAGAGCAAAAGTAGGAAAAAAGAACTACATAAAAACTGCAAAAAGGGACCCATCACCAACAGAGAACGTAAGGAAATATGTTACGGTGAGAATCGGAAATAGAGAAGTAAATCTGCAACTCGATTCAGGGTCGGATATATCGATTATAAATGTTCACACGTGGAAGCAATTAGGTAAGCCCACGATGATGAAGACGAATAAAATCGCAAGATCGGTAACTGGTGAAAAGATACATTTTGAGGGTGAATTAATAATTAATGTTTCACTAAAAAGAAAGACAACAAAGTTAAAAGTATTCGTTCTTAGGAACACATCAAATTTATTTGGATCTGACTGGATCCAAGGATTTGAATTATGGGACTCGACAATGAGTGATTTTTGTCAAAAAGTCGAAAATTTAACGGCCGAAGCCGACAAACTAAAAAAGGATCTAAAAACATCTTTTCCAAGTGTTTTTTCTGAAAAGCTTGGATGCTGCACGAAAATAAAAGCGAGATTCGAATTGCTGGATGAAGCAAAACAAAAATTCAAAAAACCACGTAGCGTACCGTTCGCTTCAAGAGAAAAAATTGGAGAAGAATTGGAAAGACTAGTTATCACAGGGATTTTGACCCATATTAACTATAGTGAGTGGGCAGCCCCCACCGTATACATAAAAAAAAATCAACAGAAATCAGAGTATGCGCAGATTTCTCTACCGGATTGAATGCATCGCTCAAGGATCACCACTATCCGTTACCAAACCCAGAGGAAGTATTCGCTAAGTTAAATAGCGGAAACATCTTTTCCAAAATAGACTTAAGCGAGGCGTATCTACAGATACCAGTAGAAGACGATAGTTCAAAACTTTTGTGTATCTCAACACACATAGGTATTTTTAAATTCAATAGATTAGCATTTGGGATTATAGTAGCACCTGCTATTTTCATCAGATAATTGACACTTTGCTAAGCGGTTTGGATTTTTCAATAGGCTATCTGGACGATATTCTCATACGTAGTCAAAATGTTGAACAACATAGAGATCATGTATTTCAAGTGTTTGACAGAATACAAGGATACGGCTTCACTTTGAAGGAGGCAAAATGTGAATTTTTTTGGGAACAAATAACATACCTGGGTCATATATTGAATAAGGACGGGAGAAAACCCGACCCGGATAGGTCCACAGTAATAAAAGACATGCCAGAGCCTCAAAATGTAACTACATTGCAAAGTGTTTTAGGGCTCGTTTACTATTATCAAACTTTTATTAAGAATATGCATAAACTGCGCGCGCCTTTGAATGAACTATTAAAAAAGGACAAAAATGGAACTGGACGCCAGAGTGCCAGTCGGCATTTAAGCAGTTAAAAGATGTACTAACATCAGATATATTTCTGATTCATTTCAATCCAGAACAAGAGATTATTGTCGCAACCGACGCAAGTGCTTATGAAATAGGGGCATGCATTCTACATAAAATGCCAGATGGGTCCACTAAACCGATCCCCCTATGTGTCGAGAACCTTACTGCCAGCCGAGAAGAATTATTCCCAAATTGGGAAGGAAGCACTGGGGATCATATTCGGAGTTACAAAATTCCACCGTGTTTTACATGGTCGAAAATTCAAACTACAAACTGATCACAAGCCGCTTATAACCATCTTCGGTTCAAAAAAAGGGATACCAACTTACTCAGCAAACAGACTGCAAAGATGGGCGACCATCCTGCTAAATTACGATTTCAGTATTGAATTTCTTGCATCTGCTAAGTAAGGTCACGCTGACGGATTGTCGCGATTAATCCCGAAATCAAGGGAACCGCTGGAGGACACAGTAATAGCGTCACTACAAAGTGAAAATGACTATACACAGATACTGTGCAATACGTTCAGGGAATTACCAGTGACTTTGAAAGATATAATAAGAGAGGCTGAAGAAGATAGTTTCATCAAAGAAACGAAACAAAAAATGCAATCAGATGAATCGGCGGCGGAAGTTTATTCTATGTGCAATGAGGTACTGTTGTACCGAGAAATGGTGGTAATCCCAGCCACGCTGAGGAAAACATTTTTAAAGGATTTTCATACGGGACACCCTGGGGCTACTAGAATGAAGAGCCTCATGATGTCCTACGTTTACTGGAAGAGCATGGACACTGATATTGAAGACATGGTAAAGTCGTGTAAGGGATGCGCATTGGCTGCAAAAGCGCCCCCAATACAATTTAGCCCGTGGCCTAAAGCTGACCATCCATGGTCAAGGATACACGTGGACTTTGCAGGTCCATTGGAGGGAAACTATTACTTACTAGTTGTTGATAGCTTTTCAAAATGGCCTGAGGTATTTAGATGCAAGAGTCCAACGACGGATTTTACAATCAGTGCTCTTCACGAATTGTATGCTAGGTTTAGTGTGGTCGATTGTGTGGTGTCGGACAATGGCACGCAATTCACGTCAGCAGATTTTAAAAGTTTCTGCGAGGATTTCCAGGTCAACCACATAACAACGCCAACCTATCATCCTCGATCGAACGGGACACGCTAAAAAGAGCCCTGAAAAAAGCTAAAGGAACGCCCTCAGAAAAGGCGTTACAACAGTTTTTACAGGTGTACCGAATTACGCCAAATGAAAGCGCTCCATCAAAGATGTCGCCGGCAGAGTTAATGTTTGCGAGGAAAATTAGGCCGGTCTTCGAGAAACTTTTGCCTAAACAGGTAAATCAGCCGAATACTACAGTTCCTAAAAAGATGTATTTACCTGGGGAAAAGGTATTTTTCCAGGTACATAAAAATAATAGTATGATGTGGGAACTAGGAAATGTCAAGCAGAGGATCGGGCGGATGGTTTACATAATCGAAGGTCCACAATTCACTCACAAAAAGCATTTGAACCAAATTCGGAAACGTGTCACTGATGACGACAGACAACCTCCTGTTGAACAAGAAGTAATGGACCATATATATGACACATTCGACATGGTAACACCACAAGCAGCCGAACAACGCCGGTCTTCCAGAAAAAGAAAAAGGATCGATCCCATAGAGATCAATCCCAGGAAAAAGAGCTATACGATCATTCCAGGGGAATGAACAGCTGGGGAGGGGGGTGTTGTGGGGTACAAATCACCCCTATTGAAGAACTAATGGAAGCAACCATCTATAATAAATACCATGGTTGCAAAGACTCAAACAGAGGACATTCCTATTCATGTTTTACCGCATGGTAGGAATCCGGTCATCTCCTACCACATTTAGTGGCGTTACTGTATTGCTATGAATAAAATACATTGTATATTTTAACCTGTCACAATTTGTGGTTGTTATCTTCGTGGCCCCTAGCACAAGTCTACAACACTAAGCATTCAATTATCCATGCTTCGGGGATTATGTCGTAAGCGTTCTCGTTGTAGTTATATTTTTATTATTATCATTATCATTATCATTATAATTATAATTATTATTTGTATTATTATTTTAGTATTATTGGTGTTTTTATTATTAGTAGTAGTATTATTGTTATTGTTTTTATTATTATTATGATATTATCATTATTATTATTGTTTTTATTAGTATTATTATTAATATTATTTGTATTACTATTAATATTATACTCATCATTATAATTATTAATAACATTATTATTATTCTAATAATTATCATTATTATTATTAATATTATTATCATTGTTTTTATAATTAATATTATTATCATTATTGTGTTTATTATTATTATTTTTGTTATTAATATATTATTATTAATATCATCATAATAATTAATATTGTGATTTTTATTATTAATCACTATGAATTCTGTTTACATCCCCTTTGTAAGCATTTATTTTCAATTTGTGCCTTATTTTCGTTTACCTATTTGTTTTGTGTCCTTTTTACTATAAACGACAAGTCTTGTGTGTCCTTTATGATAATTTCTGCGTGTGTAGGTAGCTATTTTATCTTCATACCTTTTCAATGTGGGCTGCGCTGAGCATTTCTCTTTATTCTATTCTTTTTCTTGTGTTGCTTCACCGTTTCACACTTTTTTCATCGTCGCGTTGTATTCACCTACGACGCGCGTCCGCCGCTGTGTTCCGGATTGCTTCATAGTTGTCATTTGTTTCTCTTTTATTATTGCTGTATCAAACTGCTGCAACATAGGTTTTCTTCATCAGTGTGGCTAGATCTGCGTTCGCTGTGACTGTGAATATAATGTCTTATTACGTTATGAGAAAAGAGAAATTAAAATTACAAAACTTATTCGAAGTTGAGGTGTGTTTTACGTTTACAAATACAATGACAATGAAATGCATGGTGAGGAGAGACATATATATTACCCTAATTAATTATTTCGATAGATAGAAAGATGGACAGATAGATGGGAAAACATATACTTAGATATATTGACAAAGAGACATATCGGCGCTCTAATCGTTTCGGGATGTTCTAAATATTTTCTCGTACTTACGGCATATTTGTAGACGTCCGCCCGCAACGAGTTCCAAAGCAGGACAAACTAAAAACTAATCTTTTCTTTGCTTGCTCTGTTTTCTGTGACGTCATGCCCCGGGTGATTTCATATCGCTTTGTATCTGGTACTACCGACCTCATCTCTTTAAGTTTGACCTTACGGGTCAGATCGTTTAATGTGTTCACCCTGAGAACTTATTTGTTTCGCCTACTATCAGTCACGCCAACTTGCATATATCATCCATAATCCAACATTGTGACCCAGGACATAATCATTGATGTATCGCTGATAGTAACCGGTGATATTCCCTTGGGTATGAGTGACAACAAGTCTGCTGTGATTTCCAATACGTTCCAGCTCTTTAAAAAACCATTACAAATCGTTTGCATTATCGCAGCAGTTGATTACCTTTGATTTCTCGCTTGAAACGACAATTAATTATTCGTGAGATTTTAGTAGCAATACGCATGCCTAAGGTTCTAGTATTATCTGCACCATTCCAGTGGGGATATGAATAGTTCTCTGCCGCATCGATGTTTCCGGCCTCCTTGACCCTTCGATATTCTTCCATCTAATTCCTTTACTTCTATTGTTTTATTAGTAATAGTTGTATTAGGAGTAATATTATCTAAATAATAAACAATCATCTCCAATATTTCTGTCTGATTAAACGCTCAACCTACAACTTAGAAAAATTAATTATTTCACAGAATATTAATTTTACAGAGTAGTGCTTTTCTTCAAGTGTAAGTGCATATGAACTATTGATTTTCATCACCGCAACCACCACCCCGAAAAAACAATCTTAAACCTCCGCGTATGAATGCACGTACGGTGATGCGAATATATTCGTCATGACTTACGAAAAAGTACCAACGTTTTTATGTTCATATTATTCATAAATGCAATAACAAAAGAACACAATAATTAGTTTCGGTAGAGAGTAAACATCTGACTAAAATACTTAATTTCCCCGGGCAGTACCGGAAGACGGATCCATCTAGATTTTTTTGCATGAATCTCACAAACATCCTTGGAGTTTTAGGTTCAATCCTCCATGGACCTAGCAAAGAAAAATAATAGTTTATACTAGATATCTACACAGGCATGGAATGCGGAATAAGAGGCATATTAAAAAATTGGTTCAATTAAGGTTTCAGTTGGGAATTACTACAATGTTATCGAAACGATGACTGATACTTGAAGAATATCGGCGAGTATAACGGCCAAAACGTTGGCACATTCTTATAACATTCTCAGAAAATATACTCCCCATTCCACGCCAAATGGTTGCAAAGTATTTATAGAGCTAGACCCTGGCAATTAGGAATGTTCTAAGACATGTGCGATTGAACGTGACGTCTCTGTGTTGTGTTTGTGCCATTTGTCTGCGTGTTCAAAGTTTACTGCTTTCCCCACACAGTCATGTTTTTCTTGTATTCTTTTTAGTTAGTTTGCTACATTCAACATTATGTGATTTACGTGCCGTCTCTTTGCCCACACATTCTGCATTTACTATTTTGCTCGGTTTAATATATTTTAGCTTTTATGTAGTTAGTCCTAATCGCATTGTTCTGTGTAGCCGGCAGTACAGATTTGTTTCCCTCTTTAAGTGTCTTTTTCTCATCCATGCCCATCTATTTTCGTTGGATTCGTCTTATGTCAGTCTTATGAAGCGTCCATGTAGTTGTTTTTCTTCTCACTTTTCTTTTCTTGTATTATTGTTTCTGGTTTCGGTGCTTCCCGAGTTGTTCGTTGGAACAGTGTTTCTAGCTGCGGTGATTAGCCTTTCCGTGTTCTAGGTTATGTATTGCTACAGCTCTTTTTGTGTCTTCCACACAGTGTTCTATACTTACTAGTCCTCTTTTCCTTCTGTTTCCTATTATATCACGTAGAGTATTTCCGTATCTTTTTTTGGGTGTAGTGCCTTGCACATAGCCATTAGTTTTCTAGTCCCCTTGTATATGTGTTTGAGTTCTTCTTTAGTCCCGTCTATGAATGGTTCAGAGTATTTTATTAGCAATACTGTCAAGGTGTTTACTTATTTTTACTAGATTTCTGCTATATGATTTCGTTTCTAATTGTATTTTCGTACTTTGTAAATATTCTTTTCCCATCTTCTATTTCATTGTTGTTGATTCCAGAACTTATAAAGTATGTATAGCTATCATCTCTTCTTGGTTGGCAGTTCCATGCCCCTTGTCGTCTCCTGTTTTCCCTTTTTAATCTCTAGCCGTGCACACTTTTTCATTCGGAATTCCATTTGAATGTTCTGGCTGGAATTCTGGTTGTATGTATAAACTTTTACAGTTTCGTTTTTGCTTTTGTAAATAGTTTCAAGTCGCCCATGTACATAAATGTGTGTATTCTTTGTGCTGTATTTGTAAAATAGTATCTGGCATCAGAGTTCCTATGAGTTGCATCACGGCTATGATAAATGGTAGTCTTGGAAAACACCTCTCTGTATTTTTATCTTAGTCAGGTATTGCCCCCCAGCTGTCATTTCTAGTCTCCATGTTTCTATTGCTTTCTTAATAAGATTAATAATATGTCGGGTATCGTATATATTTCTAAACATCCAATTATTCAGCTTGAGGGATTCTGTCCTGAGCTTTCTCGTAGTAGTTATATTTTGATTTTATTATTATTATTATTATTATTATTATTATTATTATTATTATTATTATTATTATTATTATTATTATTATTATTATTATTATCATTATTATTATTATTATTATTATTATTGTTATTATTATTGTTGTTGTTGTTCTTTTTATTATTATTATCATTATTATTATTATTATTATTATTATTATTATTATGATGGTTGTTGTTGTTGCTGGTGGTGTGGTTATTATTATTATTATTATTAGTAGTAGTAGTAGTATTAGTAGTAGTAGTAGTGTTTTTATTATTAGTATCATTATTATTATTGATGTTATCATTGTTTTTATTATTATTATTATTATTGTCATATTATTATTATTGTGTTATTATCATTATTATTAATACTAATAATATTATTATAATTAATATTATTAGTATTATTATTAATATTACTATTAGTATAGCAATAATAATTATTAATTTAATATTTAATATTATTATTATAATTATTATTATCGTATTTATTATTATTTTTACTATTATTATTATTGTTTTTATTATCATTATTATTATTATTATTAATATTATTGTTATTATTATTAATATTATGGTTATTATTTGTATTATTATTATTATTATTTATCACTATTAATTCTGTTTACATCCCATTTTTAACCATTTATTTTCAATGTGTGCCTTATTTTCGTTTACCACTTTGTTTTGAGTCCTTTTCTTTTTTACTATAAACGACAAGTCTTGTGTGTGGCCTTTATACTTATTTGTGCGTGTCGACTTACATATTTTATCTTCTTACCTTTTCAATGTGGGCCGCGCTGCGCATTTCTCTTTATTCTTTTCTATTTCTTGTGTTGCTTCGCCGTTTCACACTTTTTTTTATCGTCGCACCGTATTCACCTATGACTCGCGTCCGCCGCTGTGTCCGTGTTGCTTCTTAGTGGTCATTTTTTCTCTTTTATTATTGCTGTATCAGACTGCTGCAACATAGTTTTTCTTCATCAGTGTGGCTAGATCGGCGTTCGCTGTGACTGCGAATATAATGTCTGATTACGTTATGAGAAAAGATAAATTAAAATCACAAAACTTATTCGAAGTTGAGGTGGGTTCTACGTTTACAAATACAATGACAATGAAATGCATGATGGCGAGAGACAGATATATTACCCTCATACATTATTTAGATAGAAAGATGGACAGATAGATGGGAAAACATATACTTAGATATATTGACAAAGAGACATATCGGCGCTCTAATCGCTTCGGGCGGTTCTCAATGTTTTCTCGTACTTACGGCATATTTGTAGACGTCTGCCCGCAACGAGTTCGAAAGCAAGACAAACTAAAAACTAATCTTTTCTTTGTTTGCTTTGTTTTCCGTGGCGTCATGTTCCGGGTGATTTCATATCACTTTGTATCTGGTACTACCGCCCTCATCTCTTTAAGTTTGACCTTACGGGTCAGATCGTTTCATGTGTTCACCCTGATAACTTATTCGTTTCGCCTACTATCAGTCACGCCCGCCAACTTGCATATATCATCCATAATCCAACATTGTCACACAGGGCATCATCATTGATTTATCGCTGATAGTAACCGGTGATCTTCCCTGGGGTCTGAGTGACAACACGTCTGCTGTGATGTCTAATACTCTCCAGCTCTTTAAAAACAATTACAAATTAGTTGCATTATCGCAACAGTTTATTACCATTGATCTCTCGCTGGAAACGACAATTAATAATCCGTGAGATTTGGGTGGCAATAAGCCTCCCAAAGATTGTTCTATTATCCGCATCCTTCCAGTGGGGATCGTGATAGTTCTCTGTCGCATCGATGTTTCCAGCTTCCTTGAACCTTCGATATTCTTCCATCTTATTCCTTTACTTCTATTGTTTTATTAGTAATAGTTGTATTAGGAGTAATATTATCTAAATAATGAACAATCGTCTTCATTTTTTTCTGATTAAACGCTCAACCTACTAAATATACAACTTAGAAAAATTAATTATTTCACAGAATATTAATTCTACAGAGTAGTGCCTTCCTTCCAGTGAAAGTGCATATAACCTATTGATTTTAATCACCGCCACCACAACCCCGGAAAAACAATCTTAAACCTCTCCGTATCTATGAATATATTCGTCATGACTTACGAAAAAATACGAACGTTTTTAGGTTTATATTATTTATAAATTCAATAATTAAAGAACACAATAATTAGTTTCTGTAGAGAGTAAAAATTCGATTAAAATACTTATATGGAGTTCAAGCGTTGGTAAAATGTATATTTGGTTCCTTAATTTTCCCTAGCAGTACCGGAGGACGAATCCAGCTAGTGTATTACATGAATCCTACATCCCTAAGTTTTGGGTTCAATCCTTCATGGAGCAAACAAAAAAAAATAATAACTTATACTAGATATCTACACAGACATGGAATGCGGAATAAGAGCCATATTCGATAATTCGTTTAATTTAGGCTTCAGTTGGGAATTACTAAAATGTTATCGAAACGATGACTGACACTTGAATAATATCGGCGAGTATAACGGCCAAAACGTTGGCACATTCTTATAACATTCTCAGAAAATATACTCCCCATTCCACGCCAAATGGTTGCAAAGTATTTATAGAGCTAGACCCTGGCAACCGAGAATATTTTTAAGGCCTGTGCGATTGAACGTTACGTCATGCAAAATATGTCTAGATTAAAAAATCGCCGTCTTAACGAACGATGATCACTAAGTTAGCTGGAAATGGATTAGTGAAGCGTTTTACAAATTACATTTTCGCACATTTTTTTAAATTTCTATTTCTTGAATAAAAACGTATTTCTGATCTCAGTGTTCATTGAGATATTGATTTCTTTTTTTACTCTTATTATTATTTTTTCACGAAAAACAAAAAAAATATTTGATGGCAATATTAATTAAAAACTTAAAACGGAAATCTTTCATACTGACTATGTGTTTAGTTCAAATTTTAATTTAAAATAAGTAAACGTTTCGGGTGATACTGCATATTTACTTTCTGAGTGTTTGTAATACATTTACCAAAATACAATTAATAATTATGTGTTAAATGATACAATAAATAGCTTGATATATTAAGTTGATAAAAATGCTCTCTTTCGATTGCAATCTTAATTTTTATATTATGTTTTCCTTTACGCAAAGAACACTTAAAGTTCGTTATGGTAATCGCCTTCATAATTTGTAACAAAGCATATTTTAATATTTTGATATGCTTTCACAAAATGTTCACATAAAAATATCCAATAGAAAGAAAACGTCAAATAAAACGTGAATAAAAAAAGAGCGAAACGTCAGCTAGAAAAAAATCGTATTTTGATCACATTGTAAAAATCTGGTATTTCCTCTTCTATAAACAAAGCAGCAGCAGGCGAAATTTCTATGTAAATAACCCTTTGTAATGGCTCCCTGTCTGTGGAAGACGTAATGTCTCTCTGCAGATAACAGCGGTGTCAACTTGAATCCCAATGTCAACAAAGTATTGTCATAAACTCTCCCTTACCCTAACCCTAATCAATCATTTTCAATCCTCTCATAATAATTTTTATATTGCAACTGACAATCATTACATCTAATTAACCATGATCATTTAGTGTTTTTTAGCAGTGGTTACTGATAATTCATTAAGAGGAAATCACGATTACATTTGCCTTTTTTCACGTTGCTAATTTGATTTTGACTGTAACTATAGTATGTTACGTTTTCAATGTGGATTTTGAATTGTTTTCACGGTATGTAAGAGGAATAAAATTCTACTAACGTGTATTACTTCTGTAAAAGTATATCACCAACCATCAGAAAGTTTGAAGAAGAACGCGAATTACAGACACCGAAATCTTTGTAACTTACAAAACCAAGATGAAAAATATGTTCAAAATATGTTTACATACATAATTAGAAAGCACTTTAGCGTCTGCTCCAATATCACAGACACTTATTTTACATACCTGCTCCCAATGCTAAAGACTAGCTTTATTTTTTTAATTTTTTATTTGATTGAGTTTTATACATACATACTACCTGGCGTCCCCGGTGTTTTGCGGATATGAATGCGGACCCATTCCTTACTCTGAACCTCCTTTTTTATAATTTTTGAAATAAAGTAAAACGTCGTTTTGGGTGTTTGTTGATTCCCAGTGTGAATACAGACTTCAGTGCATATTGTAACTCGCTTAATACAACATCCCTACCCCAATTGGATTGGCGAAACATGATCTTTGATTTTGGGGGAAAGCTTTATTTTCGAGTGTAACCTTGGATATCAAGACAGTCACACAGATTACCACTACAAATATAATATAGAAACACCATCTAAGGTATATCGTAAAATACAATTGAGTTGAGTGTGATATTTTTGATTACTCCAAAGCTGTGGATTTTTGTTACCGGATATCATTTAATGTGTGTTTGCTGAAAGGCATTAAGAACAGAAGTTTCGACTCGAAAGCTTTTCTGTTCAGAAAATTGAGAGGATAAACCGTTGAGTAGATTTGTGGTATTTAATACAAAATTGGCAAAGAGAGCATTATCGCCATTTTGTAAAAGTCAATGAACGGGTTTTAACTAAGCTTTCTAGGCACAATACCAATGCGCGAGTGAAAAGGTTCACGCCAAATTGAATCGCTCGGTGCGAAGAGTTCAATATCGGCTAATAATTCGCATTGTCCAGGCTGGAATTTGTCAGTTTTACGTGCTGGATCGTTCGCAGCCATCTGTCTCTGCCGACAATTTCTCCACTTTTATCTCTTCCACTGGAAACAAGCGGCAACTTAATTTTAATGCTATTTTCAACATTTCCAAGTAATGGTCAGTGGCATGCAAGGGAAAGGTCACATTTCGGTCAAAGTGAGCGGATGACTCCGGCTCAAATCCCTGACCAGATATAACAAAAAACGAAAATAAACGAATGAAAGCAAGCAATATGGCCGACATGTTGAGAGACTTATGAAAGAGGGAACCGTGGCGTTGCTTATATTTATCGATCTGTTGCATTGGTTGTACGTTTAATTAATGTGTTTGCGTTTAGAAATAGATGTTTCCACATGTTCGAAGTAACATGAACTAGCTTAAAGTAAGAGGAACCATAGTGACGCCTCCATATTTAAACGACCCTTTTATTTGAGACATAAAATAATCAAAAATATTCTGTTCTGCTACATCCCTCTTGTTATCTACATATTTCTCTAATTACCGCACCAAGTGGTTTACTTTTAATCAATTATTACTTACATAGTATTCATCTTTGGAAATGTCTTCTTTTCATTCATAATCATGTTTAAAGATTTATTTAATTTTAAAAAGCATATAAATGATAACATATATTTTTTTATAATAACCATATATGCAGCAACTAAACAACTGTTTCAGATCTCCTAAAAGCGTGCTAGAACTGGATGGCAGATTAACTTCCTTAAGCGCTTTCTTAAACATAGGACATTTGCTGTGGATATAAATATGTACTGCGTTACTAGTAATATTGCCATTCCGCCTGTTTTTTTAGATTCAGACACCCACCATTTGACAAAGAGGTGTTCCTACGGATATATTTTTGAACACGGTGACACACATTATATCACAGTGTTGAAGCCTTGCCTAATCAAGTAAGATTTGCTCTATAGGAAAGAAATTATTAAAAATATTTTTTGAAAAAATATATGAATTAAAATCCCTTTGGCTTACTCCGCAACGCCGACCCATTTCAATTTTTGTGATAGCCTTCTAATACTCCTATTAATATATATATATATATATATATATATATATATATATATATATATATATATATATATATATATATATATATATATATACATGAAGATAAATATGGGAAGACAGATACAGATATGTGGATGGCAAATCTATTTCCTCTTCGATTGTTCACTACAAGGTGTACTCGATAAAAAAACATGTTAATTGTTACTTCCTTTTGCCAGGCTTTTCAAAGATTAAAATCTTATCATCAGATTAGTTACATAGATGGATAAGTTGGCACAGAAATAGCCAACATTCAAAATGTGAAAAAAATAAGAAACAATATAAAGGGATTGACAATAAGAGGGTATGTGTAAAAAGGTTATCTAAATATAGAGTCTGTCTAGTTGGTGTATGTCCGTTGATAAATTTTCCGTGACAAAATATTTATAGATGGAAGAGTGATTTCGTGGAAACTGTGTTAAAAATGTTCAAAATGTGGTAAATCCAGTAGAATGATGGTCAGTTCAACTGTATATAAAACACTTATTCGGGTGTAAATTTTAGAATTAGGGCCATTTTAAAATACTTCCCTTGACCGCGAATGACAAAGGTTTTTAAGGAGTGTAGTTTAAAATGCTGTATATATTTCAAGCAGTCAGTGAAAAGTGTAAGTAGTTACTTTAATCGAATCTAAGAGAAGAGAGACTATTTTCTGGTCGAAGACAAAGCCAGTAAAAATTTGGAGATAGGTGTGAAATTAGTGGAGTGGTTGAGGGGGTTAAGTGGATGGAAAAATAGCCTATACTGGCAGTAGGGTCAACGGGTTTGTCAAGTTACAGCTCATCGCTAGTACTCAACAATATAATTCCAGGGCTGGGCTGGCTTCAATTAGAAGTTAAGGTAGGGTTTAAATAAGCTAATACAGTAGCGTTCTGATCTGTAACAACACCGTTCAGGAAGAGGGAGACCCCGTATTTAAACGGATGTTTTAATACACAATGATATATAATTCAGAAAGTTTAAAAGGGTAAAATTTGGAATTAGGGCTCAAACAATTGGAAATATGGAAATTACGTGTTTAAGATGTAATTATCCGGGTAATTATAGTATTTCAGATGTTGATGTTTAAAGAATTTAAAGGTGTAACAGTTAGTTTAATATTAGATGCGTGACTTAATAAGATAATTTAATATATTACTGAGTTTAAGATTGGGAACAGCGCCAATATGTTGGCAACAAGTGAGTTCTAGTATATGGATTAGCAGTAGTAGCAGTAGGCCTTCATCGGTCGTGTCCGACCATGAATTGCACTTGCAGATCTTGTGGCTAGTTCCAGTTTTTAGAGTCCTGTCATTGGTGTCAATATCCCAAGGGGAATACTGGCTCGATCAGGGCATTTCTTGTTGTGGCTGAGAAGGCCTATGTGGACCTTGAAGTCTCTGCCACAGTTGTCACATATGAAGTGAGAGGGTTGATGAGGAAGCTCACTTGCTTTTTCCCTTTCTTTCCTCCTTGCACGCTTTTCAGCAGCTTTTATTTTCTACTTTGCCTCCCCGATGTCAAGCTGTCGTTTGAGGGTTTTTTTCCATTCATCCCTGTCATAGGCAATATTTTCCCAAGATGATGGATCGATGTCAATGGCCTTCATGTCTCTCTTGCAGACATCCCTGTATCTTAGAAGAGGGCGACCATAGTCTCTCTCTCCTTCTTTTAACTCTCCATAAAGGAGATATTTGGGAATTCTGCCATCAGCTATCCTGTATATGGATTATGTTGTTGGATTAGGTTGAATTATGTAATCGGAGTATATATATATATATATATATATATATATATATATATATATATATATATATATATACATACATATAGTGTGTGTGTGTGTGTGTGTGTGTGCAAAGTTTAGCAATTTCGGTAGGAAATCGGAGTATGAGTTGTCAATGTAAAATAGACAAGGAAGATATTGTAAACTGAAAAATAACTCACCCATTAGCGTTTTAAGCATTATAATTTATTTCGACCCAGTAGGTCTCATCGGATGCTTAATCAACCAGTTATATTCGGACACAGAAGCTTACCAGAAGCATCTGATGAGAATAAATCATGTTGCTTACAACTTAAATGTGTGAGTAGTTTTTCTTTTAAAAATGTATATATATATATATATATATATATATATATATATATATATATATATATAGTTATTCAGAAAATATTCTAGTGCTGATTCCAAAACACTTTATCATGAGACAATTGTTTCTCTTATTGTAAACAATATATATTTACATTATATAGAAAATGTCAGTGAGCATTCGCCACAATCAAGCCGGAGAAATAGCAAAATTCAACCGTATTAATTAAACATATATATATATATATATATATATATATATATATATATATATATACATCTTTCGATCAAAGAGAAATGTTTGCTTTAAAAGTATACACTTGTTGTTAAAAAGTAAAAATATGTTTTGACAATCGAATCATTTTCACTATTTTTTTGAAGAATGTTCATACTCGGTTAATAAAACAATACAGTAAAATGCACAAATAAATGAAGCACGAATTAACACCCACTACTAATTTTTTTCGCCATATCGTTGTATATTAATCTTTTATAGCCAACTTCCGGTAAGAGAGAGAGTGAGCCATTTTCCTTCGCTAATCACAATTTAACATTATTTAAAGATCGTTTACAATTGTTTCAATGTTAATTAATTTTTAGAATTCATATTTTAAAATTAAATTCGATTTTTCTCATTTCTATAACACTTGAATTGACAGTAATTAAAAATAAATAATTTAAATTTCTCATCAGAAACAGAAAAATACTTATTGGTCAAATGTTACGTCTCCTTTGCTTTTTGATAATTTTACCGTTGAATCAATACGAATAGTTTATTTTGCGAACCACGTTCATTCTAAACGTTTAGCAATGAATTTAACTCGTAAACGTTATTTTAAGTTACATTACTTTCACTGTTTTCGTATAGAATCTTTAGTTTAAAGTAGATTAACTCTTTTAGGGGCATCATTCGTTTATTAGTGTTACATGAATAGTGGTGACATTATAGTTTGAAAAGTTTTCTTCGTGGCACCGTAAATCTTTGCATGTGGTAAATATTGCTACTGATGCGCATCATAGTATATTTGTTAAAGTATTTCTACTCTTAACGCATATGCACCAGAAAGTGTTTTATAAGGTTAACGACTATTTATTAAACTTGCAGAAAATATTGAAGTATTTTTTATTATTAAACTTTATAAACATTTGTTAGATGTTTATATGAGTACGTACATTTAACTTACAAATTCGGTTTCAAAATATCTTAGTCATATCATAGTCTTTTTACTCGTGTATTTTCGCATTGCTTTACAGTCGCTGCTATTTGAATGCGTGTCTTTTATGGATCCAGTCGACTAGTGTCGAGTTCAAAGCACATTGAATCTATAATAGTCATTTGCGAACAAGAATTGTTACGAACTATATTAACTCGCAATTGCCAACCTTTATGTGTAAAATGGAACTTGTATTCAATCCATTGAATTATTAACATTATTGTAAATTGACATTACACATTCAAAAAACGTTGTTAAACAGACAAACCAAACCAAAGCAATCGTTTCTTCTTCTGCTGCTGTTTTCGTTGTTATTCTCGTTTTTCTAGTGGTTGTCGTTGTTGTTGTCAAGTAAGTCAAACGTCTGTACTGAGTTCACAAAGATCGTGTATCAGGATTGCATGGAGACGTCGTTGGTCGCGGCTATTCATTTACCTGTTACAGATGCGTAACACAGACAGCGAGAGCATCAAAGTTCAATGGTTGCATTTAGATTCGAGGAAGGTTTAGCCCAGAACACACAAGAGAATGCTTCAGAAGCGACGTTGCAACTTTCACTCCATTGATTTGCTGTTCCGCGTCTGGCACGTTTTAGCTTGCCACCCGCAGCCACTAAGAATACCAGACGACAACGGTTCCTGATTCTAATTCCTGGATATATTTTCTCAGACAGTTTGGTGTCAAACAATGGATTAACCTGCCAATAACTGGACTTACATATTGTATAACTCTGACATTACCACACTGTTATAGCCCCTACTTCGGGGAGGAAAGGTTATACTTTAAGGGAACTATGGTAATGTTTGTTTCTTTTTGACTATCACTTTTATTGTTATTTAGGTTTTTTTATCTTACGTATTTGTAAACATAAGTCCTAATGATACTTATTTAAAAATATAATTGATTTTCTACAGATACCACCTCTCCCGAATCCATAATAAAGGTAGTTTCGTATTATTAGATTATACCAGTTTTCTGAGAAGACGGAGATCATTGAAAAGTAAGTTGGGGCATACATACCTATACAAGTTTGATTTTAATAGATCAATAAATAGCGAGAACTCGATTAGAATCTGAACTCAAGCTGGGTGTCTCGTGATCCTCTTTTATAAATCGAAGCCATTTACTTCAAATGGGTCTGCAATATCAATAATGGATGCTGCACATAATGGATCGTAATAACTCTAGATTTTAATGACTTAGTCGTCATTTCTTTGGTTTAAACGTGGTTATGCGCAGTATTAAAATAAGGTAATCTAATTGTCAAGAGTCTAGTCTGTATTTTATTAGGCAATAGCCCGTTTATGAAGGCCTTCCGGATATACACGTCTCCGTTAACATCCGCCGTTATGAATTTTATATTGCGCTCTTTACACACGTATCGCAGTGTCTCTAAGAACTGGTTCAATATTTCTGGAAATTTTCGTAAGTTTTCAACTTATTAGGAAATTACTGGTTAGCTTCAGTTTTTCTGTGTGAACATTATATTTTCTCCCGCTCTCACCTCGCATTGTCCTGGATTTTCAATGTTGTAATATATATATATATATATATATATATATATATATATATATATATATATATATATATATATATATATATATATATATATACACTTTGAATATGAATAAAAATGTTATGTAGGCTAACATTGGTTAATCTCTCAGGAAAGGAGAGTCCTAAAGAAAAATGCAGACCCTATTTGGAATCGTTCTTGTCTACTCAATTTCCTGCAAATATTGAAAAACAGAAAAGTTAAACAAATATTATGTTCTGCTTTGCGCCAGGCGGAATTGGAAACATAACAAGGATCGATAGTTGCAAACGTGTTGGTACATTTATTATACATTTGTCAATTAAAATGGTTTATCCAACAACATATTTTCTGATTCTAATTCATTATAAGGACGATTTATTTCTAAAATAAATTAATTATTTATATTTCAATGTATACGTTATAAATATAAAAGCGATGTTATCTTGTTTTCATTTTGATTTGTTACACGATAACGACGACGGTAAATACATGAAACCTTTTTTTTATTTCTGAAGAAATTAATTGTTTAAAGGCCATTATTTTGGTTGAAACATTAAACTATACTAAAAATGTTGAATAAATATATACCAATATCTCGTTAACACATATGAGGTTGACGGTTTAAAATGTAAAATTAAAAATAAAAACATTTTTTTTATTTCTGAAGAAAATAATTGTTTCAAAGCCATGATTGTTTGTTGAAACATTAAAATATATTAAAAATGTTGAATAAATATATACCAATATCTCATTAACACATATGAGGTTGACGGTTTAAAATGTAAAATAAAAATAAAAAAACATTTTAGTGCATGATTTAAAAAGTAAGCATGGCATTTCTAGTTTAATTTTAAGACTAATTTAAATAAAATGATTAATGTCATCAGTCATGATATGATTACAAGTTAAAACTTATATGTGCATAGTTATATTCCTATTCCTTCGCTTCTCATGGATAGCGCTGCTCTTGAGGAGAAATCGACACTGAATCTTCTCAGTCTTTCTCTCATGAAATCTTTCTTGGAGTCCATACATTAGATGCATTGCTGTTTATGATTCTCGTTAAGTCGGTTCTCTCTATCGCTCCACACCCTGGGGCTATTGTCTATCACTAAACATCTACTATCAGACCATGTATGGAGTATTGTTGTCATATATGAGCTGGTGTGTTCCTGTTTCATTGTAGGGTTCTTTATAAGGTGCATAAACATATATGTAACCCTTTCTGCTTCTCTGTGCCTTCTATCACAGATTTGATGTTGCTAGTCTCAGTCTTTTTAATAAATATTATTATGGCACGTGTTGATAGAATTATATGATCTAGTCCCTCTTCCTTTGTTCCAGGTCGTTTCACTCGTTGGTCTAGTTGTCTCCGTTAATTCGTTGTGATGATACCTCATTGTAATACAGCTTCCTATTCCAGTATCTTATTTCCAAAGACTGCATGCTTGTGTAACTCTATTTCTGCTGAATGTATGCTTTCTACCTATAGTCTTGGTGTTTAAAGATTAAGGCCAATAGGCATCACTTATATTTGCGATAATTATACCTCATTCATTTTAACTCCTTACATAAAGTTATTTGATGCCTTGTCTGGAGCGATTTCCATTCAAAAATTGTTATTAAAACTAATAAACAAGATCCGATGTGTGCGCTTCTCGCCTCTACTCAACGTGGGTGAATACATAACACATCATATTTGATTTACTATTAATTTAATATTGATTATAAATATGGCTAGCTTTATTTCTCGTATGATAAAAGCTACGCTGGATATGTGTTTCAGATGTATTTTGAAAGCGACATATAAAAACTGTTCATATTTTCTGTATCATGAAACTATCAGGCTTATACCGTCTGTATGTTTGTGTTTCCCACCTAATAGTTACTTATTTTAAATACAACTGTAATTATTTTAATTACTATAAATATAATATTTAATAGAATCAAAAATAAAATTAGAGAAAACTAAATTACTTCTCTCTAAGGTTTAAACAAGGGAATATGTATTTACCTTGGCAATGCCGGAAAATAAAATCTAGTTTTTGTTTTCATTTTACCGAAAATTATATGTTTGCTATATTTTTTACTAAAATAAATTCTCCTGTAGATCACATTGAATTGCGTTCCGATGTTGTTGGATTTCTATTCACTTAATTTCGTAAGTAAAACACGTTTTGTGTTATTAAGTATGTTGATTATGGTAAATTCGATTATCCTAAACTCAGATGTTACTTCCTTGACTCACCGAATACAAAAGCTGACATCCTCTAAAACCAGCTAAGCACGTTCTACATTTTACAGTAGAGTAGAAAAAGATGAAAAAACAGAAAAAAATAAGAAAATAAGACGTTGTAAGAAATTGGGAAATAGAGGAAAAATTGAGAAATCATGAAAATTAAATGAAAAAAAGAAAAAAACGGAAAAGTGAAAAGTAAAATGAATAATAAAAACAGGAAAAAAGAAAGACAAATGGAAAATTAAAGAAAATAAATGAGCAAAAAAGAATGGAGGTTAAGTGAGAGTGACGCGTGAAAGAGAAGTGACAAATAGACGATGTAGAGAAAGAAAAGTGACAAATAGACGATGTAGAGAAAGAGAAGTGACAAATAGACGATGTAGAGAAAGAGAAGTGACAAATAGACGATGTAGAGAAAGAGAAGTGACAAATAGACGATGTAGAGAAAGAGAAGTGACAAATAGACGATGTAGAGAAAGAGAAGTGACAAATAGACGATGTAGAGAAAGAGAGGGGAATGACGCAACAATAAAAGGAAGGAGAAAGAAAAAGCACATAAACAAAATCGACCAAGTAGTGAAGAACAATCAAAATCGACCAAGTAGTGAAGAACAATAAAGAAAGGAAAATAGCGAATATACAATAAAGAGAAATGAAAAATCAACGTAAGAAAATAGTAAATCATTGAAAAAATGAAAGAAAACGAAATGGCGTTGTATAGTGAAACTAATGGAATAAAAGGTAAATAGCCGAAAAGAAAGAAAACAACAGAGTGTAAAGAAAGAAAAATAACAGGGGAATTAAACCCCGATAGTTATTTTAGAAACAGCCAGGCAATTAATTTTCAAAAGAACCCAAATCGAAAAAATCTAAATAAAAACATAGAAGTGAATTCAGAAATAAAGCGCAATAAAATGCGGGGAGAAATTAAATGACAAATGCAATGAAAAAAAAATAAAGAACGGAATATGGAAAAGTGAGAAAATGAAAACGAGAAGTCGAGAATGAAAAATAGAAAGAATGAAAAAAAGAAAGAAAAAAGAAAGAAAAAAGGAAAGAAAGAGAGAAAAAAGCGAGAAAGATAGAAATTAAGAATTGCGAGAAAGAAAGAGATAAAGAAAAAAGAGAGAACGAGAGAAACAAAGAAAGAAAAAGAAAGAAAAAAGAAAGAAAAAAAGAAAAAAGAAAGAAACAAAGAAAGAAAAAAGAAAAAAAAGAAAGACAGACAGAAAGCAAAAGAAAGAAAAAAAAGAGAAAAACTGATCAAAGCCTATATTTATCAAAAGGCAATACAAGAAATGAGAACAACAAAAGAGATAAAAGTGAGAAAACATGAATGAAGAAACAAAGCAAAGGAAATGTCGAAGTATAAAACAAAGAAATGAATTGAAAAGTGGAAAACTTAACAAAACGAAATGAAATGAACCAAGAAAACGAAAATACGAAGAATGAAAAGAATGAAGCAAGGAAAGAATAGTTAAGATTAATGGCTTGACCTTAGTGTATGTTTTAAATAAATCGATCCTGAAGTACGCGGACATAAATTGACACAAAACACACAGGGGAAAGACAACAAATGTCCCATTCCTTTGAAAGTGTTGAGAATAATATCGGTTATATTTTTGCAATTCTTACTCAGAATAGGAAGAGGTTATCTTTGAACGCAATAAAAAGGGTAAAACTGAAGTTGTGTTTGGCACCATCGAACTATTTCAATTCATTCTTAAGACACCTTAAGCCTTAAATATTGGATATTTTCTACAATCAAAATAATGTAATGGATTTTAGATCAAAATTGGAATAAGAATTCTCAACATAAGGTTTAGCATCATTATATTTTGATTTTTATCTTCGTAACAAGACATAAAACGTGTGCAGAACTGTTCTGTTCGAGAAATTAATTTCACCCGTCCTGGGACGGCTATTCTTTTAGTCTATATATATATATATATATATATATATATATATATATATATATATATATATATATGAAACTAAAACACGAAAAGCACACGAGCTAATAATTGTTCTGTTACTCTAACTATGTTAGCTACTATTAAACTAGTATTAGCGCTACTACTACTACTACAGTGAGAAGAAGGAGGGGAAGAGAGAGAGAGAAATAAAGAGGTTCCCCCACGTTTTGCATAATTAATGTCTCTTTTTAAATCTCGTCTCTCTGCCTACAAAACAAGTTCCAATTCTAATTACTGTTCTAAAACACTCCACCAAAATAATCATTTAAGGTGCATTTATTATTATATGGTTCGATTAGTATTTGAGGGTGGGTTATCAGCGTACTCAAAACATGTGAAGGCCATATGAAACGTAAAAGTAGCACGGATAAATTGGCCGGAGAGGAACAATTAAGTGCACTGCCCAATTTGGGACGAATTATAATTATTCCTTATCTACTAGGTGTCATAACACGACTAATTATCAGTCATCAGTCACTGACAAAACCAGTCCCATTAGATGTCCAGCATTCCCACTTCAAATCACTTGGCGTTATTGCAAAAGCGATTTACAACTGAAATCACGCAGATAACGGCCTATAGCTTTCGATTGTATTTGAGTGTCGATAAGTCTTTTAGTATTACAGTAATATAAGTGTTATTACAGTGAAAGTCTGGGTGGTCGTCTCTCTCCTCGATCGGTCAACCTTCCCCAACCCGTGTGCCTGGTTAAAACCGATATCGGTGTCACTGATGTTTGTAGTGCGGCAAAAGGGGTGCCAGATTATTGGATTGTTATTACATTTCTGATAGGAAAACACATTAAGGACAGTTTGCAGTTAGGTCAAGCGAAGAAACAGATTGCGTGGTCACACAATATAAGGAAAATAGATAAAATACAGACATTGGAAGTTATTTGCATGAAGATTAAGTAATGAATTAACGAATGTATTGATGAAAAGCCATATAAAAGATAGATCAATAGATTAATAGACGGGCATATATATAAAAAGAGATTGAATTTATATTAAAAAAGATAAAAGAGACACACACATACTGAGTGAAATAGACAGCATGATATATATATATATATATATATATATATATATATATATTATACATTTTCATGTATACATATATTATTTGTTACGATGCGCATATATGTTTAAGCTACGATCTCTCGAGAGAGCCTCTTCTTCAGACTTTCAGAAAAGATGAGATGCAAAATAACGAACGTCTCAACTATGTCTATTCTCCCGGTTGGGAAGGGATGGGTGTATAACTAAACAAGCAAGATTAATACTCAATTACACATTCCTCCCACTTCTTTACTTTTCATCATTTAAGTTTATTAAATATGGTTGACCTCTTTCAAATCCTGTTATACATTTTATTACCCTCCTCGAGAACATGTTCAACGTCGCCAAAGGATACTTATATGCGCACGCTCGTAAAAGTACCGATTCAACCCTTAACAAGGCCAAATATTTTAACGATTAAGGGTGTAATCATGGACTGTTACGAGTGCACGCATATAATACTACTTAGGGGAAGTTGACGATGTTTGGAAGAAGGTTACACAATGTACAAAAAGATTTTTAAACGGTCAAACATACTCAATAAACTTAAATAATAATAAGTAAAGGAGTGGTGCGAGTGTGTAATTGGATATGAATCTTGCCTGAATATTACACACCCATCCCTTCGCCACCGTGATAAAACACAAAGTGAAAAACGTTATTATTTCTCATCCTATTTATTCAAATAACCTGAAAAAGCTGGATGTCTCGTGAGATCGCAACTGAAACATGTATGCACATATGTAACTAATAATGTTTGTATAAATATAACATGTATACTAAACAACATATCTACTTGTTATTAAGAAGGTTTAATAAACACTGGTGATTCATTCGATTAACATCTAGGAAAAGAAAATAATACATGTACAATATATATATATATATGATCTGATGGTTACTATCGGATTCTAACTCTCCCTGATGAGATCTCAGTTTATAGTAACTGTTGATCGATAACATCGACATGCCAGTGTCGCAGATTTTGTACATGTCTGTGTAAATAAAATTATCATATATAAAGCTTTTTATAAACCCGGTTAAAATTCTCTGGATTACCACCCTGTGGATATTTTTCACCTGGAGTATTACCATTATTATATATATATATATATATATATATATATATATATATTTAATTATATTTATATAAAGTTAGCTATCTGTATATGTGTACATATCTGTATGTATATAATTTACTCTTAAATTAAATAACCGATCATTATGAATTTTAGAAGTCACTCGTTAAGCGCATGCGGTTGGAATGTGGGTTATGTTTACTTTTATTTTTTTTCATAAAAAGTGAGTAAAAAGGGAAGACTTTCGTAAAAATACCATTTTTCTAAATTTGTAACGATAGGTATTTAATATTGATTAAAAAATATTCCTCTAAGTTTCATTTTCTCTGGAATATTTTAAATTGTTATTAGGTGCTTGATATGGACAGAATCACCAATTTAACAATTCAAATATTTAAATATTTGCATTCAATATTATCCATCGTTATCATACACTAATGAAACAAGATTCCCTGAATTCTAATTTCTTTTCAAGCCACCTTCAGTTATAGGCATTCTTTTAGAGTAAAAATTGTGCAATTGATTTTGGTGCAAAATTGGAATAAAGATTTTAGACATAAGGCTTAGTATCATTATATGTGATTTTTTATCTTTATACACATTTTCCGTTCTGCGACGAGCTTTTTTCCGGTATATATATATATATATATATAGTCATCCACATACAGACTGTTTCGATGTAGCACAACTCTTCAGAGCAGCTAGACAGTTAGTGCCTCAAGCCGGAATTGAAACTCAACCGTCGATCTGACAGTCGACACTCCTAGCTGTGCGCTATCATACGACCCTGACTGAATGTAAGTAATATCTTAATGTACACATTGTCAAGTGCCAGGACCTGGAATTAGTTTTACCTAATGAATTATGCCTTAAAGCTAATGGTAGTTGGCGATATCCTTACAAATAAGTTCATCCAAGGAAAAGAACTTCATATAGTCATTCACACACAGACTGTTTCGCTGTACCACATCTCTTCTGTGCGGCTAGACCAGTTAGTTCCTCAAGCCGTCGAGCTGACAATCGGCGCTCCTAGCCCTGCGCAATCATAGGACATTGACTGAATGTAAGTAATACCTCAATGTAAATATTGTCAAGTGCCGGGAGAGTTAATTGGTTTACCAAATTAGCTATGCCTTTAAAGCAAATGGCAGGTGCCGTAATCCTTACAAATACGCTATATCGAAGAAGGGAGCTTCATATATATACCGGTTAAAGTGCAGGAGAAAAAACAAAAAAAAGAGATTTGACCGGTTTCGTTCGTCTTAGGGAACGTCTTAAGAGACAGTGAAGATTTGGAAACAATTTTAGTTTGAAAGACACACCCCTACGAAAAGGAAAAGATGATCCGATTGGACCATATGAGAAGACTTTTAGTGACATTGAAATATTACAAGTGGCTGACACATGCTTCTTTTTTTCTTATTCTATCTTTTATATTTGTATTTATTTTCTAATTCTTTTTCACTTTCACACCTACTGATCGACTATAGGGGAGGCGGTAGGCGAAGGGTAAATGCGATAAGAGGGAAGAAGACAGATGAACTAGATAGGATAAACACACATAGGAGTATGCATGAAATTGATACACCGAACGCGAGGACCCAAACATAAATGGGAATATATCAGAAATAAGTCTGCTAATTTGTCTCATATTAAGTTTCATAAAGCAATAAACATCTTAAATGAACAGTCTAGAAAACTCTATTTTACAATAAAGCTGATGTAAATGATATATTATTATAAGAAAAATGAGTTTCTTATAATAAGATATCATTTACATATTGTCATATTTCACTGTCACTAAAAGTCTTCTAATATAGTCCAATCGGATCATCTTTTCCTTCTCCCACGTGTGTGCCATTCAAAATAAAATAATTTCAAAATCTTCACTTTTTTCTGAAGACGTTCGCTAACTCGACCAAAACCGTTCACATCTCTTGTTTTTGTTTTTCTCCTGCACATTAATCTCTTTTCCGTTTCACACATTTTGTCTACCACGGTATTTAATGTTCATGACTTATCGTGTACCTTACCCTATATATATATATATATATATATATGAACTTCTCCATCTATGTAATGTCTCTAGTCATAAGATTTTTATCTTTGGAGAGCTTGACTTAAGGTAATAAAAAATAAACATGTTTTTTATCGAGTACACATTGAATTGAACAATCGAAGATTAAATAGATTAGTAATTCGCAAATATTTATCACTCTTCCTCCATTCATCTATAAGTTAATATATATATATATATATATATCGCAAACATTTATATCAACGTGTTAAGATACTTATATTTACATATAGCATGATAACGAGGAGTAATATTGAACGCATCGAGCCTATAGTCCAAACGTTGGTCTATTCAGTCTAATGTAGCACTTTATGAAGAATCGCTTATTTGAAACTCTTATAGATGTTGAATAGCTTGTCAGGAATTCTTTCATCTCAAACAGAAGGATTTCTACTTCGATCAAATACGAAACTTATGCAAATTGTTCGCACAAGATTGTATACAATGAGTATCGTTACGTCGAAGAAACCTTGTAACTTATGAATCATCATAATCTTGCGTAGGAAATGTTGCCTGAATCACACACTCACACACACACACCCACACACCCGCATATATATATATATATATATATATATATATATATATATATATATATATTTATTAACGAACAATACGTCCTATTAAGTTAAGGGCGACTATAATGCAATTATCTTTATCTTAATAACTTAGGAAGTTAGACAATCGAAATAATAGAAGGCAAAAAACTACGAACGGTGTTATCACCAATAACAATAATTTCATACAAATACATTAAATATCTAGGTAATAAACCTCGTACATATTTCTAGACAAGTGTATAGGTCAAGTGGTAAAGATGCTCGACTATAGACATTAATATCGAAGGTTCGATCCTATATATATATATATATATATATATATATATATATATATTCCTTAGTCTTACTAGTGAAAAATAAATATTTTACTTTGAAAATTTCCGTTGATTATTTTTGTTTTGTGATAATTGTTTGTTTTTTGGTCAGTTTCAGAAATGGCGGATTAAAACTTATTGTACACATAAAGCTCTGAGAACTTAGCATGTTGTTTGGCGAGAAGCCAGACGAGATATTTATGCAGCATCTCCAACCAGGAGAGACACACATTAGAACAGCATAACAAGAGAAATGCGAACACCTTAAACGGCAAAGTAGCGTTAGCCGAACCCCCTCACATCAACTCTCCTTATTACAGAACATGTTTTATTGTGCGTAAATATACGTTTCCTTGTACATCGTTATTTTGTTTCTTCGGTAGCAACGCAAACAGAACGAAAACATATATAAAATAACCATTTTAGCTTTCTAGTGTGACGTATGTGTGTTTGAAGTGGGTTACATTGAAGAAGGTTGAATGTCTGTGCGAAAATAAATAGTTTCTTGTTAGAAGCTGTTTGGGGAGCGAGCGGAGAGCCGAAAAAAGAAAGTGTATCATATTACAGAAAAGGTTAAGATTAATTGAGACTCGCAGAGAAGGTTTCCTCTATTTGTTACACCTAAGCTATAATTATCTCATGTACAATTGGTGACTTGACAGATAACGTTAAATTGAAGCAAAACCGAATACCTCAGTGGGGAGTGTTCGCTTTTATTTGTGCACTAAAATAGTTTGAAGCAATTTTTCGTATACAGATACAAACAATAAAAGCAACATTATTTATATTTTCTTCTCAATACTTTTGCTCAGTTTTGTATTATTAGTACATTTCCGCCGATGTACTCTCCCGCATTTGTGTGTTGCATAGTTGGTCTAATATATACAGTCGATACTTATGAAACCGCACTATCGGGTACAGATCAAGTCGGATTATTATAGGCATGTACGTACAACTACTGCTAGTAAACGGTATGAACCTACACCCCCCATACACAGTAATGAATAAATCGACACCGCATGCACAATTAATCTTTTACAATAAATAGTTTAAATCTTTGTTTAATAATCTAAACATTGTACATTGCTGTACAAACAAAAACCGAACACGACTGCGGCATTGCTATCTAATTTACAAAGTGTGTTCGCGTGATGATGCCTGTCCTCATATTTAATATCAGCCTTGTCGATTATTTGTGTACGCTGTTTTTTTTAGACGTGCGTAAACAATGATAGTGTCTGTCCTCATATTTCAATAGGACCCTTGTCGATCATTTGTGTACGCTTTTGGTTTTATATGTACGTAAAAAATGATGATGGCTGTCCTCATATTTTAATATAACCCTTGTCGATTATTTGTGTACGCTGTTTGTTTTAGACGTACGTAAAAAAATGATGATGTCAGTCCTCATAATTAAATATAACCCTTGTCAATTATTTGTGTACGCTGCTTGTTTTAGACGTATGTAATAAATGATGATGTCTGTCCTCATATTTAAATATAACCCTTGTCGATTATTTGCGTACGCTGTTTGTTTTAGACGTACGTAATAAAATGATGTCAGTCCTCATATTTAAATATAACCCTTGTCAATTATTTGTGTCTGCTGTTTGTTTTAGCCGTACGTAAAACATGATAATGCCTGTCCTCATATTTAAATATAACCCTTGTCGATTATGTGTGTACGCTGTTTGTTTTAGACGTATGTAAAAATGATGAACAATAAATGATGCTTCCTCAGTGTTTGCGCTGATCTTCATATACATCTAAAATAAGGTCTACATCGGTTTTGTAAATAAAAGTAATCACAAAGAAAGATACAAAAGGTATCCAACGTATACATATTTTTTCAAAGAGTAAAATGGAAAATAATCTCATCAATCAGTATAGAAAGAAAAACTGGAAAATCAAAAAAGAAAACATCTGTATAGAAACAGACTAAAATATTTCTTTCTGCATTCATTAAAGACTGTAGAGTTTTTTCTGAGTTGCTGTTTATATATATATATATATATATATATATATATATATATATATATATATATATATACTACTAAAACTCTATTGTCTTGTATGTTTGCAATCAGCTTTCAGCTTTCCGGTTTTCAACATCCGGTTGCGCATGCGTAAATAGCATCGTCTTCCAATCTGTTATTCCAATTCCGTTGAACTCTTATTATTAACGAACGCATGAAATTTTTCATTCTGGAAATGTTTATATCGCTTTAAATATAAAACAATTACATTTAATTTCATCAAATAGTTTTTCTGTTTTCTCCACGGCTAAAAACATTCAACGGCAGGACTTTGTAAAGTCTGTCGCAGTTTCAAAAAAGCTCCACCCTTTTAAAAAACAAAAACAAACAAACAAAACAACAACAATCATTATTAATATCAATAGCGGCGGTGAACGAAACCACCTCCCACTTTTCCTCTCACAGAGTTCACCACTCCTACTCCCTCTGTTTTCGTTACGTACGCGAGACAGCCGGTTGTACCCCCTTCCTTTCTCACCTGTTCAGTGCATATTTACCTATAAGTATGGCCAACCACTTATAATTCAGTAACTATAATTAAAAAAAAAAACAATTATAATAAACAGAACGACGCATAGAAATCTATCTATATTCTTTTTTAAACAATTACATTTAATTTCATCAAATAGTTTTTTTGTTTTCTCCACAAGTGTCACGCACATACATGAATTCCATAGCTAATATAACAAACTGACCCAACGGGTCACGGGTGGTCTAGTATATATATATATATATATGTATACACATATACACGATTGTACAAAATATGCGACACTGACATGTTTATGTATGTATCAACAGCTATCATACACTCAGATCTCATCAGGAAAAGTTATAATGTGATCTTTACCTCAGAATTCCTTCCCAAATATGACTTGAAGTAAAGATGTAGATCTCAGTGTATAATACCTGTTGATCAATAACCTCGACATGCTCGTGTCGTAGATTGATGTCTGTATATATAAAACTAATAATTTATATAAAAGCTATATTTGATATTAATCACTTTTCATAAGCCCGATTGAAATTCTTTTGTGTCTTATCCTGTGGACGTTTCCCTTGCCTGGATTATTTATATATATATATATATATATATATATATATATATATATATATATATATATATATATATAATGTACTAATATATGTACAAAGTATGTGTACATACAAGTGCTCGGATATTGGAAGAGGTGTTTCCGGACTACATTTTAAAGTATTATCTACCCTAAAATTTAGGCTACACTTAAACAGCATTCATACCTTTAAAAATATGAGAACATGAGTTTTGCGTGACTTGATATTCCGAAACGTTCACACATCTAGTTACTGACAGGTCTCAGTCGTGTTCAACTTATATACTCCGACAAATAAATGGTGATAGCATGAGCTAATATGTCAATTTCTCTCTCTCTCTCTCTCTCTCTCTCTCTCTCTATATATATATATATATATATATATATATATATATATATATATATATATATATATATATATATATATATATCTGTCTATCTATCTATCTATCTATCTCGATCTTATATATATGTATATATAAGTCAGGTTCATATTATATTCCAATTACAATTTATTTGTTTTATCATTTTTATTTTTATTTTTTCACATTTCCAAAAAACATAACATTATTGTGAGATATATATTTTTACCGTTCCGTCTCATTTGTCTTGTGCCAAAAAACATTTTGTATGTTAATCTCGTCTCTGCCACATTGCAAAATCATCAGAAACATTCACAAAGAGTAAACATTTATTGGATTAAAGTGTCTTGAAAAATCCTTACACTATACATTTGTTCATTTTTGGGGGAAACCAAACAAGGAACAACTAAAAGAGAAAACACACACGTGGGGGAACCCACTAATACGCCATTTTGAATTCAGATATATATATATATATACATATACACACATATATATATATATATATATATATATATATATATATATATATATATATATATACAATGTCTTTGGAAACCACGTTGAGAGATGCAATATCTTATCAAAAATCATTTAAATGTGTTCTACTTTTTCTTGGTAATTTCAAATAAAACATTCTTTTTCAGAGGGTTGAATAGTTCAAAAGGCAATACATTAGTACTCTGTGATGATAGCTAATTCCATCGATGCTATCTTAGTCTTGTTCAGAATTCGTTGTAGAGTGATAAAGTGGCAACGTTCTTTTTTTTCATTTGAACACGCGTTGCCGCTTATGTGGTTCATTAATTAAAAGTTATTGAAGCATATTTAGAATGTTAACTGATAAAAATACACAAAGCCTTTGGAGACATCGCTTTCTGATTAAAAGATTCATACTTCTAAGTTTAAATCTCAATAGAAGTTTACTTATTAAATGTATAAATAAACAATATTATATTTAAACTCATAGTTAATGCAATATCTATAACATTTTGACATTGAGATTTTAATACGTAGAGACATGTACAAAATAGATGTCAAGTATCTTGTAACTAACGAAACGTATGTTTCGCTTTTTTTCTTTTCTTATATTTTAATTAATTTATATTCATTTAATTTCTATTTTATTTCTATCATACTTTTACTTCTTTTAATCATTCAATTCTTTTGGGGTTTTACAATCTAATTAAAAAGTGCAATGTTTAGGTAAAGTATATGTATTTTTGCTCGCTTTGTTTTTACTTTTTATTTTTACGTGGCATGTTGTCACGAGAAAACAAACGTATATACCGTTCGAACGGTGATTTAATGTTAGCACGAGTGTATGAATTACCAATTTTTCTCAGAATGGAAGCATTGTGTTTTTTAATTTGTAAGTGTAAAATTCAAAACAGATTTTAAAAGAATACATGTATTTATTTAAAGTCAACAAAGTTTCGACGATTTACGTCTCTCTCAAGAATAAAACATATTTATTTTAATTGTTTGCGTGCACTGTTGTCACTAAAAAAGAATATCCCTTACCCAATGGAAGTATCTACAACCAAACAGGGGATTGATGGTAATTCATCGTGTTTTTATTGGGCTGGCTTGTTTTCGTATGAGCTTGAAAATAATCTTTCTTTTTTTTTTGAGATTTTATTGAAAGAGAGGTGAAATGTGTTTTCTGACGTACCTTTCTCATGTCCGCAATACCCGATTCATCAATGTGTTTCGAATCTTGTTTAACACTTACAAACTTCTGGCAGTCTTCAGATCATCTTTTAAATTTGGTTTAGTTTCTAACTTGTTCACAACTCTACGTCTACTTTCTGCGTATTTCTCTGATACGATCCTAGGACGAAAATTAAGCATTTAACGTTATCCGCGCTAACTTAAATTTAATTGTAAATCGCCCCATGGTTATTAAGGAACTTCGCGTAATATTGTCCATCTTTTTTGACTACATTTAAACATAACCACCGTTTGTGGAACAGAGAAGTCTTAAGACTAAATAGTTCTCTTAAAGGATTAACAGCTTTCAATAAAGTCAAGTCACTTGTTTTTCGGGTTGAAATAAAGTTCACAAATTTAGTATGTTCGGTGGTCCCCAATTTTCGGAGCAGTAAGCGAACATTTTTTGAGTCTGACCAATCTTCACAATCAATAGATCATCATACCTTTGTCAATTGCACTCAAAACAGCATTAGGCGAAAAAGTGTTAATGTTTTCGTTATGTTGACCCCTATGCGATATACGTGCAGTAATATATTCATTTTTTGATCGGTTAATTTTTTTTGTTCTAGAAATTGTATTTCTGTTTCTTTTTTTTGTTCTAGATCTCTTTCTTCAACTTCTTTTTTTGTTCTAGAAGTTTTTAAGCGGCCTTTTTTGTTGTTCTAGTAGTTTCTCGTCGGCTTCTTTATTTTGTTCTGGTAGAAGCTTTCAAGATATTCCTTCGTTTGTTAGTCGTCTTTCTTTGGCTTAGTTTTTGTCCAAATTGCTGTGCCATTTAGTAGTTAACTTTGCTTTAAAATCTTCCATGTTAAAAATGTGTCTTTATAGAATACGGCTTTTAGAAGTACTCTCATTTATATTATGCTGCTGAACGCTATATTAGTTGTAAAAATAGAAAGAGAATATGAACCTTTTTTATTCGACCAAAATCACTGTTTTAGTACGCTTTGCACGTAACTATAATTTGCTGTCGGCACTTTAGTTAACATAGAAAAAATATGTTTAAGGTTTTTCTTTCAGCGACAGGACATCATGAGAGAAAACATATCGTGTATTCCCTTATTGATCAAAATTAAAACATTGCCGGAATAGCAATAAAAATAATCACTTACCTTGGTCTTTTATCAGTGTGTTTTTTTTTAGTTCGCGAGTAAATCCAGTTTTTTGACGGGTGAATTTGCAGTTGATTTCTCCACTTTGTATGTTTATTTAAGATTCTCAGCAAACCCTTAACATACTTCGTCGCGATCTCTTGCGTACATTGTAAGGTTCTCAAGTATCCATTAATGTAATTTCGTCGCTAGTTTTTGGCACTCTGTAAAAGGACGTGAAAGAAAAACACGGCCACGGAGTTAATAGATAACAAGTTAATGTAGAAGTATAATACAACAAGGAAGAAGAGGTGTTGTACGTCAGTCTTGACTGTCAGCATAGCCTGGTGGGTTCCAGTATGTATGGTAGCTGGACGAGTCCAAGTAGGTTGTTATATGTAACATATGATGATAGAAACACATGTATAAATTTCGTTATAGTTGTTTTTTTAAATACATACACTTACATTTAAATGTTTTAAAATTGATACATCGTTTCTCGCTTAACTTTTTTCAATTTTCTTGTTATTTAGTTTTCTTGTGGATACGAAATTCCATCAAAAATATATTTCTAGATTCAAACTGTCTCTCTTCATGGAAGTCATTGTATCTCTAGGTCAACGGGTACAGAAAAGTATACCAAACGGTTTCAATAAAATTAGAGTACTTGTGGCTTTTCAATTGAAGGACAATGTAACTACAGAACTACAAAACGTTCCAATAACATAACTTTTATAATAAATCTTTGATTTTATTCGTTGTATGTCAATCACAAACAACCTTTCATATATTTGGGAACGTTTTATTTTATAATGTATAAAACACATCACACAGTTACACACCAACACTTATTTTATTTTGTATTCATTTTTTTATGTTTTAATATATATATATATATATATATATATATATATATATATATATATATATATATATATATATATATGATTATTTGCATATACACAGACTTGTACAAAGTCTGCGACAATGTTATCGATCAACAGCTGTTATAAACTTATAACTTATAAACTTCTTTCCAAATATAATCTAAAGTTAAGATCAGATTTTAGGTCAGCTTGATGAGATCTCTGTTATAACAGCTGTTGATCGATAACATCGACATGCCAGTGTCGCAGATTTGGTTTATGCCTGTGTAAATAAAAATAATCATGCATAAAACCTATATTTTATATTGAGCACTTTTTATAAACCCGTGTTAAATTGAGTGGATGCCTATCCTGTTAATGTTTTACCTGGATTAGTATATATATATATATATATATATATATATATATATATATATATATATACAAAATGTAAGTTCATCAAGGTTTGTTTCCCTAACGCGTTGTTCTATACACTATAATAACACAAATTACATGCACAAATACTTATTTTTCTATATACTATGAAAACACAAATTACATGCAACAATACTCATTTTTCTATATACTATAATAACAAAAATTACATGCAAAACTACAGTTCACTTCTGGGATTGAGTAATGTTTAAAAACCTTATGTTTAAATTATTCTAATTATTTTGGAATAAATTTAACAAGTAACACACCCTTCTTTGTGAACATGGATACAGAGTGATATTTTTCAGCGTAAGTATATAATGTAAATATGTGCGCGCACACCACGAACACGTACTTAAATTAGATTTAAACATAAGTCTCTCAATTTCTATATAAGAATAGTAAATGATAATAGTACGTCTATATAATAATTATAATGATAATAATAATGAAAATGATAATAATTATAATAATAATAATAATAATAATAATAATAATAATAATAATAATAATAATAATAATAATAATAATAATGCTAATGAAAATGATAATAATTATGATTATAATAATAATAATAATAATAATAATAATTATAATAATAATAATAATAATAATAATAATACTAATAATAATAATAATAATTCATGATAATTAGGATAATGTAGAAGTAAATAGCCTTATTATTTTTAGTTATGCAATATAAATGTATTAAACAATGTGTCACATGTTATTATATTTCGAATGAAATCAAAGTCGATAAATAATGGTAGTTGTTGCAGCACAACGGGCCAATTGTACGTCTGGTATTTCTTGAATAAATGTGGTGCTAGTGGGCGGGCCGTTTTGTTTGGTGATAAAATGGAAATCAGACCACTATTCACAGCAAATACCAAATGTTCCGAGTTAATTACTACAAATAATATATAGTTGTATCTAGTTACTTTTTATTTAGAGGTTTTACAATAATCTAGTGGGATCTGCGTTATACTTTAGTTTCTTGAAAATGAGTAAATATGAGATTCAGATTTGTTATTAGGTGTAAATAACGGTTCATTTTGAGGACAGGCTTGTGTGCATGTAATATATATATATATATATATATATATATATATATATATATATATATATATATATATATATATATATATATATATATATATATATATGATAATTTTATTTACACACACATGTACAAAATCTGCGACACGGGCATGTCGATGTTATCGATCAACAGTTACTATAAACTGAGCTCTCATCAGGCAGAGTTAGAATCCGATCTTAACCTCAGACCCTGTGGATATTTTTCACCTGGATTATTACCATTATTATATATATATATATATATATATATATATATATATATATATATATATATATATATATATATATATATATATATATATATATATATGTATATACATATATAATCCCTTCTATTCAAATTAGCGCCAACAACGCTCAGAACACATCGAACAACACTTTTCCAAAACGTAAACAAGAACGGACGAACAATTTTCTATATAAACGAGGTGACAATATCTTGCGGTTATTACAAACAAAATGAAAAATAAGGAAGTAGTCTTTATAAAAGGGTTCTTACACCAAAAGTCAAATGTATCTATATATAAAACAATGATTTTATTGATAATAATAATAATAATATATATATATATATATATATATATATATATATATATATAAGTTAAGAACATTTCTTGGTCTTCTAAATTCCCCTGATAACTTTCTAAAACATGTGCCACCCATTATATATATATATATATATATATATATATATATATATATATATATATGTATAGTTACTTTTTGCGTACATAATTGTTTTACGCATGTAAATATATAAATATATAAATAAATAACACTAATTACATCCCTTTATTGGGCGATGTAATGCAGACGTTTTATCTAAGAGATTTTACTCTTTAAGACTTCAGACACGAGCAAAAAACCACGAAGCGTTCACACATAGTCTCTATCACCCAAAAAATAATGTATAACATACATATATATATATATATATATACATATATATATATATATATATATATATATAGTAGGAGAGATCTATAGATATAGATATATATTAAGATGAGAGTAAACGTATATATGCACTTCCACATAAATGCCTATCTGTACGTATTAGAGTCCATGTCTATTTTTCTCGCTTCCAATTTCGTATGTTTTGATATTTTCATGAAAGCAATTCTCGTATCGGTAATCACACCAGGAGATACGAAATATTCGCCGTGCGTATGACGCTTTTAAAGAAACTCAGTGATGTTAAAAGGAAAAAATACTAAAGCGGGAAGGATGCTAGTCAAAGGGTGAAATCAGTAGCAACCAATATACTTAACCTTCAGTGGTTCATATTTTACCAAAGGATCTTCTCTTTTTTCACGCATTAGTTGGGTCGATGCCTAATCATCATCTTTGTTCGCTGCGTCCAGCCTCTCTGAGAAATGTCTGTAGATATTTCACCGGTGTCAGCTAAGCGGATATCGATATTCTCTTCTTCCTAAAAAACGACTATGGCCATTTTGAACATAATGGAAGACGAAAGCAATGTACATTCGTTTCTAAACGTTCGGTATGAGTGTAAGATGCTATTTATTTTTATTATGCTTGTAACCAGCAATCTAGGACATCAGTCTCTGAACGATTCTTAATACCAAACACTTTTTAACCTTTCGCAGGTTCAAGAGGCAAAGACTAAACTAACTGAGACCAAAACATAAACACACTGTTATAATATAGAAGGTAGGAAAATTGAGCTAAGCCGATTGAAGTTATGAGCTTAGAAAAATTAAAACATTTTTACGTGTTGACCGACTTTAAAAAGCTATTGCTTGCGTTATGATGATAATCAATCGCTAAAATAACTATCTCAGATAATTATTACTGATGGACTCTTTGGATCCATTAACGAAATAAGAACAGGAAAATTCATATGATTTCAAATCAATCAAATTCACAGTTCTATTTAGAACAAATGTTTGGATATCGAGATGACGTGACGCACGTTATACACTTTTTTAGGTTCGGATTAAACATTCATCTAATGGAATCTATCTGTGTTTCATTTACTAATGATTGCAATAGGATTAATATCAGTGAAGACATAATCCCTGCTTCGTGGGTGTTATTCATTTGTGACAGACGCGTAGAGGATACTCCATTTGTTGTTAGGTTATACAGACTAATAATAGTTGCTAAACATATAGACATACATAGAAATGAACAGATGCGTATCTTATAGTATAGATGTGTATGTTTATAAAAATACTTTCATTACCTACTTACATGATGCTGAAAACAGATATACAAATGTTTAACGAATGCGATTTGTCAGATAATATGATATATGCATCGAAGAACTAGACACAACTAAAGGAACTATTAGTTGACTAATATATATATTGACTGATATATATATATATATATATATATATATATATATATATATATATATATATATATTAATTCCGATTAAGTACGCTCCACCTACGATTTGAACTCAACATCTCACTATTGTAGTTACTTCATTTTTTAACGCTTTTCCATGCTGCCTTCACCGAAAAAACTTGTTCTTCTCCATCTAAATCTCCTTTCATTGGACACCTTATCAACGGACAATTACGAACTGGACAACCCCATATCTTTTACACGATCTTTTTTTCACTCTCCATTTCTTAATATTTTTTCAAATGTTGCATTTTGGCTTTTCTACTGCAACCTTATCAATCTATATACGTCCTCTGATGATAGGATTTCGATCTTTGAAAAGCCTTGGCCTAAAGAAAAGAATAATAAACATACTTTTACTACAGAACATACCTTGCATTAAATAATAGAAGTTTGAAATAAATATGGGCATTCGTACATGTTTATCACTCTGCTTTCATCTATCTTTATATATATATATATATATATATATATATATATATATATATAAATAAACAAAAATCATTTGATGAATTAAAACATTACTATTGTTCCAATATGTAGAAAACCAAGTCCATATACTTTATGTTCTAATTATTGGAACAATAGTAATGTTTTAAATCTATTAGGTGTTTTTTATTAAAACATCTATCTATCATCCATCGAGCTGATACATATATCTACAGTGCTCGGTGGTGGTAATGTCCGTTGTTGGGTGTCCATACTTGATACACTTCGGCCTTTGGTCATATACCCTCCGTTAAAGTAAAACAAATCCTTTGATTTTTACTTATACAATATATATATATATATATATATATATATATATATATATATATATATATATATATTACTGGCAGGGTTTGAGTGTGTTATATCATCGTATGCAGTATAGCAAATAGGTTGCACTTCAACAGCAAAGTAAAGTGTATCCATTTTTATATTTTAACCGCTGATTTATTCAGATATATGTTTATATACTTAAACTCACGCTTATAAATAGATCGATTTGAATGTGCAATATGTTTAAACAGGGTAATTATCTCTCTTTAGGCGACAGCTAGAGAGTAAGAGCTACGTTTATTGTGTCTATATGTAAATTGTACATATGAATACCGTTATATTCCATGTACACTTCCTAGTCTTATGTTGTATTAAGAGACAGACACACACACGCACAGACACACCAACAGACACGCGCACAGGCAGAGGTTCTTCTCTAATAGAAAAGTTGCAAATTTCAGCCATTTTCTTATAAATATTTTTTCTTTTCATTTCCGATGTTGTATAGAAAATACTGTGGAACTTAATCGTGAATTAGAATAGCGTCGGAGAGCGTACCCAAATTGTTGAAGGGTTCTATACAAAATCAGGGGTGTATTATTTCAACATACAAAGCTTATCGACGCCATTTTATGTTAGAGATAGTCCAAGTGATAACGCCATTTGAAACATCGTTCGTCGCCATGAACAGGAAAGGGCAGTAAAGAATCTCCCCTGGGCTGGACGACATCGAAGGGTCACAATAATTACACTGGGAAAGAATGAAGGAAACTGTTGAGCAGAATTCTGAATAATCGACCTAATCGACGTTCCACACAACTTGGGATATTCCAAAGTTCTCTTCAAAATATCATGTGCATCTTTAAACAATCCTTAAATAGTGCAGCTAGTGCAATACTTTACACTAAAAGATTATCAATCTATAATAAAATATGCGATCACAATTCAAGATTTGGTTCTGAAAAAGTTGATAATAATGTCAGATGAAACACATTTTCATTTGAATGGATTCGTTAACACGCAACCCTGCTGATTTTGAGACTTTGAAAATCCGAGTGCGATTCACCAATAGCAGTTACATTCTACAAAGTTCCCGGTATGCTGTGAAATTACGACATAGGAGATTATAAGGCCTTATTTCTTAGAGGATGAAAGTTGTTGGGTGTCTTGTACTTCGAGTACTTTCGATTTTTTAATCAAATTATCACAATGCGAAAGAAAAGAAAAATAGAACAAGTAACCCAGTAAAGTACATACACCAATTTGACTAAAATACTAAATAGGCTATTTGGAAAATTACATTTTTGGGGGCGAAATATTTTTATCGTTTAATTTCTTTTAAATTTGATTGTTTTAATAAATAGTTTACAGTATGTATTATAAGCATTTTTATTAATCTGTATTAGAAAAAACAGAAATAATCTTTTTGTAATCCCGTTTGCATGGAACATCTCAATATTAAAGACGCTCATTTTAAGGTTGTATATTATTAGCCGTTTAAATCACTCAACCGTGAAGGCATAGTTTTAAAGACACTACAACTAACATTCCATGATGATGATTTGATGAATAAAATCGAAAGTACTCTGACTTTACGGTTGAGTGTTGTTACCGGCTTATAATATACATACTTCACACCTTATTCAACCAATCATATTTAGAAGAAAATAATAAATAAAAATATTTCGGCAAAAAATCAATATTTAATAAAGTGTAAAAAATATGTATTAAATTATGTATTCATATAATGTTGCGTAACCGTGTTTGCTAAGTGTTGCATGTATACGTTTTGAGTAGACTTCTATGATTTGTTTACGTGTTTTGGCTAATATTCTGCATTAAATATATATACAGTTTAACATCCTGTTCAGTGCCAGTGAAGGAGATTATGGTTTACACTGAGCGTTAAAATTGTTTCCATAAAAATAATTGACTACGTTCAGTTATCAGTATCGTGATGAACTTAAACTACATGAATAATTTAATTTTATACGATATATATTTTCCACTTCCAGTAGCAGATCCGCCAGCGAAGTAAGTAGAGCATCAAACGTCTTATGTTGGTTTCAAATTACACTATGTTTATTTTTACTGATGATTTTTAAAAAGACTAAGCAGTAGTATGTGAATGACTAACTCTATCTCTCTCTCACTATATATATATATATATATACACATATATATACCATATATATACACATATATATACACATATACATATATATATATATATATATATACATATATATATATACATATATATATATATACACATATATATATACACATGCATATATATACACATATATATATACACATATATATATATATATACATATATATATATATATATACATATATATATATGCACATATATATATACATATATATATATATATATACATATATACACACATATATATATACATATATATGTATACATATATATATATATATATATATATATATATATATATATATATATACACACATATACATATATACACATATATATATATATATATATATACCCATATATATACACATATATATATAGATATACCCGTATATATATATATATATATATATATATATATATATATATACATATATATATACACACATATATATATATATATACACATATATATATCTATATATATACATACATACATATATACATATATATATATATATGTATATATATAGATTAAATTAAATGTAAACTATGTATCGTGTAATAATAATCTATCGTGATGATATGAAGCCCAATATATATATATATATAAATATATATATATAGAGAGAGAGATAGAGAGAGAAGGGCAATGCATTCAAGAGATGAAAGATGCGAATAAACAATTGTATATATATACAATATTTATTAAGACATCAGCAGTAAAATACAACGACTTTCATTATCTTTAACCCATAGATATACGGACAATTTTGTTAAACTCATGGATTAAGGACCATGAAAGTCCTTATTTAACTTCTGATATCTTAGTAAATATTGTATCTATACAAGTGTTTATTCTTATTTTTTATCTCTTAGATTATATATATACATATATATATACATATATATATATATATGTATATATATATATATATATATATATATATATATATATGTATATATATATATATAAGAGAGAAGAAATAACAGTAATACACATGTAACGAATGTCCAAATTTATTTCAAATTTCGATTGTTCAATGCAAGGTGTATTCTGTAATAAACTAGTTTTTTTTATTCTTTCCTTACTCCAATGCTTTTCAAAGATCGAGATCTTATCAGCAGAGGAAATATTACTATTTCATGTATCCACATAGAATTTTATAAGGAAATATAATTTTGTATGTATCAATTTTCAGTATGTACTTCAACAGTGCTTGATACGCAAGTAGAGCTAGGTACTAATTATGAAAATATATTTATTGCAATTAAGCTACACAGAGGCTCCAGCGTCATACCCGGTGGTGGGGAATGAAGGATAAAATGCAAATCATTAAAAAATGTTGAAGATTAGATATATCAATAATGATGACAAATGGATTCAAACTAATATTACAAACTTCTTTGATTTAGCCGTGGGTGCCCTTAACTCGGCGGAGGTAACAGCTATGGTGGGGTAATTTATTTCATATACACTCACAAATACATTTGATAATGCAGATATTGGTATATTAAAATATTATGGATTAGCGATAATAAGAGATTCAAACAAAGTAAAGGGAGACACCTTCAAGAAAATCATACATATGGAAATGAAAAAACTAGGCCTAAAAGTAGAAGTACTGGCTAATAGCATAACAACTCACTTGCTAGATGTCACGTTAAACTTAAATAAAAATACTTACGAAACATACCAAAAAGATACCAACAATCCAATATACGTAAACTCAAAGTCTAATCACCCCATTAATCATAAAACATATTCTGAATTCTATCGAACGTAGTCTTATCAATAATTCTAGAAACGAAAATGTTTTTAGAAAATCAAGCAACATTTATAACCCAGCTCTAAAAGTAGTGGTTACCATGATACCGAAATTAAATATAAGAAACAGGCCACCAATACTTATAGTAAAACTAAAAAGAAGAAAAAAAGAAATATAATCTATTCTACTGTTGCATAGCCCGACTCTTGGGGTGCGGCGGTTCTTTTCCTGATACGGGCCGTAACTTTACTCATTTCGTATACTCGTCCCTGAAAGGGCCGTACCAGTTCACATTTAATACTCGTCATTTTTAAAACATCATAAATCACATAGTTCATATATTGTTTGCATACATTTAGTTTTCTCCCTCGCCGTGTAAAGGGTCCTGTCGTCTAGTGGATGAATTATTTATTCTTTCCTTCCTGCCGTCGACCACGCCGTGTTTTCCGCAACAAAACTCCACGATCGACTCACCAAACAACGACTTCCTTCAGTTTCAATTATTTTTTATTACAAGTGTTTGTCATTTATCAGCTTTGTAATATTTACGACGTCGAGAGAGAGAGAGAGAGAGAGAGAGAGAGAGAGAGAGAGAGAGCATATCCCTACTTTATCGTAATTAGTTAACTATTATTTTCTAATCACTCATGGAGGAGGAGAATGATTACTCTCGCTTGTATTTTCTTAGGGAAATATTTCTCTTATTTGTTGTAAATTACATTTTAACAATCACGGCTCATCGGTTTCCCTCAAAAATCCAGACTGACGAAAATCGCTTCTCACGAAGAACGAGTGACGTCACGGATCCCTCTGTTTCCCACGCAAGGTATGTGTCGCCACAGTCTGTCGCAGGTGCAAACCGACCCTTGATCCGGGGTCTCGTCACACGGCTACCCTGTCACGTCTGTGATTTCCGCTTGTGAGAACAGGCCCTATTCTGCACTCAACTGGCGGTGCACCCGCGTTAATTGGCGCAGGTAAAACCAACGATTTCCAACAGATACGTCCATTCCCATAGGACCATTATCCAAGAATAGACCGTCCTATAACCAGATGCCAAAAAGTAAACTTGGCAAAAGATTCTTAACTCTGATTGAAACACACTTCCCTTTAATCATTCCCCTGCATAAGATATTCAATAACAATAACACAAAACTATCCTACAGCTGCTGCAAAAACCTAGAAATTATAATTAAGGCACAGAATAACAAAATACTAAAAGAGAAAAGCAGAGGGGGAGAAAAAATAACTAATTACATAAACAAGTGAAAAATATAGCAAAAATAACACTAAGAAGAACAAAAATATAAACAATTCAAATAGAAATAAACAAAACACTAATAGAAACCATGCGAATAGAAATGAAAAAGTTAGCAATGAAGATAAAAAGATGTACCTGCATAAATCGTACACTTTGCCCACTACAAAATAAATGCATAACAAAAAGTATTGTTTAGTTAGCCACACTGTTTTCCAAGGAAACACCGAATAACATAGATTTTAAAACCAGATATTATGACCACAAAATCACATTTAAAACCAGAAAACGTCGAATAAAACCACACCACTATTGGTAGCTCCCCAATAATTGAGTAGAAAAAAATACGACTTGCCGGTACATGTAGGGATTTTGAAGTGTAGATTATGTCTTAATAGAAAATTTGAAATCCTAAACTTAAAAGACCTCCTAAATCTATTAAACCGTAGAAGCGAAATAGCAAAGAGCTGAAACGTTTCAGCTGAATTTGGATATTGTATCCCAATTAATAATACTGAAGATATGATCTGTTTTCTTATGGATGCATTCAGAAATGAGGGGTTATTGCGTTGGTAGTGGAAACGTCGAAAGTCGACCAATTACTCTTTTTATAATAAAAATAATGACAACAATATCTGGTTATAAAAGATAGCATGATACATAGAACTTATGAAAGTAATTGATATGCCTAATAGGGTAGGCCGATTTTGCAATTGGGGTTGTGAAAGTTGTTAATTACAATCAAGAATCATCAGTTTTACTTATGAGTTCCGATTTAATTGCCTCTGCACGAGGGGAAAGGCAGACACAAGTTCTTTTTGTATAAGTTAGTATCCAGTTCCAAAAACGGCATTCTGAATGGGACAACAATTTTAATTTCCTCGTTCAAGAATGTTTTTTTCTTTTTCTGGCTAATGAAAGAACATATACTAGTGGTTGGTGCACCAGTCAGGATGTGTCAACAATACTTTACACATAGGGAATGGTGGCATATATAAGATACTTGCAGATGTTAGAAGTTTTCTAGCCCGGTAGAGGGAGACTACCTTTTTTTAGCAGACTGGGAAACACCCTATGTTTACGTATTCACACATATGTTGCCTTTTTATGTGTGGGTATAATTATGAGTTCCGACTCATGTTGTCTGAAAATGTTTGTCCAAAAGGCTTGAAAGTTGAACCGTCAATAAGGGTGCTATCATTCATGGCAATCCGGTGTTGAAAACGATTCTTATAATTGTTAAAGGGAAAAGTGCTTTATATTGGTAGAATTAAATGTAACCTTCCATTTTCACGCCATTACACTACAAACTGGATGTCATTTTCTGAGGATTCAGCTATTGCTTGATATATTTGTATAATTAAAAAATATTCATCCAATTTGTTTGACTTCTGATAAAATCATGCAATATATATCTTTTAAATATTTTGATAAAAATGGTTGGAAAAGACACACTTAAATATAAACCTACAGAAATCTTCATGGCCAGATATTTTTAGTTCTTACTTCAAATCATTTCTAAATGAGGTAAAAAGGAGACTTTTTGTTTGTTTTTATTTAACCATAGTTTACCCTAAACAAGGCAGGACGCAACTGGATACGTAAGAGGGGTTACTGAGAAAAAGGGTGAAGGTTTTGGGGGTGCCAACCAAAATTGGGAGCTGTGCAGCGAGATGTCTGTTTAAATTAGACCAGCAGTATGAAGAAAGAAGCTTTTAGAGTAGAAACCCCTCCGGCATCTGGGTACCTCAACGGTGAATGGATGGGATTTTAAAAATTGTCGGATTAGTCTAGAGCACAATCCATTGAAGTATTTGTAAAACAGGCACAACGAAGCAACATTGCGGCGATGGGACAGAGGTTGGAGGTTGGGGGATAGTGAAGGGTCTATCAAGTTGGCGACTCTTTTATTTGACTAAGAGGGAGATACTTGTAGGTGAAGCTCCAGCCTAGATGTGACAACATACTCCATGCATAGGCGAATGGTTGATTTGTAGAGATATAGGATAATGTCAGGTGTAAGGAGTTTACTAGCACGATAGAGAGAGCCCACCTCTGTAGTAGTAGTTTGAATGATGAACTCTCAGGTAGGGTGTTATTTGCCATTACAATCGGTAGTTGAATAATTGTCTTGTAGTTATTGAAGGAAATTAGCTTTGCCTTTGCGGAATTAACAGTTACAATCCATGTTTTACCCCAATCCACTACAGACTGGAATTTATTTTCTAAGGATACTCTACCGTAAGGACTCCGACAAACATATGCATGGGCTAGGAGTTTATGTTCGGAACACCATCTCCTTGACTAGAGAACATAGTCTACATGTGATTTAGGTTGACCTTACATACCAGAGTTAGTTACTTATTTTTATTATATCGTTCTCCTTCGCCCCAGAGGTGTTCACTACTTGACTATGTCTCTGACAGCTTAGATAGAGCACTCTCACTCAACTCGATTACCCGACTACATGTATTTGGGGATTTTAATGCACACCACCGTGACTGGTTGGGATTCTCCAGCGTTACTGATGCAGCTGGGAAATTTATTTCTCCTAAGCACACGACCTCTCAGAGGCTGTCACTTTTCCCACCCACCTTCCGGATCACGCGGACCAGCAAGCCTCACTTCTCGACTTGTTCTTGACCTCACTACCTGAAGCTTGTGTGGCGAATGTCAATAGCTTGGTTGGAAACGCTTATCATGTTGTGGTAGTGATACTTATCACCTTAAAAACTCGTACAAATGCTGAAGAGCCGTTGTTTAAAACGACGAGAAACTATGAGCAGGCTGATTTTAAATCCGTCAGGAATCACATCAGTGTGCAAATAAGCTAACCAAATGGGTCAAAGCGGGCATTGATGCTTATGTCCCCACGCGAAAAGTATTCAGCTAATCCCACTCTCCTCAATGTGTAACCTTAGAATCTGCATCTGCTATTGTTGAGAGGCATAAGACATTCCGAAAGTACAGCCGCCAACTGCGTACAGACGAAAATTTGTAGAGGCAAGAAATGATTGCAAAGTAGTGATAGATTCAGCTAAAAGGAGGTATACAAGGATAACCAAATAACACATTCAACCACAGAAACTAGGTACTCGTGATTTCTAGAAAATCTACAACAGTGTGATGAACAATGGACAATCAACGATTCCCCTGCTATCAAATCACAACGATGTTGTTAGGACGGCAGTTGATAAGGCTGGACTACTTGCCCAGTGTTTCGCTTTAAACTCCACTCTGGACTAGGCAAACCACCTCCTCCCTAAATTCCCTTGCAGACTGAATCCACCCTTTAAAATCTGGGCATCACCGCGTCTCAAGTTTGAGACATCATCAAAAACCTTGACACCTCCAAAGCTTGTGGGTCTGATCTTATACCAGTAATAGTAATAAAGAAATGCTATACTGAGCTGGTCCCTGTCCTTTCAAAAATGTACAACAAATTCCTTTCTGAATCTAGTTTCCCTGATAGATGGAAAATTGCCTCTGTGTTGCCAGTCTTCAAGAATTCTGGAGATAGAACTGATCCTCTGAACTACCGCCCAATTATTCTTCTCCCGAACCTTGGTAAATTATTTGAATCATTAATCAATCTAACGATTGTAAGGCCCCTAGTTAATTCTGAACTTCTTTCTGATCATCAATACAGATTCAGACAAGCACAATCTACTGCAGATATCTTAACGGTCATCTCTGAACGCATATACTATACACTGGACAAGGCAGGTGAAACAAGGGCGGAAGCGCTTGATATATCCAAGGCCTGTCTGGCATGAAGGGCTTCTCATACAACTGCACTTATATGGTATTACTGGACAAATATTTTATATAATTAAATTCTTCCTAACAAAACAAAAAATCCAGGTTGTACTCGATGCCCGATCTTCTAAGCAACATTGCATAACTGCTGGTGTACCGAGAGATCTATTCTTGGGCCACTATTGTTCCTGCTTTTCATAATGTACCTGCCATTGCGACTTAGATAGGAATTTTTGTGACGATACCACGTTCTACTCTCGTCATGTAGGCAAAACCGACGCGCACATATCTGAGGAAATGACTGAATCCTTAGAAAATGACCTCAGTCTGTAGTAGAATGGGTTCAGAAATATATAGTAAATTTAAATACCGCAAAGACAAAGCTACTTTATTTCAATAACTACAAGAAAACTCTTCAACCACCGATTGTCATGGCCCCCTGCATGAGAGGTCATCATTCAAACTCCTCGGCTTATATTTCACAGATAACATGAATTGGAATAAATACATTGAAAACATTGCCAGAGCTGTTGCAAAGAAGGTGGGCTCCCTCTACCGTGCAAGTAAACTTCTCACACCTGACATAAGTCTATATCTCTACAAATCTACTATCCGCCAATGCATGGAATATTGTTGCCACATATGGGCTAGGGCATCATCCATCAGTCTCTCCCTCTTAGACAAGTTCAAAAAAAGAGTCGCCAACTTGATAGGTCCTTCACTGTCCACCAAACTCCACCCCCTGTCCCATCGCCGCGTGGTTTCGTTGGGCCTGTTTTACAAGTACTTTAATGGAGTGTGCTCTGATGAGCTTGCTGCTCTCGTACACCTACGACGTAAATTCACTAGACCAACCCGACAATCTGCCAAATCCCATCCATACACTGTGGAGGCCTCCAGATGCCGAAGAGATTTCTACTTCAAAGGCGTATTTCCTCGTGCTGCAAGATGTGTGAAACTCCCTCCCTGCTCGCTGTTTTCCTGGACATGCAGACATTTAAAACTAATGTAAACAGACATCTCGCTGTGCAGCTCGTTAATTAGTGTTAATTAGGTCTACAGTGCCGGCCTGCCTTGTTTTGGGTGAATTATCTTTACAAAAAAGATGTGTGCGCGTCGGTTTAGCACACATGTCGAGAGTAGAGCGTGGTGTCGTCAGCAAATATTCCTATTTCAGTCTCAATGACATCACGGAGATAATTTATTAAAATCAGGAACAGTAGAGGTCCAAAGATTGATCTCTGGGGTAAACCAGCTGTTGGTGATGATGGATGATTTTAAATTTGTGGTTATAGTCATTTTTTATTTTTTTATTTTATTCGTTTTATTTAAATTAAATAAAATTACCAACTTTTCAAATATTGGAATTTCTAACCAATTTCTCAACCAAATGTTTTACAAACGAGAATTTTTTTAGTGATATACAGGAAATCAAAGAAACTGATTAGTTCGACTAACGACCAGCATATCAAATAAATTGCAACAACTGGTATGAACCCGGAGAGATTAATAAAATGCAATAGAATATAACACATGGAACTACTTTTTAAATCTGAAGATTCCCTATTGAATCTACTTTTCTCGTCTGAAGGCGACCGAAGTTGCTGGGTGCAAATTGTGTATGAAAGACAGAAGTCTGGGAGGCTCTGAAATGGACCAGGCTGGTTAAGACTCCTGGGATTGATGGTTTTTGCTCGACGAGGTGTATTTAAGGTTTTCGTTTATTGTGTGTACTCTTGCTGGGTGTGTGGTTTAACTCCCGGTTTAAAAACGTTCCATTTACCTGTATATTACCAGGTGTATCATCAAATTGCTTCGTAGGGACAGGTATAGTGAGGATGGTGCTATAATGCCTGCCCTTTACCGAACTATAGATTAGGCTCAGGATCTTAGCTAACCGTCTGCAGGTTGTCTTACATCGTCTAAGGATTGTTCATTTAAGCTTTTTTCAAATAATTTATAATGATAAACCTCTTTACTTATACAAATAAATCTACAATAAAGTGTTTTTTTGTGTTGGTTTTGTTGTAAATACCATTACTGTTGCGGGTATCTTGACTTAGCAATGAAAATAGTTTATAATTAGGTGCGCATGGCCAGTCGGACAGACGCATACGAAACATTCAGCCAACGGGAGCATATAACGTTAAAATATTTAAGTTTCTTGAAGAGCCTCAGTCAATTAAATAAAAATGCACCAACACTTGACACATCAGCACGTCTATATATCTGGTTGAGAAGTCCACATTGAAATATCTTAACAACTTCGTGCTTAAAATTCGCTTTATTATAAGAACTGTATTCCTTCACGTAAGCGTGTAAACACTAATGGATTCCAGCAGGAACAGCATTGGAGTTATTGACACACACAGTTTCATACTGACACAATGGACAAGTTTTCCCTTGCAGCACACCTTTATTTTTAAGACTTAGGGTATGTTTAACATACGCTAGACTCGATATACACACTTAAATGACTTCATACGCAAGTGTGCATAACAACAATACATGTTCTATTAATCTGCGAAAATGCATTTGATTATTTAAAACAAATATTCACATTTTCCTGATATTATTGTGTTGATCATTTTTATTATAAACTCACTGGGTGTGTGATCACAAGCCATAATATGTGATTGTTCACTGCTAAAAACAATTAGTGTTCGCTTGAGTGACAAAATGTATCCCTCAGTTTTCCAGCCCGCTTCAATTCTTTTCGATAATTTTACGAATTGTTTGGCATTATCGCAACAGCCACTCACTATTGATTTCTCGCTAACAGCGATCGTTGGTCTTCTCTGAAATTTTAATGACGATCCACCTGACAAAGATTCCTTTTTAGGTCTGGTTAATGTTCTCCCCTACTAATATTTCCTCCTTAACCCTCACGATTATTCTATGTGGTATCAGCCGAAGCTTGTGTTATTCATGTTTATAAGGGGGTAATAATGGATTTTTATTAGTAATAATATTATTAGTAGTAATTGTAATATCATTATTAACTTATTTTATTATGATTGTCCTTGTTACTAAACATAACGTTGACAACGAAAAATTCAAACATATTGTATTTTATTTAATTTTGGAGATGGTTGATATTTTAAAATAAGTTGGAAAAGACTTGCTAGACGAAAACGGAGTTTGTGTTGCAATAAAAATTTGCATATTCTGTATTCCCTATTCAAATCGTTATTTTTTACTCCGTCTCCATTCATGCCACGATGGCTATTTCCTGTGTTTTCATGCAATCATAATCTACTATTTCACCTACAGCAGTTCCATTGCTTTCGCGAATACGGCTATATTCAAGTTTCCCTCTTAGCAAAGATCCTAATAGAATGCGACACGAATACATGTTATTTTATCTGAAAACGTTTCTAATTTCGGAATTGAAAACATGTAGCAACACGTTTTCTGAATAAGGATATCGTTTATAGCTAAAATAATAATGGTTCATATTCTGTGTTAAATGAATCTGAAAGACGAAAGTGAGACCTATCAAATAGAGCACATGAAAATGTAGGTATGCCTAGAAATCGCATCGCGTCACAGAAATTATAAACTCGCAATTTATGTAAATGTTTTAACAGTTTGATGAACAATGGGCAATCAAGAAATCGCCCGCTAACCGCCATGGTCGCCTCCACCGCAGCAGAAAAGGCTGAATTGCTGCCCAGTGGTTTGTCTCAAACTCCACTTTGAAATGCGAACGCCATCTTTGGCCTAAATTTCAATTACGGTCGGAAAATACACTAGATGATATGATCATCACCCCTTCCCATGCCCTGGCTATCATAAAAGCTTTCACTCCTCTTAAAAATGCGAACCATATCTTACGACTGCTATATTAATAAAGAAATGGTCGCATAGCTGACCCTGTCTTCTGCACACTGGAAACTCGGCGAAACATGTAACCCACTGAATTATCACCTCTATAAGTCTCCTTCTTCTCTTCGCTAAAATCTTTGGAATCATTAATCAATCTAGCGATAGTTTTCCACAGTAAATATACTAAACTTCTATCCCATCAAACAGTATGGATTTAAGTTATTCCGTTTTACTGCGCATTGATTAATGGTAATCTTTGAACGTATATACCGCTAAGTTAAATGAAGCTCTGCTTGTAGCGCTAAATATATCCTACGCATTTGAAAATAAATTCTGAAGAAAAATTAGCTCGTATGTAATTACGGGATGAATATTTAATATAATCAGATCATTCTTAGCGAAAAGAAAGATCCATGTGATTCTAAATTGTCGTATATCTACACAACATCACATCATGAAGGTGTTCCTCGTGGACCTATATTATTCCTGATCTTCATAAACGATCTCCTCTCCAATTGCGCCTAAGATGGGTTTATTTGTTGATGACACCACGCTCTATTCCATACATGAGGGCAAATTGACTGTCCACACAAGGAAAGCAATGGCTGAATCATTGGAAAAGTCATCCATTATCTAGTAGAATATACATTGATTGTAAAATAAAATGCAACCACGATAAACCTTATTTCCTTATCAGCAATAATGGACTTTTCACACAATTGATTGTTATGATCGATAGCACGCATTTCTGAGAGTACAACGTTAAAACTCTTTTCTCAGACGATGAAAACTTCTCACATTTGCCAGTATTCTATATTTCTATGAAACCACCATTCTCCCGTGTACAAGGTACCGTTACTACATAAGATCTGGTGCATTAATAACGAGCCCCTCTCTCTCTCTCTTTCTCTCTCTCTCTCTCTTTCTCTCTTCTCTCTTCTCTCTCTCTATATGTATCAATATATGTCTCTCTCTATCTCTATCACTATCTCAATCCTTCTCTTCTCTCTTTGATATCTCTCTCTACTCTCTCTTCTCTCTCTTGTCTGGCGTCTCTCTCTCTATCTCTGGCTCTCTCTCTATGTATATATCTGTCTATATATATATATATCTCCTTTCTTTCTTTCTCTCTTCTCTATCTCTATCTCTCTTTCTCTCACTCCTCTCTCTCTCTCACTCTTTCTCTCTCTTTCTTAAAGAGTGTGCAAACAGAATGTCTAACAACACTGTCTGCTAAACTCCGGTACTTCTCGATGAGCCGCACTGTTGCGTTCCCGTACTTATTTTACAAGTAATTTCATGGAATGCGAACGTATTAACTTACTCCACGTGTACCCCATCAACGTAAATATATGTATCCTACCTTACGGGCACAACAATATTCTCCCTTTCACTGTAGAAGCCCTTAAATGCTGGACAATTCTCTACTCAAGTAGCTTCTTTCCTCGGATCGCCTGCTTTTGGAATTCCATCCCTGTTCCTTGTTTCCCCGAACGGACAAACATGCATAAATTATAAATTCAAATGTAAAGTGAAACACATCTGGCTGTACAACTCCCCATACATGTCCATTCATTTATAATTGGAAATATGTATTTTTTTGAAGTGAACAAAAGAAAAAAACAAACAAAATAAATACTGAATTAAAGGATGTTAATGTGATTATGTTGACAAGTACTAAATCAATAATCAATAGAAGACAGAGAAGGGAAATATATTACCCCCCTCTCCGTCCGGAGGTTTCCCATTTTTCTTTATTACTTCTCACTCACTATTTCTCTCTCTCTCTTTCTCTCTTTCTTCGTGTTATCGATTCGTTCTATCTATTTATGTCCTTATCTCTCTTTTATGTTCTATCTCCTTTTCTTTGGTCTTAAGATAGAAATAAAAAAAAGCCAACAAATATAAAAAATCCATGTAAAAAGTTGTGTATGATGAAACAGATAAAAATACCAGAAGATTTTACTGACGTCATTTTCAAAAGTATTCGAATAACGATTCAATTTGTTCAATATATCGTGTACGAATTTGTGTTACCTTCCAGACACTAATTTGGTACTTAGTAACCCTAAATACCAAAATATGTCTTAAGTTATTCTTGAGCAGAATATATATATATATATATATATATATATATATATATATATATATATATTAATATATATATATATATATATATATATATATATATATATATATATATATATATATATATATATAGGTGTTGTTAACACATTCTTTAAGATTTTCAGTTACACAAATACATACATCCAGATAACAATGCGACACAACGGAGTGTGTACAAATCTTCACTGGACAATTTGTAAAAAGTTGAATATCCAGTGTAGCAGCAAGTCGTGGGAGCATATATCAAAAAGAACAGTTAGAGATAATTTATTCACCATTCACTATGACTATGCAATCCCTACAGCTTCATATCTAGAAAACGGAGTTGTTAAACCTGACATCGTAATACGGGGCAAAAGGGAGAAAGTAGCCACCCTAGTTGAAGTCAGTGTCCCTAATGATTCAGGATTTAACAGAACAGAAAGGGGAAAAATTACGAAATACCAAGGCCATATGTACGACATGAAAAGAAACTTGAATCTTAGGAAAATCTCCATCATACCAGTAATTATAGGAGCAACATCACTAATGAAGAATAATTTCAAGAGCTATCTGGCGAGTATACCCGGTGAACAGAGTGCAAGAAAAATACAAACAATTGCACTTAAAAGGACGGTTAGAATTTAAAAAACGATCTCTAGGCTGTAGTGTCTGAAATAGCCGGTGAATGTCTGGCATGCGGTAGGAGACCCAATCTCCAGCAAAAACAGAAAGAGAAAAAAAAAAATTAAAAGGGATAACTGATTTTCATATACTAGTCAGGCTGGGGCTGCCCGGCTATAAACTAAATAGAATAAGAGTTTACAATGTTATTTAATAAATGTATTAGCACTAATTACACTTCGAAGTAATAGCTGTGTAAGATATTGAGTGAGTAACATACTCTTTCTACAAAAACGAAAAGTAAAGGTAGAAAATAGTATAGAAACAGGAACCTGTAAAATAAGTTTATGTTCAGAGATGTCGCTATCTTAAGAAGTTAAGTCCATATGCCGAGTCCGATTGCATCAGGCGGGTTCTGGTTGCGCGCCAATGAGAAGTGTCGGTAGTGTTGAGAGTGATAAAGGGTCGTTAGGCAACTTATCCTTCTCGCTGGCGAACTGCTTGAAAGGCGGGGATGTGATACCTTAAACAAGATAAATGAACAGGTGCTCGTCTCTAGGAGAGTGTTTTTGCTGATTGGTTAAACATTATTAGAAGGAATCAATCGAAGTTGAGTATTTAACCCAATCAGTACCAGTCATTAAAGTCAAGTAAATATCGAATGATTTTGAACATCGTTTTTTTGCGGTTTTTGTTGCTGTAGCTACAACTAATGTTAGTGATTTAGAAATCGCTTCTCTGCGTTGTTGACTTTATGACTACTTGTGTTACAAGCTTACTCAATTGTAATAGTGTCTACAGTCTAATACGAATGTAAACGGATTGGCTACATACACCCTAATGTCAAATATAGATGAATGAAAGTTATTCACAATATCTATGGCACCTCGTTCTAGCAATTTGCATTTTCACAGTGACATAAATAATTATAGCTCTTGTGTCAGACATGTGGAATATACATTGTTTTTATATTAATACATTTCTTAAACATTCCAAGAACTTGAGAAATGCACAATTTCAGAACTATTCTTTTTCTATTCAATTATCTGCAAAATGTGTAAACGGTAATCGTGTTAAAAGGTTTACATAAAAACGTTCAAATAACCAAATCCATGCAAAAATAAAAAAAAGTAAATCTTCCGAAACATTTTCTCTCACTGCGTTTTGCCTTTTTCTGGCACCTCTCCATCTATCTCTCATTTGATATGTTTCACTTTCCCACTCTTACTCTCTCTCTCTCTCTCTCTCTCTCTCTCTCTCTCTCTCTCTCTATGTCTCTCTCTCTCAATTTCTCTCCCAGTTTTCTTGTCTCACTATATTCTACCTTTCTTTCTCACTGTTTCTGTTTGTCTCAATTCCACCCCTCAGGCTGTCGCGTTCTCTCTTTCTCTTTGAGTAAACCCCCTTGTTCTGACTGTCTCACTCCATCTTCTTTCTATGTTTCTGACTCTCTCTCTATCTCTCCCCCTCTCTCTCTCTCTCTCTCTCTCTCTCTCTCTTTCTGTTTTCCTGGCTGCCTTTCTTTTTCTTTTTCTGCTGCACATTTTCTTTCTTTTCATCTTAGTTTCTCTTGCTCTCTGTCTGTACCACTTTTTCTTTTTTGTCTTACCCTCTCTCTCTCTCTCTACCTCTCTCTCTCTCTCTACCTCTCTCTTTCTCTCTTACTGTATGTAGATCTTAATCCTTCGGCCTTATCTTTTAATCCCACTTCATGTCCTATTCTCACTGTATCTGTATATCACTCTCACACTCTTACTCTCACACTCTCTTTCTTTTTGTTTATATCTCTGTCCCTATCTCTCTAACTTACTCATTCACTTACTATCACGCTTTCTCATGTTCTTTTCTTCTCGGTCCCTGTCTTTTTGGGTGTCTCTAGCCTTATACCTCTTTGCCCCTGTCGCTCTTTTCCCCTATCCCTTCCTGTCTCACTATTTATGTCAGCATCTCCTTATCTCTTTATACCTATCTCTTTTCATCTTTATTATCTCTTTTCTGTAGCTCTATCATCCTGTTCCTATCTACCTGTCATTATTACTGAAAAGAGAAGAAATAAAAAAAAGAAATGATAGAAATCTAGACAAAAAGAACTAAAGCATTAATGTAAACAGAAACGTGTCCTCATAATTCAGATGATCAGCGAACGTTCTTATAGAATATTCGAGTGTTCTTATAGAATATTTCGAATGTTATTATGGAATATTTTGAATGTATTCATGGAATATTTCGAATGTATTCATGGAATATTTTGAATGTATTCATCGAATATTTCGAATATATTTATGGAATATTTTGAATGTATTCATGGAATATTTCGAATGTATTTATGGAATATTTTGAATGTATTCATCGAATATTTCGAATGTATTTATGGAATATTTTGAATGTGTTCATGGAATATTTCGAATGTATTTATGGAATATATCGAATATATTTATGGAATATTTCGAATGTATTTATGGAATATTTTGAATGTATTAATGGAATTGTTCGAATGTATTTATGGAATATTTTGAATGTATTCATGGAATATTTCGAATGTTATTATGGAATATTTCGTATGTATTTATGGAATATTTCGTATGTATTTATGAAATATTTCGTATGTATTTATGGAAAATTTCGAATTCATTCATGGAGTATTTTAGATGCTTTTACGAATATTTCGAATGACCTTATGGAACATTTCGAATGTTATTATAGAATATTTCGAATGTTATTATGGAATATTTTGAATGTATTTATGCAATATTTCGAATGTTCTCATGGAATATATCGAATGCATTTATGGAATATTTCGAATGTTCTTACCGAATATTTAGAATGTATTTAGTGAATATTTCGAATGTTCTTATGGAATATTCGAATGTATTTATGGAATATTTTGAATGTTCTACAATAAAAGAACACATTTCATCTGAGACACATTTGCTATTATTTTTAGTATATCTTGAGTAGTTTCTGAGTTTTATTCAATCAGATAGAGAGAGACATAAATACGATTTATATCATAGATACAACTCGTTCTTTTCCGATATAAAAACACGGGCAACTCAGTAAATATATTAAACAGAAGTTGTGAGTATTAATTGTTAACCGATTGACCTTTTGGTTAAGAGTCAAGTGTAGTTTCTATTTTCATATTACCATTAATCTCTTATGCCCTCAGCAAGTGAAGAATAGGTGGTTCTAGGCTGAGGTAATTTCATGTTTGTTATAATCTAGAGTTTTCTTTTTTAAGGAGTTGAATATATTATAAAGCGAACTTGTGTCTAAATGTTCTCATGGGGAGGCGAGTAAATAGAAACAAATATGTTCATCTGCACTTGATGATAGGTAGAAGGCATGCAATGCTTGTCGTAAAAAGTTAAAGCATGTATAACATACACACGTTTATCTATGTACACTCGACAAAACTATTGATTACTCTATATATATGAGAAACGCAGAATACATATACACACACATACACACACACATATATATAAATATATGTATATATATATATACATATATATATATATATATATATATATATATATATATATATATATATATATATATATTTATATAGTATTACACAGTAGAAAGAAAAAGATTTGAATATAAATTGTTGGTCGCAGTAAAGAAAAATTAAATATTATTTTGTGTCTTTTGCTTTTTGAATATTGTATGATTATTTTGCTGTTATTTTCATCTTTTACTGAATAGGAAATGAAAGTTCTTTTCATATTGAAATAATCTATCACGATGCAGACAAAACAAAGGCAACATATTGCCAGGCAGAAATGCAATAAACGTCAGTCCTCTCTTCTATTGAGACAAAAAAACAATAAGAATATAATCAAAGTCTACCGAACTTAGTTTTTCGAAAGAAAAGAATTTAAAAGCTCGTTATTTCAATACATGAAAAACTAGATATCTCTTACTTCATATACACAGAGACGATATAGAATAATATATTAATACTTTTAATACATGATTTCAAAAAGGAATAGAAAAGAGTATGAAATGAAATTGAAAAGTGTAAACTGCGTCTTAAAGGCTAAATTGGTGAAGATGAAACGATAACATCGAGAAGATCTATGAATTGTTTCAGATCAAAAATATAAATGGATTATTCATGTTTTAATCGAGATGAGAGATGAATCACTGGGTTTTAGAGTATGAATAAAAACGAAGATGGTTGCACGTCAAAAGACATTTATTCGTATTAAAACACGAAAAAATGTTTCACTAGTTTTCTCAGACAAAATCGCTTCCCTCTCTCTCTCTCTTTCTCTCTCTCTCTCTCTCTCTATATATATATATATATACATATATATATATATATGTATATATATACATATAAATATATATATATATATATATATATATATATATATATATATATATATATATATATAAAGAGAGAGAGAGAGAGAGAGAGAGAGGGAAAGAGAGAGATATTCTACTTTAAAGATATAAATAGTATATTTAACCAGTAGACTATCAGGATAAAAACAAAGCTTAATATAGTGTAAAGAGCAATAATATTACTTGATCGAATGACATAATAAAATGAGAGATTAATCAGATTTGATTAAAGTTCAATAAACAAGGAGTAATACTGCGTCTTTAAGTCATGAGTTTTCAAAGAAAATCTTCTCCTCAGAGAACATACATATATATATATATATATATATATATATATATATATATATATATATATATATATATATATATATATATATATATATATATATATATACATATTCTAACACATGTTTCTGGATAAATATTTTTACGACGCCACATTGCAAGTAAGACAGACGACACAATGATACCATAAGACCTACATGCGGTATTCCAACAAGGCAGCATCTTATGGTAAATTCCACGGGTTTAAGTGTTATATCTCTTGCTTCGTTTACATAAAAATGGTTTGCTCTTTACACATGTTTATGGAGTAAAATTCAAATCATAATCTAACAAGCCAACTACCCTTGCATAAAAGTGTTTATATTAATATCAGAAGACGCCAATGGTTAGATGGAGATTATATGTAGAAAACATAATTTAAAAATTTTAAATTCAAATTAAAAAGTAAATTCGCATCAATATCAAAAAGGTTCCTCGAATAAGCTGATTAGAAACCAATGCCGACGTAGTCAACACATTTATTTTTAATTACAAACAGGACTCTTTGCCTGGGGTCTGTAAGGTTTGCATATTGAAAATCGAAGAAGACAAGTGTGTAGAAAGCAAGTAGTGACTTAATTGTCATCTACATAGACATGCCAGATGAGCATGTTATCATATTTACTAGTTGCGGAAAAATAGATGATTAAATTCCGCCACATATATATATATATATATATATATATATATATATATATATATATATATAGTCATCATTAAAGAGGTGTTTCGCTGTATCACGTCTCCTCAGTGTTGTTAAATGTGGCGACGTTTCTCGGTGACATTAACACGAGCGTTTGATCAGCAAGGATGTCTCACCCATGCGCTAGTAGCCCTACTATAACGATAATTGGGATGCTTCAAATATGTTTACATTCGCATTTCCGACTTCTTAAAGCGTTCGATACGTTAACACACAGCCATGTTTTCATTTAATTTGCAACCATGTATTCTCCTCCTCGAAAGCTTAACATAATAGTGTCAATTTAATTGTGAAGTGGAAGGTTACGGTGGTAAAGTGGATAATTACGCGGAATAACCATCTGGGTGTTCCAAGTTCGAATCCATTCGGTTCTACAGTACCACTTTAACTTCGGGATGTTGACAACCTTCACGTGGCACTTCCCGTAAGTACCTAATGTTTTGTGGAAACCAATGCCAACTCATGGATAATCTGATTCATACGAAATGAATGAGTTGAAAAGTTTTATATAAAATTTGCAGATGCTATCCATTGAAAACAGAAAATAATCAACAACTCATATCGGTTGTGCATTGCATTAACGTTTTTATAGATACAACCCAAAACTTATGTAGATCCCTTAAATACTTGTTGAAAACCAGACCAGATATGAGTTATTTATGACTGGAATACCCAGGTCGTTAGTCCGCGTCGTTATCCATTTAACCACTGTAACCTCCACTCTACAATTAAATTGCAACTATTATGCTAAGCTTTCGAGTAAGAGAATATACGGTTTCCAATTAAAAGACAAAATAGCTTCCTCTTCCGTGCTAGTAAACTTCTCACGCCTGACATTATCCTGTATCACTACAAAGTTACCATCCGCCCACGCATGGAGTATTGTTTCCACATCTGAGCTGGGGCATCATCCACTAGTCTTTATCTCTCTCTCTGTCTCTGTCTCTCTCTCTCTCTCTTTCTCTCTCTCTCTCTCTTAGACAAGGTCCAAAACATACTTGTCACCTTGATAGGTCCCTAACTCTCCACCAAGCTCCAGCGCCTGTCACATCGCCGTAATGCCGCTTCTATGTGCCTGTTTTACAAGTACTGCAATGGATTGTGCTCTGATGAGCTTTCTGCTCTGGTACCCTCACGACGTAAATTCACTAGACTAACCCGACAATCTTCCAAATCCAATCTATTAACTGTGGCGGTCCCCAGATGCCGAAGAGCGTTCTACTCTAAAAGTTTCTTTCCTGGTGCTGTTGTACTCTGGAATTCCCTCCATGCTCCCACTTTTCCTGACGGTACTGAGATGCAGAAATTTAAAACTAATGTAAACAGACATATCGCTGCGAAGCTCCCAATTTAGGTTGACCCCCCCCCCCTAAAAAAAAAAGGCTCACCCTTTTTCCCATGTAGCCCCTTAGGTCTACAGTGGCATCCTGCCTTATTTGGGGTGCACTATGTTAAAAGAAAAATTATAATAATAATAATCACTAAAATGTATGTCTTTATTTAAATAATAGAATATTAAATTAAATTAAAATAAGCGATGTATCGTTTAATAATAATCTATCGTGATAACATAAAGCTCAACCTATTGAATAGAACAATTTATTCAAGAGATGACAGATCATAATAAAAATTGTATAGATACAATATTTATTAAAAATCAGAAGTTCAAAGCAATGAGTTCTGAACTTCTGAGGTTTTAATAAATATTGTATCTATACATTTTTTTTATTCTTACCTTCCATCCCTTGAAATGTATTTATTTAAATACAAATACATATGAGTGTATGTCTGCATCTATGTATCTGTAGATTTCTTTGGCTGTAAATAGATAGATAGAAAGATAGATAGGTGAATATATAAATATATAGATAGATAGATAGATAAGTAAACAGAAAGATAGATAGATGAATAACGAGAGAGAGATATAGGTAGCTAAATAGATAGATAGATGGATAGATAGATAGATAGTTGAAAAAAGATATATATATATATATATATATATAGAGAGAGAGAGAGATAGAGATAGATATATAGATAGATAGATAGATAGATACATAGATAGATAGATAGATGATCACCTCCCAACCGATACATCAACATATGTAAATAAGATAGCTATATTGAATGTACGTATATCTAAAGAGACAAAATGGAAATCTAAATTATGCCAACTAAAAAATCAAGTAACATTGAAATTGGATTATATTAAAAGTGATCTAGTTTAGGAACATGTAAGACATTAAAGCCATAAAAATGTGATACAATTTCAATAAGATGCAAAAGAAACAACAAAACATACATAAAGTTGGCAATTTTATTACATCTTTATGTAATTTAACTTGCTTTCCGTATGTATTTCTGTTGCCGAATATATACTCGTTATTTCATTATATTTTTTTCTGCTTCTACTTCAAATTTCCTCTAGCTCCGTTGCGTGATTTAACTTCCTAAAGAAGCTACAAGCAAAAAGATGCTCTCAACGAAAAACGAACTAGAAATAATCATTAAAAAAATAGAGCAATAAACTATACAAATATGACATCGACTAAACTGTTTACTGCTTCTTACAGAGTCGTTTTTAAAGACATCAACTCTTTGGCAAGTTCTAAAAGTGGAAATACGAACAGAAATGGCGACATCGGAAATGGACGAGCAGCATGACATTGCCAGGAAATATGTTACCTAATATTATTTTTGTTATAAGCTCACTTCTAAAATGCTCCTTATTTTTTCTTGGAGTGTGCGTGTGTAACATTAAGCTTCTGGCTTTCCTTAGAAATTATATACATATATATATATATATATATATATATATATATATATATATATATATATATATATATATATTATCATTTAATGTATCCACATAAAATTTTATAAGGAGATCTAATTTTGTATGTATCAATTTTCAGTATTCACTTTAACAGTGCTCGATACGTAAGTAGAACTAGGTAGTAAGCTATGAAATATATGTTAGCCTGAAGATTCCCCCCGGGTATGAAACGCGGGAGCCTCTGTGTAGCTTTATTGCCATAAATATATTTCATAGTTTACTATATTTACATGTATATATATATATATATATATATATATATGTATGTATATATATATATATGTGTATATATATATATATATATATATATATATATAGAGAGAGAGAGAGAGAGAGAGAGAGAGAGAGAGATAGAAGAAAAAAGAGTGATAAATATGCGACGATTGTCCAAATTTATTCCAAATTTCAATTGTTCAATGCAAGGTTGTCAGTAATAAACTAGTGTTTATTTTTCTTTCCTTAAGCCAAGGCTTTTCAAAGATCGAAATCTTATCATCAGAGGAGAAATACAGATAGATAAGTTGGCTTTCGAAAAAACAAAAGTTCAAATATTTGAAAAATATGAGAATTATTATTAAAAATTATTAAAATAATTTTTGTCAAAAAAACGTACTGAATGAAAAGAAAATTTCGTGAAAAAGATATACAATTGTCCGGGTGGTAAGTTTCCGTTGAAAAAGTTCGGTGAAATTGTAGAAAGTGGAGAAAAACACTTTGCATGGGAGCAGGTTGGAAAATGTGCTCAAAAGTAGATAAGTCCAGATGCACTTAAAAGAGGCTGAGAAGAGGAAAACAGGCCATTTTTTTGATTTACTTCCGGGCCTAGTAAAACGGTAGGATCTCATACAAGGATTAACTCAGAATGAGAAAAACCAAAGTTGATGAAAGTTTCAGATTTGGGGTCAGGATGGTGGGGGGGTTAGGAGGTGCGGGGTAGTTTTTTCTTCTATCTCTACTATTGCTCTATCTCGTATATTGAGCTAATCCTTTTCACAATAGGTTCCATCTACTAAAAGTTTTTCACTTTGGTTTATTTTGATCCTATATATATATATATATAAATAATTGCCACGGAAAGTTAGGTATACTTGTACGTACAAGATCAACTATTAAACTATTTAACCCACAATTATAGATTAAATAGCACAACTGCAATGCATAGAGGGTCGAAGTGTGGGCTATATTTAGGGCAAGTGTATTCGATGAAATGGGAGAAAAAGGAAGTAAAATCCCGTTTAGATAATTTAGATGACTCGTATTTTTATTTAACTTACTTCACCTCAAATAAATCCAGTTGCCACTGTAGACGTAAAAAGGCTACTGCGAATTAGGGTGAAAGGTATTTGGGAGCTGTGCAGCGAGATGCATGTTTACATTAGTTTTAAATTTCTGCATGTCGGTACAGACGGGGAAACAGGGAGCAAGGAGGGATTTAAAAAACTGACAGCTCGAAAATAAAGAAGCACTTGGATTAGAAGGATATCCGGCATCTAGGGAAGTACACAGTGAATGGGTGGGAGTTAGCTGATTTTCGAGTTGGCCGAGTGTTTTTACATTGAAGTCTTTGTAAAACAAGCACCCTGATGCAATATTGCGGCGATATAACAGGGCTGGTGCTAGGAGGACGATGAGGAACCTATAAGATTAGTGGCTTTTTTTTGGATCTTGTCAAAGAAGAAAAGACTAGTGGATGCGCACCAGTCCAGATGTGACAACAATACTTCATGCATGAGGGAAGGGGGCTTTGTAGAGATATATGATAGTGTCAGGTATAAGAGGTGTTCTGGCTAAGTAGAGGTAGCCTACTTTCTTTGAAGCAGCATTGGCAATGTCTTCTACGTATTTGTGTAAATTCATGTCAACTGTAGAATGTTAGGCCGAGGAATTTGAACGTACGGTGTTATTTGCCATGTCGATCAGTGGTGTAAGAGGTTTTTTATAGTTGTTTAAAAAGAAGGGTATTTGGCTTAGCAACATTGTATGTTACTGTACATTTATGACCCGGTTCTACTACAGACTGGACTTTACTTCTAAGAATTCAGTCATTGAATTGGATATGTGCGCGTCTGTTTACGAAAGTAGAGCGTGTAGTCAAAGACTCAATGTTATGAGCGAGGTCGTTTATGAAAAATCGGGTACATCTGCACTGATGTCATGGTGTTTAGAATAACAACAATCGAGGACGACTTGGATCATTCTTTGTTTGTTCATCTCTGTATACCATTGTCTTTGCAACATCTATTACACTCTTACAATGATTTCTTGACAAATAAGTTTATGCCTATTTGTTGTTGACTTATGGCGGTTGAAATGTCAGAGTGCTTGCTGCTTCTGAGCAATAGCAGCTGCACAGTTCGATTGAACCCGTGTTGAGAGCGGGAATTTCTGTAGAATATTTGCATGGGGACATGTGCTTCAATGTCTGCTCTGACCAATTTAGTCAAGTCATTTGCGCACTGATCAGCAGTGAGAGAAAACGTGTCACTCAATGAGCGTCTCTGAATTGATCTGGGGTGAATTCTCAACGTCTCATCAGCTTTGGGGCTAGATTTAAGAGTGATATACATCATTACCACAAGGTTATCAGTGTCTGCGAGCAGGCTATCGACATTCGTCGCACAAGTGAGGTCAAATGAGGTCGAGAAGTGAGGCTCACTGGTCCACATAATCAGGAAGGCGGGTCGGGAAAGTGACAATCTGTGTTGAAATCCCCAAATACATGTATTTGGGCACTCTGATCAAGTGAGAGTGCTGTATCTATGCTTTCACAGACACAGTTAAGAAGAGTACCGTCTTTGATCAGAAAGGAAGAGTTAAAGAAATATAAGTAATTAACGTGGTCCTCTAAGGTTAACTTAAAGCACATGTAGGGTATATAATCTGATTCTAGCCTATGTAATCTAGTCAAGTGGAGGGTGTTCCGAATATAAACTGAAAGCCCTATCATATGTTTGTCAGAGTCTTTACGGTAGAGTCGGAGGTATTCAGTCATATCAAAATAGTGCGAAGAAATTGAGGATTGTAGTTTTGCTTAACTTAGTGCTAGGATATCCGTGAGTTTACTAACAGAAAAGTTTCTACGTCATCGGTGTTGGTTCTAAGCCTCCGGATATTTGTGAATGCTAGCCTCCAGGACGGAGGTGGATATTCTTGGGGACTTCCTGGTTATAGTCTGTTTATTTTGTTTTGTATTGTAAATTTGGTTTTAGATACAGTGGGGAGGGCAAGGTGGATGCTTGTTTGGTGCCAATACGCACACACATTAAGACCATTACTCGAGACTTGATTCATAGGAGTTGTTCCCTCGGTAAAGCCCACCGACAATAACTGTAGAGCCCCTTTTAAATACACGACGTAGCACGTACACTATTATACAACTGCATAAGAGTTAGAGATCATGTAATAACAGTCGAGAACGTCATAATTGTACTCTCCACTTTTCAGAACAAGAGCGACCCAAACAAGAAATACGACAGTTAATGACAAAAACACTTTATCCAAGTTGCCCAGATAGAGAGAAAAAGAGACAGTGTTCGTTGTCCTAGTCAGGGCACAATGCCAAGTACTGTCTGTATTTGAGGTGTCCCTGTGTTAGTACCGTTACGCCTGGCTAAATGACAACGAAAGAGTGCAATGGCCTGAAGCAATTTTAGGTGTGTATTCCGGATAGTTTGTTCGAGACTCGAGCTCTAAGAAAGTTGTCGATCAGGGCTAAGGTTTGCTGCTAAGTTGTAAGTAGTCAGTAGCAAGATTTGTAGATCGACTGATAAATGTTCCCAAAATATCAGATGAATTTTAGTAGTGTTGGAGGGTGAGGATTATATGGACACAATATCCAGTGTGAAACTTTAAATATGTCATAGCTGAATTGAATTTATTCAGCAATTAATTTTAAATTACACCTAAGACTATTCAAACATAAACTTTCAATTTTAAACATTTGCTTGAATTAAAATCAATTTTTGTCGAAATAAGATAAGGATTCTAGACATAAAATTAGTTTCATGATATTGTGATTATTATTTTGGGGACATAAAAGTGGTTAAAACGGTTCTGTCCGGGTGAAGTATATATATATATATATATATATATATATATATATATATATATATATATATATATATATATATATATATATATGTGTGTGTGTGTAATGAGTAATAACATTGCTCTTACTTTCAACGATGTACTATAGCTTAACGGTTGTCACCAATCATAAAATAAATGTTAGAGCGGAGGTAGTGCGATTGATCTATTAATTTTTGATGTTTTAAGTTTACATTTATTGATATGTGTAATAGGCTTTACTATTTTTATTGGCTATTAATTAATGTTATTCACTAATAGACAATATTCCTAAATCTGCATCATTTTATTTATTTACTGTAGTTTTATATATTAATTGTTAATTATGTGTTCACTATGGGGCAATTATTGTTGTAGTATAATATTGCACCTTTATTCAATCAAACTGTGCAAATATTCTTCAGACAATAATCAAATATTTAAAACAATCGGAATGATGGGATAATCAGTCGAAATAATTTCAAATGTTATAATCTATAATACTGGAGTAAGAAAGAAATTCCACAGTTGTTATCCTCATGAAAATATTTTTGGAATGTAAAAATATTAGATTTTTCATGTTATAATAAAAAGTGCTGTGTTTTATTGCTATCTTTTAAAAATTAATACACAGACATTTTTGCTATCTATATATAAATGTATAATGATGTTTGTGGAGAACTTTTTTAATCTCCTATTCTTAATGTTTGCGTATATATATATATATATATATATATATATATATATATATATATATATTTCATTATTTTTGGGGGGTACAACACTTTATTAATGCAATAATGAAAGGAAGACGTGTTGAATGTTTCATAATTAAAAGATTTAAAGGATTTAGGGGATGAGAAAAAAATTTGCCAGTCGACTAGTTTCGCCCACACTTTACAAGGCTGATATCGTGGGATTTAAAAACAAGAAAACCGTTTTATATTTAAAATGAAATTATCGTTATGTTATGAAGGGGAAAAAAAGTTCGAATTAAGAATAAAATAAGCGTGATGCTATATGGAATGAAGGTGGGTTCTTAGAGACTAATCACACTCAACCCCAAGAGACACTCCTTCTGTGTGCAGAGGGAGGGCATCCTTATGCGTACGTTGATAGTCTCCAAGATGTTCAAATGATAAGATGAGTGAGCAGAGCTTAAGAGGGAAAATGAATATGTGCTAAAGTTTGTTGCGCACAACGGGTGGGCAGTTATCGAAGACCCGTATGTATTTCTTAGAACGTATTTGTATATGTTTGTATTATATGTATACACGTATATGATATTATAATCTCATAACAATATTGTGTATAGATGTTCAGTACTTATTACTACAGTGCTCAATGAGTGAATAAAAGTTAGTATGAAAATATTTTCATAGCAATTAAGCTACACAAAGTCGTCTATATATTATCCACGCGGAGAATCATCAGGCCTCGAAAATGAAAGAGAATCGTCTGCATAGGCCGGGTAGATTTCTAATTATTCGGGTATGAAACATGGACCCCTCTGTGTATCTTCTTTGCCATTGATATATTTCATACTATAGACACACACACATTTATTTATATATATATATATATATATATATATATATATATATATATATATATATATATATATATATTCTGAATGCATATACGCATGTGCATGTGCGTGTATCTCCAGCTAGATTCGTATGTTAGTAACGTCGACGATCTTATTGAATTTATTTTCAATATACTTCTCGATCTCTTCATTCATTTTGTTGTTACTACTAAAACAGGTTGAGAACATTATTGCCGCTTTAAGAAAGAAACATACTGTGTGGTATATATTTTCAAACTGTGCATATTACATTTTGAAAACGAATATCGCTGTATACACACTCTTATTACTAATCGACAAAGGTAGGGTTCGATTCTCTTCATTCTTTAATAAATGCAAATGTCTTAACATTCAAAAATGTTCACGTGCTATCTGTATATTAAGCTCAAATCTGTGCTTTTTTACCACGTATGATGTACACGTTACATTTCTCTTTTATTTGACACGACATTTTAATTGTAAATAACATAATTTTAATGATCGAACAGCTGCAGTATTATCTTGATTATTAGGACGACTGTTTTACCCTTAGATGTTATTTTCATAATGTGTTTGCCGATGTAACCTCTGACCTATTCTAGGTGAGTCTTATAGAATTGAGGAATCTTCTGTCGAACTCGAGAATCTATACGAAATTAGGTTCAAAAACCCGACGGTCATGCTTGTAATTCTTATTTCATTATTGGTTAGTATCTCTTGCATTTTATTTTTGCTCTGACATAGCAAAATACTACATCTACAATATCAAGGTTCTTAAGCAGGTGCTTGGCGAAGCAGTTTGTAATGATCTGTTTCCTGCAGTCCTTTACTGGATGCGATTCGGTGTCCAGGGCATTCGGAATACGAAAATACGTTGGGGTACCAACGAATCGTTAAGAAAGAAAAGACAATAACATACTTTGCCAATGCATTTTCTCTACCAAAGCTAGGATCTTGTTAAAACCAATGGTTTTCAGGCAATAGTAGCTTTGTTCAATGCGGATAGAGAAACACTCCCTGGCATCTATTAGATACAACATCAGAACGCCTCCCACTAACGCCTCTGCCTGTAAATTGCATTATTTCCAGACTCATAACCAGATTAGTGAGTTGATGGGATGCAATAATGAAATGGTGCCATCTGAGTTGGGGTGGTAGGTTGAACAGATCACATTTGATCCAGTAATGACAGACAAAAGCCCTGCTGCAGATGCACTGATTCAGATAATTAATTGCAACTATTCATAAGGATGCAATATCTTTAAATGTACCTGCAGGATGCATGGAATAGAATGTGCAAGTGCATGTGGACATTGCCAAGACAGGAATTGTGACAATATGAAAAAATAAACTAGTGGAAGATAGTGATGAGGAGTTAAAACTTTTGAAAAAACACTGTGACGTAAGTGAATCAGGGTTGTTACAACAAAGGTAATGGGGGTAGGGGTACCAATTGATAGTGTATAAGGGTTTATTTGGCATTTTTCATGTGAAAGATTGACCCTTAAAAGTTGGGTACAAAGTCAAGATATATTGATTCATAATGAAAACTGGCCGAGTTAGTGTTCACATGTAAATGGAAAATGACTCGTAAACCAAAAAAGAAATATTCGAAATTTTAAACATTCCCATACTCGGATCTTGTCCAACTTTTGATATGTTGTAGACTCGACCTAACCTAGCACTACACCACCAAGAAACAAAGTGTTGCTATATTTTCGGGTCAATCAGTATATTTACTGTCAATAAAACTGATTTTTGTCCTACGTTCTCATGTGGGTATCGTGAGAACCGTAGTCAAAATAATCCAAATGACATTAATTAATATCCCTATCTTTAAAAAAACGAAACAGAAAATAGCTCTTGTATTGCATCATTAGAATCTGGTATAGCGGGTTCAAATTGGAACATATCTATTTTGTTTATTTAAGAACTAACACGTTCGGAATATCTATACACATGAAATGTGTTCCATATATATTATTTACCTCCTTGTTAGGGGATTAGACAAAATGTCATGTGTGGGGTTGAGAAAATATAGCACTAGGATAAGTGCACTCTGTCCTGCAAAAGATGACTGAGCAGCCCATCGGCATTCCTCTTTCATGGTCGTCTCAGGCGATGGTAAAGTCTAGGAGGTGGACCTACCTGAGAATGAACAGAACTATATCTCGTCCCGACCACAACAAAGTCACTGTATCCAATGATAAGCAATTAATTGTTTAAAATAAATTTAAGGATTCTGCTTGAAGTAACTAAAAGGGTTTATGTGACGTAAGACAAACAAAACTCGACTATTTTCTCAATAACCAAGTAACGTTCGTCTTCTTTCTTTTTAAATATACTATTAAAGTGGTTATCATTTATCAGTGTTTTATTTGAATACCATAGTATGGAAATACCCTTGTTTTATCTTACTACCAGCATAGGTAATCGCCTCATATTTGACCATTAGTTAATGAAATAAACTGTCTCGTTTATTATTAACGCTAGTTTATTCCACTAAGTCCAAAAATCTAACAGGTTATGCCTGCATGGTGATTTGATGTTGATACTGTCACAGACATGGCTGAACCGCCTCAAAGCACTGTCTATTAACCTTTGAAAATTGTGTTGATACCTTATCCACCAGGAATCAGAATTGTCTGATAATTTATCTGTTACTACATTAACACTATTTATCACATACGATCTTGGAATCCATTGCTGGCTATTTGTAATATGAAAAAGCTATCACATTTCTACATAAAGATTATGTGTTCTCAAAAAAAGTGAGATTTGCTTGTTACCTTATCATCCTCGAAAATAAATGTGATTAGAACATTATGTGAAAAATTTCAAAGCGCACGTTCTGAATTACAATGTTGATGCAATTGAAGTGTAAGTAGTTAGAGATCAACACTTTATGGGGTATTTTATTAACAGGCTTTAAAATAATAAGATACTTTAAAAACTGCTAGTAATTTCTTTTAAAATCAATAAACGCAAGCGCATACAGTTAAACTAGCTAAGAAATAATGATGTTACTCTAAAAACTCGGTGTTCATCTCTATCGCCAACTGATCAGAACTCGTTCGATTCTTTTTCCACATACTCTGAAAAAACGCTATGGTGGCGTCGGTAAATTAAAATGATGTATTATGGACTCAGCCGGCACAGATACCCTTCATGTCCTGCTGTCAAACATTAGATAAACTTGAACATTTTCCAAAGATATGTCATTTCACATCTTTAAAAACTCGTCCGTTAAATATATGTATGAGGAGTGGCGACCATCGCGATGAAGGTATATCGGATTAAAGCCGCGTATGGAAGAATAATATAGTTATGAAAGGCACAAAAGAATTATATTTGAAAGAAATAGAAAAAAATAAACATAAGTTGTTATACAATATAAATAGAATGAACACAATGGAACAAGATAATGCTATTGTCTTGAAAGTAGTATGTTAAGAAATTATGTCATAAACATAAACTGACGTCAACCTACGTTAACAATTGTTATTAGAACAGATGGAACTACAGGTTCTCTCTAAGAAAAGAGTCGTGGGGTGAGATGTCGCGAAAAGTACGTTGAGACTTTTGTTTATCTGCGCAAAAACAACAAAAAATAAAATAAACTATTTCATAAAAATGCATTTGTCTTATTATCTCCTACAAAAGGAATAACTCATACACCGACAAGATACGTACAAGTAAATTGAATTACGTCTCTTACACTAGGAACTCTGGTCTTGTGTAGACAGGCGGTAAAATCAGTATTGATCGTGGTTCCGGCGCAAATTTGGCGCTGTGATTTCCTGATTTTTATTAAAGCGGACAGATATAAACCAGCGTTACCAAAAAGACAACGACACTTCCATTCGAAAGAAAAAGTTCGAGAGAAGACAAGAAAGAAAAGAAGAAAGACAGAAACAAAAAAGAAGAAAAACAGATTTCTGCATATGTGTAGAGATTCAATTTTAAAGGACCGTTAGAATCTAGGACAATTAACTGATGTGCACATACAACAATACACGGATATTCATGGTTTACTATCGCATTCACATCTTCACACATAAATATTAACGCATCATATATTCTAATAAGTAAAACTAATTCTAAGCAAGCTATGAAAGCCACTAAACAGATAATCACACCATGAAAAGCGATAATGTGAAAAGTACAATGACGTGATAATAAGAAAACTGAAGACATAAAAGAATAACAAGAGATGAAAAGATAAAAGTGAAAGTGTTAATGTCATGTTCGACACTGGAACTTCGTTACGTGGTATATTTTCTAGGTGAAAAACACAACAAAATGTTTGCCTCGAAATCTTTATCATGTAGTAGATTTTTCTCAAACAATACCGTTTTCAATACTAATCTTTATGGCTCAATGCTCTTAGTCTTTCCACTGCTAAAATGCATTCGCACAACTTCGATAAAGTCCCTATTTTAAAGATTGATACTAATATATACTTTCGTTCCAGTGTGCATTTGTTCTTTCTCACACCTGGGTTTTACACAGCAAACAAAGAGGTGGTATTTTATGGCGACGAGGTAGATAAGTTAATACTATTTTTACCACTGAATCCAGGTTCTGGCACATTACGTTCAATAAACTCTATATACTGATATCAGAAGGAGTATTTGGTTATCCAGACCCCAAGTAGATTGCCTTCTCACTATTTTATATGCAACCTTCATACTTTGAGGGATGTAATCTTTGATAGGTATTTAAAAACACTGAAGATCAGCTCTCTGCATCTCAGTACAGTCTGATCAGTCTTTTATGCGTTATTAGTAAGTTATTGAATATTAAACAAAGCAAGAAGTGTTTAACCACATCAGCGGAAACAATCATCTTAGTGACAAGCAATGTTAACGTCGTCCTGTAAGATCGACAGTTGACGTTCTCACTGTGATATCGCAGAGGATTAGTGAATCTATAGCAAGGACTGCATTTCTTATGCGATAGCGTTGGATGCATCAAAGGAATTAGATAGTGTTTTCCCCACCAACTTGTTAGCTATGGAATATGTTGAAACGTCATATAAAGTATCAAATCTTTTCTCTCCGATTGGTCTATAAAATAGTTTAACACAGAAAAATGTTCGAATCATATAGCATCAATGCCCAATCGTATTCCTGATTGTCATAAATTATCTTCCTAAGCATATTCTGAAATAATTCGTTGAAACATACGCAGACGACACGCATTGATGGTGAAGATCTTTCTGATTCTCTATCTTCCGACTTAGAGCACGTGGTGCAATGGGAGAAAAGTAGCTTGATAGTACCTGACTCCTAATGAATTCATCTACCTATGTAAAGCCAGCTCTGCCCTAAGATTGAGTAATTCTCTCATATATGAAGAGGGGCCGTATTGAAAAAAGTAAAACATCGACTCCGCAATCTGGTGGGAGATGATCTCTTATCATTCCTAGAGTCTCGTTCACACAGAAAAGCTGCAGCCATAATGGTCTTCTTCAAATCTAATGTAAACAAATTGCTGTCTAGCAATATTTTTTAGAAAATCAAGCCATCTAAAGTACTCTACTGCTTATTCCATCATATTGTTTGCAATCCTCTCGTGACGGCGATCATCGTCCAACCAGCAATCTGTTTAACTTCATCCTCGAGTGTACCCGAGTCTTGACCAGCAGTGACTTATAAGTACAAACAAGACTACATGCAATACTGGCGTCTTCTATTTAAGTGGCATATTATCGCGTATAATCACTACATCTAGTTTGGTCAGATTGATGTGACTCACATCATTTGTCGGATACAACAGAGAAGCATCTTCCACGTAGCTTCTATTTACTTCTAATTACACTGATGTAGATATCAAACTTGCGCCTACGAAGACATATATTTCGTTGGCAATCACAACATCACCCAACATGATTTAATTTGAATAATCTGGCACTATATTCTGTCAGTGGGCGATAAAGCGAAGACTTCCTGAACTCATCATTCCGCACTTTGGTTTGTGCATTTATTTGGCGATTGGTAGAAACAGTTGCTATTTAAAGCATGCTGCACACTTTGCATTTTTTTTATTTTACTCTCTTCTTGTTCATAATAAAAATAGTAAACACATTTTAATTTCAAAAATCCATCAAGAAACGTGATGTTTATTTACCTTAACGCAGTAAAAATACAAAACATAACTATCTATTTTTAATCAATTCTTGTTTTTTTATTTTATTCTTAATTAATATTGAATAATATTCAGTTTCAGTAATAACCCGAACGTATTCCTGCCTTTTATTATTTTAAATGGAATTCTTTCAAGTTTTCTAAAATATTTTGAAACCTATCATTTATCATAAAGAGTCTGACTTTTTAGCCTGTTGAGCTTGCCCCATATTTTATGACGTAATTTTCAATCGAATATCCCATCTATACGGCTGTACTATATGTGCGAGCTGACTGGACGAATGAGTACGCGGCCATTTCCACGATGGAACTCGAGTGTTCGTACTCCGATCGAACATTACACAAGGGTTGGTCCCATAGATCGAAGTAGTAATACAGCTGTTTAGGTTTTCGAATCGCGCTTCAACCAGTTCAGTAACACATACGCTTCGTTCGGAGCTACTTGCTCGCATCAATTACAACAAGGAGACCCAATTCAAGCAACCGTCCGTCCACAACAGAATCTACGAATTCACTGGTTGAACCTGCGCGACGCCCAACTGGATCTTACAATACCAAAGGCATTTTAATACTCCCACCTCTTTCTGTATTGCCCATTGACACAGGACTTTGCTCACCATCGTTTTTGAGCATCTGGAGTCGACAAGAACTGTGCATCCTTGCCCGTCTATGAACACTTTTACATCGGACTATTACCTATTTTCCCTTTGTTTCCTTCCTCAAGAAAAGGCTAGGACTGATATAGTCTTTAATTAGGCATTTCTACTGGCACTTTGATCAAACGATCCCAATTCCTTCGCATCGAAAGCACCGTTTTTTACTGCCAAACCTCCACACTTTACTGTCTGACCCCTCATGTCGTCATTACTTTAAGTTCCTCAACAGCATATGTTTACGACCAGGTCTTTAGAAACAGATTCCTGTTCGGTTACACGGTTTAGCAGGGGTAACTTCTTCACTTTAAAGCTGTCGTCCAGAAAATCCGGCGGCTTCTACTTAGCACCCTTAATCATCCGTCATGACGACGCTCGCTCGAGTCAGCAGCTACTTTTAATTCATCATGTTTATCCTGGGTGAGGCTCTGAGAAGCTGCCTAGTATGTTGTGGCAACACTGACATGACTACACAAGCCAATCATCGATTGGGCAACGGTTCTCCAACCAGCTAGGCCAATCGATGCGTTGCAGCCAATGATTCTCTTACCGTTTCCTTCTGGCGAAAGCGCCGTTCCACAAATTGGTCAAATGGACCATCCGCTGTGTATGCATCCATAAAACCTTATTTATTTTTTTGTGCGTCTGCCCGCTGCTTTTTACAAAGCTGTCTGTACATGTCGAGAGCACCGCCTTGTCGTCGTAGCGGAATAATGCGTTTAAACGTGCCCATGGCACACAGTTTACAGACTAATTCCACCTTCTTTATTCATGCAATCATTGCGCCGCATTTAGAATTCTGAAATTAGCCGGACATCGAAACCTCTGCTGTCAATTTTAACATAAATATATAAGCTTGAAGGCAGAAAAATAAAATTAATATAGACGAATACGCTATTGTCTGTTTGTCACCACTGGATGAAGTTTCTGTTTAATCACGCCGGCCACAAAAACAATTCAGCTAGCTTACATAATAAGGCATAACTATTAACTGGCTGGTAACATCGATTCTAAAAGTGTTGTAGGTGATTCGAATGTTACTAATTTACAAAGAGACACATGATATATGATCTTTCTACGAACAAGCACAGCAGTAACTAAACTTGTGGTTATCACAGTCCAGAAGAGTCATACTCAGGCGCCATGTCTGACCACGAAAATGGGTGTCGATAAATGATAACAAAACTACCAACGTAAATTCTAAGAGACATGGCTTAAACTGGAAATACTCCTGCTTTTTTGCAGCTCGTGAAAATACCTTAGATTTCTGATTTTACTCACTCGATTACAAGACAATGCTTTAAGTCCATAGCTTTCGAACTTTCCTAACGAGTTGGCTGAGGGCTTCAGATTATATAGTATTCATGTTTTTATTTCACACTTAAGTTTAAAATATGCTTACTTTACTTTGAAATGCCATTCATGTCTGTGTGACACACTTGACTTTTCTACAACATTATGCTTAGTATGTCATATTTAATTCTGTTATAAAATGTCTGTTCGTATGGCACACCTACATTTTCGAGTCATTGTCGAATCATCATAAGGTGTCAAAAGCAACAGAATGAAAAAGCTGGTGAAAGAAGAGAATTTATAAGAGACGGTGAAGAAACACGCATAGAACGTTTTCCGAATTGTTTCAGGAAGTCGTTGAAGATTTTGAATTCAAAATCGTCGACGACTTCCTAGAACAAGATGGATACTGCACCCCATAGACCGGTAGTGTCTTCGCCTTCGGGGCTTGATTTACGCCGGTCTATAGGTCTGTCCTGTGCAGTTCTAGGAGGGCTACTCTCTCAGGATTTGTTTTCTCACTCTTTGAGAAGGGGTTAGTTTATTGCTAATCGTCTTAGGCGTCCCTACCGGGGAATGCCGACGGGGCTGCCCAGGCATTTTTCTGGTCATAAGTACTCTTCCTCTACAGTGTTGAATCATCAAATCCCACTTTCCGACCTTGTGTAACATTTTACCTTGTGAGAGGTAGATTCAAACCGACTTCCTGGAACAATTCAGAAAACGCTCTATGCGCGTTTCTGGACCGTCTTTTTAAAATGCTTTTCTTTCTCCAGCTTTTTTGTTCATTCGCATTTGACACCTGAGAATGATTCGACGAAGAATCGAAAACGTTTGTGAAACCTTCGAAAGCTATGGAGCATTTATTATTTTTCTTCATTTCAATACAAAAAAGACCATTAGAAAAATTGAAAAAAAAAAGTATGATTAAACAGTTAATTTTTACAATGTTTGCATACATATAATTGTTTATATATATATACATAACTCAGGACATAGAAAGGCTAATCATTGCAGCAAGAGACACTGTTCCAACGAGGAACTCTGGAAGCACTGACACTAGAATCCAAAAGACAAGAAAAGACAAATGGGAAAAAAAACAACTACAGGGACGCTTGGGAAGACTGACAGGAGAAGAAACCAACGAAAATAGCTGGACATGCCTCAGAAAAAGAAAACATGGCTACACAGAACAATGCGATTAGGACAAACAACATTGAAGCTTAAATATATAAAAGTCAGGTAAACAGCAATTGCCGACTGTGTGGGCAAAGAGACGAAACCGTAAATCATATAATAAGTGAATGTTGCAAACTCTCCCAAAAAGAATACAAGAACAGACATGACTGTGTGGGAAAAGTAGTACACTGTGAACTATGCTAATAATTGCATTTCGAATATGCAGACAAATCGTACAAACATAAACCAGAAACAATACTGGAAAATGAAAAACACAAAATCCTCTGGAATATGGATACACAAACAGATACACCTATGCAAGCAAGGACCCCTGATGTGATTATAATAGACAAAAAGAGAAAACCTTGTAATATTATAGTCTTCGCCGCACCAGCAAAATTCAGAGTGAAGATCAAAGAGACGGAAAAACAAAAAAAAAACACAGAACTTTCCAGATAACTAAAAGGAATATGGAGCATAAAGAAAGTCAGTATAATACCAATAATCATAGAAGCACTAGGAACAATAAAAACACTGGATAAAAGACTGGGACAAATTGGAAGCAAAGGTATCATCGAACACATACAAAGGACGACAATGATCAACACAGCTGTAATCCTAATGAAAATCCTTGAATGTGGAAACCAACCCGCATAAGCTACGAAGAGTAACCAGTCACAAGTAATTTACAACAGGTAGAAAACAAAACCACACGAAGAACACCACAACACGAACCAAGGAATAGAAACTGCAAGAAACATCACTTCATAATCCCTTGTCCAATAAATTACACTTGCCTCAGCTAATACCATACAAAAATGAACCATAAGCTCGCCCCCTTCCCCCCCCCCAAAAAAAAGTAGAAAATGGTGCCGGCCTGGGCTGACACAAAATAAAATATTTGTAGAGGGTCGAGGAGGATAAGACCTAAAAGGGGCAGCACAAACCAGACCTCCACTGGAAGAGTGCGGAGAATGTTGGAACTTTGGGGAGGCTTATTGCCACCCAAATCCAAGAGAAGACCAATGGTCCTTACCAGCGAGAAATCAATGGTAAGAAGCTATTGCGATATCGCAAGATTATTTGTGGTGGTTATCGAAAAAAGGTGAAGTATACTGGAAATCTATGGTGACTTGTTGTAACTCAGACTCCAGGAAGTGCATCGAGTTGTTGTCGGTGTGCAATCACTGACGATGATCATTGTGATAACTCCGAGTGAGTACACATAATAATAATAATAATAATAATAATAATAATAATAATAATAATAATAATAATAATAATAATAATAATAATAATAATAATAATAATAATAATACTACTACTAATAATAATAATAATAATAATAATAATAATAATAATAATAATAATAATAATATACACACGGGGGCAGTATCACTAATAAAATACCATTCACTATTAATAGCCTGGACTAAAGAACTCACCTTGACCAGAAGACTAGGAAATGAATAGCTATGCACAATGCTCAACACCCAAAAGCCGATACGGACAGACTGTACAAAAAAGGGGGTGGGGGAGAAGGCTGGTAAGTATAAAAGAGTATGTGAAAGACACAAAAAAGAGCTGAAAAAATATATAAACAAGACCACGGAAAGGCTAATTATGCAGCAAGAGACATCATCCAACCACACAACTCGAAAACACCGAAACCAGAAACAAAAAGACAAGAAAAGAAAAGTTGAAAAAAAAAACAACTACATGGACGTTTCATAAAACTGACAAGAGAAGATTCCAAGGAAAATAGCTAAGAAAACACACTTGTACAGATAAACAGAGTATTTACTGGCAGCTGCACAGAACAATACGATTTCAACAAACTAAATTAAAACTCAAATAGATAACACCCAGGAAAACAGTAAATGCAGACTGTCTGTGCAAAAGGAAGACACAGTAAATAATATGAAAAGTTAATACAGTAAACTAGCAGAAAAAGAATACAAGAAAAACATGACTGTGGTGGGAAAACAGTACACAGGGAATAGTGAACACAATTGCATTTCGAACACGTGTTGGATAATAGCCCTGTGGGGCCGGACGTATCTTGAAGTAGGCGTATCTGTGAGAAATCGTTTGGTTTGGCTTGCGCGATTTAGTGAGGGTGGAACCGTACAGTCGAGTGCCAAATAGACTGGTCTCACAGTCAAGGCTCATATGGGGGTCCATTGACGTCACGGGGAAGCAGAGGTTTGTCAGTCTGGGTTTTTGAAGCGGGCCGAACGGACGATGTCTCTATGTAGTCTTCAACATGATTAGGGGAATTAAATTCCCTTAGAGAATACAGACATGATAGTTCTTCTTCGTTCTCGTGGAATTGCTAAGGACTTAAATAGGAATTAACTACGATAAAGCAGTAGTCTGGTCTCTCCCTTGACGTTACTGAGGCATCTCCGGCGGCGACGTAACTCACGCCTGAAATAAACACATGAAAGTGTAAAAGATTGTTGCCTCGTGAATTGGTGTTATAAAGGTGTTGTTGCAGACACAACGGACGTCGGGATTCACGACAGAAAGAAAGAAGAAAGAGTTCAACCACTAGACGACATCGAGACGATGAGGTAAATGCACGAGAAATTAAAAGGTATGCAACATATTGGTGTTAAAAATGACAAGTAGTTTTAGCGAGAACTGCCATGGACCATTCCTGGATAGGTATACATAGAGAGAACTGGCACGGCCCATTCCGGGAGGTATGCAACACACGCAGATTAAACTGTACAGACATAAACCAGAGACAGTAATGGAAAACGAAGAGCACGAAATTCTCTGGGATGTAAAAACAGATACACTCATACAAGCAAAGAGGCCGGATGTCATAATAATTGATAAGAAGGAAACACTCTGCCAAATTGTAGATATCGCCGTTCCAGCAGACAACAGAGTGAACATCAAGGTGACGGGCATAGGCAGCAAATACATGGAACTTGCCAAGAACTGAAATACTCGTATGAGAACTAGTAACCATCCCCAAAACCACGGAGAAAAGGCTGGAGGAAAATGTGAATCAAAAGGATTACTTAGGCCATACAAAGGACAGCAATGATCAAAATAGCTGCAACCTTAACGAAAATCCCCGAATGCGGAAACCAACCCGCATTAATACGAATAGTAACCAGTCACACGAAAATCACAATAGTGAAAACATAAAATCACAGGAAGAACACAATCGCACGAATGAAAGAACAGAAACTGCAAGAAATATCATAAACTGCCCCCCCCCCAACAAAAAATGATGGCGCCGGCACCACACAAAATAGCCGTAGAGTTTCAAGGAGGATGAGAAGACCAATAGGGGAACATAACTAACCAGACCTCTACTGGAAGAGTGCGGAGTGTTAGAACCTTTTTAGGCTGCTGTTTCAATAGTGGAGTTGTGATCGAAAAGAGGTGGAGATTACTGGAGATATGGGGAGGGTTGTTGTCCCTCAGACTACATGGAATACCACTGGTTGTTGTCGACGAACAATCAATAAGAAGGTAAGATATCTCTAATAAATATAGCTATAAGAAAACAAATTACCCCAAAAGAAAAATAAGATTCTACCGATGTGTTGCGATACGTGTAGTAGTGAAACTAACCAAATATGAATGATTTGTTTAGACTGATTGGGGTTTAATTATTTTCAGTATAAAATAGACGCTGAAGCATGTTCTAATGTAATCACTTTTAACGGCCCAGTATACTATTGTTCATGATAAAGATTACTACCACTAAAACTACTACTACTACTGATGATGATGATGATGATGATGATGATGATGATGATGATGATGATTGCCTGCAGAGAGAAAGCCAAAAGAGCTGTCACATAGTTATACTTATTTATAGAGCTATAGAAAAACATTTTTAATTGTGCCTCCTTCTTCGTTAATATATTTTCAATTATGCATTTCTTTATTTTGCAGAAATCATTTTCCCATCGTTTGTGGAATTTGGGCGATATTCTTTCGTACCCCCCCTTTACCCTTTTTCCTGTTAAAAGTAACTTTGTATAATTGGTAAATCATCTATCTTAATCGTTACCCGTCGACGTACACTTGTGAACATGTGCCGACCGAAAGACGCCTTGAGTTTTAGGTTTTAGTCGAATGGTTGTTTGACTATTATTAAATTTCGTTCTACAACTGTTAGGTTTTTCGTTGAATGGTGTTTTCATTTTTAAATATAACAAAAAAGTATTTTCTCTGTTCCTCCTCACTGTGTAATGTTGTCCTCTGATTGTTTTCTATTTAAAACGCTATATATATATATATATATATATATATATATATATATATATATATATCATTATTATTATTATTATTATTATTATTATTATTATTATTATTATTATTATTATTATTATCATAATTATTATTATTATTATTATTATTTCATGTATCCACATAAAATGGTATAAGTAGATATATTTCAGTCTTTACTTAAACAGTGTTCAATACGTGAGTAGAGCTCAGTAGTAAGTTATGAAAATATATTTATTTTAATTAAGCTACACAGAGGCTTCCGCGTTTCATCCCCGTAGGGAATCGTCAGGCTAAAATGCATAGAGATTTTGTTGTCGGGTGTTTTTATATATACAGGTAATTTTACTCTAGCTAGTTAACTAATCAGAGTCTATGTTATTCCCTCCTACGGGTTAATGTTCCCATCATCCAAGTGATGGGCTTTTTACAAACAAAGGTTCTGTTGAATTTACTTCCTAATCTTTTTTTCTATTTTCTATAAGGTGGGGCATCCCTGTTTTTTTGTTGTGTCGAAATTATTCGTTACCTCATTTTAACACGTGCTTTCTTGTATTTCTATTTTAGTTTTTTTTTAAATTTCGCTGGTTATTCAATTAATTATGATGTATTGTTAACCTAAAGTAAATGTTATTGGGTGTTAGCAGTTGTTTGCGATTTCACATCTACAGTTTAATAGGTGTTCGGAGTCATTACATTTTAGGATTTAACATTTCTCATTCAGACATAATTAACAAGGGGTCGTCTAAATATATACATGCACTGGCCAGTTGTCTTATTTTCCATTCGATTATTGGATAGTGCCTGCTTTCATTGAGCATCTAGTAACTCGTACACTTTGTCCACTACAGTATAAATGTTAAACCAACAGTATTGTTTACCAAGGCCGAATACTTACCAAAGAAAGACCGAATAGCAAGTACTACGTGGATATGACATCCCTAATTTGAAAACTAGATATTACGACAACAACAGCATTTAACAGCAAAAGCAAACGCTGGATAAAACAGTACTAGTGAACCATTACTGGGAGCTCAAAGAAAGCGGACATGTGAAAAAAGAGATAGAAGTCAAAATTTGAAAATATGTGTTGTGTCTATGATGTGATAAGAATGTGTTTATCCTTTTTGTGAAACGAAACATAAACATTGAAGTTTTAAAATATGATCATTCTTTTAGCGTTAAACAAACTAGACTCATTAAGTACATTTTAAATAAATTGCACCGACGACTTCTTGTAAACTCTGATGCAATTAAACACCGTAACGGTTTCTACATGTTTTCTCCATGATTAAGAAAGATAATTAAAACCGAAGTGTGTTGAAATGTAGGTTCCTGCTGGCAATTTCACACCACATTCCCAACAAAACTTTCTACGTATTTGCGATATTTAAAAATAAATGGTTTAACTTCATAAACGCATCACGTATTTTGAATTTAAAACGTATATATTTCGTTTCGAAAAAGAATAACATATTTTGGCAACGTCATACACGAACGACGTGTTTTCAAACTTGAAATTCTCTGCTTTTTTCAATCATCTCGAGTAAGTCTTGAATAAAGACAGAACCTCAATGAGCATATAAACAATTTCCGTATTTTTTTCATCTTTCATTTCGTTGACTTATTACATTTTTCGGTCTATTCTTATAAGCACTACTAGAGTCTTGTGTGATTCATATTACCTACTCGAGAACGCTGACCACTCTGTGATAATGGGTGATATCACCCTAAACTTAACCGAAGCTCCGTTACTCAAAACGACGAGATATTACCAACGAGCGTATTAGGAATAAATCAGAGATCTGATCAGATATGCTCATGGAGTAAAACGTTTATCGTCCTGCTGAAATGTGCGCGAATGAGGTAACATAATCACTCAAGACAGGCATGGAAGCATATGCCCCCACACGGAAATCTAATAATAAGCTAAACTGCTCCCAATCGTGCACTTCGACATGTGCAGCTGCTATTGTGCATATGCAGCAAGGATTCTGCCGATTCGACCGCCATAAGTTAGCTACAAATATAGAAAAAGTTATAGCACAAAGAAAAAGTAGGTATACCGAAATAACGAGAGAACGGATTGAGTCGCAGAAAATAGGAACTCGCGAGTTCATGAAAATCTATAATTATGTAGTGACACAATTCACACTTGATGATCTGATCATCTCCCATTCCCAAGCCTGAGGTGTCATTAAAAACATTAACGCCTACAAAGCGTGTAGCTCTGATCTTATCTGTACACTAGTAATACAAAAATACTTTGTAAAGCTAAACCCTTGTGATCTCTGAACTGTATAACAATTGATTTGCCGAATCTTACTTTCCTTATAACTGGAAAATCTCGTCTTTTGTACCAACTTTCAGATACTTTTGTAGAATAGACTTGCCCGCAAAATTATAGTTCCATGTGTCCCCTCCTGCTCTTCATTAAAATATTTGAATCATGAATCAATCTAGCGATACTCCACCACCTTGAAAATGTAAAACTTCTGACGAACAGTATAGCTCTAGACAATCTCGGTCTACTTTTGATATGCTAACACTGGATAACGCAGATAGCATACACTGGATTAGGCAGGTGAAACTAGGGCAGTATCGCTTGACTTATCGAAAGCTTTTTATACGGTCCGGAATGAAAGCCTTTTCATTAAAATTAATATGTACGTTATTACTAGACGAACACTTAATAGAATCAGATACTTTTTTAGCTTAGATCCATCTAACCAACATCAGATGAATACGGGTGTGTCCCAGGGATTTATCTTTGCACATTTATTATTTATGATCTTCATAAATGACTTTCCTGAGCCAATCGCGTCCGATATGGGTATATTTAGAATATACTCGACATGTAGGAAAATAGAGCGCACACTTATCTAAGACAATGATTAAATCCTTAAAAAATGATATCCATTCTGTAGTGGAATAGGGACAAAAAATAAATGGTCACATTTAATGCTCCTAAGACAAAGCTTATTTCTTTTAACAAGTATAAAAACCTTCCCAATAACTGATAGACATTATCGAGAATCCAGCATTTAAACTACTCGGTCTAAGATTCACATGAATTGGAATGCATACGCCAAGTATTCTGTAATGATGGTAAACACCATTTACCGGGCTAGACAACATCACAGATGTGCTAGTATTATATATCACTACCAAATCAACATTCATCTAAGCATGGAGTAGGGTTTAGGTGAATCTCTCTCTTTTAGACAAGGTGCAAAAAGAAGTGTATATCCTAATAGGTCGCGCACTTTAAACAAAGTTCAGACTAGTGTCTCATTATCCCAGTGCTGAAACACTGTACTTATTTTATAAGTACCTAATAGAAATGTGCTCCAATGAACTTGCTGCACTTGTGCTTCCCGCTAACGTACATACCTTCGACGAACGGACAAGAAGCAACACCACACACCTTCACGGTAGAGATTCCTAGATGCCGAAAAGCTTTTTTACTTTAATAGCTTCTTTCTTCTAACCGATTTTGTTTTAGAATTCTCTCCATGTTCTCTGTTTCCACGACTGCACCCACATGCAGGAATGTAAATGCAATGTGAACAGATATATCGCTGCAATTAAGATACTACCGTAAAGCTGACTTTTAATTTAAAGTAACCACTTACGTCTCAGTAGCAATGTGTCAGGTCTTGAGTGAATAAAACTAAAAAAATATATCATCATATAAGTAATATATATACAGGGTGGCCAAGAAGTCACTGAGGGATCATTAAGAGATTTCTAACTTGAATATATTATTTACTTTCGATGGTATCTAAAGTGAATGTTAACATAATATGACGAATAAAATGGAGATGTGATTGCTTAAATATAACAAAATATAAAAAGTTGGTAATATCAATTGGCTTTTACGTTTCCCAGACTTAAGCTGTTTACTTATGGGCAACTCTGGAGAACATAGTCAACCTTGATTAGAAACGTCATTGGACTGTTCTTAAGGGTCTATTCTGAAACTAATCGCCCGGCCAGCCATTTGACGAAAAGAGTTAATACATTAAGTCGTGAGTGGTCAGCGTGTCTTTTTTATCACCCCAGAAAATCGTCCAGCTACGTGATATGAATTCTTAGATGGTTGGCCGTTATATGTGGGTCAAGATTAGGCCACTACTCTCTCTATATATGCATAACAAATGGCATGTGTAGAAAGACATCCTCGGTTTCTTATTTATAATTGTAAATTTCCAGTTTGTCAGTCACAAAACCATGAAAATGAGAGCTTTCTAAAGCAAATAAAAGTATTTGTTTAGCAGATATTTTGCACAATAATAAAGTAAAGTACTTTTGTATTTCTTAAACGACTTCCTAATCGGACGTCTTCAAGTTAAGGCCGGTTGCGAAGACAGCAAGGAGCAAGGTTACGTAGTTGGTCGGATTGTCTTAACTGAGACTAACACGGGATGAGTAACTTCCTTCTAACAACCTTATTTTTAATATCAAACAAATTTCTGTCTGTTTAGTTTTAAAATTTATTTTCCCGTGTGTCTATAAGCTGGTTACATTCCATCTCTGTATGTACCCATAAAACCTCTGAAAATAAGTTCTAACTGATCAGGAAAATCGACTTTTAACAAACATAACCGAGGATTTGAAGTTAGATGTCAGTTGCAGTTTAAACTTCAGTGACGATATAGATAATGTTTCGTTCTTTAAGAGTGAGCTTTTACGGCGATATCCATAAACAACTACTAAGATGTAATGAAGATATCTATGGCTTAGTTTAAATAGTCGTCGTCTCGGTCTTCATGGGTGTACAATGCTAAAAGAAGGAAAAGTGCCCACATACCCTGGTTCACGTTTTTATATTTAACTTATGTTTTTATCGACTCAAGTCAAATGTTAATCTCGTATTTTTTCTTCTCTCCTCTTGAAACATTCATTATTCCGTATAATAATACGTGTGTACCTTTGTTTATATGTAAGTAATAACACATCCTTTTATTAAAATGGGTAATATATGATGTTGTTGGTGAAAAAATGAAGTGTTCCAAAATTCTTTCGTCGATGACGTAAAAGTGAAATGTGTCATATTGATTTAAACATAATTTGGTTGACAATTATAGACGTTGAGTAGGAAACACTGAATTCTCAACGGCGTCGGGTTAGGATGTAGGTCAGGGTTAGGTTAGGGTGTAGGTCACGGTTAGAGTTAGGGTGTAGGGCAGGGTAAGGGTTAGGGTGTAGGTCAGGGTTAGGGTTAGGATTAGGGTTAGGGTTAAGGTTACAAATGCTACAAAGAAATATAACAATAACATTATTTATTACTTAACGTTTTCAGTTAACTTTTCTGTTTACTTTTCCATTTTTTTTATTTAACTTTTGTGTTTTGAATTCTCCGTGCTTTTACTTGTGGTCTTACTTCTTTCCCATTAGATTCGACATTTAAATATTTATTCTCCACAGTGAATTTCGACCATCTTTCACTATTTTTACCTTTTTAATCAGGCGTTTTATTTTGTTACGTTTTAAATCCTTCGTTTAGTCTTTTGTTTTTTTTTAATAATATTTTTCATTGTTAGAGTTCCGTCATTCACTCGATCATTTTAAATCATTCATTCTTTAAATCGTTTTATTTCTTGATTTTATGGTTTTATTTCTAAATTTTCAATTCACCTTTCTGTATTTTTCCGTTATTTCTTTACTTTAACTGTCATGTCTTTGTTATTTCTTTTAATTTAATAGTGGTGTCATTTTTATCTCTCCCTTTAACATTCTATTTCTGAAGTCTGTCGTCTTAGTTATTTAAAATACTAGCAATCATACAGACTTTTCCCTTGAATGTATGATTACCCTTGCGTGTTCTGCACCCAGCCCTGAACACTATATATCCAATCATAACTTATCCTTGATTTGTATAATTTTTAATTTTTAACTTATAAATATATAAAAAAGAATTGTCGTAACAAACATGCACAAATATATATATATATATATATATATATATATATATATATATATATACATATATATATATATATATATATATATATATATATACGTTACTAACATATATATATATATATATACGTCACTACGTTACTAACATGCAGAACTTAAAAACTAATGTAAACAGGCATTTCGCTTCGCAGATACTAAATTAGGTTACCCCACTCTAAAATAATCTTCACCCTTTTTTCTCAGTAGTCCCTTACGTCTACAGTGGCGACCTGTCTTGTTTGGACTGAACTATTTCAATATATATATATATATATATATATATATATATATCCCACAAGATCATTGTGAATCTGTATAATAAAAACCTTGAAGCCTTGTGAGATTTTACTCAACATAAGCTATGTTTGATCTTCCTATTCGACCTTATTTTGAAATGTCATCCTTGGGTGAGACGAAGACAATACTCATATATGTTTGTCTTACCTTATTCTTAGTTTAATGTGTCTCTTCCACATCAGATGTGACTTTCTCTTTCAAACTATCATTTCTGATGATTTGGATGTTCTATTGCTTTAGGTCACTTTCGACTGTATGATTCTAAGTCTTAATCCAATTGCTCTGTTCTCGCTGATCAATTCAGCAAAGCTGACCTCAGTCTAGTTGCAGAAACATTTATATACAAAATATCAAATAGAAATATGTATAATAGAACAATAATAACCCTCTGAAGTTTGATGGGATGTGTATTTTGCAAGCATGGATTATATATATATATATATATATATATATATATATATATATATATATATATATATGTATATATATATATATATATATGAATATATATATATATAGCATCATTATATAAAACATGATATAATATGATATATATAACATAAACATATATAACATGCTATAATATTATATATAATATAACATATCATATAACACAATATGAAGTAACATATAACATTATACCATAATATAACATAATATATAGCATAATATACACACACACATATACATATACATACATATATATATATATATATATATATATATATATATATATATATATATATATATATATATATATAATACTATTTCATGTATCTACATAAGATTATATACGGAGATATACATTTATTTATGTATCAATTTTCTAGTATTTACTTTAACAGTGCTCGATACTTAAGTAGAGCAAGGTAGTAAGTTATGAAAATATATTCATGGTAATTAAGCTAAACAGAGGCTCCCTGCGTTTCATCCCCGGAGAGAATCTTCAGGCTGAAATGTCTTTATATATATATATATATATATATATATATATATATATATATATATATATATATATGTATATATATATATAGCATAATATAAAATTAAATAATAAAATAGTGTGCGAATCAAATGTTATTATAATTCAACATTCAAGCAAAGTAAGTCCTTAACTCATGAGTTTTTACAGAAATTCTTCTCATCAGAGGACCATTACCGCAGTGACGTTACTGCAGATTACAAAATTACACTTTATAAAACATATAAACGTATAAGTGCAGGTTTGTAATCCGAGGCTGTAGCAATGCGATGTAGTTGCCGGATGCTGGGGAGGGTTAATAGAAACGAACGAGGAGAGAAAACGAGAGTGGAATCTCAACACGATTTATTAATGTTTCTCGTAAAAACTGACTAAATACCAGAATAGTAAAGATTGTCAGGTAAATAAAAAGTTCGGCAAAAGGTAATCTTACATTTTCGAAAGAAAAACTTTCATTATCAAAATACATCTATACAAAAATACCTTAAAGTACATAACGCATCAAATATATCAAGCCAAAAACATACTTATTTGTTGAAGTTATAAAATACATCTCTGTCATACTAATTAAAACATAGTCAATGAAATATGTCCAAGATATTGACTAAATATAGATCCAGGCATTGAGTGATAGTCCAAAAGCGAAAAAAATTGAAAGAACTGAAACACCGAAAAAGTTATCCAGTCGGGAAGTGCGTCCGCAATCAATGCAGTAAATTACAGTGTAAAATGCCTCCCATGTTTATGTGAGGTAATACAATGATAAATGAACCAAATCAAATAAAAAGTGCAATGAACTCACTTTAATTGAAATCATGAAGTTCAAAATTCAGGGTTCAAATGATTAGATCAGAGCAGCACAAATCAACGTTCGCTGGTTAAATGTAAACTCAGCTAAATCCGATTTGAATAAAATTTAAACAAACGTAGTCAATATATTCGGCCATTATCTCGTCCGGATCCGATCACAAGTAATAACCTTAAATTTGAAAGTAACCACTCTCCCGCAAGCCAAATAAACATAACTTGTTCTAACGACGTTATCCGACCGGATGTTATATGTCGAAGTTAACAGAAAAGAATACGTACCGCACCCCGACAGATTTATTAAATCAATTCAACTTATACCAGATGTTACTTGTCTGGGTCGAATCACAAGTATATGTAAAAAAAGAAGGGGTGCGCAAATTAAGGTCAAAGCCTCTACTCGCCCTCCCATTCCACGCACCCACCCAACTATCTAGCCATACCACAAAACAGCAAACTTCACATATTCTGCCCAATCAAACAGTTTGGGAGATCTATGAAATTAATAATTACGGAGTCATTAAAGTAATTAGAATTAAATAATTTAATATTAGAATGTAAGATTTAATGTTATCAAATTAATAAGTTTAAGAAGTTTTATTTACGATTTAATATTTCCTAATTAAAAAGTTATTAAAGTAATACAAATTTAATAATTTGATAGTTTTACTAAATATCTAATGTTATCAAATTAAGAAAATAAAGAAATTTAATTTAAGATTTAATTCTTCCTAATTTAGAATTTATTACAGTAATTAGAATATAATAATTTAATAGTTTGATTTAAGATTTCATCAAATGAAGAAGTTTAAGAAATTGTATCTAAGATTTAATTTTACCTTATTAAGTAATTGTAAAACTATTTAGAATTTAAATATTTAAATATTTAGACGTTTACAACTTTAAAAAAATGTAAAAGGATATATAGGCATTTTTAGAGTCTAAAACTTTAAGCAGGGAGGATTTAACGAACACATCCCCAAAACTGGATACCCCCGGTCCCGACACTCACTCAAATCAGCTAAGGTGGATTTGTTGTTGGTTTCTACTGTGCATTCTATGTCAACATTTGGAGACTAATTTACTTCAAGAATTGATCAGATTTAAACGTTAAGGTTCAGTGGCTATCATTACGGCTTCTTAATTGCATAGACCGCAGGATCTAGATCCTGGACTATAGGAGGGCATTTTTTTAGGATGGACACGTGTATATTGTTTGAAATATCATTGGATCTTAAGTGTTTAACTAAAGTGGTCAGTGATGTTTTGTTGTTGCGACATCGTTATTAAAAGAGTAATTATGCATAGATATGCGTTTTTTTAAATTTGCGGTGGCCCCAATATAAGTGTGTATCTTAGGAGTTAGTATTGGCCCTGAGCAATTCATATTCATATTCACTGGTCTGCTTTTATTCACTGTATTGGTATAATATTGATTAGGTAGGTAAATTGAGTGTATGTTATTGTTAGCGTTAGCGTAAACTAACCTTGGAAGGTAATTATCGGCTTGCAGAGGTGGTAAATAGATAGTAGGATTATTAGGTATATAATTATGGTACAAATTAGTCGTGATGCTCAGTTGTGGAGTTTGATTAGGGGTTGCATTTATGTGATTTCTAAAGTTCATTGTAGAATTATTCAGTTCAGTTACGGTACAAGCATACACAATATCAGAATATGTGTATCTATGATCCAATAGACAATCATTGGTACGCCTGCAGTTGCATGTATTAATGGGATTGGAACAATTAATATTAGATTAGATAGATTTTATTTTTGCTATTTTCTGAGATTATAGTTTGGGGCTATGTTAGGAATAGTAGAATAGGAAATTTGGATTCAGTTTTTATTAAGTACAGGGCTGTATTGATGTGGGTATTTTAAGGAGTGTTCTAATATTTTAAATAATTCCTTAGATATATTGGTTTTAACGTTGTTATTAAAAGGCGGGTTAAACAAAATAGTGTGTTTCCTTCAAAAGCGTTTACGTGGGTCAGTATTGGACTATCCATATGTTGCTCATTCTCATTAGGTATGATAGCATGCCTCTGAGGTATATGGTTATTTGCATTTCTTTTGGTCCGGCTCCTATTGCTAGTAGTCATGGTGTGTGTAATAATATTTACAGTTGTATCGTCCTGTTTGTTTTGGTTATAAGTTATTTTTTTAGAATATCCTGCGTACAGCAAGGCATTGTTATACAAGTGTGCGTTTTGGTTAAAAATGCGTTTATTAGCAGAAAGCCTTGATACTCTATTGGATACCGACGCGACTATTCAATTTATTATAGCCTTCGGGTGGTTAGATAGTTTGTGTACATAAACAAGTTTGATTAGGTTCATAGAAGGTGCTATATACCTCGTTATTAAGGTTAAGAGTTATATCAAAGAAGTTAGAAGTTTTTCTCTCAGGATCAATAGTTGTGGATAGGTCGAACTTTCTGAAAAATCATGCACGGCTTCAATTGTTTTGCTATACCTTCTAGGTATCTTATCGGAGACAAATAGGGCATCGTCTCTGTATAGCCCACTTATTTATATATATATATATATATATATATATATATATATATATATATATATGTATATATATATATATATATGTATATATATATATATATAAATATATATATATATATATATATTTATATATATATATATATTGTCTGTATTTATGCACTATAATTTAATTTAGGAAAATATTATTAAATAACAAGGAGTGTTTTTGCTTGATGAGTCTTTTTTAATTTTTTCTTTTTTCTGTATGGTCCATTTAGTGTTTCGATCAAATTCTTAACGGTTAAAATATCAAACTTGTAGAATCTCAATATTATAGACGCTCTTTTTTAAATTGTAAATTACTAGCCGCTATAATAATGATAATGACATAATCTTAATAGTAAATACATATTTTAAAAGACACCAAAATGGCACGTGCATATGCCACTCTTACACTGGGCTTCCTAGAGAAGATCTTGTATGAAAAGATAGAAGAAATATATGGGCAGAATATTCAAACTTTCTTAATAAAATCTTGGAAAAGATAAGTGGATGATGGTTTACCATCTGGGAAACCACATGGGGGGCATTAATAAATTGTACAGCATACTGTAAAACCTACACCCCTAGATCAAATTCACCATTGAACACAGTTAAACAGAACTACCTTTCCTAGATGTACTGATTAACATAAAAACACTCACATAATCACAAACATCTATCATAAACCCACCCAAAAGTTGCGTAAAATCTATACCCTACTCCGTAGCACGCAGGATCTGAACTGTAGTCAGTGAGAAAGACCTCCGGATTGTCCGACTTGAGGAACTACGGAAAGCGTTAACAAGAAGAGTATACCCGCTACAATGGTGCAATTCGGAATGTGCAGCTGCCATTTCTGGGAGGCAAAAAGCATTACGTAAATTCGGTCGCCATAAGTCAGCTACTAATAGACGTACATTTATAGAGTCAAGAAATAATTGCAAGGCCGTGATAGGTGACGCGAAGAGAGGGTATAATGAGTTAATAAGAAAACGCATCCAGTCACAGAAACTAGGTACTCGTGATTTCTGGAAAATCTACTATAGTGTAGTGAATAATGGTCAATCAACAATTACTCCACTATCAAACCACAATGTTGTCGTTTGCACGGCCACTGATGAGGCTGGACTACTTGCACAGCGCTTCGATTCTAACTCTACATTGGACTCAGATAACCACCCCCTCCCCAAATTCCCTTTGCTGACCGAAGCCACACCTGATAACCTGGTCATGAACCCATCCCAGGTCAGAGACATCATAAAAAACCTTGACACCTCCAACACTTATAGCGGTAATAGTAATAAAGAAAGTTTCTGCTGAACTTGCACCTGTCCGCTCCAAACTCTACAATAAATGTCTAGCTGAATCTTGCTTCCCCGATAGCTAGAAAATTGCCTCTGGGGTACCAGTCTACAAGCGCTCTGGGAATAGAACCGATCCTCAGAACTATCGCTCAATCAGTCTGCTGCCGATCTTTGCTAAAATATTTGAATCCTTAATCAATCTAGCGATAGTACGGCACTTAGTTAATGCTAAAGTAATTTCTGCCCGTAAGTATCGATTTAGACGAGCACGATCTACTGAAGACATCCTAACGGTCATCTTTGAAAGCATGTATCATACACTCGACAAGGCAGGAGAAGCTAGGACAATAGCGCTTGATATATCCAAGGCGGTTGACAAGGTATGGCATAAAGGGCTTCTCCTGAAAATACGCTCATACGGTATTACTGGGCAATTTCTTAATATTATTAGATTCTTCCTAGAAGAAAAAAATCCAGATTGTCCTCGATGGCCGTTTATCTAAGCAACATGACACCACTGCTGGTGTACGCCAGGGATCTATCCTTGGACCCGTGTTGTTGCTGATTAATATAAACGATCTCCCTGATGACATAGAGTCTGAGACTGGTTTATTTGCTGATGACACCACCCTTTCCTATCGCTATGTTGGCAAAACCGTTGCGATCATATCCGAGGCAATCGCTGTCTCCTTAGTAAATGACCGCCAAGCTTTAGTGGATTGGGGTCATGAATGGTTGGTAACTATTAATGCCGCAAAGACAAAGCTTCTTTCCTTCAATACCTACAAGGAACCTTTTCAACCACCGATTGTCATGGAAAATAACACCCTACCTTAGAGTTCATCATTCAAACACCTCAACCTAACCTTCACATGTAAAATGCATTGGAATAAATACATTGAAGACATCACCAAGGCTGCCCCAAAGAAGGTTGGCTCCCTCTACCGTGATAGGAAACTCATCACACCTGACATTATCCTGTATCTCCACAAAACCACCATCCGCCAATGCATGGAGTATTGTTGTCACATCTGGGCTGGTGCATCATCCACTCCTCTCTCTCTCTCTCTCTCTCTCTCTCTCTCTCCTTGACAAGGTCCAAAAAAAATCGCCAACCTAATAGGTTCCTCACTGTCAACAACGCTCCAGCCTCTGTCCCATCACCATGTAGTATCATTGTGCGTGTTTTACAAATACTTCAATGAATTATGCTCCGATGAATTGGCTACTCTGGTGCCCCCTCAACGTAAACTCACTAGACTTACTCGACAATCAAGTACATCTCATTCACTTACTGTGAAGGTCCCCATATGTCGGAGAGCCTTCTACTATAATATCTTCTTTCTTCGTACGACTGGCCTCTGGAACTCACTCCCTGCCACCTGTTTTCCCGACAGTACTGACATGCTGGAATTTAAAATTGATGTAAACAACCATCTTGCTGCGCAGATCCCAATTAAGGTTGACCCCCACCATACCATTACCACTTTTCTTTCTTCGTTTAAAAACATGATAATAAAGTAATACACAAAGGTATAGAACTAGCAGAACACATTCCATTAGACCAATTACGATTCCTAAAAAAACGAAACGATTAAATTATTCGTCTCCCAACATGTGCACTCATGCTGCGGAGGAAAATTTGAAATAATGACAATTTTCGAAAGCCAGGATTACCCCTACTTACTAACACAAGAAAAACACTTCATATTTAAATTCAATCCATCATTGAACAGATCATACCTCTAAAAACACACAATACGAACCACCCTTCTATCAACCTTTTTCTATCTCTCTCTATCAATCTATCTAAACATACGTCTGTGTGTATGCGGGTATGTGTGTGTGTGGGGTGTGTGTGTGGGTGTGTGTGTGGGTGGGTG
>OY744526.1:131874531-132099531 GCA_963556195.1 Sepiola atlantica | reverse complement strand
TACCAGTAATAGTAATAAAGAAAGTCTCTGCTGAGCTGGCCTCTGTACTCTCCAAACTATATAACAAACACCTTGGTGAATCTTGTTTCACTGATAGTTTGAAAATTGCCTCTGTGGTACCAGTATTTCAGAATTCTGAAGATAGAACTGATCATCTAAACTACCGTCCAACCAGTCTACTTCCGATCGTTGCTAAAATCTTTGAATCATTAATCAATCCCGCGATAGTCCGGCATCTAGCAAATGCTAACCTTCTTTCTGATCATCAATACAGATGTAGACAAGCCCGATCTACCGCAGATATCCTAACGGTCATCGCTGGACGCTGGACAATGTAGGGCAAGCTAGGGCAAGCTAGGGCGGGAGTGCTTGATATATCCAAGGCCTTTGACAAATTCTGGTGTGAAGGGCTTCTCCTAAAACTGCACATGTGGAATTACTGTACACATATTTAATATAATTAATTATTTCCTAACAAAAAGATAGATCCCGGTTGTCTTCAATCGCCGTTCATCTAAGCTACATGACATAAATGCTTGTGTACCCTAATGATCAATCCTACGACCTCTACTGTTAGTGATTTTCATAAATGACCTCCCTGATGTAATTGAGACTGAGATAGACATATTTGCTGACGACATCACGCTCTACTCTTGTCATGTGGGCAAAACCGACACACATATCTGAGGCAATGGCTGAATCCTTAGAACATGACCTCCAGTCTGTAGTGGAGTGGGGTCAAAAATGGATGGTAGCTTTTCATGCCGCAAAGAAAAAGCTCCTTTCCTTCAATAACTACAAGACACCTCTTCAACCACTGATTGTCATGGCAAGTAACACCTTGCCTGAGAGTTCTTCATTTAAACTAATGAGCCTAACTTGCACACATAACATGAATGGGAACAATACATTGTAGACATTGCTAGGACTGCTGCAAAGAAGCGATGCTCCCCCTACCGTGCTAGTATACTTCTCACACCTGGCATTATTCTATATCTCTACAAAGCCACCATCCGCCCATGAATGGAGTATTGGTGCCACATGTGGGCTGGGGTATCATCCACTAGTTCAAGACAAGGTCAAAAAAAGAGTCGGCCATTTTATAAGACCCTAACTATCCACCAACCTCCAGCCCCTATCCCACCGCCGCAATGTTGCTTCCTTGTGCCTGTTTTACAAGTACTTCAATGGACTGCGCTCTGATGAACTTGCTGCTCTGGTGCCCGGTCGACGCAAATTCACTAGACTAACCGGACAATCTGCCAAATCCCATACCTTCACTGTGGACTTCCCCAGATGCCGAAGTGCTTTCTATCAAAAAGCTTCTTTCATCGTGCTGCTGGACTCTGGAACTCCCTCCGTGCTCCCTGTTTTCCTGACGATACTAACATGCAGAAAAGTAAAACTAATGTAAACAGACATCTCGCTGCACATCTCCCAATTTAGGTTCACCCCCCTTAACAAAAAACACTCTTACCCTTTTTCTCAGTAGCCGCTTACGTCTACAGTGGCGTACTGCCTTGTTTGGGGTGAACTGATTTAAAAAATAAAATGTAGGGAACATTGTGTGTATGAATATGTATTCATACACACAATGTTTGCTTTATACTATGTCTTAAATGTCACTGACACTTGAAATAAATTCATAACCTATGTGTTTTTAAATATTTTTCTGTTCTGTTTAAAAGGAGTTGAAGCTATCCTTCTGACGTTTTCATAAGCAAACACAGCGCTGAGGAACGAACCCATCTTGTACAATTGTACGTAGAGTCACATGGGTAAAATTCAATAACCCAATAACCGAGAACATTTTTACACTAGAGATGCGTAAAGTGTAAATGCCATTAAAGCACGAATACTTCGTTTTCATAAACCCAAATATGGGTATCAAATGTTTGAGACACGAGGTGGTAGCGGGTGTAAGATTTACACAATCACAAGCGGCCCCAATTCTTATCTTAGACGCGCACCAACTCGTTATTCAAACATTTGCTACATGTATTTGTTAGGTATTTCTTCAAACAATCATCCTGATGAAGTCTTATAAAAAACGAAACGTTGATGAATGCATAAATAATATTGTTTTCATTTACCTTTTTAAAATGTCCATATATATATATATATATATATATTATATGACACCCAACACTTACTACACAATTCTCAGTAGCCCTTTACGTATACAGTGGCGACCTGCCTTGTTTGGGATGAAATATCATTTAAAAAATATATATATGTATATATATGTGTGTTTGTGTATATATGTATTTATATATATATATTCACGAAGAAGATTTACAAACGAAAAAGTTCCGATACAAAACCATAATTTTGTAGTAAAAAGAAATTCAAATTCAATTCAATCCAGAAGGAAAGAAATAATCTAACTTCAATTCAAATAAAAATAGTGTGCGTGTTTTTTTATATATTTCGTGATGGAAGAAAGGGATTAAAAAACTAAGAAGGCAAACTGTTAAATCAACTTTACATTCGTTTCAATACTGTATTGTGATAATTCAATGACAATACAACTATTTAGAATAAAGTGTAGTATCTGTTCTGATGTTGGACTGTGCGTATTCTGTTATCGGTCATGTAAAGAGAAGTCCTTTTAGACTGAGGCAATTTTAATTTTTATTTAAATCCAGAGTGCTTCGTTTGTGGTAGCTGGATATCCCCATATCAAAATTCTACATTCTGTCAAACGTTTCCCTTGTGGGAAGGCAAGTCAATAGGAATATCTGTTTAAAGCGTTTGTTTACATTGTTACGTATCGTCTAAAATTCCTATTTCAAAAATCGATATTCTATGCGATTATTCGATTCGTGGTTTACAAATTGCATTGCAATTTAAGTAACACATGTTTAAAAAGATTTAATTTAATATCGATTCTTGTTTAGAGAACTTAGCATTTTGTTTCTCTAATTTAAATATTAAGGAAAAACACACTTCAAATCACATGCAGGAAAGGAAGATGAAATATATTTTAAAAATGAATCGATATCAAATTAAATCTTCATGAATATTTTTACTTTGTAACTACATCTTATATGGCAATGTCATTTTAAAACTACAAATCGAATAATCGTAAAAATTGATGTTTTTTTAGATAAGCTTTGGCCCCGGAAACGTACACAACTTTTAAAAATAAATAAATAACGAGTTTTACTCTGCAAATTAGTCGACACATTTTAATGTTTATAATTAGAACTCTATTGAAATGGTTCGATTTGTAGACTTTATCAGATAAATATTAATGTGCGCACTATTATGGTTTTACTCGTACTTTCAACAAAGATAATTGCAAACAACACTTGCCATTCGAATTACTTCCCTTGAAAATAATGCAAAATATTTTAAGACATGTTTTGGTAATATTTTCTTTTTTTACTATTAAATCACTCCAATTAATTAGTGTTAATATTGACATACTATTGTATATAGGGAAAATAGCGAACTAAAATTAGAAGAATATAACACCAAACATTAATTTATTATGAACAGTCTAAAACATAATTATGCAAATTAGACGTACATAAACTTCTTTTTTGATATTTAATCACTATTATGTATACAGAATGCCCTAGTTTGTTTGTATTATTTACTTTAATAATATAGAGCCCTTTTGTATGTAATATAAGTATGAGGAATGTAAACAGCTTTTGCATGTATTCATTTATATATATATATATATATATAAATAAATAAATCGAAAAGGTATACACACATTTATATTAGTGTGTGTATGTGTCCATATATGTATGTATATTTTTATCTGAGTGTATTATTTCCCTTCGTTTGCTAAATCAAATCTCATTATAAGATTAATTAAAATTAGACTTACACCCTCTGTATATTTAAGTTCGTATTATTTTGAGTTTGAATTTCTTCGGATGGAGTTTTTGGCAGTTAGATTCTGACATGCTTTGACTGATTTAGGGTCTATTTTGAATCTTTACATGATTACACTCGCTGGATATACACTATAGAATCTACGCATAGGTCTTACTTCAACTTGAAATTCTTAATCAACCCACTTCTCGTTGAATAAAACTTTATACATACATAACAATACGTTGCCGCTTAGTAACTTTATTTTTCTTGTTTTTTTATTATTAATTATTATTTATTTTATGTGATGTAATTAATGTTGTTTTGATATAAAAACGATCTCGATTTATTTTCATAGATATATATATATATATATATATATATATATATATATATATATATATGTGTGTGGGGGTGTATGTTTTATCAACATAGATATACAGATATTTGGTAAACTCTTAAACTATTTATTTTAATTATTTTACTTATAATTATACTTTTAATATGTATTTACTTTCATATGTGTATGTTCACTATAATAGATGTGTTATGTTCAAATTACTTTAAATTTTCCTTGTGTAACTTTTAATTTCTTAGATTGATGATCATTATTAATCTTTATTTTCAAATATTTTATATTATTACTATCATTATTTTATCATTTTTATGTTTCGACTTTGTTAATTATTTATTCAAATATTTAAAATGTTCATTACCTTATATTTTCATTACAATTATTATTATAATTATTATTATTATTAGTAGTAGTAGTAGTAGTAGTAGTAGTAGTAGTAGTAGTAGTATTACCATCATCATTTCATAGTAGTCTCAACTTTAGGATGTTTTTAGTTGGAGCTTTCTTTTTTGAACATCAATTCAATTCCTTACCTTGAGACATTAAAGATGTACCTTTAAACTTTCCCTGTTCCTAACAGGCAAGCCTTTTGCAGAATTGGAAAATACATTTTCTTGTCAATCTGTTTAAGCAATTTATGGGGGAGTCGTTATGGTTCCAAGCTTTCAGATTACAACGGGAATCACGTTGACTTTTTTTTTTACATTTCCATAGTCTAATGAATTCACATTTTAGATGTTGGTATTGTTCATGTTCTTTTTCCTGCACTCTGCTATCGAAAGAAACAGGCTATATCAATGATTTAGAATGGTCTCTAGTTTTGGTTTAGAAATATCAAGTCGGGTTTGGAATGTTCAATAATCTTATCAGTTTGTATGCGTATGTCCCACATCCTTTTGGCATTGTACCACTTCTCCTGTACCACTTCTGGCTTATGCTCAAACTGCTTCTACTTGTGGTCCAATTCATAAGGTTTGCATATACCCCAGTGTAGTACCTGAGCGTCTGTGTCGTGTCTCTATTTTTATATTGATGATGTTATAGCATAGAACATTCAGATACAATATGCGCTAGGGTTTCGTCCCTTTTCATTACTTAATCGGCACATCGATGATTCTTAAGTTTGTCAATGTAATATTTTATGGACTATGTGCGAGTGGCTTGTGCCTGGGCTGGAATTAAGGTGCTCTCAGTAGATCTTTTTAAGATCACCCATGACCAACCAATTCCAGCTGTCATCATCTCTAAATGCAGTATACATTTTGTAGTGGCTTTTCAAATAATTGTAACCCTCTCTCTAGCAAACTTTATTTTTTCCATTCTAGTTCATCGTATTTTCTTCTTTTGTCAGTTCACGAAGAAAGATTCCATTACTTTCAGAAATATATTCTTTATTCTCGATATTTTCCACCACCTTCATTTCTAAGTCGATACACTTATTAGTATTTTTATTATTCTTAGCTGTAGTAGTAAAAATTGTAGTAGTAGCGTTGTTATTAGTTTAATTAGTATTATTATTATTGATCTTACAACTTTAGTACTGTGAAAATACATTATAAGAGGTTATATTTTCCTATTTTGACTAAATGTATGTTTTTTTTAAAAGTAATACTAAAATGTGATGTTTCCTTACTTGCCTTCTGTATCTGATGCTATAAGGGGCGCTAACAAATATTTTTTGGGAATAAGCTAATGTATAATACACAAAATAAAATTGTCCAGATTGTTTTTTAGAAATATCCGTTGTGATGAATTCTTGGAACTGATGTTCTAGTTTTGTATCTCAATGTGTCTTATATATATATATATACATATATATATATATATATATATATATATATACATATATTCCTATATATACAGGTATATGTATATATTTCAGAAATACAGACAATTAATATACATATATATATATATATATATATATATTTCAGAAATACATACAATATATACATATATATATATATATATATATATATATATATATATATATATATATATATATATATATATATATATATATATATACATATATTTATATATATTAATTGTCTTTATTTCTGAAATTAGGTGTTTTCATTATGGATTTCAGTGTTCGGACTGCCTTCCTGATCTGGGCTGCCATGCTCACAACATTTCGGTTTGCAATCTAGCTTTAATAAGGTGTCCTTATCGAACTCGGGAACCGTATGTCTGGACTCTTGAACCCAATGTTACGGGGGTACAACGCTCGGATTATATTTTGTGGGCTCTGGTACACCCTCGTTAATTCTCCGTTGCTTTCAGTTCTGCTTCTGCTATTGCTGCTACTGCTGCTTATCGTCGTACTGCTGCTGTCGCTGAATGTTACTTTCACTGCCTTCACCTGGGATTTAACTTAGCATCTCCAGATAACTTGAAATTTCGAACCAACGGCTTAGACGTCACGGGTATGTGTCACTAGGAATCCGAGCGTGACAATAAAGGGATTGGGTTCGAGCGTCCAGACAGACAGTTCGATACATGACACCTAATTAAGGCCGGAGGGCAGAACGTAAGGGCTACTAATTAGTGTGTAGATTGTGGGGGTCATCCTAAGTTGGTAGCTGTGCAGCGAGATGTCTGTTTACATTAGTTTTAAATGGATGCGTGTTGGTACAGTCGTGGAAACAGAGAGCAGGAAAGGAATTCCAGAAGCCGGGAAAGAAGCTATTGGGTCGAACATGTTGATAAGTGACGATGTGATAAGATTCAAAAATGTGTTACTTGGAACCACAGAAGACGAAAGAGCGGGTGTTAAGAAGATGCCAGCAAAACAATGAATAGAAACAATGCTTAATATGCGATTGTCACTGCTGCTTTAGTATTATTAGACGGTGATACTTGAGATGAGAGTTTCATAAACGTAAGAGGTTGTAAGTTATTTGACTTTTCCATGACTAAAACCACGATGTACATTAATAAGTGCATATCAGGAAGTAAACTAACCTGAATAAAACGAAAGGATTATATGAATTCGATTCTTTGAATTGCAAAATACCTTTAATATTTGCTTTCAAATATGTAATACGTGTTTTATTTTGTTATTTTTATGAGTACTGCTCGGTTATTATAGTTATAGTGAAATAAAACGAAAAATGAACTTAAAACAATAAATGTGCATTATTTTAATGCGTTTTAAGAATTCATTTAATAAATAACATGAACATACGTATAACTAAAATGCCGAGTGAATCTGACAAGTTAATCAAACGCCGATGCCAAGTAGTCACTCATAAATCGAGTTTCGATTTCATTCAAATAAATTCTTCCTATCGCTTTCGTTATTGAGAGGGTATTGTGTTATGTTTGTTTTCGTATTATTTTCTTGTTCATGTCCATAATCGGTGATTGCTTCGCCCGTTCACGTTTTGTTAATAATGATATAAATGCATTTGGAATATAACTGAAAACTGTTTTAATGACGGCCGCATTTATCATTGTTAAAAACAACATATTCCAACTGTAATAGCCAGTAGAAAACAGAACTACGAAGAAGACTAATGAAATGTATATATATATATATATATATATATATATATATATATATATATATATATATATACAGTCGTTTCCCGGGAAAATTGAAAACCCCAGACAACTACCATTCTCGCCTTCTCTCCCTTTATATATATATATCAGCTACTCGTACTATCAATCCTCCTGTCGACTATTCCCCCCACCACCTTCTCCATACTAGCTCATTAGGTGTTGAAATAAACAAAGAAAATAAATAGAAATATAAACAGAAGAATAAGAAATATAGTACACTGTGCCCCCTACCCATCATTTTTCAACATCACCTAAGTTCTTCTTCATATCGTCCAATCAGATTATCGTTCCCTCATCTCATGTATATGCCTTCAAAATAAAACTATTTCATACATTAATTTCTGAAGACGTTCTCCAACAGAACGAAACCGGTCAAAATATTTTGTTTTTGTTTTTCTCTTGCACTTGATCATGTTTTTTTCCGTTTGTCATTTTTTCACACATTTTGTCCACCACGATATTTCTTTTTTATGAATTATCGTGTACCTTACTCCATATATATATATATATATATATATAGTCGTTTCCCGGGAAAATTGAACCACCCAGAAAACTCCTGCTCCAATCTCTGAACTGCATATAAATATCTATCTCAATTTATACTAAGCTGTAACCATTAATTGTAATATCTGTGAGTATTAAAGGTATAGTTATAAATGATATTTCAACCGTAGTATTATTTCATAACTTCGAAATAGCATATTCGCAAAAAGTAATTATGTAGATGTCAAAAATAAATTGAGGGAGTAACCCTATAACACACCGGAAACGGTGCGCGCGCGGTTTGCGTAAGTTAGCGTTGAAAGTCAATGTATAAATGTACGAGAGTGAGTAATGTAAGAGAGCGCTAAAAATTCAGTTAGCCCCAAAATGTAATGGTTGTGTTCTAAGCACTCTAAGCACGGATGAGTGGATCACAGGTTACATATAATACACTTATTCTCTTATCTAAAGGGTGTGGTAATGTCCGATATTATGCCGCCACTTACCTTAGCAGATCAGATGCATTCTATAGAACATAAATGCGTTGTGTTGCTTAATCCTCTAAAACTACCTTTACGTCCGGGTGCCAATACAAAAAAGCTGAAAAAAGAATGGAAACACTGCGTACGCAGGGGAGGTAACGCAACCGTTACATGTCAATTTATTGTCTAAGGCTTCGATAAAAATACATTTCACGCTAAAATGCCCCCATAGGTCTTGTCGACCCTCTTGCATTACTATTACACTCTTCTCTTCTCTGAAAGGACGTTTTAATGCCTGGAAAGCTCTACTCCCATTACAAAGGACCGTTGGAAGCCAATCTGACCCCTCAATTATACTGGTCTCTTCCGTCGGAATTTCACACGGATGACTAAGTTGGTTTTACGTTTGCATTTGGGCTCATACGATGTGAATAAATGTATTTGAAAATGTATTCTATTGCACCATTTTTACCTCGTTTGGGAATCGATATTTACAAAGCTAGAAAAGTTAAATGAGTAGTTAAATGTAACGTGACTCGGCATGCAGTTTGCTACATGTATAGTGTGCTAAAATTATCCATTAAAATATAAACAAAGAAAAATAAATAATGAATGTGTATGTTTGTAAAATGTAATTGAATATTGAGAAAAGGCTCATTAGTATTCTACAAAATGCCATTCTGCTATTCAGAGGAGTAAGAATATATGCCTTGAATGAAATGAAATGAAGTGGTATGTTTTAACTATGTATGGGTAAGCCTCTGAGAATCGGTACCTAAAGAGGAAAACCCATTTAAATATGTAGCTGAATATATTTGGTGTTAGCCGGAAATATCACGTAGATCCTATGATTCGAAAACTGTATTAGTAAGAGTATTTAAAATCAATACAGATTAAAATGTTTAAAAAATGGAGGCTACCTTTTATGAACAACTAGACCACCCGTGACCCGTTGGGTCAGTTTGTTATATTAGCTATGGAATTCATGCATGAGCGTGACACTTGTGGCATAAAGAAAATAGGTTTTTTTTACATAACAGAAGCATTTCTCTGAAAGTATATTAAAATGAAAAAAGATAGATTTCTATGAGTCGTTCTGTTTATTATAATTGTTTTTTTTTAAATTACAGTTACTGAATTATAAGTAATTGGTTAGGGCGATTTGAGAAAGGAAGGGGGTACAGCAGGCTGTCTCGCGTACGTAACGAAAACAGAGGGAGTAGGAGTGGTGAAATCTATGAGAGGGAAAGTGGGAGGTGGTTTCGTTCACCGACCCCTAGTATGGCTGATATTAATAATGAGTGTTGTTTTTTTGTTTGTTTGTTTTTGTTTTTTAAAAGGGAGGAGTTTTTTTGAAACTGCGACAGACTTTACGAAGTCCTCCCGTTGAATGTTTTTAGCCGTGAAGAAAACAAATAAACTATTTGATGAAATTAAATGAAATTGTTTAAAAATTTCCAGAATGAAAAATTTCATGCGTTCGTTAATCATAATAGAGAATAACGGAATTGGAATAACAGATTGAAGACGATGCTATTTACGCATGCGCAACCGGATGTTGAAAACCGGAAAGCTGAAAGCTGATTGCAAACATTCAAGAACAATAGACTTTTAGTAGTATATAGATTAAGCAAATCTGCTAAGCTGTTATTCAGTTAGTCCAACAATCCAAAAATGTAAAAGAAAGTATTTGTATAGAGACATAAACCCCCTAAAACGAAATTATAAGTAATGAAAGTGTTCAGTATTTAGTTAAAATATGAGGCGTACCTTACGGACAATAGAAAGAGCGAAATAGTGATATAATAACGATGTTACGAAATTAAATGTGTCCTAACAATAATACTTCCTGATGAACGAGAATGACAATAGTTGTATATCTGGGATTGATAGTGAAAATTCGTATAAACTTCTTTAGAGAAGATGTCAACCCGGATAAAATGTCATAATAATTTAAAGCGACCGAAACGAACGCATCTTTTCATAGAATATGCACACGGGTGTACACAAACACATCTGCAATTGAATCAAACTATATCAACGTCATCCAATAAAACCCCTTTTGCAGCATGGTTACTGGCCAGATTGTTTACGGGTCGACTCATTATTTACGTAATTTATTTATTCACATCCCATTCCTACTCTTCTCATTCTCTTTTTTTCCAATCGTCTAATACATCCGAGGTGCAAACAAGAACAAATATGTTAGGTATATATGATGGGTTTAGAAATATCTGAATATAAAATTAAAATAAGCTAAAGGTGTTTTAATATTTTTATAGTCGAGATAAATAGAAAATAAAATATTTGAATTTATTAATTTGGAAGACAGAAATATAAAACCAAAAATAATGATGATTATTTTTAAATACGATTCAATTTTTTAATGTAAAAAGGTGGGAGAAGAAGAGATTTTTACTTTTTTTCTTTTATTGTTAATCTAATAGTAATCTTCATGATCTAAAAACTCATCAGCAGCAGATGTATCATCATCGTGTTCGTTGTCAATAACAAACACAAAAAACAGAAGTTATCTATCGAATTTATGAAAAATAATATTGAATGTAAAACATTGTTAATAAAATCGTTGTAATTTATATTACTGCTAATAATTATATTAATTTTGATATAAATATATATATAAGAAAATTGGAGAAAAAATGGAAACGAATAGTACAGAAGATTAATTTATTAGAGAGTGTGTATAAAATTATTATTTAAATGACTCATCTGGATCAGTGATTTTTAGTAGTCGTATGTTGGGTATAAATAATGTGTTTGCAAATATTTAAATGTAAAATTCAATAAAATAAGCTTAACGTGTTTTGATATTGATATATTCGGGATGAATGAAAACACATTCGCATTTATGCATTCTGGTAAGTTCTATGTGAGATGAATATGTGTCAAGCTAATCTATCACATATTTGTTTGTGTATTTTCATATATCATGATCAGAAGAGTTTATTCAGTGTACAGTTTTAATAATGTTGGTTTAGCTTGGCTACGTTGGCTATTTCTAAATAAGTAAATAAATAAGTTAATATATTTTATAATATTGAAAGTATTAAAAAATAAAATTATATTTCAATAGTTATTTATATGCTATTGTGGTAAATTTCTCAATAATTTTCGAGATGTTTAGGGATTACTCAAACTCCATAATAATCTATATGTTAGTTGTTCTTACTTTCAGGTAATCTTGCCAGAAGGATGCTTTTTTTCTGTGCGGACCATATTTTAAACATCTTCTCACTTTACATAGTAACAGTTTATTGATCGGTAGTTTATTGCTTGGAATATCCTCAGTGGTCCTGTAGTGCATAGCAGACATCTCTTGTATATAAGGCTGTAATGTGTTTACTATTTGATGATTCGCCAGTTGTTTGTGTAAGTGATTTATTTAATCAACAATGTCGCATGTAGCCGCTGCCAATGAGCCGACACTTTGTTTGTGTGTGTGATTCATGGTACTGTTAGGAGCATAGTATCTTTGTTACAGTGTTTCTTGTGTCATAACGATATAGTTTTCCTTTTTCGTGGTATTGGTGCATGAGCTAACGTTTGTCTGCATACACCACAGATTTCACCGTGCATTCCCTAGTCTGATGACAGAAAGAGAAGGATTAACTTTTGAAATAAAAATTCGATAGTTTGAATAAGTATTTGTGTTTAACCTTGATTACAAGATAGACGCAAAGGTCATAATTTTTAGCTATGAAACACAGTATATATAAGACAAAGGTTAGTCATGTGTATACATGATGTGGAAATAATATATAAACAGTTAAACAGTTAAACATTTTTCTTATAGTAAATTAACAATTATATATATATATATATATATATATGTGTGTGTGTGTGCGAGATAGAGAAGGAAAAAAAAACAGAGATATTTTTTATATATTCATCAACGTTTCGTCTTCATTGTAAGACTTCTTCATGATGATAATTTGAAGGAGAAATTGCATGCAAGTACATCGACATTTTTGGTCGGCATGAGGGAGAGATAAGGGAAATTATTAGTTGTGACTACTGTGAACGCTGGAGGAGAGGCTAAGCTGTGAGAAGTAAGTGATGGCGAACAATGAAATGAATATGGAATGCTTTGAGTTGGTACCATTAAGGCAGCAGAGAAATGGGGAGGGGGTGAATGTATAACTGAACTTGCCTTAGGGTAGGGCAGATCAAAGGGAGGGCTTATATTTTTTTCGTGGTGAGGTGTGGGATGGATTCTAAGAGGCTGGGGAAAGAGGAGGAAAAGAGGGCAACTAAGTGTGTTTAGCAAGTGGTGGGTATCTTAGTTTTAGAAAATGATTTGACGAAATAAAGATAACTTGGAAATAGGGGAATATATATCCCTACTTGATTCATTCATAGAAATCAATTTAAAAAGTAAAACTGCAGCTAAATATTTTATATTTAAAATAAATAAAGTATTACATTAAAGATTAAGAGGAAATGTCGTGAAACAAACAGTCAAATTATGTGCTAACTATATTTTCTTCATTTTTTTGTAATTCAGTGTGAGTATTTTTACTGGATATTTCCTCAGTGTTTAGTTTTGTTTTATGTTAACGCATTTGATTTTTCTCCGGATTACCTTTCAATGTGTTTTCTTAAACTTACTGATGAATGGTGTTTTGGAGCCTGTATTACTTCCGACACCTCTAGAAACATGTGTAAAAGTTATTTTGTTCCGAATTATATAATATTGAATTTAATACACTATATATATATATATATATATATATATATATATATATATATATATATATATATATATATATATATATATATATATATATGTATAGATTTAGATTTGTCACTTATAAAATAGATCATTCAGTGAAGACCGGGGTTGTTCCAATAAAAAAAACAAGCTCTATGAGACTCGATTACAGAGTACAGAGCAAGTATTTGTGATTTTATGAAGGTTTACCAAAGCATTCGTTTCAGGACACGAATGATAACTATTAAAGATATTTTTTCTTAAAAATATTATTTATTCTAATTAAATGTGTTTCCTACACGTGAGGCACTACGAAGCAGGTACTTGCTTGGCAGATTATCAAGGAAATTAAATGTCTGGAATAAGGGGTTCAACTGCCGACAATACACAATGTGGCGTTGCAATGGTTGAGGTCACGTAAGAAGAGAAGAGGAAAAATTAAAAATGAAACTTATAATAAAAAAAACAAGAAAGCACAACGATAAAAAAAGAAAATCGTAAAAAATGTCTAAGAAAAGTAGCTCGGGCATTATTTCTGCACCCAAGCCAACAAGCAAATAATCGGTCCCAAATGCATTTAAAAAAACAAAAGAAAAACGCAACAATGTGCGATAATACACTTTAACGTCGGGCGGCACAATGATGAAGAAATCCCCCGTCCCACCCAAAAAAACTAAACCATTAAAGTTACCGCTCAAAAGTTACAATTCCAATCCAATGATAGTATGGTGATTCTAAATCTAATTTATCACAAGAAAAGCAACTAAATGTTCGTCCGGAATGCCAGCGGTCAGAGGAGCCTTATTTCAATGGCTGACTTGTTCCCCTTCGAAATAAAAACACGACGAGTTGAACGTCAATCTCGCAGAAACTCTCCTTTGTTTTTAGAAAAAATCTTAATTAGTAGATAGAAACTATTTATTAAAATACTGTTTCTAAAAAAATATATTATTTAAATTATTCTTTATAGAAATTAAGTATCTAGTGTCTGGGATGTCATTTTACATTTTGGGAAAATATCTTTCATTTAATTTACTGCCGATTATTTTCGTGTTGTTGTTTAACGAAGCGAAACATACCTATCCCGCAGGAATTATTGTTAAAAAATATTCATATATCAAAAATAAAATGTAATTATAAAAAAGTTTTCTACAAAAACCTAGTTATTAGTTTACATAATTTAAAATATTTCCTTAACGGCTGTGTCTGTTTTGAACTCTCTGGGGAGAATATTATTCTATATTCCATAAATAAATCTTACTACGGAATATCGTTATCCGAAATCTATTTTCTATTAAAAAAAAAACATTTTAATGGACGGGGTTATTTTATGCCACTTTACGGGAAAATATCAATCTAACTTGTTTAATGACGGGAGACTTTGTTATTACTAATATAAACACTCTGTACAAAATACTTTTTATAACAATCCAATTGTTTCTATTTTTAGAAATTAAGTCCGTATCGGCATGCACGTTTTTTGAATATTTTTTCTTTAATTATTTTTCCTCCAATCCTGCCACCTATTGTTTTATTTAATTTAATCTAATTAAAAACTAATTTAATGTAATTTAACGTAATTTTATTAAATAGTGACATCATCCAGGTTGTTATTTCTTATTTTTCAATTAAAATTACTTGAAATTCCCAATGCATTTCGTATGATATATCTATTTCTGAGAATAATTATGGTTTATTATTTATTATTCCATTATCTTTTTATATGTTACGAAATTCCCCCCTTTATACTGCTGAAGAAGTATTTACTATAGTTGACTATCAATGGGCCTTATTCCGATCGGATATTCCTACCTTATCAACCCCCAACCTAAGTCCTAAGCCTCCGCTAATACTCGAAGCAAGGCATATCTTAGCAAAAGTACGTGTTACTAACACTTAGCCTCTATATTATACACTAATTAATGCCCAAGATTGCCTCAGGGAGGGCCCATCCTGCTTATCTCTGCTGTAGGTTTATACTTCCCCCAATTCCCCTCCTATCCAGGTTGTAGGCTTGATAACAGGTACCGGTTTCTATGCAGACAGCATTGTAGTATTTCCTGCCTAGCGTTCAGTAAATTATCTCTAGATGTCATGATGTGGTACGACTCTAATGCACATAGGTTGCATCTCTTCCTTTTGTTCGGTTTATATTTGCTAGCCCTCCCCAAAATGGGTCATTTCAGTTCGAAAGGGTCTTGCCTAGCTATGAGGTTTCTCACAAAACGGCCAACATAAGTGTTAGGCCTATCTATGAATTTCCTTTGGCCTCCCCTGAATGAACTCATGTGAATTCTGAATCTATCTTTGAACTCACCCCCGGTGGACCCGATATAAGGTCTCTTACAACTTTCTGGTATCACATCGCATTTGTAAAAAATGCTTGAAACTCTACAGTTCCACCCCCTAGTGAACAGATGTTAGAACCTCTGCAGTTACAGGTTGTGCTGAGCCTTTGTGGGTGTTCTACTACTACGCATATTTACAACGGTGGTTCTCACTGAACTTGTGTTACTGGCATCAACACCAGAAGAGAACATGGCATTCCTTGTGTTAGTTATCTTAGAATTATTATATGATGGATGAGGCTATATTTCTACAGGTTGAATAAGACAGTTTTACAGTATTTTTGTTAATGATACTACCCAATCTGCTATCTCTTGGAAAGTTTTTTTCCACTATGCTATAAAAATCTTTGGGATATTAGTCTTAATATGCTGGCTATAGGGGGGATGAACCATGTAGTGGTCTTTCTCTTATTTTTCTTCTTACCTCCCCCTGATGTGGGCAGCATGTGTGTTCAATTCGTTACTTCCAACTTCACGAATATTATTATCAACCGGTTCCCTTCCTACCTGGTTTACATTACCGTGGGATACACCAGGCCTTCTATATCTAGCCTTGCCCATTGCCATATTATATGAAACCGTTGATCGAGAGGCGAACGGTTTCCCGTTTAGTCCCCCATTCCCAACCGAAGAAGGCACAAGGTAATTAATTGTTTTCCTTATATCCTGATCTGGTTAAAGCTTCATTGTAGAACTGCTTACTGCTGTCGAATATTTGTTGATTCTTGGACAGCGAAGATATCCTACTCGAGATTGCAGAAATAATGGCTCTTTTTTATTTTCGATTAAGCGTCGATATAGTAGAGTGTGTGGTTGAGCTTGTGATAAGGTTCATATGTGTTGTTGCATAGATCAAGCGTAATATCTAAAAAATTAACCCTCCGGTAGTTTATATCTATAGTGATGCTAAGTTGTATTGAGCTGAAAGAATTATTTAGTTTTTTCTTCTTAGTTTCAAGATTCCTTATACTTGTGTTAACAAAGAATAAAGCGTCGTCCCTATAGGAAAAACACTTTTAATTAGAATAAATAATAGTAATAAGAACAAATATCTTTAATGGTGATCATTGGTGTCCTGAAAGAAATGCTTTGGTAAGCCTTCATAAAAGGGCATATATATATATATATATATATATATATATATATATATATATATATATATATATATATATATATATATATATATATATATATATATATATATATATATAATGTTGTTACATTTCTCGCATTGTAGTTAACAGTTAAACGTCAATTTTTGTTCAGGATAGAAAAAGTACAGGTTTATAATATATTCGTCTGTTCCAATATAACTGACATCCGAAGGTAAAGGAATTAATATATTACGTTAGCAAGTGTATTCTTCTTGAATTTCTGATGTAGGGGATTTCTTAGCACGTAGCCTGGCTTTCCGTGATTTAATTATTACCTCTCAAGAAACATGTATAAACGTTATTTTGTTTCGAAATTGTTATCAACTCATAGAATGATATAATACTGAATTTAACCCTTTATTTACTTAGGTGCATAAATATAATATACATCTATTTCACTAACAGTTATAGTAAACCGCCCTTTCTTTTTAACGATATAAGAACAGCCTTCTATTATATTCTGTCATGTCTATGCGATCGACGTCCGAACGTTAACTAATGCGTATATTACTTTGCATACGGACATCTTTTAAATTTACTTCCATTTTTATTGTTTTCTAATTCGATGATTATTTCTATGTTATTATATCCAGCAGTTGATTTTAAGCATATTTGCTATATTAAAGATACAAATTTAGCATTTTGGGTATAAAAAGTATTCTCGTTCATTCCGATCAAGTTTTTTTATGTGGGTGTTGATTATTAGTTTCCCCTTGATTTTTCCGGGCGATGCCAGGGCGTAGATAACGCTTATATATATATATATATATATATATATATATATATATATATATAATATATATATTATCGATAAAATTAAGCGTTGGTTACCTCTAGTTGATTGATCTTAGAGCTCCATGAATAAAAGCGGAAAACACGTTTTGTTTTGTGTTCTGAAACAAAGATATTGTATACCCAATCTACTGTTTAAAAAAAAAATATTTAATCCGACCGGCAGTTTTCGTGTAGCTTATAAATGTAATAGAGATAGTCGATGGAGCTACACTTCGTCAGCGAGGCACCGGATTCTCATATTTCGTAATACTTAACACTCGCTTCCTTGTTTGTCAACTCTATCGATACTAAAATATGTAATGATTTTTTACATTTTCTTACATTAAAACATTATTTGATTTTAAGCAAACACCGAGTATTAATTAATCGTAATTTGTGTATTTATTAACTTAAATATAAAATCCTCATACTGTAAACATGCTGCATAACATATATTCATGAACATAATAATAATTTTCGTTCGTTAACGAACCCTTGTAAATGTGATTGCTTTTTTATGTATTGAAACCGTCGATATATTCTGAGTATGTTATATATATATATATATATATATATATATATATATATATATATATATATATATATATATATATATATATATATATTAATTTTATTTAAAAATTTAAAATGTAGACCATTGCATATCAGAAAAATACATGTACATTCATTCGCTTACAATATCATACATATGACTAGATTTCTTCCAAATAAAACCATATTCTTAAATCGCTCTCTGTACATGTGTATGTGTTATGCGTATGTACTCTATGTATCCGTCTATGTGTGTGAGCATGTGTATACGAACAGTAAATATATCAAACACTTACTTTGGGCAATCTAGTATGTCTATAGGGATGAAGGAAAAAAACAGTCGCCATAAATGATGGTGAGTCAGATTGATGTTTCAAGTTGCACAGAAAATAAATAGTTGTGTATAAGAATAGAAGACGAAGAAAATAACACATCAGTCACTTGCCATGGGTCAAGTATTCGACTTTGTAAAACTCCCTTTAGATTTATTTTATGTGTGTATATTTTTATTTTGTTATCCTCCAAATAGAGTTGATAAACAAACTGAACACAGAAAATTACTATTCTTATTGTTCACCGAATATAAAGTTTCTTTAAGGGATTTATCTGTTTGTTGTTTGTAGCACTTATAGAATGACGCAATTGTAGGCGGGCAAGTTATCTTTCTGAGTGGGGTCGTTGGTCTCTTTTACGGCATATCAAGCCTTTTTAGATTTGTTTAATTCCAAGACCTATTATAAATGATTACTTGACAAGTGCTAGTAAACAAGTTTCTGTTTCACAAATATGTGATGGGAACATTGGGGGTCCATGGCTTTCGTAACGATATTAATTTGTTACAGAAAATACGTTACCCAACAACGTCTGAATTAAACACTATTTTAAAGAAAGAGGAAAAAAGTGTAAAATGTTGATAAATTCATAGTTTCAGTTAACTTTCAAATATTCGAACGAAACCAGAACGGAAGAAAAAGTGTTCTTTTATAGAAATTCTATAACTTAAGGCACCAATTATCTATGATGTATGTGTTTTAATAAAACATATGTTGTTTAATATGGTTGTCTTTCTTCTCCATTCGTATCTACACTTCTCGGCTGGATCGTTATTGGCTGTTATAAGTACTGACGTTAGATATGGTCCCGCCAATTCTTCATTGATTCCATAAGTTACTACTACTACGACTACTACTAATACTACTACTCATACTACTACTACTACTACTTATACTACTACCATAGGCCTGGGTATCTTGACAGAAGGAGAACTGATATTAGGATTTGGCAAGCTAGCGCGGCTTCTACTGACATTGCAAAATCATAACGTCACCGACACTGGCATGAAACCCAGCAGAATTGGTACGCAGTGACCATGCATTATTCTTATGTCTAGCTGGGTCTATTTTCTTTCAAAAGAAAACATTTTGGGCCAGACAGATAAGCTCTGCTATGTTGCATCTTATTTCGCCTCGAGAAAATCTCTCTGTTGTGAGAGATGTAACCATCTCCCAACTTACGTAGAAAGTATACGATGCACTTTCTGAGAAAGTTACCACGTGTGTAGGCGTGTCAGCACGCGGGCGTATACTGCAAATTATAGAGTAGGAAACACTCCAGAAGACAGCATCCTGAATACAAATCCTAAAGCGCGTATACAATTAGGCATATGGGTAAATTGACATAATTATTGTCAAACACATATTCCTCCATCGACCATTGACAAAAATACACTGAAAATTGCCATACAAGACGAATCTACGATAGTCGAACTGTTGGGGTCGACAGTAAACTCTATGGTTTATATGCCGTGCACACATTTATAAGCCGTAGCTAGTGTCAAAATGAAACACCTCGATAACGTCTTCACGAAATTAATAGAAGGATAACAGAATTTCGAATTTAGCATGAAGCTTTTATCACTGAAGTAAAATCAATATGAGAGGCATAGTTGGTGCGGTATCGATTCTAGAGTATGGGAAAAGTATGAAGTGATATGTGGGAAACCCACAAGTAAACTAGATCTAACATTGTTTTCCGTTCGTCTGTTCTTGCAGAGACAGAGTATTAGAACGCCCGAAGCAATATGTATGATGCAGTATTAAAGCCCCGAAAATGTATTTTAGGCTAATCCGAAGTCATAGCTGATAGAATTGCCTCATCGTCAAACACAATAAGACCCATTTGAAATATCTCCATCACTTCTATGATGAGAAATGTACGACGATTTTTAAAACTAGTAAACCTTTATCGTAGGTCCCTACTTCATTATGCTAAAATATGTTTGCCATTGACAAACATGTTGATCAATGGGAATAGAGTAGCATTACATTGTCAGAACATTGTATAATATCATTCAACAATGTGACACAGAACCAGCATTACACTCTATATATTCAGATATGCCAAATATGCAGACAAATATTGTATGCAATGCATGGTCTATCACATTCCGTAGCCAATGTATATGTACGCATAGTAACAGAGTGATATGCGTTCGTTCGGATAAAAGCGGGTGTGGAAGCAATGGCAGGGATGTGTAAGAAAGATGTGTTGCAATATTCTCGTGATAGATTTAAACCAATCATCAGCTACGTTACCGAACAATCTCTTACCCGTAAAGAGAAGTAATACCTGGTGATCGATTCTCTCAATGGAAACATCATAAAATACAAGATATGAAAGTATACACCCAGCTTACTAATCCGAGCAAACGGCATGGTCGAAAGACTACACTGCAGTTTTAAAGCTTCGTTAACTGCAGAGTTTTATACTAATGCAAAGTTGTTAGAAGATGTTACGCTAATGCTTTAAGCGTTAGCAGTACAGGGGTTAAACATTCTTCAGAGTTTGTAAAAAGTTCAGACTTAGACTGTCGACCAGTGTCTGGCGTTAAATTCTCTAGGAAACCTTATTCTGAGCTATACAACAACGGTAGGATAACTGTCGTTTCTAGCACTTTATTTCTGAGACCCATTAAAGAAAATGTGAGGTGTAACACTGAGTGACTATTGTCTTACATGTGAAATGGCGTCGAGAAAAATTTAAATCTACAAGATATATTTGCGTAAATGATATTAAACATATTTGCATGTATTCCTCCATGATACAGTTCTATGACACTTTCTGTAACCACCGTATTACGCCCGCTCTTACACAAATGTTTCACATTTTCATCAGGGGTATATAAAACCTTTTCAGTAGACGAGAAAAAACATAGAAAATGCATACTGATAAGTAATGCATCTAGGTGTGAATAAAACAGTAGAAAATATACATTTAGGCACATATATTAGATAGCCTAGCGATTTACATCTCATATGAATGTTAATGTGTGTGTGATTTGCCTCACATTCACATATCATGGCTGACCTACACAAATACCACCCATGGAATCGTTATTTATATTTATCATCCGTTTTAAAATCCAACAATATGTCGTGAGAAAGATCTTTTGTCTATGTTCGGCTTATCCACACATTTTCAGCCATGAATGTTTAATAGTATTTGTTTCGTCACTGTTTAATGAGAAGCACACCCGGATAAGTACCAAGGTTTGCTTATTATTGAACGACGATACAAAAAAAACACTGAATGAATGTTGCTGGATGAATCAGGCAAATACCGGAATTTATTTGTACTAAATATGGTAGGATTGCGAATTTTATAAAAAATTCCATTGGTAGCATTTTAGAAAAAGAGGATCAGCATGTACACTGTATTTTAAAAGGACTAATTTAGAGATCAAACTAATCTCAGATCCATCGGTCACATGACACGGTCTAGTTGTATCTCTTGAATGACGCAAAATAGGGCAGAGGCGATTGGAAAGTCGCTCGAGTTTGCGGGGTGTTGCTTTACGCCTACTTAAGATGGAAAATATCTGTAATATTCATATATATTATACGCTACCTAGTGGTAAAGATTAAACAATTGTATAATGTTATGCTTCTCGGGTTATTCTCTTATTTGCTGTTATTTCAGGGTTAGTTAGTGTTGATGTGCCACTTGTAGATGAGGGTAACACTAAAATATAGACCCTCAAAGACTCACATCATAGTTACGTTTACACTTAACATTGTGAGTCGATTTTAGGCGTAAGTCGGGTCCCCTTATTATTCGTAAACAACTGCGTTACTCAGCTATTGTATACAGTAAAATAAATGGATTGCGGTGTGTTATTATATATGATAACACCCAGGATTATTGACCATGATTATAATTTCTCTTATTATTGGTCGACTAATACAGTGTTAGTAATATTTGTAATGTAATTTATAATACATACCATTACAATAAAATTAACGAATAAATAAAGAGAATACTATACATGAAATAAAATTTACGTACATAACATTCAATATAATAAACTAACGCTCAAATAGTATTACTGTATAGTATGTTCCTTTTTGTAATAATATTATGATATAACGAAGTGATAAACGCGGTCGTTATACACTATCAGTAGTGTGTAAGTTCCATATCGACGATTTTTGTTACAATGAATGTGCTGTTTCGGTTTGGTTAACTTTTAATATGGTAAACGCATACGTAGTGTCTCCAGATTGTATAAATGATTACAGATTCAGTAAGTTCGACATTACTACACATTTTCTGAAGTCGGGATGATCGTAACTTGAAAACTTGTTGTGGTTTATACGAACCAGCATAAATATGATGTTATGGGTAACATAAAATAATGTGGTACTCTTATAGCTGACGCACCATGTTTACGTGACTTTGCGTCTCAAAATTGTCCGAGAGTCGACGAAACTATTAACCCAGCAGCCGATAACTTTGGGAATAAATTAATCGCGTTCAATAAAAAAAAAATGAATTTTATAATCTCGTCAAGCTCGTTGAATCTCCCGAAGGACTAATTGAGTTTTTTTAATAAAATGTATAAAAAAAAGTACTAAAGCAACACCAATATTTGCTGAACAAATCAAACAAAATTATCTTTTAAAACTTTCTGGTGCACAAAAAAAAATATTTAAACACATTTGATTACCAGTAGTTCCGTTGATAAAAAAAACTTAAATATCTAGTTAATAACAGTTTTTTACTTATGGTTTGTTCGTTCTTTATTTTTATACATGTATTTTGGTAATTGGTTTTCTTTGTCGCAATTTATCGGTTGCCAGTCTTCAATTTAGCGTTTGGCAGTTTTCTCCTCGTCAACTCTCGGGCGTTTCTGTAACATGCCCGAACGTTGACGAGGCGAAGTCAAGGAAACATGGTGCGTCATCTATGAGAGTACCAATAATTCTGAAAAGATTAATATATTTTAGTCGGTTACAATTATTGACGATGGGGAATGTATAGTGTAGTAGGTGTTCAGAATCAGAATGGTATCCTCCGGGTCATCATTTACTTCTTCTAAAGAGAGAGTTGCTTTGATTCGCGAGGGAGCGCCGACGGAACAACACAGGTATTTTTCACAATCCGATGTGATTTATTAAGATTTAACTTATACACATTAAAAGCCGGTATTGTGTCAAATTTTGCCAGGAACTAAACGGGACAGTTGAGCAGAAAAAATGTAGAAGACAGGTATAATTGTTAGGTTAGTAAAAAAAGATAAATAAAGAATTATGATAATTCTTAAAGGAATTTCAACTTTCGATAAACATTCAAACAACGGTGGACTGATTTTTCGTGTTCGTCTCATTTAGAAAAGTGTGTACTCATTATATCAGCTCTGAACAGCATATTACATGTAAACTTATTTATTTCATTACTAGAATAATTCTAGAAATCAGGATTGCTGTGTATGTATATTTAACGTTGGACAGACTTTATGATACTAATATAGCAGTAATTAATACAACTATTGAAACGCTCGTAAACATGTAATCGAGAAAACTGTATCTATATACTTGCTGTATCTGTATTTGTATACTTGCTGTATTTGTGTGTGTATACTTGTGTTATATTATGCCGAACCCTGAAAAGAGAATAGGTTTACTAGTATTGATTGTGACCGGTGTGAGTCGTTCGATTAAGTGCACATTGAGCAGTCATTTGTCTTCAGAGAAAAAAAAGGAAATTTAGTCAGAGGAAGGATTCACGCGTTTTGTGATGTGATCATAGACTTTGGGGAAACAAGTTTCAATCAAAGGTCAAAAGGGCATGACTCACAAATAATTGTCAAAAAGTTGGGATTGAATTACCAACGAAAATCAAAAGACAATTACTTTTTAGAGATTCCTTGGATAAGTGCAGAAAAAAGAATGAGCATATGTTACAACAGGTGTCATCAAAGCAATTAATTACGCAGTGAAAAATTGTTCTGAAAAATGAGTGCATGTGGAGTGCAGAAAGATATAAATAAAGATTTTCGGACGCTGACCTGTTGCAAGATAAGGTCAAACAATGATTAACGGAAATGGACTGAGATTAAAGGCAAAAAGAAAAATTAAAACTGTATATGAAAACAAAGGGTGTCCGGAGAGAAATTAGTGACGCAGTAAAAATAATTATAAAAGAGAATTTCATGGCCATCAATTTTCTTTTATATTTTCTATCCCGCCAACCATTTTCTTTTATATATATATTGTATCCGGTTTTTCATTTTCTTTTATATATCCTTTCTGGTCATCCATTTATTTTGTAAATATACTATTTGGTCATCCATTTTCTTTTATATATTCTTTCCGCCCATCCACTTTCTTTTATATATCATATCCGGTGTTATATAGTCCATCCGGCCAGCTATTTTTTATACATATTCTATCTGGTATGCTAATTTATTTTATATATTTTATCTGGTTAGATATTTTATCCGGGCAGCCATTTACTTTTATATATTTTTCTGGTACCAATTTTTTTTAAAATAACTAATGTAATCGTAGGTTCAGTGTGACACCCCCTAGTAATAATACGTTATGAATACAATTAGAATCCTTTATTGTCTTACACCGTGTTTTGGCTTATATTAATTGCAATGCTACTAGCGATTGAGCAGCGAATACATCTACCAATGAGTACATTTGTGTTTTTAGATACGAAATATAAAGCACAACAAAAGTTTCTTCCTTGCGAAAGGATGTCTGTAATATATACATGTATGTGTGTATATATATATATATATATATATATATAATATTATACATATATATACATATATATATATAATATTATACATATATATATATATATACATACATATATATATATATATATATATATATATATATATATATATATATACAATCGACCTTACATTTCATTATTTGAAACGAGATATTGCTAAAGGGTATGTTCTATTTTTTCAGTTTTGTTGATCTAAAATGTGTGATTGGTGAATAAACGCGAATTCCTGTCACTTTGTAAAACATAGCAGTGTCAGCTTGGTTTGCTCCGTCGAAACGATGTAAAGGGCAAGTATACTTTTATTACTTATAATAACAGGAAATGAGGTTCGATCGAGGTCAATTCAGTATACGCGAAGGTTAGCTCTACTTACTCTGGGAATTGATAGAAACGCATATAACTTCAAATAGCTAAAAGAGAAACTGGGGAGAGAAGTCGACACTTCGATTGAAAGTTGAAGGTAGGAACACCTTTTTTCGACTGGTCGGTCGTTTGCATATGCAAGGGTGTAAATAAAAAAAACTCTTCTGTTGTCGGAAGTTTTGTCTGGACGGTAATTTTTTAGATATGTAGGTATTGATTGGAGGCGGCATTTCCTCGGGCGGACAAGATCGTTGAAACGCGTGTTGGAACGAGCGGTCCATGAACTTCCGTGTTTGATACAGGGTAGACACGTAGCAATACCAAAGAGGTCCATTGCCATAATAATAAGTGACATGGCTGTGATTTAAATAACATGAGAATTGTACCCTAGACAATGCACTACGAAGCAGATCAGTCGTCATAGTAATGAACAGATGACGTTGATTACGGACGGACGTCATCTTTGACAATATTTATGAATGTTACTAAACCAAACATTAAAATATATTTTTGTGATTTTAATACTGATTTACATCAAATTTATGAACAGGTTGTTGATCAGTTATTAAATAATACGTACGGTTGAATTCTCATTATTTTTTTGCAGATTAATAATAATTTTAATCGAAAAATAGGTTTTTCATTAGATATAAAATAATGCGAACGTGTAAATCCTAATTATAATTAGCAGATTTAATAGTAATTTAAATCTACTTTATTTATAAGGAGGTATTTCATTTGTTATTAAATAACACGAACGTTTAAATTCACATCATAATTTACAGTTTTATTACAAATTTAATCGCATTTATTCATAAAAAAGGTATTTCATTTGTTATTAAATACTACGGACGTTTAAATTCACATCATAATTTGCAGTTCAATTACAATTAAAATTGAATTTATTCATAAAAAGGTAGTTTATTTGTTAAATGATACGGCCGTTTAAATTCACATCATAATTTGCAGTTTAATTACAATTTAAATCGAATTCATTTATAAAAAGGTATTTCATTTGTTATAAAAGTATACGGAAGTTTAAATTTAGATCATAATTTGCAGTTCAATTACAATTTCGATCGACTTTATTCATAAGGAGGTATTTAATTTGTTATTACATAACACGGACGTTTAAATTCACATCCTAATTTGAAGTTTTATTACAATTTAAATCGAATTTATGTATGAGGAGGTATTTCATTGTTTATTAAATAATACGGATATTTCACTTCACCTGATAATTTGAAGTTTATTACAATTAAAATCGAATTCATTTATAAAAACGTATTTGATTTGTTATTAAATAATAAGGACGTTTAAATTCACATCATAATTTGCAATTTTATTACAATTTAAATCGAATTTATTGATAATGAGGAATTTCATTGATTATTGAATAATACGGACGTTTAAATTCACATCATAATTTTCGGTTTTATTACAATTTAAATCGAATTTATTACTAAAAATGTATTTAATTTGTTATTAAATAATACGCACGTTGAAATTCCATCATAATTTGCACTTCAATTACAATTTAAATCGAATTAATTCATAACAAGGTATTTCATTTGTTATGAAATACTACGCAGGTTTTTATTCCATCATAATTTTCAATTGTATTACAATTAAAATCGAATTTAGTCATAAACAAGTATTTATTTTGTTTAAATAATATGGACGTTTGAATTCACATCATAATTTGCAGTTTTATTACAATTTAAATCGACTTTATTCACAAGGAAGTATTTCATTTGTTATTAAATAATACGGACGTTTACATTCACATCATAATTTGCAGTTTTATTATAATTTAAATCGAATTCATTCATAAAAAAGTATTTCATTTGTTATTAAATAATAGGGACGTTTTAATTCACATCATAATTTGCAGTTTTATTACAATTTAAATCGAATTTATTTATAAGGAGCTATTTGATTTGTTATTAAATAATACGGACGTTTAAATTCACATCATAATCTGAAGTTGTATTACAATTTAAATCGAATTCATGTATGAGAAGGTATTTCATTGTTTATTAAATAATACGGACGTTTCAATTAACCTGAGATTTTGCAGTTTATTACAATTTAAATCGTATTCCTTTATAAACACGTATTAAATTTGTTATTAAATAATACGGACGTTTAAATTCACATCACCATTTCCAAGTTTATTACAATTTAAATCGAATTTGTTGATACGGAGGTATTTCATGTTTTATCGAATGTACTTATAAAAAAGATTTTTCATTTGTTATTAAATAATACGCACGGGAAAATTCCATCATAATTTGCAGTTCAATTACAATTTAAATCGAATTAATTCATAAAAAGGTATTTCATTTGTTATTAAATACTACGCACGTTTAAATTCCTTGATAATTTGCAGTTGTATTACAATTTAAATCGAATTTATTCATAAAAAGGTATCTCATTTGTTATAAATTAATATGGACGTTTGAATTCACATCCTAATTTTAAGTTTTATTACAATTTAAATCGAATCTATTTATAAGGAGGTATTTCATTTGATATTAAATAATACGGACGTTTAAATTCATATCATAATTGGCAGTTTTACTACAATTTAAATCGAATTTATTAATAAAAACGGTATTTTATTTGTTATCAAATACTACGGACGTTTAAATTCACTTAATAATTTGCAGTATTATTACAATTTAACTCGAATTTATTCATAAGGAGGTATTTGATTTGTTATTAAATAATACAACAATTAAATCGAATATTTAATATGGAAGATATTTCATTTGTTATTGAATAATACGGCCGTTTAAATTCACACTATAGTTTGCAGTCTGATTACAATTAAAATGGAATTCATTAATAAGGAGGTATTTCATTTGTTATTCAATAATACGGACGTTTAAATTCACATCATAATTTGAAATTTTATTACAATTTAAATCGAATTCATTTAGAAAAAGGTATTTCATTTGTTATTAAATAATACGGACGTTTAAATTCACATCATAATTTGCAATTTTATTACAATTTAAATCGAATTCTTTTTACAAAAAGGGATTTCATTTGTTATTAAATTATACGGACGTTTAAATTCACATCATAATTTGCAATTTTACTACAATTTAAATCGAATTCATTTATAAAAAAGTATTTCATTTGTTATTAAATAATACGGAGTTTTAAATTCACATCATAAGTTGAACTTTTATTACGATTTAAATCAAATTAATAAATAAGGAGGTATTTCATTTGTTTTTAAATAATACGGGCGTTTAAATTCAGATCATAATTTGCACTGTTATTACAATTAAAATCGCATTTATTTAGAAAATGTATTTACTTTGGTATTAAATAATACTGACGTTTAAATTCACATCATAATTTGCAATTGTATTACCATTTGAATCGAATTAATTCAGAAAAAGGTATTTCATTTGTTATTAAATAATACTGACGTTTAAATTCACATCATAATTTGCAACTTTATTACAATTTAAATCGAATTCATTCATAAAAAGGTATTTCATTTGTTATTTTATAATACGGACGTTTAAATTCACATCATAATTTGCAATTTTATTACAATTTAAATCGAATTTATTTAGAAAAAGGTATTTCATTTGTTATTAAATAATACGGACGTTTAAATTCACATCATAATTGGCAGTTTTATTACAATTAAAATCGAATTCATTAAGAAAAATGGTATTTCATGTGTTATTAAATAATACGGACGTTAAAATTCACATCATAATTTGCAATTTTATTACAATTTTAATCGAATTCTTTTTATAAAAAGGTATTTCATTTGTTATTAAATAATATGGACGTTTAAATTCACATCATAATTTGCAATTTTATTACAATTAAAATCGAATTCCTTTAGAAAGGGTATTTCATTTGTTATTAAATACTACGGACGTTTAAATTCACATCATAATTTGCAATTTTATAACAATTTAAATCGAATTCATTTAGAAGAAGGTATTTCATATTTTATTGAAAAATACGGACGTTTTAATTAACATCATAATTGTCAATTTTATTACAATTTAAATCGAATTTATTTAGAAAAAGGTATTTCATTTGTTATTACATAATACGGACGTTTAAATTCACATCATAATTGGCAGTTTTATTACAATTTAAATCGAATTAATTTATAAAAAGGTATTTCATTTGTTATTAAATAATACGTACGTTTAAATTCACATCATAATTTGCAATTTTATTACAATTTAAATCGAATTCATTTAGAAAAAGGTATTTCATTTGTTATTAAATAATACGGACGTTTGAATTCACATCACAATTTGCAATTTTATTACAATTTAAATCGAATTCCTTTAGAAAAATGTATTTCATTTGTTATTAAATAATACGGACGTTTAAATTCACATCATAATTTGCAATGTTATTACAATTTAAATCGAACTCATTTATAAAAAGGTATTCCATTTGTTATTAAATAATACGGACGTTTAAATTACCCTTATAATTTGCAATTTTATTACAATTTAAATCGAATTCTTTTCATAAAAAGGTATTTCATTTGTTATTAAATAATACGGACGTTTAAATTCACATCATAATTTGCGATTTTATTACAATTTAAATAGAATTCATTTATAAAAAAGTATTTCATTTGTTATCAAATAATACGGACGTTTAAATTCACATCATAATTTGCAATTTTATTACAATTTAAATCGAATTAATTCAGAAACAGGTATTTCATTTGTTATTAAATAATACTGACGTTTAAATTCACATCATAATTGGCAATTTTATTACAATTTAGATCGAATTCATTTATAAAAAGGTATTTCATTTGTTATTAAATACTACGGACGTTAAAATTCACATCATAATTTGCAATTTTATTACAATGTAAATCGAATTCATTTAGAAAAAGGTATTTCATTTGTTATTAAATAATACGGACGTTTAAATTCACATCATAATTTGCAATTTGATTACAATTTTAATCGAATTCATTTAAAAGAAGGTATTTCATTTGTTATTAAATAATACGGACGTTTAAATTAACATCATAATTGTCAATTTTATTACAATTTAAATCGAATTTATTTAGAAAAAGGTATTTCATTTGTTATTACATAATACGGACGTTTAAATTCACATCATAATTTGCAATGTTATTACAATTTAAATCGAATTCATTTAGAAAAAGGTATTTAATTTGTTATTAAATAATACGGACGTTTAAATTCACATCATAATTTGCAATTTTATTACAATTTAAATCGAATTCACTTAGAAAAAGGTATTTCATTTGTTATTAAATAATACGGACGTTAAAATTTACATCATAATTTGCAATTTTATTACAATTTAAATCAAATTAATGTAGAAAAAGGTATTTCATTTGATATTAAATAATACGGACGTTTAAATTCACATCATAATTTGCAATTTTATTACAATTTAAATCGAATTAATTCAGAAAAAGGTATTTCATTTGTTATTAAATAATACTGACGTTTAAATTCCCATCATAATTTGCAATTTTATTACAATTTAAATCGAATTCATTTATTAAAAGGTATTTCATTTGTTATTAAATACTACGGACGTTTAAATTCACATAATACTTTGCAATTTTATTACAATTTAAATCGAATCCATTTAGAAAAAGGTATTTCATTTGTTATTAAATAATACGGACGTTTAAATTCACATAATAATTTGCAATTTTATTACAATTTAAATCGTTTTCACTTAGAAAAAGGTATTTCATTTGTTATTAAATAATACGGACGTTAAAATTTACATCATAATTTGCAATTTTATTACAATTTAAATCGAATTCATGTAGAAAACGGTATTTTATTTGATATTAAATAATACGGACGTTTAAATTCACATCAGAATTTGCAATTTTATTACAATTTAAATCGAATCCATTTAGAAAAAGGTATTTCATTTGTTATTAAATAATACGGACGTTTAAGTTCACATCATAATTTGCAATTTTATTACAATTTAAATCGAATTCATTTAGAAAAATGTATTTCATTTGTTATTAAATAATACGGAGGTTTAAATTCACATCATAATTTGCAATGTTATTACAATTTAAATCGAATTCATTTATAAAAAGGTATTTCATTTGTTATTAAATAATACGGACATTTAAATTTACATAACAATTTGCAATTTTACTACACTATAAATCGAATTCATTTAAAAAAATGTATTTCATTTGTTATTTAATAATACGGACGTTTAAATTCAGATTATAATTTGCAATGTTATTACAATTTAAATCGAATTCATTAATAAGAAGGTATTTCATTTGTTATTAAATAATACGGACGTTTCAATTCACATCATAATCGGCAGTTTTATTACAATTTAAATCAAATTAATTTATAAAAAGATATTTCATTTGTTATTAAATAATACGTACGTTTAAATTCACATCATAATTTGCAATTTTATTACAATTTAAATCGAATTCTTTTCATAAAAAGGTATTTCATTTGTTATTAAATAATACGGACGTTTAAATTCACATCATAATTTGCAATTTTATTAAAATTAAAATCGAATTCATTTAGAAAAGGTATTTCATTTGTTATTAAATACTACGGACGTTTAAATTCACATCATAATTTGCAATTTTATAACAATTTAAATCGAATTCATGTAGAAGAAGGTATTTCATTTGTTATTAAATAATACGGACGTTTTAATTCACATCATAATTTGCAATTTTATTACAATTTAAATAGAATTCATTTATAAAAAAGTATTTCATTTGTTATTAAATAATACGGACGTTTAAATTCACATCATAATTTGCAATTTTATTACAATTTAAATCGAATTAATTCAGAAACAGGTATTTCATTTGTTATTAAATAATACTGACGTTTAAATTCACATCATAATTTGCAATTTTATTACAATTTCAATCGAATTCATTTATAAAAAAGTATTTCATTTGTTATTAAGTACTACGGACGTTTAAATTCACATCATAATTTGCAATTTTATTACAATGTAAATCGAATTCATTTAGAAAAAGGTATTTCATTTGTTATTAAATAATACGGACGTTTAAATTCACATCATAATTTGCAATTTTATTACAATTTCAATCGCATTCATTTATAAAAAGGTATTTCATTTGTTATTAAATACTACGGACGTTTAAATTCACATCATAATTTGCAATTTGATTACAATTTTAATCGAATTCATTTAGAAGAAGGTATTTCATTTGTTATTAAATAATACGGACGTTTAAATTAACATCATAATTGTCAATTTTATTACAATTTAAATCGAATTTATTTAGAAAAAGGTATTTCATTTGTTATTACATAATACGGACGTTTAAATTCACATCATAATTGGCAGTTTTATTACAATTTAAATCGAATTCATTTAGAAAAAGGTATTTAATTTGTTATTAAATAATACGGACGTTTAAATTCACATCATAATTTGCAATTTTATTACAATTTAAATCGAATTCACTTAGAAAAAGGTATTTAATTTGTTATTAAATAATACGGACGTTAAAATTTACATCATAATTTGCAATTTTATTACAATTTAAATCAAATTCATGTAGAAAAAGGTATTTCATTTGATATTAAATAATACGGACGTTTAAATTCACATCATAATTTGCAATTTTATTACAATTTAAATCGAATTAATTCAGAAAAAGGTATTTCATTTGTTATTAAATAATACTGACGTTTCAATTCCCATCATAATTTGCAATTTTATTACAATTTAAATCGAATTCATTTATAAAAAGGTATTTCATTTGTTATTAAATACTACGGACGTTTAAATTCACATTATAATTTGCAATTTTATTACAATTTAAATCGAAACTATTTAGAAAAAATTATTTCATTTGTTATTAAATAATACGGACGTTTAAATTCACATCATAATTTGCAATTTTATTACAATTTAAATCGAATTCCTTATAAAAAGGTATTTCATTTGTTATTAAATAATACGGACGTTTAAATGCACAACACAATTTGCAATTTTATTACAATTTAAATCGAATTCATTTATAAAAAGGTATTTCATTTGTTATTAAATAATACGGACGTTTAAATTCACATCATAATTTGCAAAGTTATTACAATTTGAATCGAATTGATTTAGAAAAAGGTATTTCATTTGTTATTAAATAATACGGACGTTTAAATTCACATCATAATTTGCAATTTTATAACAATTTAAATCGAATTCATTTAGAAAAAGGTATTTCATTTGGTGTTAAATAATACGGACGTTTAAATTCCATCATAATTATCACTTTTATTACAATTTAAATCAAATTAATAAATAAAGAAGTATTTCATTTGTTATTAAATAATACGGACGTTTAAATTCACATCATAATTTGCAATTTAATTACAATTTAAATCGAATTCTTTTTATAAAAAGGTATTTCATTTGGTATTACATAATACGGACGTTTAAATTCACATCATAATTTGCAATTTTATTACAATTTAAATCGAATTAATTCAGAAAAAGGTATTTCATTTGTTATTAAACAATACTGACGTTTAAATTCCCATCATAATTTGCAATTTTATTACAATTTAAATCGAATTCATTTATAAAAAGGTATTTCATTTGTTATTAAATACTACGGACGTTTAAATTCACATCATAATTTGCAATTTTATTACAATTTAAATCGAATCCATTTAGAAAAAGGTATTTCATTTGTTATTAAATAATACGGACGTTTAAATTCACATCATAATTTGCAATTTTATTACAATTTAAATAGAATTCACTTAGAAAAAGGTATTTCATTTGTTATTAAATAATGCGGACGTTAAAATTTACATCATAATTTGCAATTTTATTACAATTTAAATCGAATTCATGTAGAAAAAGGTATTTCATTTGATATTAAATAATACGGACGTTTAAATTCACATCATAATTAGCAATTTTATTACAATTTAAATCGAATTAATTCAGTAAAAGGTATTTCATTTGTTATTAAATAATACTGACGTTTAAATTCACATCATAATTTGCAATTTTATTACAATTTAAATCGAATAAATTTATAAAAAGGTATTTCATTTGTTATTAAATACTACGGACGTTTAAATTCACATCATAATTTGCAATTTTATTACAATTTAAATCGAATTCTTTTCATAAAAAGGTATTTCATTTGTTATTAAATAATACGGACGTTTAAATTCACATCATAATTTGCAATTTTATTACAATTTGAATCGAATTCATTCATAAAAAGGTATTTCATTTGTTATTAAATAATACGGACGTTTAAATTCACATCATAATTTGCAATTTTATTACAATTTAAATCGAATTAATTCAGAAAAAGGTATTTCATTTGTTATTAAATAATACTGACGTTTAAATTCACATAATAATTTGCAATTTTATAACAATTTAAATCGAATTTATTTAGAAAAAGGTATTTCATTTGTTATTAAATACTACGGACATTTTAATTCACATCATAATTTGCCATTTTATTACAATTTAAATCGAATTCATTTAGAAAAAGGTATTTCATTTGTTATTAAATAATACGGACGTTTAAATTAACATCATAATTGTCAATTTTATTACAATTTAAATCGAATTTATTTAGAAAAAGGTATTTCATGTGTTATTACATAATACGGACGTTTAAATTCACATCATAATTGGCAGTTTTATTACAATTTAAATCGAATTTATTAAGAAACAGGTATTTCATTTGTTATTATATAATACGGACGTTTAAATTCACATCATAATTTGCAATTTTATTACAATTTAAATCGAATTGATTTAGAAAAAAAGGTATTTAATTTGTTATTAAATAATACGAACGTTTAAATTCACATAATAATTTGCAATTTTATTACAATTTAAATGTAATTCATTTACAAACAGTATTTCATTTGTTATTAAATAATACGGACGTTTAAATTCACATAACAATTTGCAATTTTATTACAATTTAAATCGAATTCATTTAGAAAAATGTATTTCATTTGTTATTTAATAATACGGATGTTTAAATTCACATCATAATTTGCAATGTTATTACAATTTAAATCGAATTCATTTATAAAAAGGTATTTCATTTGTTATTAAAGAATACGGACGTTTAAATTTACATCATAATTTGCAATTTTATTACAATTTAAATCGAATTCTTTTTATAAAAAGGTATTTCATTTGTTATTAAATAATACGGACGTTTAAATTAACATCATAATTTGCAATTTTATAACGATTTAAATCGAATTCATTTATAAAAAGGTATTTCATTTGTTATTAAATAATACGGACGTTTAAATTCCATCATAATTTGCACTTTTATTACAATTTACATCAAATTAATCAATAAGGAGGTATGTAATTTGTTATTAAATAATACGGTCGTTTAAATTCACATCATAATTTGCAATTTTATTACAATTTAAATCGAATTCTTTTTATAAAAAGGTATTTCATTTGTTATTAAATAATACTGACGTTTAAATTCACATCATAATTTGAAATTTTAGTACAATTTAAATCAAATTAATTTATAAAAAGGTATTTCATTTGTAATTAAATACTACGGACGTTTAAATTCACATGATAATTTTCAATTTTATTACAATTTCAATCGAATTCATTTAGAAAAATGTAGTTCATTTGTTATTAAATAATACTGACGTTTAAATTCACATCATAATTTGCAATTTTATTACAATTTAAATCGAATTCATTTATAAAAAGGTATTTCATTTGTTATTAAATACTACGGACGTTTAAATTCACATGATAATTTGCAATTTTATTACAATTTAAATCGAATTCATTTAGAAAAATGTAGTTCATTTGTTATTTAATAATACGGACGTTTTAATTCACATCATAATTTGCCATTTTATTACAATTTAAATCGAATTCTTTTCATAAAAAGTATTTCATTTGTTATTAAATAATACGGACGTTTAAATTCACATCATAATTTGTAATTTTATTACAATTTAAATCGAATTCATGTAGAAAAAGGTATTTCATTTGTTATTAAATAATACGGACGTTTGAATTCACATCACAATTAACAATTTTATTACAATTTAAATCGAATTCCTTTAGAAAAATGTATTTCATTTGTTATTAAATAATACGGACGTTTAAATTCACATCATAATTTGCAATGTTATTACAATTTAAATCGAATTCATTTATAAAAAGGTATTTCATTTGTTATTAAATAATACGGACGTTTAAATTTACATCATAATTTGCAATTTTATTACAATTTAAATCGAATTCTGTTCATAAAAAGGTATTTCATTTGTTATTAAATAATACGGACGTTTAAATTCACATCATAATTTGCAATTTTATTACAATTTAAATCGAATTCATTTAGAAAAAGGTATTTCATTTGTTATTAAATAATACGGACGTTTAAATTCACATCATAATTTTCAATTTTATTACAATTTAAATCGCATTCTTTTTATAAAAAAGTATTTCATTTGTTATTAAATAATACGGACGTTAAAATTCACATCATAATTTGCAATTTTATTACAATTTAAATCCAATTCATTTATAAAAAGGTATTTCATTTGTTATTAAATAATACGGACGTTGAAATTCACATCATAATTTGCAATTTTATGACAATTCAAATCGAATTCTTTTCATAAAAAGGTATTTCATTTGTTATTAAATAATACTGACGTTTAAATTCACATAATAATTTGCAATTTTATAACAATTTAAATCGAATTAATTTATAAAAAGGTATTTCATTTGTTATTAAATACTACGGACGTTTTAATTCACATCATAATTTGCCATTTTATTACAATTTAAATCGAATTCATTTAGAAAAAGGTATTTCATTTGTTATTAAATAATACGGACGTTTAAATTCACATCATAATTTGCAATTTTATTACAATTTAAATCGAATTTATTTAGAAAAAGGTATTTCATTTGTTATTAAATAATACGGACGTTTAAATTCACATCATAATTGGCAGTTTTATTACAATTTAAATCGAATTCATTTAGAAACAGGTATTTCATTTGTTATTAAATAATACGGACGTTAAAATTTACATCATAATTTGCAATTTTATTACAATTTAAATCGAATTCATGTAGAAAAAGGTATTTCATTTGATATTAAATAATACGGACGTTTAAATTCACATCATAATTAGCAATTTTATTACAATTTAAATCGAATTCTTTTCATAAAAAGGTATTTCATTTGTTATTAAATAATACGGACGTTTAAATTCCCATCATAATTTGCAATTTTATTACAATTTAAATCGAATTCATTTATAAAAAGGTATTTAATTTGTTATTAAATAATACGGACGTTTAAATTCACATCATAATTTGCAATTTTATTACAATTTAAATCGAATTCTTTTCATAAAAAGATATTTCATTTGTTATTAAATAATACGGACGTTTAAATTCACATCATAATTTGCAATTTTATTACAATTTAAATCGAATTCATTCATAAAAAGGTATTTCATTTGTTATTAAATAATACGGACGTTTAAATTCACATCATAATTTGCAATTTTATTACAATTTAAATCGAATTAAGTCAGAAAAAGGTATTTCATTTGTTATTAAATAATACTGACGTTTAAATTCACATAATAATTTGCAATGTTATTACAATTTAAATCGAATTCATTTATAAAAAGGTATTTCATTTGTTATTAAATACTACGGACGTTTTAATTCACATCATAATTTGCAATTTTATTACAATTTAAATCGAATTCATTTAGAAAAAGGTATTTCATTTGTTATTAAATAATACGGACGTTTAAATTCACATCATAATTTGCAATTTTATTACAATTTAAATCGCATTCTTTTTATAAACAGGTATTTCATTTGTTATTAAATAATACGGACGTTTAAATTCACATCATAATTTGCAATTTTATTACAATTTAAATCGAATTTATTTATAAAAAGGTATTTCATTTGTTATTAAATAATACGGACGTTTAAATTCACATCATAATTGGCAGTTTTATTACAATTTAAATCGAATTCATTTAGAAACAGGTATTTCATTTGTTATTAAATAATACGGACGTTAAAATTTACATCATAATTTGCAATTTTATTACAATTTAAATCGAATTCATGTAGAAAAAGGTATTTCATTTGATATTAAATAATACGGACGTTTAAATTCACATCATAATTAGCAATTTTATTACAATTTAAATCGAATTCTTTTCATAAAAAGGTATTTCATTTGTTATTAAATAATACGGACGTTTAAATTCCCATCATAATTTGCAATTTTATTACAATTTAAATCGAATTCATTTATAAAAAGGTATTTAATTTGTTATTAAATAATACGGACGTTTAAATTCACATCATAATTTGCAATTTTATTACAATTTAAATCGAATTCTTTTCATAAAAAGATATTTCATTTGTTATTAAATAATACGGACGTTTAAATTCACATCATAATTTGCAATTTTATTACAATTTAAATCGAATTCATTCATAAAAAGGTATTTCATTTGTTATTAAATAATACGGACGTTTAAATTCACATCATAATTTGCAATTTTATTACAATTTAAATCGAATTAAGTCAGAAAAAGGTATTTCATTTGTTATTAAATAATACTGACGTTTAAATTCACATAATAATTTGCAATGTTATTACAATTTAAATCGAATTCATTTATAAAAAGGTATTTCATTTGTTATTAAATACTACGGACGTTTTAATTCACATCATAATTTGCAATTTTATTACAATTTAAATCGAATTCATTTAGAAAAAGGTATTTCATTTGTTATTAAATAATACGGACGTTTAAATTCACATCATAATTTGCAATTTTATTACAATTTAAATCGCATTCTTTTTATAAACAGGTATTTCATTTGTTATTAAATAATACGGACGTTTAAATTCACATCATAATTTGCAATTTTATTACAATTTAAATCGAATTTATTTATAAAAAGGTATTTTATTTGTTATTAAATAATACGGACGTTTAAATTCACATCATAATTTGCAATTTTATTACAATTTAAATCGAATTCTTTTCATAAAAAGGTATTTCATTTGTTATTAAATAATACGGACGTTTAAATTCACATCATAATTTGCAATTTTATTACAATTTAAATCGAATTCATTCATAAAAAGGTATTTCATTTGTTATTAAACAATACGGACGTTTAAATTCACATCATAATTTGCAATTTTATTACAATTTAAATCGAATTATGTCAGAAAAAGGTATTTCATTTGTTATTAAATAATACTGACGTTTAAATTCACATAATAATTTTCAATGTTATTACAATTTAAATCGAATTCATTTATAAAAAGGTATTTCATTTGTTATTAAATACTACGGACGTTTTAATTCACATCATAATTTGCCATTTTATTACAATTTAAATCGAATTCATTTAGAAAAAGGTATTTCATTTGTTATTAAATAATACGGACGTTTAAATTAACATCATAATTGTACATTTTTATTACAATTTAAATCGAATTTATTTAGAAAAAGCTATTTAATTTGGTATTAAATAATACGGACGTTTACATTCACATGATAATTTTGAATTTTATTAAAATTTAAACCGAATTCATTTAGAAAAATGTAATTCATTTGTTATTAAATAATACTGACGTTTAAATTCACATCATAATTTGCAATTTTATTACAATTGGAATCGAATTCATTTAGAAAAATGTAGTTCATTTGTTATTTAATAATACGGACGTTTAAATTCACATCATAATTTGCCATTTTATTACAATTAAAATCGAATTCTTTTCATGAAAAGGTATTTCATTTGTTATTAAATAATACGGACGTTTAAATTCACATCATAATTTGCAATTTTATTACAATTTAAATCGAATTCATTTAGAAAAAGGTATTTCATTTGTTATTAAATAATACGGACGTTTGAATTCACATCACAATTAACAATTTTATTACAATTTAAATCGAATTCCTTTAGAAAAATGTATTTCATTTGTTATTTAATAATACGGACGTTTAAATTCACATCATAATTTGCAATGTTATTACAATTTAAATCGAATTCATTTATAAAAAGGTATTTCATTTGTTATTAAATAATACGGACGTTTAAATTTACATCATAATTTGCAATTTTATTACAATTTAAATCGAATTCTTTTCATAAAAAGGTATTTCATTTGTTATTAAATAATACGGACGTCTAAATTCACATCATAATTTGCAATTTTATTACAATTTAAATCGAATTTATTTATAAAACGGTATTTCATTTGTTATTACATACTACGGACGTTTAAATTCACATCATAATTTGCAATTTTATTACAATTTAAATCGAATTCATTTAGAAAAAGGTATTTCATTTGTTATTAAATAATACGGACGTTTAAATTCACATCATAATTTGCAATTTTATTACAATTTAAATCGCATTCTTTTTATAAATAGGTATTTCATTTGTTATTAAATAATACGGACGTTTAAATTCACATCATAATTTGCAATTTTATTACAATTTAAATCCAATTCATTTATAAAAAAGTATTTCATTTGTTATTAAATAATACGGACGTTGAAATTCACATCATAATTTGCAATTTCATGACAATTTAAATCGAATTCTTTTCATAAAAAGGTATTTCATTTGTTATTAAATAATACGGACGTTTTAATTCACATCATAATTTGCCATTTTATTAAAATTTAAATCGAATTCATTCAGAAAAAGGTATTTCATTTGTTATTAAATAATACAGACGTTAAAATTAACCTCATAATTGTCAATTTTATTACAATTTAAATCGAATTCATTTAGAAACAGGTATTTCATGTGTTATTAAATAATACGGACGTTTAAATTCACATCATAATTGGCAATGTCATTACAATTTAAATCGAATTTATTTAGAAAAAAAAGTATTTCATTTGTTATTAAATAATACGAACGTTTAAATTCACATCATAATTTGCAATTTTATGACAATTTAAATCGAATTCATTAAGAAAAAGGATTTAATTTGTTATTAAATAATACGGACGTTTAAATTCACATAACAATTTGCAATTTTATTACAATTTAAATCGAATTCATTTAGAAAAATGTATTTCATTTGTTGTTTAATAATACGGATGTTTAAATTCACATCATAATTTGCAATTTTATTACAATTTAAATCGAATTCATTTATAAAAAGGTATTTCATTTGTTATTAAATAATACGGACGTTTAAATTTACATCATAATTTGCAATTTTTTTACAATTTAAATCAAATTCTTTTTATAAAAAGGTATTTCATTTGTTATTAAATAATACGGACGTTTAAATTAACATAATAATTTGCAATTTTATAACAATTTAAATCGAATTCCTTTATAAAAAGGTATTTCATTTGTTATTAAATAATACGGACGTTTAAATTCCATCATAATTTGCACTTTTATTATAATTTACATCAAATTAATAAATAAGGAGGTATTTCATTTGTTATTAAATACTACGGACGTTTAAATTCACATGATAATTTGCAATTTTATTACAATTTAAATCGAATTCATTTAGAAAAATGTAGTTAATTTGTTATTTAATAATACGGACGTTTAAATTCACATCATAATTTGCCATTTAATTACAATTTAAATCGAATTCTTTTCATAAAAAGGTATTTGATTTGTTATTAAATAATACGGACGTTTAAATTTCCATCATAATTTGCAATTTTATTACAATTTAAATCGAATTCATTTAGAAAAAGGTATTTCATTTGTTATTAAATAATACAGACGTTTGAATTCACATCACAATGGTCAATTTTATTACAATTTAAATCGAATTCCTTTAGAAAAATGTATTTCATTTGTTATTTAATAATACGGACGTTTAAATTCACATCATAATTTGCAATGTTATTACAATTTAAATCGAATTCATTTATAAAAAAGGTATTTCATTTGTTATTAAATAATACGGACGTTTAAATTTACATCATAATTTGCAATTTTATTACAATTTATATCGAATTCTTTTCATAAAAAGTATTTCATTTGTTATTAAATAATACGGACATTTAAATTCACATCATAATTTGCAATTTTATTACAATTTAAATCGAATTCATTTAGAAAAAAGTATTTCATTTGTTATTAAATAATACGGACGTTTGAATTCACATCACAATTAACAATTTTATTACAATTTAAATCGAATTCCTTTAGAAAAATGTATTTGATTTGTTATTTAATAATACGGACGTTTAAATTCACATCATAATTTGCAATGTTATTACAATTTAAATCGAATTCATTTATAAAAAGGTATTTCATTTGTTATTAAATAATACGGACGTTTAAATTTACATCATAATTTGCAATTTTATTACAATTTAAATCGAATTCTTTTCATAAAAAGGTATTTCATTTGTTATTAAATAATACGGACGTTTAAATTCACATCATAATTTGCAATTTTATTACAATTTAAATCGAATTTATTTATAAAACGGTATTTCATTTGGTATTACATACTACGGACGTTTAAATTCACATCATAATTTGCAATTTTATTACAATTTAAATCGAATTCATTTAGAAAAAGGTATTTCATTTGTTATTAAATAATACGGACGTTTAAATTCACATCATAATTTGCAATTTTATTACAATTTAAATCGCATTCTTTTTATAAAAAGGTATTTCATTTGTTATTAAATAATACGGACGTTTAAATTCACATCATAATTTGCAATTTTATTACAATTTAAATCCAATTCATTTATAAAAAGGTATTTCATTTGTGTTTAAATAATACGGACGTTGAAATTCACATCATAATTTGCAATTTTATGACAATTTAAATCGAATTCTTTTCATAAAAAGGTATTTCATTTGTTATTAAATAATACGGACGTTTTAATTCACATCATAATTTGCCATTTTATTAAAATTTAAATCGAATTCATTCAGAAAAAGGTATTTCATTTGTTATTAAATAATACAGACGTTTAAATTAACATCATAATTGTCAATTTTATTACAATTTAAATCGAATTCCTTATAAAAAGGTATTTCATTTGTTATTAAATAATACGGACGTTTAAATGCACAACACAATTTGCAATTTTATTACAATTCAAATCGAATTCATTTATAAAAAGGTATTTCATTTGTTATTAAATAATACGGACGTTTAAATTCACATCATAATTTGCAAAGTTATTACAATTTGAATCGAATTGATTTAGAAAAAGGTATTTGATTTGTTATTAAATAATACGGACGTTTAAATTCACATCATAATTTGCAATTTTATAACAATTTAAATCAAATTCATTTAGAAAAAGGTATTTCATTTGGTGTTAAATTATACGGACGTTTTAATTCCATCATAATTTGCACTTTTATTACAATTTAAATCGAATTAATAAATAAGGAAGTATTTCATTTGTTATTAAATAATACGGACGTTTAAATTCACATCATAATTTGCAATTTAATTACAATTTAAATCGAATTCTTTTTATAAAAAGGTATTTCATTTGTTATTACATAATACGGACGTTTAAATGCACATCATAATTTACCATTTTTTTCCCCATATTTAAATCGAATTCCTTTAGAAATAGGTATTTGATTTGTTATTAAATAATACGGACGTTTAAATTCACATCATAATTTGCAAGGTTATTACAATTTGAATCGAATTCATTTATAAAAAGGTATTTCATTTGTTATTAAATAGTACGGACGTTTAAATTCACATAATAATTTACAATTTTATTACAAATTAAATCGAATTCTTTTAATAAAAAGGTATTTAATTTGTTATTAAATAATACGGACGTTTAAATTCACATCATAATTTGCAATTTTATTACAATTTAAATCGAATTTATTTATAAAAAGGTATTTCATTTGTTATTTAATAATACGGACTTTTAAATTCACATCATAATTTGCAATTTTATTACAATTAAAATCGAATTCATTAAGAAAAAATATTTCATTTGTTATTTTATTATACGGACGTTTAAATTCACATCACAATTTTCAATTTTATTACATTTTCAATCGAATTCATTTATAAAAAGGTATTTCATTTGTTATTTAATAATACGTACGTTTAAATTCACATCATAATTTGCAAAGTTATTACAATTTTAATCGAATTCATTTATAAAAAGGTATTTCATTTGTTATTAAATAATACGGACGTTAAAATTCACATCATAATTTGCAATTTTATTACAATTTAAATCGAATTCATTTATAAAAAAGGTATTTTCTTGTTATTAAATAATACGGACGTTTAAATTCACATCATAATTTGCAATTTTATTACAATTTAAATCGATTTCATTTATAAAAAGGTATTTGGTTTGTTATTAAATAATACGGACGTTTAAATTCACATCATAACTTGCAATATTATTACAATTTAAATCGAATTCATTATAAAAAGGTATTTCATTTGTTATTAAATAATACCGACGTTTTAATGCACAACACAATTTGCAATTTTATTACAATTTAAATCGAATTCATTTATAAAAAGGTATTTCATTTGTTATTAAATAATACGGACGTTTAAATTCACATCATAATTTGCAATTTTATTACAATTTAAATCGAATTGATTAAGAAAAAGGTATTTCACTTGTTATTTTATAATACGGACGTTTAAATTCACATCACAATTTTCAATTTTATTACATTTTCAATCGAATTCATTTATAAAAAGGTATTTCATTTGTTATTTAATAATACGTACGTTTAAATTCACATCATAATTTGCAAAGTTATTACAATTTTAATCGAATTCATTTATAAAAAGGTATTTCATTTGTTATTAAATAATACGGACGTTAAAACTCACAACACAATTTGCAATTTTATTACAATTTAAATCGAATTCATTTATAAAAAGGTATTTCATTTGTTATTAAATAATACGGACGTTTGAATTGACATCATAATTTGACAATTTTATTACAATTTAAATCGAATTCCTTTAGAAAAATGTATTTCATTTGTTATTTTATAATACGGACGTTTAAATTGACATCATGATTTGCAATGTTATTACAATTTAAATCGAATTCATTAAGAAAAAGGTATTTCATTTGTTATTAAATTATATGGACGTTTAAATTCACATAATAATTTGGAATTTTATTACAATTTAAATCGAATTCATTTAGAAAACGGTATTTCATTTGTTATAAAATAATACGGACGTGTATTCACATCATAATTTGCAATTTTATTACAATTTAAATCGAATTCATTACGAAAAAGGTATTTCATTTGTTATTAAATAATATGGACGTTTAAATTCACATCATAATTTGGAATTTTATTACAATTTAAATCGAATTCATTTAGAAAAAAGTATTTCATTTGTTATTAAATAATACGGACTTTTAAATTCACATCATAATTTGCAGTTTTATTACAAGTTAAATCGAATTGATTAATAAAAAGTTAGTTCATCTGCTCTTAAATAATACGGACGTTTAAATTCAAATCATAATTTGCAATTTTATTACAATTAAAATCGAATTCATTTTACAAAAACGGATTTAAATTGTTATTAAATAATACGGACGTTTAAATTCACATCATAATTTGCAATGTTATTACAATTTAAATCGAATTCATTTATAAAAAGGTATTTCATTTGTTATTAAATAATACGGACGTTTAAATTCACATCATAATTTGCAATTTTATTACAATTAAAATCGAATTCATTTATAAAAAGGTATTTCATTTGTTATTAAATAATACGGACGTTTAAATTCACATCATAATTTGCAATTTTATTACAATTTAAATCGAATTCATTTATAAAAAGGTATTTCATTTGTTATTAAATAATACGGAAGTTTGAATTCACATCATAATTTGCAATTTTATCACAATTTAAATCGAATTCATTTAGAAAAAGGTATTTAATTTGTTATTAAATAATACGGACGTTTAAATTGACATAATAATTTGACAATTTTATTACAATTTCAATCGAATTCATTTAGAAAAGGGTATTTTCATTGTTATTAAATTATACGGACGTTTAAATCCATATCATAATTTGCAATTTTATTACAATTAAAATCGAATTCATTTAGAAAAAGGTATTTCATTTGTTATTAAATAATACGGACGTTAAAATTCACATGACGATTTGCAATTTTATTACAATTTAAATCGAATTCATTTAGAAAAAGGTATTTCATTTGTTATTTAATAATACGGACGTTTTAATTCACATCAGAATTTGCAAAGTTATTACAATTAAAATCGAATTCATTTATAAAAAGGTATTTCATTTTTATTAAATAATACGGACGTTTTAATTCACATCAGAATTTGCAATTTTATTACAATTTAAATCGAATTGATTTAGTAAAGGGTATTTCATTTGTTATTAAATAATACGGAGGTTTAAATTCACATCACAATTTTCAATTTTATTACATTTTAAATCGAATTCATTCAGAAAAAGGTATTTCATTTGTAATTTAATAATACGTACGTTTAAATTCACATCATAATTTGCAAAGTTGTTACAATTTTAATCGAATTCTTTTAGAAAAAGGTATTTCATTTGTTATTAAATAATACGGACGTTTAAATTCACATCATAATTTGCAATTTTATTACAATTTACATCGAATTCATTTATAAAAAGGTATTTCATTTGTTATTAAATAATACGGACGTTTCAATTCACATCATAATTTACAATTTAATCACAATTAAAATCGAATTCATTTAGAAAAAGGTATTTCATTTGTTATTAAATAATACGGACGTTAAAATTCACATCATAATTTGCAATTTTATTACAATTTAAATCGAATTCATTTTGAAAAAGGTATTTAATTTGTTATTAAATAATACGGACGTTTAAATTGACATCATAATTTGCAATTTTATTACAATTAAAATCGAATTCATTTAGAGAAAGGTATTTCATTTGTTATTAAATAATACGGACGTTAAAATTCACATCATAATTTGCAATTTTATCACAATTTAAATCGAATTCATTTAGAAAAAGGTATTTAATTTGTTATTAAATAATACGGACGTTTTAATTGACATCATAATTTGCAATTTTATTACAATTTAAATCAGATTCATTTAGAGAAAGGTATTTCATTTGTTATTAAATAATACGGACGTTTAAATTCACATCATAATTTGCAAAGTTATTACAATTTAAATCGAATTGATTTAGAAAAAGGTATTTCATTTGTTATAAAATAATACGGACCTTTAAATTCACATCACAATTTTCAATTTTATTACATTTTCAATCGAATTCATTTAGAAAAAGGTATGTCATTTGTAATTTTATACTACGTACGTTTAAATTCACATCATAATTGGCAAAGTTATTACAATTTTAATCGAATTCATTTATAAAAATGTATTTCATTTGTTATTTAATAATACGGATGTTTAAATTCACATCATAATTTGCAATTTTATCAAAATTTAAATCGAATTCATTTAGAAAAAGGTATTTAATTTGTTATTAAATAATACGGACGTTTAAATTGACATCATAATTTGCAATTTTATTACAATTAAAATCGAATTCGTTTAGAAAAAGTTATTTCCATTGTTATTAAATTATACGGACGTTTAAATTCACATCATAATTGGCAATTTTATTACAATTTAAATCGAATTCATTTAGAAAAAGGTATTTCATTTGTTATTAAATAATACGGACGTTAAAATTCACATCATAATTTGCAATTTAATTACAATTAAATCGAATTCATTTAGAAAAAGGTATTTCATTTGTTATTAAATAATACGGACGTTTAAATTCACATCACAATTTGCAATTTTATTACAATTTAAATCGAATTAATTAAGAAAAAGGTATTTCCATTGTTATTAAATTATACGGACGTTTAAATTAATATCATAATTGGCAATTTTATTACAATTTAAATCGAATTCATTCATAAAAAGGTATTTCATTTGTTAATAAATAATACGGACGTTAGAATTCACATCATAATTTGCAATTTTATGACAATTTAAATCGAATTCATTTAGAAAAAGGTATTTCATTTGTTATTAAATATTACGGACGTTTACCCTCACATCATAATTTTCAATTTTATTACCATTTTAATCGAATTCATTTTTAATAAGGTATTTCCGTTTTTATTAAATAATACGGACGTTTAAATTCGCATCATCATTTGCAATTTTATTACAATTTAAATCGAATTCATTTAGAGAAAGGTATTTCATTTGTTATTAAATAATACGGACGTTTAAATTCACATCATAATTTGCAAAGTTATTACAATTTAAATCGAATTGATTTAGAAAAAGGTATTTCATTTGTTATAAAATAATACGGACCTTTAAATTCACATCACAATTTTCAATTTTATTACATTTTCAATCGAATTCATTTAGAAAAAGGTATGTCATTTGTAATTTTATACTACGTACGTTTAAATTCACATCATAATTGGCAAAGTTATTACAATTTTAATCGAATTCATTTATAAAAATGTATTTCATTTGTTATTTAATAATACGGATGTTTAAATTCACATCATAATTTGCAATGTTATTACAATTTAAATCGAATTCATTTATAAAAAGGTATTTCATTTGTTATTAAATAATACGGACGTTGAAATTTACATCATAATTTGCAATTTTATTACAATTTAAATCGAATTCTTTTTATAAAAAGGTATTTCATTTGTTATTAAATAATACGGACGTTTAAATTAACATCATAATTTGCAATTTAATTACAATTTAAATCGAATTCATTTATAAAAAGGTATTTCATTTGTTATTAAATAATACGGACGTTTAAATTCCATCATAATTTGCACTTTTATAACAATTTAAATCAAATTAATAAATAAGGAGGTATTTAATTTGTTATTAAATAATACGGACGTTAAAATTCACATCATAATTTTCAATTTTATTACAATTTAAATCGAATTATTTTTATAAAAAGGTATTTCATTTGTTATTAAATAATACTGACGTTTAAATTCACATCATAATTTGCAATTTTATTACAATTTAAATCGAATTCATTTATAAAAAGGTATTTCATTTGTGATTAAATACTACGGACGTTTAAATTCACATGATAATTTTCAATTTTATTACAATTTAAATCGAATTCATTTAGAAAAATGTAGTTCATTTGTTATTTAATAATACGGACGTTTAAATTCACATCATAATTTGCAATTTTATTACAATTTAAATTGAATTCATTTATCAAAAGGTATTTCATTTGTTATTAAATAATACGGACGTTTACATTCACATCATAAGTTGCAATTTTATTACAATTTAAATCGAATTCTTTTCATACACAGGTATTTCATTTGTTATTAAATGATACGGACGTTAAAATTCGCATCATAATTTGCGATTTTATTACAATTTAAATCGAATTCATTTAGAAACAGGTATTTCATTTGTTATTAAATAATACGGACGTTTAAATTGACATCATAAGTTGACAATTTTATTACAATTTAAATCGAAGTCCTTTAGAAAAATGTATTTCATTTGTTATTTAATAATACGGACGTTTAAATTCACATCATGATTTGCAATGTTATTACAATTTAAATCGAATTCATTAATAAAAAGGTATTTAATTTGTTATTAAATAATACGGACGTTTTAATTTACATCATAATTTGCAATTTTATCACAATTAAAATCGAATTCATTTATAAAAAGGTATTTCATTTGTTATTAAATAATACGGACGTTGAAATTTACATCATAATTTGCAATTTTATTACAATTTAAATCGAATTCTTTTTATAAAAAGGTATTTCATTTGTTATTAAATAATACGGACGTTTAAATTAACATCATAATTTGCAATTTTATTACAATGTAAATCGAATTCATTTATAAAAAGGTATTTCATTTGTTATTAAATAATACGGACGTTTACATTCCATCAGAATTTGCACTTTTATTACAATTTAAATCAAATTAATAAATAAGGAGGTATTTAATTTGTTATTAAATAATACGGACGTTAAAATTCACATCATAATTTGCAATTTTATTACAATTTAAATCGAATTCTTTTCATAAAAAGGTATTTCATTTGTTATTAAATAATACTGACGTTTAAATTCACATCATAATTTGCAATTTTATTACAATTTAAATCGAATTCATTTATAAAAAGGTATTTCATTTGTTATTAAATACTACGGACGTTTAAATTCACATGATAATTTTCAATTTTATTACAATTTAAATCGAATTCATTTAGAAAAATGTAGTTCATTTGTTATTTAATAATACGGACGTTTAAATTCACATCATAATTTGCAATGTTATTACAATTTAAATCGAATTCATTTATCAAAAGGTATTTCATTTGTTATTAAATAATACGGACGTTTACATTCACATCATAATTTGCGATTTTATTACAATTTAAATCGAATTCATTTAGAAACAGGTATTTCATTTGTTATTAAATAATACGGACGTTTAAATTGACATCATAATTTGACAATTTTATTACAATTTAAATCGAATTCCTTTAGAAAAATGTATTTCATTTGTTATTTAATAATACGGACGTTTAAATTCACATCATGATTTGCAATGTTATTACAATTTAAATCGAATTCATTAATAAAAAGGTATTTAATTTGTTATTAAATAATACGGACGTTTTAATTTACATCATAATTTGCAATTTTATCACAATTAAAATCGAATTTATTTAGAAAAAGGTATTTCATTTGTTATAAAATAATACGGACGTGTAAATTCACATCATAATTTGCAATTTTATTACAATTTAAATCGAATTCATTAAGAAAAAGGTATTTCATTTTTTAGTAAATTATATGGACGTTTAAATTCACATCATAATTTGGAATTTTATAACAATTTAAATCGAATTCATTTAGAAAAAGGTATTTCATTTGTTATTAAATAATACGGACTTTTAAATTCACATCATAATTGACAGTTTTATTACAATTCAAATCGAATTGATTAATAAAAAGGTAGTTCATTTGCTCTTAAATAATACGGACGTTAAAATTCAAATCATAATTTGCAATTTTATTACAATTAAAATCGAATTCATTTTACAAAAAGGGATTTCAATTGTTATTAAATAATACGGACGTTAAAATTCACATCATAATTTGCAATTTTATTACAATTTAAATTGAATTCATTTATAAAAAGGTATTTCATTTGTTATTAAATAATACGGACGTTTAAATTCACATCATAATTTGCAATTTTATTACAATTTAAATCGAATTCATTTAGAAAAAGGTATTTCATTTGTTATTAAATAATACGGAAGTTTGAATTCACATCATAATTTGCAATTTTATAACAATTTAAATCGAATTCATTTAGAAAAAGATATTTAATTTGTAATCAAATAATACGGACGTTTAAATTGACATCATAATTTGACAATTTTATTACAATTTAAATCGAATTCATTTAGAAAAAGGTATTTTCATTGTTATTAAATTATACGGACGTTTAAATCCATATCATAATTTGGAATTTTATTACAATTTAAATCGAATTCATTACGAAAAAGGTATTTCATTTGTTATTAAATAATATGAACGTTTAAATTCACATCATAATTTGGAATTTTATTACAATTTAAATCGAATTCATTTAGAAAAAGGTATTTTCATTGTTATTAAATAATACGGACGTTTAAATTCACATCATAATTTGCAATTTTATTACAATTTAAATCGAATTCATTTATAAAAAGGTATTTCATTTGTTATTAAATAATACGGACGTTAAAATTCACATCATAATTTGCAATTTTATTACAATTTAAATCGAATCCATTTAGAAAAAAGTATTTCATTTGTTATTAAATAATACGGACGTTTAAATTCACATGACGATTTGCAATTTTATTACAATTTAAATCGAATTCATTAAGAAAAAAGTATTTCATTTGTTATTTAATAATACGGACGTTTTAATTCACATCAGAATTTGCAAAGTTATTACAATTAAAATCGAATTCATTTATAAAAAGGTATTTCATTTTTATTAAATAATACGGACGTTTTAATTCACATAATAATTTACAAAGTTGTTACAATTTTAATCGAATTCATTTATAAAAAAGGTATTTCATTTGATATTAAATAATACGGAAGTTTGAATTCACATCATAATTTGCAATTTTATCACAATTTATATCGAATTCATTTAGAAAAAGGTATTTAATTTGTTATTAAATAATACAGACGTTTAAATTGACATCATAATTTGCAATTTTCTTACAATTTAAATCGAATTCATTTAGAAAAAGGTATTTCCATTGTTATTAAATTATACGGACGTTTAAATTCATATCATAATTTGCAATTTAATTACAATTTAAATCGAATTCATTCATAAAAAGGTATTTCATTTGTTATTAAATAATACGGACGTAAAAATTCACATAATAATTAGCAATTTTCTTACAATTTAAATCGAATTCATTCAGAAAAAGGTATTTCATTTGTTATTTAATAATACGGACGTTTTAATTCACATCAGAATTTGCAAAGTTATTACAATTAAAATCGAATTCATTTATAAAAAGGTATTTCATTTTTATTAAATAATACGGACGTTTTAATTAACATCATAATTTGCAATTTTATTACAATTTAAATCGAATTCATTTAGAAAAATGTATTTCATTTGTTATTAAATAATACGGAAGTTTGAATTCACATCATAATTTGCAATTTTATCACAATCTAAATCGAATTCATTTAGAAAAAGGTATTTAATTTGTTATTAAATAATACGGACGTTTTAATTGACATCATAATTTGACAATTTTATTACAATTTAAATCGAATTCATTTAGAAACAGGTATTTTCATTGTTATTAAATTATACGGACGTTTAAATCCATATAATAATTTGCAATTTTATTACAATTTAAATCGAATTCATTCATAAAAAGGTATTTCATTAGTTATTAAATAATACGGACGTTAAAATTCACATCATAATTTGCAATTTTATTACAATTTAAATCGCAGTCATTTATAAAGAGGTTTTTCTTTTGTTATTAAATAATACGGACTTTTAAATTCACATCATAATTTGCAGTTTTATTACAATTTAAATCGAATTTATTTATAAAAAGGTAGTTCATTTGCTCTTAAATAATACGGACGTTTAAATTCAAATCATAATTTGCAATTTTATTACAATTAAAATCTAATTCATTTTACAAAAAGGGATTTCATTTGTTATTAAATAATACGGACGTTTAAATTAACATTATAATTTGCAATTTAATTACAATTTAAATCGAATTCATTTATAAAAATGTATTTCATTTGTTATTAAATAATACGGACGTTTAAATTCCATCATAATTTGCACTTTTATAACAATTTAAATCAAATTAATAAATAAGGAGGTATTTAATTTGTTATTAAATAATACGGACGTTTAAATTCACATCATAATTTGCAATTTTATTACAATTTAAATCGAATTATTTTTATAAAAAGGTATTTCATTTGTTATTAAATAATACTGACGTTTAAATTCACATCATAATTTGCAATTTTATTACAATTTAAATCGAATTCATTTATAAAAAGGTATTTCATTTGTGATTAAATACTACGGACGTTTAAATTCACATGATAATTTTCAATTTTATTACAATTGAAATCGAATTCATTTAGAAAAATGTAGTTCATTTGTTATTTAATAATACGGACGTTTAAATTCACATCATAATTTGCAATTTTATTACAATTTAAATCGCATTCATTTATCAAAAGGTATTTCATTTGTTATTAAATAATACGGACGTTTACATTCACATCATAAGTTGCAATTTTATTACAATTTAAATCGAATTCTTTTCATAAAAAGGTATTTCATTTGTTATTAAATGATACGGACGTAAAAATTCACATAATAATTAGCAATTTTCTTACAATTTAAATCGAATTCATTCAGAAAAAGGTATTTCATTTGTTATTTAATAATACGGACGTTTTAATTCACATCAGAATTTGCAAAGTTATTACAATTAAAATCGAATTCATTTATAAAAAGGTATTTCAGTTTTATTAAATAATACGGACGTTTTAATTCACATCATAATTTGCAATTTTATTACAATTTAAATCGAATTCATTTAGAAAAATGTATTTCATTTGTTATTAAATAATACGGAAGTTTGAATTCACATCATAATTTGCAATTTTATCACAATCTAAATCGAATTCATTTAGAAAAAGGTATTTAATTTGTTATTAAATAATACGGACGTTTTAATTGACATCATAATTTCGCCAATTTTATTACAATTTAAATCGAATTCATTTAGAAACAGGTATTTTCATTGTTATTAAATTATACGGACGTTTAAATCCATATAATAATTTGCAATTTTATTACAATTTAAATCGAATTCATTCATAAAAAGGTATTTCATTAGTTATTAAATAATACGGACGTTAAAATTCACATCATAATTTGCAATTTTATTACAATTTAAATCGCAGTCATTTATAAAGAGGTTTTTCTTTTGTTATTAAATAATACGGACTTTTAAATTCACATCATAATTTGCAGTTTTATTACAATTTAAATCGAATTTATTTATAAAAAGGTAGTTCATTTGCTCTTAAATAATACGGACGTTTAAATTCAAATCATAATTTGCAATTTTATTACAATTAAAATCTAATTCATTTTACAAAAAGGGATTTCATTTGTTATTAAATAATACGGACGTTTAAATTCACATCATAATTTGCAATGTTATTACAATTTAAATCGAATTCATTTATTAAAAAGGTATTTCATTTGTTATTAAATAATACGGACGTTAAAATTCACATCATAATTTGCAATTTTATTACAATTTAAATCGAATTCATTTATAAAAAGGTATTTCATTTGTTATTAAAAAATACGGACGTTTAAATTCACATCATAATTTGCAATTTTATTACAATTTAAATCGAATTCATTTAGAAAAAGGTATTTTATTTGTTATTAAATAATACGGAAGTTTGAATTCACATCATAATTTGCAATTTGATTACAATTTAAATCGAATTCTTTTTATAAAAAGGTATTTCATTTGTTATTAAATAATACGGACGTTTAAATTAACATTATAATTTGCAATTTAATTACAATTTAAATCGAATTCATTTATAAAAAGGTATTTCATTTGTTATTAAATAATACGGACGTTTAAATTCCATCATAATTTGCACTTTTATAACAATTTAAATCAAATTAATAAATAAGGAGGTATTTAATTTGTTATTAAATAATACGGACGTTAAAATTCACATCATAATTTGCAATTTTATTACAATTTAAATCGAATTATTTTTATAAAAAGGTATTTCATTTGTTATAAATAATACTGACGTTTAAATTCACATCATAATTTGCAATTTTATTACAATTTAAATCGAATTCATTTATAAAAAGGTATTTCATTTGTGATTAAATACTACGGACGTTTAAATTCACATGATAATTTTCAATTTTATTACAATTTAAATCGAATTCATTTAGAAAAATGTAGTTCATTTGTTATTTAATAATACGGACGTTTAAATTCACATCATAATTTGCAATTTTATTACAATTTAAATCGCATTCATTTATCAAAAGGTATTTCATTTGTTATTAAATAATACGGACGTTTACATTCACATCATAAGTTGCAATTTTATTACAATTTAAATCGAATTCTTTTCATAAAAAGGTATTTCATTTGTTATTAAATGATACGGACGTTTAAATTCACATCATAATTTGCGATTTTATTACAATTTAAATCGAATTCATTTAGAAACAGGTATTTCATTTGTTATTAAATAATACGGACGTTTAAATTGACATCATAATTTGACAATTTTATTACAATTTAAAACGAATTCCTTTAGAAAAATGTATTTCATTTGTTATTTAATAATACGGACGTTTAAATTCACATCATGATTTGCAATGTTATTACAATTTAAATCGAATTCATTAATAAAAAGGTATTTAATTTGTTATTAAATAATACGGACGTTTTAATTTACATCATAATTTGCAATTTTATCACAATTAAAATCGAATTCATTTATAAAAAGGTATTTCATTTGTTATTAAATAATACGGACGTTGAAATTTACATCATAATTTGCAATTTTATTACAATTTAAATCGAATTCTTTTTATAAAAAGGTATTTCATTTGTTATTAAATAATACGGACGTTTAAATTAACATCATAATTTGCAATTTTATTACAATGTAAATCGAATTCATTTATAAAAAGGTATTTCATTTGTTATTAAATAATACGGACGTTTACATTCCATCAGAATTTGCACTTTTATTACAATTTAAATCAAATTAATAAATATGGAGGTATTTAATTTGTTATTAAATAATACGGACGTTAAAATTCACATCATAATTTGCAATTTTATTACAATTTAAATCGAATTCATTAAGAAAAAGGTATTTCATTTGTTAGTAAATTATATGGACGTTTAAATTCACATCATAATTTGGAATTTTATAACAATTTAAATCGAATTCATTTAGAAAAAGGTATTTCATTTCTTATTAAATAATACGGACTTTTAAATTCACATCATAATTGACAGTTTTATTACAATTCAAATCGAATTGATTAATAAAAAGGTAGTTCATTTGCTCTTAAATAATACGGACGTTAAAATTCAAATCATAATTTGCAATTTTATTACAATTAAAATCGAATTCATTTTACAAAAAGGGATTTCAATTGTTATTAAATAATACGGACGTTAAAATTCACATCATAATTTGCAATTTTATTACAATTTAAATTGCATTCATTTATAAAAAGGTATTTCATTTGTTATTAAATAATACGGACGTTTAAATTCACATCATAATTTGCAATTTTATTACAATTTAAATCGAATTCATTTAGAAAAAGGTATTTCATTTGTTATTAAATAATACGGAAGTTTGAATTCACATCATAATTTGCAATTTTATCACAATTTAAATCGAATTCATTTAGAAAAAGATATTTAATTTTTTATTAAATAATACGGACGTTTAAATTGACATCATAATTTTACAATTTTATTACAATTTAAATCGAATTCATTTAGAAAAAGGTATTTTCATTGTTATTAAATTATACGGACGTTTAAATCCATATCATAATTTGGAATTTTATTACAATTTAAATCGAATTCATTACGAAAAAGGTATTTCATTTGTTATTAAATAATATGAACGTTTAAATTCACATCATAATTTGGAATTTTATTACAATTTAAATCGAATTCATTTAGAAACAGGTATTTTCATTGTTATTAAATTATACGGACGTTTAAATCCATATAATAATTTGCAATTTTATTACAATTTAAATCGAATTCATTCATAAAAAGGTATTTCATTAGTTATTAAATAATACGGACGTTAAAATTCACATCATAATTTGCAATTTTATTACAATTTAAATCGCAGTCATTTATAAAGAGGTTTTTCTTTTGTTATTAAATAATACGGACTTTTAAATTCACATCATAATTTGCAGTTTTATTACAATTTAAATCGAATTTATTTATAAAAAGGTAGTTCATTTGCTCTTAAATAATACGGACGTTTAAATTCAAATCATAATTTGCAATTTTATTACAATTAAAATCTAATTCATTTTACAAAAAGGGATTTCATTTGTTATTAAATAATACGGACGTTTAAATTCACATCATAATTTGCAATGTTATTACAATTTAAATCGAATTCATTTATTAAAAAGGTATTTCATTTGTTATTAAATAATACGGACGTTAAAATTCACATCATAATTTGCAATTTTATTACAATTTAAATCGAATTCATTTATAAAAAGGTATTTCATTTGTTATTAAAAAATACGGACGTTTAAATTCACATCATAATTTGCAATTTTATTACAATTTAAATCGAATTCATTTAGAAAAAGGTATTTTATTTGTTATTAAATAATACGGAAGTTTGAATTCACATCATAATTTGCAATTTGATTACAATTTAAATCGAATTCTTTTTATAAAAAGGTATTTCATTTGTTATTAAATAATACGGACGTTTAAATTAACATTATAATTTGCAATTTAATTACAATTTAAATCGAATTCATTTATAAAAAGGTATTTCATTTGTTATTAAATAATACGGACGTTTAAATTCCATCATAATTTGCACTTTTATAACAATTTAAATCAAATTAAATAATAAGGAGGTATTTAATTTGTTATTAAATAATACGGACGTTAAAATTCACATCATAATTTGCAATTTTATTACAATTTAAATCGAATTATTTTTATAAAAAGGTATTTCATTTGTTATAAATAATACTGACGTTTAAATTCACATCATAATTTGCAATTTTATTACAATTTAAATCGAATTCATTTATAAAAAGGTATTTCATTTGTGATTAAATACTACGGACGTTTAAATTCACATGATAATTTTCAATTTTATTACAATTTAAATCGAATTCATTTAGAAAAATGTAGTTCATTTGTTATTTAATAATACGGACGTTTAAATTCACATCATAATTTGCAATTTTATTACAATTTAAATCGCATTCATTTATAAAAAGGTATTTCATTTGTTATTAAATAATACGGACGTTTACATTCACATCATAAGTTGCAATTTTATTACAATTTAAATCGAATTCTTTTCATAAAAAGGTATTTCATTTGTTATTAAATGATACGGACGTTTAAATTCACATCATAATTTGCGATTTTATTACAATTTAAATCGAATTCATTTAGAAACAGGTATTTCATTTGTTATTAAATAATACGGACGTTTACATTGACATCATAATTTGACAATTTTATTACAATTTAAAACGAATTCCTTTAGAAAAATGTATTTCATTTGTTATTTAATAATACGGACGTTTAAATTCACATCATAATTTGCAATTTTATTACAATGTAAATCGAATTCATTTATAAAAAGGTATTTCATTTGTTATTAAATAATACGGACGTTTACATTCCATCAGAATTTGCACTTTTATTACAATTTAAATCAAATTAATAAATATGGAGGTATTTAATTTGTTATTAAATAATACGGACGTTAAAATTCACATCATAATTTGCAATTTTATTACAATTTAAATCGAATTCATTAAGAAAAAGGTATTTCATTTGTTAGTAAATTATATGGACGTTTAAATTCACATCATAATTTGGAATTTTATAACAATTTAAATCGAATTCATTTAGAAAAAGGTATTTCATTTCTTATTAAATAATACGGACTTTTAAATTCACATCATAATTGACAGTTTTATTACAATTCAAATCGAATTGATTAATAAAAAGGTAGTTCATTTGCTCTTAAATAATACGGACGTTAAAATTCAAATCATAATTTGCAATTTTATTACAATTAAAATCGAATTCATTTTACAAAAAGGGATTTCAATTGTTATTAAATAATACGGACGTTAAAATTCACATCATAATTTGCAATTTTATTACAATTTAAATTGCATTCATTTATAAAAAGGTATTTCATTTGTTATTAAATAATACGGACGTTTAAATTCACATCATAATTTGCAATTTTATTACAATTTCAATCGAATTCATTTAGAAAAAGGTATTTCATTTGTTATTAAATAATACGGAAGTTTGAATTCACATCATAATTTGCAATTTTATCACAATTTAAATCGAATTCATTTAGAAAAAGATATTTAATTTTTTATTAAATAATACGGACGTTTAAATTGACATCATAATTTGACAATTTTATTACAATTTAAATCGAATTCATTTAGAAAAAGGTATTTTCATTGTTATTAAATTATACGGACGTTTAAATCCATATCATAATTTGGAATTTTATTACAATTTAAATCGAATTCATTACGAAAAAGGTATTTCATTTGTTATTAAATAATATGAACGTTTAAATTCACATCATAATTTGGAATTTTATTACAATTTAAATCGAATTCATTTAGAAAAAGGTATTTTCATTGTTATTAAATAATACGGACGTTTAAATTCACATCATAATTTGCAATTTTATTACAATTTTAATCGAATTCATTTATAAAAAGGTATTTCATTTGTTATTAAATAATACGGACGTTAAAATTCACATCATGATTTGCAATTTTATTACAATTTAAATCGAATCCATTTAGAAAAAAGTATTTCATTTGTTATTAAATAATACGGACATTAAAATTCACATGACGATTTGCAATTTTATTACAATTTAAATCGAATTCATTAAGAAAAAAGTATTTCATTTGTTATTTAATAATACGGACGTTTTAATTCACATCAGAATTTGCAAAGTTATTACAATTTTAATCGAATTCATTTAGAAAAAGGTATTTCATTTGTTATTAAATAATACGGACGTTTAAATTCACATCATAATTTGCAATTTTATGACAATTTACATCGAATTCATTTATAAAAAGGTATTTCATTTGTTATTAAATAATACGGACGTTTCAATTCACATCATAATTTACAATTTTATTACAATTAAAATCGAATTCATTTAGAAAAAGGTATTTAATTTGTTATTAAATAATACGGACGTTAAAATTCACACAATAATTTGCAATTTTATTACTATTTAAATCGAATTCATTTTGAAAAAGGTATTTCATTTGTTATTAAATAATACGGACGTTTACCCTCACATCATAATTTGCAATTTTATTACAATTTAAATCGAATTCATTTTTAATAAGGTATTTCAGTTTTTATTAAATAATACGGACGTTTAAATTCGCATCATCATTTGCAATTTTATTACAATTAAAATCGAATTCGTTAAGAACAAGTTATTTCCATTGTAATTAAATTATACGGACGTTTAAATTCACATCATAATTGGCAATTTTATTACAATTTAAATCGAATTCATGTATAAAAAGGTATTTCATTTGTTATTAAATAATACGGACGTTAAAATTCACATGATAATTTGCAATTTAATTACAATTTAAATCGAATTCATTTATAAAAAGGTATTTCATTTGTTATTAAATAATACGGACGTTTAAATTCACATCACAATTTGCAATTTTATTACAATTTAAATCGAATTAATTAAGAAAAAGGTATTTCCATTGTTATTAAATTATACGGACGTTTAAATTCACATCATAATTGGCAATTTTATTACAATTTAAATCGAATTCATGTATAAAAAGGTATTTCATTTGTTATTAAATAATACGGACGTTAAAATTCACATCATAATTGGCAATTTTATTACAATTTAAATCGAATTCATTCATAAAAAAGGTATTTCATTTGTTAATAAATAATACGGACGTTAAAATTCACATCATAATTTGCAATTTTATTACAATTTAAATCGAATTCATTTAGAAAAAGGTATTTCATTTGTTATTACATAATACGGACGTTAAAATTCACATCACAATTTGCAATTTTGTTACAATTTAAATCGAATTTATTTATAAAGAGGTTTTTCTTTTGGTATTAAATAATACGGACTTTTTAATTCACATCACAATTTGCAGTTTTATTACAATTTTAATTTAATTTATTAATAAAAAGTTATTTCATTTGGTATTAAATAATATGGACGTTAAAATTCACATCATAATTTGCAGTTTTATTACCATTTAAATCGCATTTAGTTATAAAAAGATATTTCGTTTGTTATTAAATTATACGGACGTTTACATTTACATAATAATTTGCAGTTTGATTACAATTTAAATCGAATTCATTTATAAAAAGGTATTTCATTGGTATTAAATAATACGGACGTTTAAATTCAAATCATAATTTGCAATTTTATTACAATTGAAATCGAATTCATTTATAAAAAAGGTATTTCATTTGTTATTAAATAATACGGAAGTTTGAATTCACATCATAATTTGCAATTTTATCACAATTTATATCGAATTCATTTAGAAAAAGGTATTTAATTTGTTATTAAATAATACAGACGTTTAAATTGACATCATAATTTGCAATTTTCTTACAATTTAAATCGAATTCATTTAGAAAAAGGTATTTCCATTGTTATTAAATTATACGGACGTTTAAATTCATATCATAATTTGCAATTTAATTACAATTTAAATCGAATTCATTCATAAAAAGGTATTTCATTTGTTATTAAATAATACGGACGTAAAAATTCACATAATAATTAGCAATTTTCTTACAATTTAAATCGAATTCATTCAGAAAAAGGTATTTCATTTGTTATTTAATAATACGGACGTTTTAATTCACATCAGAATTTGCAAAGTTATTACAATTAAAATCGAATTAATTTATTAAAAGGTATTTCATATTTATTAAATAATACGGACGTTTTAATTCACATCAGAATTTGCAATTTAATTACAATTTAAATCGAATTCATTTAGAAAAAGGTATTTTATTTGTTATTAAATAATACGGAAGTTTGAATTCACATCATAATTTGCAATTTTATCACAACTTAAATCGAATTCATTTAGAAAAGGGTATTTCATTTGTTATTAAATAATACGGACGTTTAAATTCACATCACAATTTTCAATTTTATCACAATTTAAATCGAATTCATTTAGAAAAAGGTATTTAATTTGTTATTAAATAATACGGACGTTTAAATTGACATCATAATTTGACAATTTTATTACAATTTAAATCGAATTCATTTAGAAACAGGTATTTTCATTGTTATTAAATAATACGGAAGTTTGAATTCACATCATAATTTGCAATTTTATCACAATTAAAATCGAATTCCTTTAGAAAAAGGTATTTAATTTGTTATTAAATAATACGGACGTTTAAATTGACATCATAATTTGACAATTTTATTACAATTTAAATCGAATTCATTTAGAAACAGGTATTTTCATTGTTATTAAATTACACGGACGTTTAAATCCATATAATAATTTGCAATTTTATTACAATTTATATCGAATTCTTTCATAAAAAGGTATTTCATTAGTTATTAAATAATACGGACGTTAAAATTCACATCATAATTTGCAATTTTATTACAATTTAAATCGCAGTCATTTATAAAGAGGTTTTTCTTTTGTTATTAAATAATACGGACTTTTAAATTCACATCATAATTTGCAGTTTTATTACAATTTAAATCGAATTTATTAATAAAAAGGTAGTTCATTTGCTCTTAAATAATACGGACGTTTAAATTCAAATCATAATTTGCAATTTTATAACTATTAAAATCTAATTCATTTTACAAAAAGGGATTTCATTTGTTATTAAATAATACGGACGTTTAAATTCACATAATAATTTGCAATGTTATTACAATTTAAATCGAATTCATTTATTAAAAAGGTATTTCATTTGTTATTAAATAATACGGACGTAAAAATTCACATCATAATTTGCAATTTTATTACAATTTAAATCGAATTCATTTATAAAAAGGTATTTCATTTGTTATTAAAAAATACGGACGTTTAAATTCACATCATAATTTGCAATTTTATTACAATTTAAATCGAATTCATTTAGAAAAAGGTATTTTATTTGTTATTAAATAATACGGAAGTTTGAATTCACATCATAATTTGCAATTTTATCACAACTTAAATCGAATTCATTTAGAAAAAGGTATTTAATTTGTTATTAAATAATACAGACGTTTAAATTGACATCATAATTTGACAATTTTATTACAATTTAAATCGAATACATTTAGAAAAAGGTATTTTCATTGTTATTAAATTATACGGACGTTTAAATCCATATCATAATTTGCAATGTTATTACAATTTAAATCGAATTCATTCATAAAAAAGTATTTCATTTGTTATTAAATAATACGGACGTGAAAATTCACATCATAATTTGCAATTTTATTACAATTTAAATCGAATCCATTTAGAAAAAAGTATTTCATTTGTTATTAAATAATACGGACGTTTAAATTCACATGACGATTTGTAATTTTATTACAATTTAAATCGAATTCATTTAGAAAAAGGTATTTCATTTGTTATTTAATAATACGGACGTTTTAATTCACATCAGAATTTGCAAAGTTATTACAATTAAAATCGAATTCATTTATAAAAAGGTATTTCATTTTTATTAAATAATACGGACGTTTTAATTCACATCAGAATTTGCAATTTTATTACAATTTACATCTAATTAATTTAGAAAAAGGTATTTCATTTGTTATTAAATAATACGGACGTTTCAATTCACATCATAATTTACAATTTTATCACAATTAAAATCGAATTCATTTAGAAAAAGGTATTTCATTTGTTATTAAATAATACGGACGTAAAAATTCACATCATAATTTGCAATTTTATTACAATTTAAATCGAATTCATTTATAAAAAGGTATTTCATTTGTTATTAAATAATACGGACGTTTAAATTGACATCATAATTTGCAATTTTATAACAATTAAAATCGAATTCGTTTAGAAAAAGTTATTCCCATTGTTATTAAATTATACGGACGTTTAAATTCACATCATAATTGGCAATTTTATTACAATTTAAATCGAATTCATTTATAAAAAGGTATTTCAATTGTTATTAAATAATACGGACGTTAAAATTCACATCATAATTTGCAATTTAATTACAATTTAAATCGAATTCTTTTTATAAAAAGGTATTTCGTTTGTTATTAAATAATACTGACGTTTAAATTCACATCATAATTTGCAATTTTATTACAATTTAAATCGAATTCATTTATAAAAAGGTATTTCATTTGTTATTAAATACTACGGACGTTTAAATCTACATGATAATTTTCAATTTTATTACAATTTAAATCGAATTCATTTAGAAAAATGTAGTTCATTTGTTATTTAATAATACGGACGTTTAAATTCACATCATAATTTGCAATGTTATTACAATTTAAATCGAATTCATTTATCAAAAGGTATTTCATTTGTTATTAAATAATACGGACGTTTACATTCACATCATAAGTTGCAATTTTATTACAATTTAAATCGAATTCTTTTCATAAAAAGGTATTTCATTTGTTATTTAATAATACGGACGTTTAAATTCACATCATAATTTGCAATTTTATTACAATTTAAATCGAATTCATTTAGAAACAGGTATTTCATTTGTTATTAAATAATACGGACGTTTAAATTGACATCACAATTTGACAATTTTATTACAATTTAAATCGAATTCCTTTAGAAAAATGTATTTCATTTGTTATTTAATAATACGGACGTTTAAATTCACATCATGATTTGCAATGTTATTACAATTTAAATCGAATTCATTAATAAAAAGGTATTTAATTTGTTATTAAATAATACGGACGTTTTAATTTACATCATAATTTGCAATTTTATCACAATTAAAATCGAATTCATTTAGAAAAAGGTATTTCATTTGTTATAAAATAATACGGACGTGTAAATTCACATCATAATTTGCAATTTTATTACAATTTAAATCGAATTCATTAAGAAAAAGGTATTTAATTTGTTATTAAATAATACGGACTTTTAAATTCACATCATAATTGACAGTTTTATTACAATTCAAATCGAATTGATTAATAAAAAGGTAGTTCATTTGCTCTTAAATAATACGGACGTTAAAATTCAAATCATAATTTGCAATTTTATTACAATTAAAATCGAATTCATTTTACAAACAAGGATTTCAATTGTTATTAAATAATACGGACGTTAAAATTCACATCATAATTTGCAATTTTATTACAATTTAAATCGAATTCATTTACAAAAAGGTATTTCATTTGTTATTAAATAATACGGACGTTTAAATTCACATCATAATTGGCAATTTTATTACAATTTAAATCGAATTCATTTAGAAAAAGGTATTTCATTGGTTATTAAATAATACGGAAGTTTGAATTCACATCATAATTTGCAATTTTATCACAATTTAAATCGAATTCATTTAGAAAAAGATATTTAATTTGTTATTAAATAATACGGACGTTTAAATTGACATCATAATTTGACAATTTTATTACAATTTAAATCGAATTCATTTAGAAAAAGGTATTTTCATTGTTATTAAATAATACGGACGTTAAAATTCACATCATAATTTGCAATTTTATTACAATTTAAATCGAATTCATTTATAAAAAGGTATTTCATTTGTTATTAAATAATACGGACGTTAAAATTCACATCATAATTTGCAATTTTATTACAATTTAAATCGAATCCATTTAGAAAAAAGTATTTCATTTGTTATTAAATAATACGGACGTTTAAATTCACATGACGATTTGCAATTTTATTACAATTTAAATCGAATTCATTTAGAAAAAAGTATTTCATTTGTTATTTAATAATACGGACGTTTTAATTCACATCAGATTTGCAAAGTTATTACAATTAAAATCGAATTTATTTATAAAAAGGTATTTCATTTTTATTAAATAATACGGACGTTTAAATTCACATCACAATTTTCAATTTTGTTACATTTTAAATCGAATTCATTCAGAAAAAGGTATTTCATTTGTAATTTAATAATACGTACGTTTAAATTCACATCATAATTTGCAAAGTTGTTACAATTTTAATCAGATTAATGTAGAAAAAGGTATTTTATTTGTTATTAAATAATACGGACGTTTAAATTCACATCACAATTTGCAATTTTATGACAATTTACATCGAATTCATTTATAAAAATGTATTTCATTTGTTATTAAATAATACGGACGTTTCAATTCACATCATAATTTACAATTTTATTACAATTAAAATCGAATTCATTTAGAAAAAGGTATTTAATTTGTTATTAAATAATACGGACGTTAAAATTCACATCATAATTTGCAATTTTATTACTATTTAAATCGAATTCATTTTGAAAAAGGTATTTCATTTGTTATTAAATAATACGGACGTTTACCCTCACATCATAATTTGCAATTTTATTACAATTTAAATCGAATTCATTTTTAATAAGGTATTTCAGTTTTTATTAAATAATACGGACGTTTAAATTCGCATCATCATTTGCAATTTTATTACAATTTAAATCGAATTCATTTAGAAAAAGGTATTTAATTTGTTATTAAATAATACGGACGTTTAAATTGACATCATAATTTGCAATTTTATTACTATTAAAATCGAATTCGTTTAGAAAAAGTTATTTCCATTGTTGTTAAATTATACGGACGTTTAAATTCACATCATAATTGGCAATTTTATTACAATTTAAATCGAATTCATGTATAAAAAGGTATTTCATTTGTTATTAAATAATACGGACGTTTTAATTCACATCACAATTTGCAATTTTATTACAATTTAAATCGAATTAATTAAGAGAAAGGTATTTCCATTGTTATTAAATTATACGGACGTTTAAATTAATATCATAATTGGCAATTTTATTACAATTTAAATCGAATTCATTCATAAAAAGGTATTTCATTTGTTAATAAATAATACGGACGTTAAAATTCACATCATAATTTGCAATTTTATTACAATTTAAATCGAATTCATTTAGAAAAAGGTATTTCATTTGTTATTACATAATACGGACGTTTAAATTCACATCACAATTTGCAATTTTGTTACAATTTAAATCGAATTCATTTTTAAACAGGTATTTCAGTTTTTATTAAATAATACGGACTTTTTAATTCACATCATAATTTTCAATTTTATTACAATTTAAATCGAAGTCATTTATAAAGAGGTTTTTCTTTTGGTATTAAATAATACGGACTTTTTAATTCACATCGCTATTTGCAGTTTTATTACAATTTAAATTTAATTTATTAATAAAAAGTTATTTAATTTGGTATTAAATAATATGGACGTTAAAATTCACATCATAATTTGCAGTTTTATTACCATTTAAATAGCATTTAGTTATAAAAAGATATTTCGTTTGTTATTAAATTATACGGACGTTTACATTTACATGATAATTTGCAGTCTGATTACTATTTAAATCGAATTCATTTATAAAAAGGTATTTCATTTGTTATTAAATAATACGGACGTTTAAATTCAAATCATAATTTGCAATTTTATTACAATTGAAATCGAATTCATTTATAAAAAAGGTATTTCATTTGTTATTAAATAATACGGAAGTTTGAATTCACATCATTATTTCAATTTTATCACAATTTATATCGAATTCATTTAGAAAAAGGTATTTGATTTGTTATTCTATAATACAGACGTTTAAATTGACATCATAATTTGCAATTTTCTTACAATTTAAATCGAATTCATTTAGAAAAAGGTATTTCCATTGTTATTAAATTATACGGAGGTTTAAATTCATATCATAATTTGCAATTTAATAACAATTACAATCGAATTCATTCATAAAAAGGTATTTGATTTGTTATTAAATAATACGGACGTAAACATTCACATCATAATTAGCAATTTTATTACAATTTAAATCGAATTCATTCAGAAAAAGGTATTTCATTTGTTATTTAATAATACCGACGTTTTAATTCACATCAGAATTTGCAAAGTTATTACAATTAAAATTGAATTCATTTATTAAAAGGTATTTCATATTTATTAAATAATACGGACGTTTAAATTCACATCACAATTTTCAATTTTATTACATTTTAAATCGAATTCATTCAGAAAAAGGTATTTTATTTGTAGTTTAATAATACGTACGTTTAAATTCACATCACAATTTTCAATTTTATTGCATTTTAAATCGAATTCATCTAGAAAAACGTATTTCATTTGTAATTTAATAATACGTACGTTTAAATTAACATCATAATTTGCAAAGTTATTACAATTTTAATCGCATTCATTTAGAAAAAGGTATTTCATTTGTTATTAAATAATACGGACGTTTAAATTCACATCATAATGTTCAATTTTATTACAATTTAAATCGAATTCATTTAGAAAAAGGTATTTCATTTGTTATTAAATAATACGGAAGTTTTAATTCACATCATAATTTGCAATTTTATCAAAATTTAAATCGAATTCATTAAGAAAAAGGTATTTAATTTGTTATTAAATAATACGGACGTTTAAATTGACATCATAATTTGACAATTTAATTACAATTTAAATCGAATTCATTTAGAAAAAAGTATTTTCATTGTTATTAAATTATACGGACGTTTAAATCCATATGATAATTTGCAATTTTATTACAATTTAAATCGAATTCATTCATAAAAAGGTATTTCATTAGTTATTAAATAATATGGACGTTAAAATTCACATCATAATTTGCAATTTTATTACAATTTAAATCGCAGTCATTTATAAAGAGGTTTTACTTTTGTTATTAAATAATACGGACTTTTAAATTCACATCATAATTTGCAGTTTTATTACAATTTAAATCGAATTTATTAATAAAAAGGTAGTTCATTTGCTCTTAAATAATACGGACGTTTAAATTCAAATCATAATTTGCAATTTTATTACAATTAAAATCTAATTCATTTTACAAAAAGGGATTTCATTTGTTTTTAAATAATACGGACGTTTAAATTCACATCATAATTGGCAATGTTATTACAATTTAAATCGAATTCATTTATAAAAAGGGTATTTCATTTGTTATTAAATAATACGGACTTTTCAATTCACATCATAATTTGCAATTTTATTAAAATTTAAATCGAATTCATTTAGAAAAAGGTATTTCATTTGTTATTAAAAAATACGGACGTTAAAATTCACATTATAATTTGCAATTTTATTACAATTTAAATCGAATTCATTTAGAAAAAGGTATTTGATTTGTTATTAAATAATACGGAAGTTTGAATTCACATCATAATTTAACAATTTTATCACAATTTAAATCGAATTCATTTAGAAAAAGGTATTTAATTTGTTATTAAATAATACAGACGTTTAAATTGACATCATAATTTGACAATTTTATTACAATTAAAATCGAATACATTTAGAAAAAGGTATTTCATTGTTATTAAATTATACGGACGTTTAAATCCATATCATAATTTGCAATTTTATTACAATTTAAATCGAATTCATTCATAAAAAGGTATTTCATTTGTTATTAAATAATACGGACGTGAGAATTCACATCATAATTTGCAATTTTATTACAATTTAAATCGAATCCATTTAGAAAAAAGTATTTCATTTGTTATTAAATAATACGGACGTTTAAATTCACATGACGATTTGCAATTTTATTACAATTTAAATCGAATTCATTTAGAAAACCATATTTCATTTGTTATTTAATAATACGGACGTTTTAATTCACATCAGAATTTGCAAAGTTATTACAATTAAAATCGAATTCATTTATAAAAAGGTATTTCATTTTATTTAAATAATACGGACGTTTACATTCGCATCAGAATTTGCACTTTTATTACAATTTAAATCGAATTGATGTAGAAAAGGGTATTTCATTTGTTTTTAATAATACGGACGTTTAAATTCACATCACAATTTGCAATTTTATTACATTTTAAATCGAATTCATTCAGAAAAAGGTATTTCATTTGTAATTTTATAATACGTACGTTTAAATTCACATCATAATTTGCAAAGTTGTTACAATTTTAATCGAATTCATTTAGAAAAAGGTATTTCATTTGTTATTAAATACTACGGAAGTTTAAATTCACATCATAATTTGCAATTTTATTACAATTTACATCTAATTCATTTAGAAAAAGGTATTTCATTTGTTATTAAATAATACGGACGTTTCAATTCACATCATAATTTACAATTTTATCACAATTAAAATCGAATTCATTTAGAAAAAGGTATTTCATTTGTTATTAAATAATACGGACGTAAAAATTAACATCATAATTTGCAATTTTATTACAATTTAAATCGAATTCATTTATAAAAAGGTATTTCATTTGTTATTAAATAATACGGACGTTTAAATTGACATACTAATTTGCAATTTTATTACAATTAAAATCGAATTCGTTTAGAAAAAGTTATTTCCATTGTTATTAAATTATACGGACGTTTAAATTCACATCATAATTGGCAATTTTATTACAATTTAAATCGAATTCATTTATAAAAAGGTATTTCAATTGTTATTAAATAATACGGACGTTAAAATTCACATCATAATTTGCAATTTAATTACAATTTAATCGAATTCATTTAGAAAAAGGTATTTCATTTGTTATTAAATAATACGGACGTTTAAATTCACATCACAATTTGCAATTTTATTACAATTTAAATCGAATTAATAAAGAAAAAGGTATTTCCATTGTTATTAAATTATACGGACGTTTAAATTAATATCATAATTGGCAATTTTATTACAATTTAAATCGAATTCATTCATAAAAAGGTATTTCATTTGTTATTAAATAATACGGACGTTTAAATTCACATCATAATTTGCAATTTTATTACAATTTAAATCGAATTCATTAAGAAAAAGGTATTTCATTTGTTATTACATAATACGGACGTTTAAATTCACATCACAATTTGCAATTTTGTTACAATTTAAATCGAATTCATTTAGAAAAAGGTATTTCATTTTTTATTTTATAATACGCACGTTTAAATTCACATCATAATTTACAAAGTGATTACAATTTAAATCGAATTCATTAAGAAAAAGGTATTTCATTTGTTATTAAATAATATGGACGTTAAAATTCACATCATAATTTGCAAAGTTATTACAATTTAAATCGAATTCATTTAGAAAAAGGTATTTCATTTGTTATCAAATAATACGGACGTTTACACTCACATCATAATTTGCAATTTTATTACAATTTAAATCGCATTCATTTTTAAACAGGTATTTCAGTTTTTATTACATAATACGGACGTTTAAATTCACATCATAATTTGCAATTTTATTACAATTTAAATCGAATTCATTTAGAAAAAGGTATTTCATTTGTTATAAAATAATACGGACGTGTAAATTCACATCATAATTTGCAATTTTATTACAATTTAAATCGAATTCATTAAGAAAAAGGTATTTCATTTGTTATTAAATAATATGGACGTTAAAATTCACATCATAATTTGCAAAGTTATTACAATTTAAATCGAATTCATTTAGAAAAAGGTATTTCATTTGTTATTACATAATACGGACGTTTAAATTCACATCATAATTTGCAATTTTATTACAATTTAAATCGAATTCATTTAGAAAAAGGTATTTCATTTGTTATTACATAATACGGACGTTTAAATTCACATCACAATTTGCAATTTTGTTACAATTTAAATCGAATTCATTTAGAAAAAGGTATTTCATTTTTTATTTTATAATACGCACGTTTAAATTCACATCATAATTTACAAAGTGATTACAATTTAAATCGAATTCATTAAGAAAAAGGTATTTCATTTGTTATTAAATAATATGGACGTTAAAATTCACATCATAATTTGCAAAGTTATTACAATTTAAATCGAATTCATTTAGAAAAAGGTATTTCATTTGTTATTAAAAAATAAGGACGTTTAAATTCACATTATAATTTGCAATTTTATTACAATTTAAATCGAATTCATTTAGAAAAAGGGTTTTGAGTTGTTATTAAATAATACGGAAGTTTAAATTCACATCATAATTTAACAATTTTATCACAATTTAAATCGAATTCATTTAGAAAAAGGTATTTAATTTGTTATTAAATAATACAGACGTTTAAATTGACATCATAATTTGACAATTTTATTACAATTAAAATCGAATACATTTAGAAAAAGGTATTTCATTGTTATTAAATTATACGGACGTTTAAATCCATATCATAATTTGCAATTTTATTACAATTTAAATCGAATTCATTCATAAAAAGGTATTTCATTTGTAATTTTATAATACGTACGTTTAAATTCACATCATAATTTGCAAAGTTGTTACAATTTTAATCGAATTCATTTAGAAAAAGGTATTTCATTTGTTATTAAATACTACGGAAGTTTAAATTCACATCATAATTTGCAATTTTATTACAATTTACATCTAATTCATTTAGAAAAAGGTATTTCATTTGTTATTAAATAATACGGACGTTTCAATTCACATCATAATTTACAATTTTATCACAATTAAAATCGAATTCATTTAGAAAAAGGTATTTCATTTGTTATTAAATAATACGGACGTAAAAATTAACATCATAATTTGCAATTTTATTACAATTTAAATCGAATTCATTTATAAAAAGGTATTTCATTTGTTATTAAATAATACGGACGTTTAAATTGACATACTAATTTGCAATTTTATTACAATTAAAATCGAATTCGTTTAGAAAAAGTTATTTCCATTGTTATTAAATTATACGGACGTTTAAATTCACATCATAATTGGCAATTTTATTACAATTTAAATCGAATTCATTTATAAAAAGGTATTTCAATTGTTATTAAATAATACGGACGTTAAAATTCACATCATAATTTGCAATTTAATTACAATTTAATCGAATTCATTTAGAAAAAGGTATTTCATTTGTTATTAAATAATACGGACGTTTAAATTCACATCACAATTTGCAATTTTATTACAATTTAAATCGAATTAATAAAGAAAAAGGTATTTCCATTGTTATTAAATTATACGGACGTTTAAATTAATATCATAATTGGCAATTTTATTACAATTTAAATCGAATTCATTCATAAAAAGGTATTTCATTTGTTATTAAATAATACGGACGTTTAAATTCACATCATAATTTGCAATTTTATTACAATTTAAATCGAATTCATTTAGAAAAAGGTATTTTCATTTGTTATTACATAATACGGACGTTTAAATTCACATCACAATTTGCAATTTTGTTACAATTTAAATCGAATTCATTTAGAAAAAGGTATTTCATTTTTTATTTTATAATACGCACGTTTAAATTCACATCGTAATTTACAAAGTGATTACAATTTAAATCGAATTCATTAAGAAAAAGGTATTTCATTTGTTATTAAATAATATGGACGTTAAAATTCACATCATAATTTGCAAAGTTATTACAATTTAAATCGAATTCATTTAGAAAAAGGTATTTCATTTGTTATCAAATAATACGGACGTTTACACTCACATCATAATTTGCAATTTTATTACAATTTAAATCGCATTCATTTTTAAACAGGTATTTCAGTTTTTATTACATAATACGGACGTTTAAATTCACATCAGAATTTGTAAAGTTATTACAATTTAAATCGAATTCATTTATAAACAGGTATTTCATTTGTTATTAAATACTACGGACGTTTAAATGCACATCACAATTTGCAATTTTATTACAATTTAAATCGAATTCATTTATAAAAAGGTATTTCATTTGTTATCAAATAATACGGACGTTTACACTCACATCATAGGTAACAATTTTATTACAATTTAAATAGAATTCATTTTGAAAAAGGTATTTCAGTTTTTATTAAATAATACGGACGTTTAAATTCACATCATAATTTGCAATTTTATTACAATTTAAATCGAATTTATTTATAAAAAGGTATTTCATTTGGTATTAAATAATATGGACGTTTAACTTCACATCATAATTGGCAGTTTTATTACAATTTAAATCGCATTTATTTATAAAAAAGATATTTCGTTTGTTATTAAATTATACGGACGTTTACATTTACATGATAATTTCCAGTTTGATTACAACTTGAATCAAATTCATTCATAAAAAGGTATTTCATTTGTTATTAAATAATACGGACGTTTAAATTTAAATCATAATTTGCAATTTTATTACAATTAAAATCGAATTAATTTATAAAAAACGTATTTCATTTGTTATTAAATAATACGGACGTTTAAATTCACATCATAATTTGCAATGTTATTACAGTTTAAATCGAATTCTTTTATAAAAAGGTATTTCATTTGTTATTAACTAATACGGACGTTTAAATTCACACATAATTTGCAATGTTATTACAATTTAAATCGAATTCATTTAGAAAAAGGTATTTCATTTTTTATTAAATAATACGACGTTAAAATTCACATCATAATTTGCAATTTTATTAATATTTTAATCGAATTAATTGATAAAAAAGTTATTTCATTTGTTATTAAATAATACGGACGTTTAAATTCACATCATAATTTACAATTTTATCACAATTTAAATCGAATTCATTTAGTAAAAGGTATTTCATTTGTTATTAAATAATACGGACGTTTAAATTCACATCATAATTTGCAATTTTATTACAATTTAAATCGAATTCATTTAGAAACAGGTATTTCATTTGTTATTAAATAATACGGACGTAAAAATTCACATAATAATTGGCAATTTTATTACAATTTAAATCGAATTCATTTAGAAAATCATATTTCATTTGTTATTAAATAATACGGACGTTTAAATTCACACTACAATTTGCAATTTTATTACAATTTAAATCGAATTAATTTAGAAAAAGGTTTTTGATTTGTTATAAAATAATACGGACGTTTAAATTCACATCACATCATAATTTGCAAAGTTGTTCTAATTTTAATCGAATTCATTTAGAAAAAGGTATTTCATTTGTTATTAAATAATGCGGACGTTTAAATTCACATCATAATTTACAATTTTATCACAATTAAAATCGAATTCATTTAGAAAAAGTTATTTCATTTGTTATTAAATAATACGGACGTTAAAATTCACATCATAATTTGCAATTTTATTACAATTTAAATCGAATTCATTTTGAAAAAGGTATTTCATTTGTTATTAAATAATACGGACGTTTACCCTCACATCATAATTTGCAATTTTATTACAATTTAAATCGAATTCATTTTTAATAAGGTATTTCAGTTTTTATTAAATAATACGGACGTTTAAATTCGCATCATCATTTGCCATTTTATTACAATTTAAATCGAATTCATTTAGAAAAAGGTATTTCATTTGTTATTAAATAATACGGACGTTTAAATTCACATCATAATTTGCAATTTTATCACAATTTAAATCGAATTCATTTAGAAAAAGGTATTTAATTTGTTATTAAATAATACGGACGTTTAAATTGACATTTAATTTGCAATTTTATTACAATTAAAATCGAATTCGTTTAAAAAAAGGTATTTCCATTGTTATTAAATTATACGGACGTTTAAATTCACATCATAATTGGCAATTTTATTACAATTTAAATCGAATTCATTTATAAAAAGTTATTTCATTTGTTATTAAATAATACGGACGTTTAAATTCACATAATAATTGGCAATTTTATCACAATTTAAATCGAATTCATTTAGAAAAAGGTATTTAATTTGTTATTAAATAATACGGACGTTTTAATTCACATCATAATTTGCAATTTTATTACAATTTCAATCGAATTTATTTAGAAACAGGTATTTCATTTGTTATTAAATAATACGGACGTAAAAATTCACATCATAATTTGCAATTTTATTACAATTTAAATCGAATTAATTTAGACAATCATATTTCATTTGTTATTAAATAATACGGACGTTTAAATTCACACTAAAATTGGCAATTTTATTACAATTTAAATCGAATTAATTTAGAAAAAGGTTTTTGATTTGTTATTAAATAATACGGACGTTTAAATTCACATCACAATTTGCAATTTTATTACAATTTAAATCGAATTCATTTAGAAAAAGGTATTTCATTTGTTATTTAATAATACGTACGTTTAAATTCACATCATAATTTGCAAAGTTATTACAATTTAAATCGAGTTAATTATAATAAGGTATTTCATTTTTATTAAATAATACGGACGTTAAAATTCACATCATAATTTGCAATTTTATTACAATTTAAATCGAATTCATTCATAAAAAGGTATTTGATTTGTTATTAAATAATACGGACGTTTAAATTCACATCATAATTTGCAATTTTATTACAATTTTAATCGAATTATTTAGAAAAAGGTATTTAATTTGTTAATAAATAATACGGACGTAACAATTCACATCATAATTTGCAATTTTATTACAATTTAAATCGAATTCATTTAGACAATCATATTTCATTTGTTATTAAATAATACGGACGTTTAAATTCACACTAAAATTTGCAATTTTATTACAATTTAAATCGAATTAATTTAGAAAAAGGTTTTTGATTTGTTATTAAATAATACGGACGTTTAAATTCACATCACAATTTGCAATTTTATTACAATTTAAATCGAATTCATTTAGAAAAAGGTATTTCATTTGTTATTTAATAATACGTACGTTTAAATTCACATCATAATTTGCAAAGTTATTACAATTTAAATCGAGTTAATTATAAAAAGGTATTTCATTTTTATTAAATAATACGGACGTTAAAATTCACATCATAATTTGCAATTTTATTACAATTTAAATCGAATTCATTCATAAAAAGGTATTTGATTTGTTATTAAATAATACGGACGTTTAAATTCACATCATAATTTGCAATTTTATTACAATTTTAATCGAATTCATTTAGAAAAAGGTATTTGATTTGTTATTAAATAATACGGACGTTTAAATTGACATCATAATTTGCAATTGTAGTACAATTTGAATCGAATTAATTTATAAAAAGGTATTTCATGTGTTATTAAATAAGACGGACGTTTAAATTCACATCACAATTTGCAATTTTATTACAATTTAAATCGAATTCATTTTTAAGAAGGTATTTCAGTTTTTATTAAATAATACGGACGTTTAAATTCGCATCATAATTTGCAATTTTATTACAATTTAAATCGAAGTCATTTATTAAGAGGTGTTTGATTTGTTATTAAATAATACGGACTTTAAAATCCACATCATAATTTGCAGTTTTATTACAATTTAAATCGAATTCATTAATAAAAAAGGTAGTGCATTTGCTCTTAAATAATACGGACGTTTAAATTAACATAATAATTTGAATTTTTATTACGATTTAAATCGAATTTGTTTATAAAAAGGTATTTCATTTGGTATTAAATAATACGGACGTTTTAATTCACATCATAATTTGCAATTTTATTACAATTCAAATCGCATTTGTTTATAAAAAGATATTTCGTTTGTTATTAAATTATACGGACGTTTACGTTTACATCATAATTTGCAGTTTTATTACAATTGAAATCGACTTCATTGATAAAAAGGTATTTCATTTGTTATTCAATGATACGGACGATTAAATGTACATCATAATTTGCAATTTTATAACAATTAAAATCGAATTCATTTATAAAAAGGTATTTCATTTGTTATTAAATAATACGGACGTTTAAATTCACATCATAATTTGCAATGTTATTACAGTTTAAATCGCATCTATTTATAAAAAGGTATTTCATTTGTTATTAAATAATAAGGACGTTTAAATTCACATCATAATTTGCAATTTTATTACAATTTAAATCGAATTCATTTAGAAAAGCTATTTCATTTGTTATAAAATAATACGGACGTTTAAATTCCCATCATAATTTGCAATTTTATTACAATTTAAATCGAATTCATTTTTAAAAAGGTATTTCAGTTGTTATTAAATAATAGGGACGTTTACATTCACATCACAATTTACAATTTTATTACAATTTAACTCGAAGTCATTTATAAAGAGGTGTTTCATTTGTTATTAAATAATAAAGACGTTTAAATTCACATCATAATTTGCAGTTTTATTACCATTTAAATCGCATTTATTCATAAAAAGATATTTGGTTTGTTATTAAATTATACGGACGTTTACATTTACATCATAATTTGCAGGTTGATTACAATTTAAATCGAATTCATTTATAAAAACGTATTTCATTTGTTATTAAATAATACGGACGTTTAAATTAATATCACAATTTGCAATTTTAGTACAATTAAAATCGAATTCATTAATAATAAAGGTATTTCATTTGTTATTAAATAATACGGACGTTTACATTCACATCATAATTTGCAATGTTATTACAGTTTAAATCGAATTCATTTATAAAAAGGTATTTCATTTGTTATTAAATAATACGGACGTTTAAATTCACATCATAATTTGCAATTTTATTACAATTTAAATCGAAGTCATTTATAAAGAGGTGGTTGATTTGTTATTAAATAATACGGACTTTAAAATCCACATCATAATTTGCAGTTTTATTACAATTTAAATCGAATTCATTAATAAAAAAGGTAGTGCATTTGCTCTTAAATAATACGGACGTTAAAATTAACATAATAATTTGAATTTTTATTACGATTTAAATCGAATTTGTTTATAAAAAGGTATTTCATTTGGTATTAAATAATACGGACGTTGTAATTCACATCATAATTGTCAATTTTATTGCAATTAAAATCGAATTTATTTAGAAAAAGGTATTTCATTTGTTATTAAATAATACGGAGGTTTAAATTCACATCATAATTTGGAATTTTATTACAATTTAAATCGAATTCATTCAGAAAAAGGTATTTCATTTGTTATTAAATAATATGGACGTTTATACTCACATCATATTTTGCAATTTTATTACAATTTAAATCGAATTCATTTTAAAAAAGGTATTTCAGTTGTTATTTAATAATACGCACGTTTAAATTCACATCATAATTTACAAAGTTATTACAATTTAAATCGAAGTCATTTATAAAGAGGTGTTTCATTTGTTATTAAATTATACGGACTTTGAAATTCACATCATAATTTGCAGTTTTATTACAATTTAAATCGAATTTATTAATAAAAAAGGTAGTTCATTTGCTCTTAAATAATACGGACGGTTAAATTAACATCATAATTTGAATTATTATTACGAATTAAATCGAATTTATTTATTAAAAGGTATTTCATTAAGTATTAAAAAATATGGACGTTTAAATTCACATCATAATTTACAGTTTTATTAAAATTAAAATCGCATTTATTTATAACAAGGTATTTCGTTTGTTATTAAATTATACCGACGTTAACATTTACATCATATTTTGCAGTTGTATTACAATTTAAATCGAATTCATTTAGAAAAAGGTATTTAATTTGTTATTAAATAATACGGACGTTTACACTCACATCATAATTTGCAATTTTATTATAATTTAAATTGAATACATTTTTGAAAAGGTATTTCAGTTGTTATTAAATAATACGGACGTTTAAATTCACATCATAATTTTCAATTTTATTACAATTTAAATCGAATTCATTTATAAAAAGGTATATTTCATTTGTTATTAAATAATACGGACGTTTAAATTCACATCATAATTTGCAATTTTATTACTATTAAAATCGAATTCATTTTTGAAAAAGGTATTTCAGTTGTTATTAAATAATACGGACGTTTAAATTCACATCATAATTTGCAATTTTATTACAATTTAAATCGAAGTCATTTATAAAGAGGTGTTTCATTTGTTATTAAATAATACGGACTTTTAAATTCACATCATAATTTGCAGTTTTATTACAATTTAAATCGAATTTATTAATAAAACAGATAGTTAATTTGCTCTAAAATTATACGGACGTTTAAATTAACATCATAATTTTAAATTTTTTTACGATTTAAATCGAATTCATTTAGAAAAAGGTATTTCATTTGGTATTACATAATATGGACGTTTAAATTCACATAATAATTTGCAGTTATATTACAATTTAAATCGCATTTATTTATAAGAAGATATTTCGTTTTTTATTAAATTATACGGACGTTAACATTTACATCATAATTTGCAGTTTGATTACAATGTAAATCGCATGTATTCATAAAAAGGTATTTCATTTGTTATTAAATAATACGGACGTTTTAATTCACATAATAATTTGCAGATTTATTACAATTTAAATCGAATCGATTCAAAAAAAGGTATGTTATTTGTAATTAAATAATACGGACGTTAAAATTCACATCATAATTGTGACTTTTATTACAATTTAAATCGAATTTATTTATAAGGAGTTATTTTATTAGTTATAAAATAATACGGACGTTCAAGTTCACATCATAATTGGCAGTGTTATAAAAATTAAAATCGAATTCATTATTACGGAGGGAGTTTATTTGTTATTAAATAATATTGACTTTTAAATCTAAATCATAATTTGCAGTTGTATTACAATTTAAATCGAATAATATTTATAAAAAGGTATTTCATTTGTTATTAAATTATACGGACGTTAAAATTTACAGAATAATTTGCAGTTTTATTACAATTATAATCGAATTTATTCATAAAATGTATTTCATTTGTTATTAAATAATACGGACGTTTTAATTCACATCATAATTTGCAGTTTTAGTACCATTTAAATCGAATTTATTGATAAGCAGGTATTAAGTTTGTTATTTAATAATACGGACGGTAAAATTCACATCATAATTTTCAATTTTATTACAATTTAAATCGAGTTCATTTAGAAAAAGGTATTTCATTTGTTATTAAATAATACGGACGTTTAAATTAACATCACAATTTGCAATTTTATTACAATTAAAATCGAATTCATTAATAAAAAAGGTATTTAATTGTTATTAAATAATACGGACGTTTACATTCACATCATAATTTGCAATGTTATTACAGTTTAAATCGAATTCATTTATAAAAAGGTTTTTCATTTGTTATGAAATAATACGGACGTTTAAATTCACATCATAATTTGGCATTTTATTACAATTTAAATCGAATTCATTTATAAAAAGGTATTTCATTTGTTATTAAATAATACCGACGTTTAAATTCACATCATAATTTGCAATTTATTACTATTAAAATCGAATTCATTTTTAAAAAGGTATTTCAGCTGTTATTAAATAATACGGACGTTAAAATTACAAATCATAATTTACAATTTTATTACAATTTAAATCGAAGTCATTTATAAAGACGTGTTTCATTTGTTATTAAATAATACGGACTTTTAAATTCACATCATAATTTGCAGTTTTATTACAATTTAAATCGAATTTATTAATAAAAAAGGTAGTTAATTTGCTCTAAAATAATACGGACGTTTAAATTAACATCATTATTTTAATTTTTATTACGATTTAAATCGAATTTATTTATAAAAAGGTATTTTGTTTGGTATTTAATAATACGTACGTTTAAATTCACATCATAATTTGCAAAGTTATTACAATTTAAATCGAGTTAATTATAAAAAGGTATTTCATTTTTATTAAATAATACGGACGTTAAAATTCACATCATAATTTGCAATTTTATTACAATTTAAATCGAATTCATTCATAAAAAGGTATTTGATTTGTTATTAAATAATACGGACGTTTAAATTCACATCATAATTTGCAATTTTATTACAATTTTAATCGAATTCATTTAGAAAAAGGTATTTGATTTGTTATTAAATAATACGGACGTTTAAATTCACATCATAATTTGCAATTTTAGTACAATTTGAATCGAATTAATTTATAAAAAGGTATTTCATGTGTTATTAAATAAGACGGACGTTTAAATTCACATCACAATTTGCAATTTTATGACAATTTAAATCGAATTCATTTTTAAGAAGGTATTTCAGTTTTTATTAAATAATACGGACGTTTAAATTCGCATCATAATTTGCAATTTTATTACCATTTTAAATCGAAGTCATTTATAAAGAGGTGTTTGATTTGTTATTAAATAATACGGACTTTAAAATCCACATCATAATTTGCAGTTTTATTACAATTTAAATCGAAGTCATTAATAAAAAAGGTAGTGCATTTGCTCTTAAATAGCCCGGACGTTTAAATTAACATAATAATTTGAATTTTTATTACGATTTAAATCGAATTTGTTTATAAAAAGGTATTTCATTTGGTATTAAATAATACGGACGTTTTAATTCACATCATAATTGTCAATTTTATTGTAATTAAAATCGAATTTATTTAGAAAAAGGTATTTTATTTGTTATTAAATAATACGGAGGTTTAAATTCACATCATAATTTGGAATTTTATTACAATTTAAATCGAATTCATTCAGAAAAAGGTATTTCATTTGTTATTAAATAATATGGACGTTTATACTCACATCATATTTTGCAATTTTATTACAATTTAAATCGAATTCATTTTAAAAAAGGTATTTCAGTTGTTATTTAATAATACGCACGTTTAAATTCACATCATAATTTACAAAGTTATTACAATTTAAATCGAAGTCATTTATAAAGAGGTGTTTCATTTGTTATTAAATTATACGGCCTTTGAAATTCACATCATAATTTGCAGTTTTATTACAATTTAAATCGAATTTATTAATAAAAAAGGTAGTTCATTTGCTCTTAAATAATACGGACGGTTAAATTAACATCATAATTTGAATTATTATTACGATTTAAATCGAATTTATTTATAAAAAGGTATTTCATTTAGTATTAAAAAATATGGACGTTTAAATTCACATCATAATTTTCAGTTTTATTACAATTTAAATCGCATTTATTTATAACAAGGTATTTCGTTTGTTATTAAATTATACCGACGTTAACATTTACATCATAATTTGCAGTTTGATTACAATTTAAATCGAATTCATTTAGAAAAAGGTATTTAATTTGTTATTAAATAATACGGACGTTTACACTCACATCATAATTTGCAATTTTATTACAATTTAAATTGAATACATTTTTGAAAAGGTATTTCAGTTGTTATTAAATAATACGGACGTTTAAATTCACATCATAATTTGCAATTTTATTACAATTTAAATCGAATTCATTTACAAAAAGGTATATTTCATTTGTTATTAAATAATACGGACGTTTAAATTCACATCATAATTTGCAATTTTATTACTATTAAAATCGAATTCATTTTTAAAAAGGTATTTCAGTTGTTATTAAATAATACGGACGTTTAAATTCACATCATAATTTGCAATTTTATTACAATTTAAATCGAAGTCATTTATAAAGAGTTGTTTCATTTGTTATTAAATAATACGGACTTTTAAATTCACATCCTAATTTGCAGTTTTATTACAATTTAAATCGAATTTATTAATAAAACAGATAGTTAATTTGCTCTAAAATAATACGGACGTTTAAATTAACATCATAATTTTAATTTTTATTACGATTTAAATCGAATTCATTTAGAAAAAGGTATTTCATTTGGTATTACATAATATGGACGTTTAAATTCACATCATAATTTGCAGTTATATTACAATTTAAATCGCATTTATTTATAAAAAGATATTTCGTTTTTTATTAAACTATACGGACGTTAACATTTACATCATAATTTGCAGTTTTATTACAATGTAAATCGCATGTATTCATAAAAAGGTATTTCATTTGTTATTAAATAATACGGACGTTTAAATTCACATCATAATTTGCAGTTTTATTACAATTTAAATCGAATTCATTCATAAAAAGGTATTTCATTTGTTATTATATAATACGGACGTTTAAATTCACATCAAAATTGGCAATTTTATTACAATTTAAATCGAATTCATTTATAAAAAGATATTTGATTTGTTATTAAATAATACGGACGTTAAAATTCACATCATAATTTGCAATTTTATTACAACTTAAATCGAATTCATTTAGAAAAAGGTATTTCATTTGTTATGAAATAATACGGACGTTTAAATTCACATCATAATTTGACAATTTTATTACAATTTAAATCGAATTCATTTATCAAAAGGTATTTCATTTGTTATTAAATAATACAGACGTTTACATTCACATCATAATTTGCAATTTTAATACAATTTAAATGTAATTCATTTATAAAAAGGTATTTCATTTGTTATTAAATAATAGGGACGTTTAAATTCACATCATAATTTGCAATTTTTTTACAATTTAAATCGAATTAATTTATAAAAAGGTATTTCATTTGTTATCAAATAATACGGACTTTTAAATTCACATCATAATTTGCAATTTTATTACAATTTAACTCTAATTAATTCATAAAAAGGTATTTCTATTTGTTATTAAATAATACGGACGTTTACATTCACATCATAATTTGCAATTTTATTACAATTTAAATCGAATTCATTTAGAAAAAGGTATTTCATTTTGTAATTAAATAATAGGGACGTTTAAATTCACATCATAATTGGCAATTTTATTACAATTTAAATCGAAGTCATTTATAAAAAGTTATTTCATTTGTTATTAAATAATACGGACGTTAAAATTCACATCATAATTTGAAGTTTATTACAATTTAAATCGAATTTATTCATAAGGAGTTATTTTATTGGTTATTAAATAATACGGACGTTTAAATTCACATCATAATTTGCAGTGTTATTAAAATTAAAATCGAATTCATTTATAAGGAGGTGTTTCATTTGTTATTAAATAATATGGACTTTTAAATCTACATCATAATTTGCAGTTGTATTACAATTTAAATCGAATTATATTTATAAAAAGGTATTTCATTTGTTATTAAATTATACGGACGTTAACATTTACAGAATAATTTGCAGTTTGATTACAATTTAAATCGAATTTATTCATAAAATGTGTATCATTTGTTATTAAATAATACGGACGTTTTAATTCACATCATAATTTGCAGTTTTAGTACAATTTAAATCGAATTTATTGATAAGCAGGTATTTAATTTGTTATTTAATAATACGGACGTTTAAATTCACATCATAATTTGCAGTTTTAATTACAAATAACATCGAATTTATTCATAGGGAGGTATTTTAGTTTGTTATTATATAAAACGGACGTTTAAATTCACATCATAATTTGCAGTTGTATTACAATTTAAATCGAATGTATTTATGAGGAGGTAGTTCCTTTTTTTATTAAATAGTACGGACGTCTAAATTCATATCATAATTTGCAGTTTTATTACAATTTAAATCGAATTTATTCATAAAAAAGTTATTTCGTGTGTTATTAAATAATACGGACGTTTAAATTCACATCATAATATGCATTTTTCGTAAAATTTAAATCGAATTTATCCATAAAAAAAGTATTTCATTTGTCATTAAATAATACTGACGTTTAAATTCACATCATAATTAGCAGTTTTAATTACAATTTAAATCCAATTAATGCATAAGGAGGTATTTTATTGGTTATTAAATTACACGAACGTGGTAATTCACATCATTATTTGCAGTTGTAATTACAATTTAAATCGAATTAATTAGTAAAAAGGTATTTCATTTGTTATTTAATGACACGAGCGTTTACATTCACATCATAATTTTCAGTTATTATTACAATTAAAATCGAATTAATTTATAAGGAGGTGTTTCATTTGTTATTAAATAATACGGACGTTTAAATTCACATCATTAGTTGCAGTTTAATTACAATTTAAATCGAATTTATTAATAAAGAGTTATTTCATTTGTTATTGAATAATACGGACGTTTAAATTCACGGGGCTGGTGGATCATCTACTAGTCTCTCCCTCCCTGACAGGGTCCAAAAAAGAATCGCCAACCTAATTGGGCCCTCACTGTCACGCAAGCTGCAGCCTCTGTCCCATCGCCGCTATGTTGCATCCTTCTGCTTGTTTTTCAAATACTTCAATGGATTATGCTCTGATGAATTGGCTACTCTTGTACCCCCCTCAACGTAAATAACCTGGACTAACTCGGCAATCAACTAAATCTCATTACTGTTCTGTGGAGGTCCGCAGATGTCGGAGAGCCTTCTACTCAAATAGCTTTTTTCCTCGTGCTGCTGGCCTCTGGAACCCTCTCCCTGCCTCCTGTTTCCCCGACAGAAAAGAGATGCAGAAGTTTAAAACTAATGTCTACATACATCTCGCTGCGCAGATCCCAAATTATGTTAACCCCCGTTCCATCTCTACTGTTCTTTTCTCAGTAGCCCCTAACGTCTACAGTGGCGGCTTGCCTTGTGTGGGGTTAACTATGTTATACATGTATATATATATATATATGTGTGTGTGTGGTGTGTGTGGGTGGGTGTGGGTGTATGTATTAGAGTAAAATAAATTCCCGAAGGAAATCCGAGTGTGAGAGCTCAATTTAGTTGTAACGTAACACGGAATTACATAATAACGGTGCGATAATTAATTTCGACTCTCCGCCATTTTCAAGCACCCAAACGAAATTACATGTTTGAAAAGGAAAATAGTAAAATTAACACTCACTATTCAATACACACATAGAGAGAGGGAGAAATGATATAGTGAGGGGGAAAGAGAGTGACGACATATTTGATACATATATGGAGAGAAGGGGAAATTGAACGATTTATAACAGAAGGCGTATATTGAGGGGGAAAGAGTGTGACAACATATTCAATATATGGAGGCGAGATATCATAACTAGGTCCATCTGTCTGGCTGGGTCCCCTTACAAACGTTTACTCACAAGTTCTTTTTAATCGTTTATGAAGGTCGGAAATTCAAATTATAACGTCTGCAAATCATCAGTTTGGTTATTGAAAAATAAGTTAGGAGCGAGAGGTGACGGGGAAAACGACATAAGAGAGGAAGAAGGAAACAACACGAATATACCCCTCAAGACATGTTGCAACCATGTCAGAAAGTCGAACAATATTTGTTATAAAAGTATTCATGTTTCGCCTAGGGATTAAACAATTATTAGAAATAGATGGATGTAATCTCCTTGTTTTGGTGCATTATAAGGTCGAAGGTTCGAAATAAATTATCGCACTGGTGATTATCTGAGCTTGTGTTGCTTTATCTTATTACATATATATATATGGGTTTTCATATCTGATGAAAGCGGACCACCGCTTGAAACGCGTTATATAAAATTATAAAATGGTAAAACAACAAAATAATTAATAAATGTTGAAAAAAACATTCTACAAATGTTGGTAGCCTTACTCCATTACATATATACTTTTCTCTCGTTGGAACTGCACTAATACTGCACTACCCTCTTTTCTCTCTCTCTCTCTCTCTCTCTCTCGCTCTCTCTCTCTCTCTATATATATATATATATATATATATATATATATACACTAACGAGGTTTATTAACATCTAAACGTTCGTAGCATTTCACACACACACACACACACACACACACACACACACACACATATATATATATATATATACATACATAAATATATATATATATATATATATATATATATATAAGTGTATTAATGCTATTCTGAAACCAGTTTAGTTTGAAAATATCTGTTCTATATTCTGTTTACATTTGGGAATGTGTGGCTTTTGAACACGTCACGTAAAACTTCCACCATGAACTGAGGTGGCAAATGAATACTTTGTCCGACTTTTCATTCATTAAATATTCTTTTCATCTCTAGATCAAAACGAAAAGAAACAAAAACAGGCAAATAAAGGCGATAAAGGTGAGACCATAGCCTAATGAATTGACGATTTATTATAGAAAAAAGAAATGAAAACGACGATGATGAGCGGAAAGGCATGGAGATTCCGGAAACTTCTGAATGATCACGAAATCCAACTGAAAACAAATCACACAGCAAATTCTAAAAACTGTTCCTGTATACACTAAAAAGTCATGAAGCGTGTTAGACGAAAAGTAAATGTCCGCGAAAATTAATTTCTCGCTTCGTTGATATCAAATACAAGATCAATCAAAGTAAATAAACAAATAACTTATCCGAGTCTTAAATATTTTTCATAGGTTGATAATCAAATAAACAAACAGATAGCAGTAACAATATTTAAAATTTATTTTCTCCTTTTCGTTTCAATAAGTTTCATCTCCGTTTTTATCTTAGTTTCTCAACTAAGCTCCAGGCGCTGTTATCAAAACAAACACTGATAGTGTTTTTTTTTACTAACGAGGTGTATTGTGTGTTTACTTCTCTTCAGAGGGAAAAGGGAATGTGTTTATATATACTTCTTAATTTTTTTAGATGAGGATTCATTATGTGCATACTTTTCGTTATTCAGACTCCATTTTATATATTGAGTTTCAACCGCTGTAACTTCCGGCCTTCTTTAGGTGTATCTCTTCGAACTCAGCATTATTCTGTCGAACTCAGAAATCTGAGGTGAATTTCGTACGGATTCCTTTATTTAATCCACGGGGGTAGCATATTCTTGTTTCGTCAGCCATGACTGGAAGTAGTCTAGAGTAATTCGATTCGTCGTATGACCCGCACCAAGGATTGAACCTTCAGAGGATTATCACTTGGAACTGAATTTAACTTAGTAGTATAGCCACTGTGCCACGGGTCTTTGTGGTCAGTTCTAGTATGAATTGTGGGACCCTTAAACCTATTATTGTTTTTTAGATAGCTGTCTTTTTTGTTTTTTTTTGTTTGTAGATACTTATGGTCTTTGTTTAGATAGCTCTCTAAATATAGCTGTCTCCTTTTATTTTTGATAGTTGTCTTATTTTTTTATATTCATGCAAAAAGTGGGTGACCTTTATACCGCACCATGTATTTAAAAATATATAAGCATAACACAACAATCTGATTTTAAATATTCAACCTTAATGTCGTTTTTCTTCATTTTTGTAGGGGAAGGATAATCCAATTTAAATTCAGCATGCCCTCACCACATATTGATAGAGGAGGTTCCGAATTACTGAGAAGTCAACATTCTCCAATGTTGCCCGGGCACGTCAGTGGCTGGAACGTAATGTACGAGGAACAAATCGAAATGACTCCCCAACCAATTATGATGTTGACAAATACCTTCGCTGTACCAACGGCCAACGCCCACCTGTCTTTGGACTACCAGTATTGATGAGAGCGAGGAGATGTGTCGGAAGCTGATGTAGAATGTGAAGACCCGAAACAAGAAGGTAAGATGTCTTACAAGTATTGGAATTTTATAGCTTTCATAGTATTAAGTTAATGAGTTGCCTTATTTATGAGTTTTGAATGCTCAAGATCAGGGAGAGAACATAGATAATGTATTGTCTGAATAGCACTTTCAATATTTGTTTGAAAATAAGCCTGGAAACCAGGGTTCAATCCTCAGTCGAGTCATCCCAACAATTCAACAAATGATACTTGATGGCGTTCATTATAAGGCGAGGATCAAGAGTAAGTGGAGTATCCCTGTGAAAGGAGTGCCACCCTACCCTACATCACTATGTAGAATCCAACGAAAAAGGAACCTTCGTGTCGCCCTCGACTATGGTTGACCACTTTATTTCTTTTTTTTACACATAAAACGATTTTCAAGTCATTTGTATACCAATATATAAATTAGGGAAAGATATTTTTAACTTGGCTTGTTCCGATTCTATATTCTGTGATGATATACATTGCATCAATGCCGATATATCTATATATATATATGGCATAACAGTCGACTAACAACTGGTGAAAGACCATAAAAGCAGACCGTGCAACAAAATCTGACTCTTTTCTCTTTTTTCTCTTTCCTTTTTTCTCTCGGACGCTTAACAGAGAGGATAAGTTCGACAACACTTCGCTTTTGCGCGAGGGATGATATTGCATCGACTGACTACTAAACACACAACACACACACATATACACACACAAAGGCTTACCCTCCTACCATTCTTCTACACACGCAACCTCACACTTCTGACAGAAGCACACACATATACAAATGCCTTACGAATTATAAACTTTCACGCACACACATTCGTACTACTAATAACCAAAGGCGACATGCACATTCACACACTTCGACGTACAAACGCCAAGCCTCACACATGGCTACACTACGCACATACATACACATTCATAACTCACAGGCATTAACATTTATCTCTTCTTACACTTAACACTTGCAATGAACAATTAATGCTTTCTATTTTGTACATATATAAATACTTTCTGTTACTTTTAAACTACGTTTTTGTCCTCCTTCAACTTTCATGCATCCTTTATCCTTAATTGAACTTTCATACATATTTGTCCATGTTTTATCTGATTTTACTGTTTTAAATATCTCTTTAACTATTCTAATGTAAGCATGGATCTTAGCACATTCTCTAAGACACAACATCCAAACAAGCTACGGTCTACGCTGCTACATAAAGGGGGCCACGTCTCAACACACAAACTGATTTGTAATCATTGGAGTTCTGAGAGGATTACAGACAAAGTAATAGAAGTTTTAAATGTTCCACAGTAAATATATAATACATTCCACAATGATTTAATAATGTACTTTCATCATTGAATGTTCAATTAAACGTTATGACGCGAAATAGTAAAACGTGAATTCATATGTATTATTCGGATTATTCGGACTATTCTACTCATCTTGGATGTTATTCTCAAAACGTTTCCGCCGATGTAACCTCCGATCTTCTTTATGTTCGTCTTGTCGATATCGGGAGTCTTCATCTCGAACTCGGGAATGTGTACGGAATTTCAAACGGAACTGTTTATTACACCTAACGAATGTAGATAGATCTTTTTCTGTCAGTTATGACCGGGTAGAAGTCTTAAGAAATGTTTAATTGTATTCTTAGTATCGCCTGTACTGAGGATTGAATCTTTAACCCCGAGAAAACTTTGATTTATAACTGATATTACTTAACACTTATGTTATTTGCGCCACGGTTCTTAAGCTAAACAAGACGAACCTAAAGAAGGTTGGAGGTTACATCGGACAATAACATCCAAGATGAGAACAGTATTCCGAATAATCCAAATAATACAAAGAAGAAATACTCTTCTAAAAAATGTTGAAACTGCACACAATATGTTAGGTAAAAACAATGTGTTGTTTCTATTTGAGCGTAGCGTATTTATTTATTTTTAATCAACAACACTTAACAACGTTACTATAACAATGTGCACGTCGTAACAGTCGCATATCCCCAATGCGCGGTCGCAACATTGCAAGACATATCATTGTGAGTTGGGTATGTGTCTCACTAGATTTCAACCCTTTCTACTTTTACATGTCATGGCGTTTGATAAACTTGACTGACTTTGCTAAATCAGGAGTTCTTACGTCTTCCTCAATTATCTTTATGTTTACGACTGTAAATTCCTGCGCCCTGTGACTAATGATAACCACTATCTATTAGAGAATATATGTGTATTATTATTATTATTATTATTATTATTATTATTATTATTATTATTATTATTATTATTATTATTATTATTATTATTATTATTATTTACTCACTAGGAGTTATCACACTGGTCATCGTCAGTGATCGCCCCCTGCCAAAAACATGTGGAATTCCCTGGAGGCTGAGTGACAACAAGTCTCCTCAGACTTCCAGTATGCTCCACCTATTTTCGTTCATCACCGCTGATGAACTTACGGTATCGCAACAGCCACCTACCACCGATGTCCCGCTGATAACGGCCATTGGTCCCCTCTGGGGCCCGAGTGGCAACTAGTCTCCCCAAGGTCCCAGAGCTGTCCGCGCTCTTCCAGTGGAGGTCTGGTTTGCGCTTTCCCTCCTCGACTCTCTGTCCATAATTTTCGTGGCGTCAGCCTACGCTTGCGCCTCTCTCGTGCGGTTGTATTTTCCCCGGTTCTGTTGTCGTGTGCTTCCATGTGTTGTTCCCATTCGTTGCTTATGTGTGTTGGTTTCCGCATTCGAGGACATTTCTCAGGATTGTAGCTGTTTTGATCATTTCTGTCTTTTGTATGGTCTCAGTTATCCCTTTGATTCCTATTTCTCCTAGTTTTTTCTCCATGTTTTTGGGGACTGTTCCTAGTGCTCCTATGATTATTGGTGTTATACTGACTTTCTTCATGTTCCATAGTCCTTTCAATTCTTTGGCAAGTTCAGTATATTTGCTTCTTTTTTCCGTCTCTTTGATCTTCACTCTGTGGTCTGCTGGAACGGCGAAGTCTACGATTTTGCAGGATTTTTCTTTTTTGTGGAGTATTATCATATCCGGTCTCCTTGCTGTTATGGGTTTGTCTGTTTGTACATTCATATCCCATATGATTTTGTGTTTTTCGTTTTCTAGTACAGTTTCTGGTTTGTGTTTGTACCGTTTCTTTTCATATTCGAAATTCAGTTGTTTGCACATTTCCCGGTGTACTACTTTCCCCACGCCTTCATGTCTGTTCTTGTATTCCCTTTGTGCTAGCTTGCTGCATTCACTTATTATAGGATTTTTCGTTTCGTCTCTTTGTCCACACAATCAGCATTTGCTGTTTTCCTGGGTTTTATCTATCTTTGCTTTAATAAAGTTTGTCCTAATCGCATTGTTCTGTGCGGCCGTCAGCAGAGATTCCATTCCTCTGTTCAAGTGTCTTTTTCATTGGCTTCATCGCTTGTGAGTCTCATAAAGCGTCCATGTAGCTGTTTTTCTTCCAACTTTTCCTTTCTTGTCTTTTTGTGGCTGGGTTCAGTGCTTCCGGAGGTGTTTGTTGGGCTGGTGTCTCTTGCTGTGGTGATCAGTCTTTCCATGTTCTGGGTTACATATTTCTCCAGTTCTTTTTTGGTGTCTTCCACACAGTCTTCTATACTTACCAGTCCTCTACCTCCTTCATTTCTTTTCATGTAGAGTCTGTCCGTATTGTCTTTTGGGTGCAATGCATTGTGCATAGTCATTAGTTTTCTAGTCCTTTGGTCAAGGTGCCAGAGTTCTTCTTTGGTCCAGCCTATGAATGGTCCAGAGTATCTTATTAGTGATACAGCCCATGTGTGTATCCCCTTTACTAGGTGTCTGCTATATAGTTTTGTTTCTAAGAGTTTCCTTGTACTTCGTAGATATTCTTTTCCAATCTTCTCTTTCATCTCTGTATATTTGATTGTGTCTGCTTCCAGAACTCCCAGGTATTTATAACCAACTTGTTCTCCTAGCGCCCTCATCTCCTCTTGGTTGGGGAGTGTTATACCTTGTGTCGTCTCCGGTTTTCCTCTTTTGATCTCTAGCAGTGCACATTTTTCTATTCCAAACTCCATTTGTGTATCCTGGCTGAATATCCTGGTTGTATTTATCAGCTTTTCCAGTTCTCTTTTGTTTTTTGCAAACAGTTTCAGGTCATCCATGTACATCAGGTGGTGTATTCTTAGTTCTGTATCCGTAAACCTGTATCCGGCATCACACTTTCTGAGTATGTAGTTGAGTGGCCTCATGGCTTATAGAAACAATAGTGGTGATAGAGAATCTCCTTGAAAAATGCCTCTCTGTATTTTTATCTCTGACAGGCATTGTCCTCCGGCTGTTAGTTTTTGTCTCCATGTTTCCATTGCTTTCTGGTTTAGATTAATAATCCTGTCTGGTATCTTTTATATTTTTAAGCATTCAATCATCCATGTTTGGGGGATCCTGTCGTAGGCTTTCTTGTAGTCAATCCATGTCATGGTTATGTTCTTTTATCTGCTCTTCACCTCCTTCAGGGTATTTTGATCAATGTTTAGTAGATCATGTGCCCCTCTTTGCCATTTCGGGCATCATTTTTGTTCCTCGGGAAGCAGTCCACGTGTGTCTAGGGATTGGTAGATTTGTTCTCTCAGTTGTGCTGTGAGAATTTTCCACATTATTGGTAGACATGTTATCGGTCTGTAGTTGCTGGGGGTCGTTCCTTTTTTTTGCGTATTTTTGTATTAATGTTGTTCTTCCTTCCGTCATCCATTCTGGTATGTCTGTTTTGCGGATACATCCACTCAGTTTCTGCACTAGTCTTTCATGCAGGGTCGTGAATTTTAAACCAGTATTCATGTATTCCATCGTGGCCTGGTGCTCTCCAGTTTGCCATTTTTCTGAGGGTTTTCTTGATTGTTTCTTTGTTGATTTCTGTTTCGGTTCCTTCTTCGATTTCCTGCAGTTCATCGTTCATGTTTTTCAACCATTGGACATTCTTGTTGTGCTGTTTTGGTTCTTCCCATATCTTGCTCCAGAATTGTTTTGTTTCTGTTGGTTCGGTTTTTCTGTCGTTGTTTCTTCTCCATTTACGTTTTTGTAAAACAAGCTTTCATTGTTTTCAAAGGTCCTGTTCTGTTTGCTCTGTTCTGATTTGTACCTGTATCATTTCAGTCTACCTTCTATTGCTGCTATCCTTTGTTTTATTTCTTCATGTTTCTCATTTAGTTTTTCCTTGCGTTTGTGATTTTTGCTTCTTAATCGTTTCATGCCCTCTTTCCTTCTGTTCACGGTTTTAGCTTTTTTCCGAAGTTTGGTGATCAGGGTTTCCAGTCTGATTTCCGATCCAGGTTTTGTCGGTTCTTTCTTTTGTCCATTCTCTTCGTTTCTTAGTTTCATACTTACCGATTTTGTCCCTGCATATATCAGGTTGTTTAGGTCTGTAATAGTTTCTGTTGGGATGTGTGTGAGGAGTCTGTTTACTCTTTCTGTTTCTGCTTGTAACTTCTTCGCTACTTCATTCCTGAGAGATGGGAGTTTTGTTTTGTTTTCTAACATGTATCGTCTAATGTTCTCCACTTCACTTGCTTCTATTTCGTTGAGTTCTATCTCAGCAGGTTCTGTGGTTTCGCAGCCCTCTATCTCACCTGGTTCTGTGATTCCGTAGTCTTCAATTTCTTCAGTTTCAGTGTGTATGTTTTGCCCGTCCTCTACCTGTTGTTTCTCCTTCGGTGATGTTACTTGCAACGTTTCGCCATTAACCTTCTGTCTGATTTCCGTCAGTTCCATCTCCGAGAACCATCCTCGCTTGAGGACTGTCTTGCTTGATCTGCTATCCTTTGTTCCGTTGTATGGTAGTCACTAGCAATGTCCCAGAGATGTTTCATTCGTTTTCGGTAGCCTCTTTTTGTAGGGTAGCGGCTTTCATAATAGGACTCCATCACCAGTCTGTTCTCTTTCATGGTCCATTTCTTTCTATATCATTTCAGTTTGCTGTTTTCGCTCTGGTTGTCTTGTCTCTGGTCTGTGTCCTTGCCATACCTGGAATCAGAGAGGTTACTTACCTGGTTCTTGTCTGTTGTCTTGTTTCTGAAATGAGAAGGGCCAACATTCGCAGGATGCGGACCGGGTCCCCCATGTTGGCAAACGAGGGAGCACCTGCGCATCATGACACTCAGGTCTTTCTCCTGAGTCCCACGGCTATTATTGTGCATTATTCATATTTTTGGGGGGTGTGGCCACACCAGGCCCAGGCTTATTTTTCCTGTGGTACTGTCACAGGGATAGTGGTTGTCTCATTCATTTTAAGGAGTGATATTGTGCACTACCACACATATAAAAAAATGTATATATATATATACATATATATATATATATATATATATATATATATATATATATATATATATATATATAAATATATATGTTATATAAGTACGTAGTAAAGTTCAGTGTATACTAAAATGGAATAGAAAGTTCAAGATAGGTTTCCCTCTCGCGAGTAAGCATAAATAATATAAATAAAAAGGCTAAACTTCAGCCCTGCATGAGAGTTCAAAAATGTATTCATTGGGAACTCAATATTATTATCATTATTATTATTATTATTATTATTATTATTATTATTATTATTATTATTATTATTCTTCTTCTTCTTCTTCTTCTTATTATTATTATTATTATTATTATTATTATTATTATTATTATTATTATTATTATTATCATCATTATTATTATTATTATCATTATTATTATTATTATTATCATTATTATTATTATAATCATTATCATTATTATTATTATTATTATTATTATTATTATCATTATTTGTATACACTAGGAGTTCTCAAACTGAATATCGTCAGTGATTGCTCACCGACAACAACCAATGGTATTTTCTGATGTCTGAGTGACAACAAAACTTCCCAGATTTCCAGTATTGTTAATCTCGTTTCGATAACCACCACAAATAACCTTTCGGTATCATAACAACCGCTTACAATTGAGTTCTCGATTGTAAAGACCATTGGTCTTCTCTGGGATTTGGGTGGCAAAAAGCCTCCCCACGGTTTTCCAGTAGAGGTCTGGTTTGTGCTGTCCCTCCTCGTTATTCTAATCCTCCTCGACCCTCTACAGATATTTTGTCTGGTGTCAGCAGGCCAGTACCATTTTTATTTTGTTGGGGGGGGGCTTATGCTGTTTCTGGCAGTTTCTGTTCATTGGTTCATTTTTGTGTTGGGTCAGCTGTAATTCATAGGGGTTAGGGAGATGGTTAAGTAATTATTATTATAATCATTATCATCATTATTATTATTATTATTATTATAATTATTGTGTTGTTGTTAGTGGGGGTGGTGGGTGTGGAGGTGGGGTGGTGGTGTGCACGAATGCGTTTGTTTATTTTGCGGCGCGGTTGACTGATGAAAGTAATGAATAGGTTTAGATTTATGATGTGGTAATATTTGTGTACAATGATGTGTGTGTGGCGGCATGAGTGGTCGATCTAAGTAATGAATGGTTTTTCAATATTACATGTGGGTATGTGTGTGTGTGATGATGTGTTTGAGGGATTGCGGTGCTGTTCTTTGAGAAAATAATCAATGATGTTTGTTGACAAAATTAATTAATTTGTTTTAACTTGAGAAAAATAGACAGGCGTGTTGTAGAAAGTAATCTTGATTCATTATAATTTGCGCGCAGAAGTCGTGAAAAGTTCGCAATTGTAATCATAAATGGAAAAGTTACTTTTTAGAGAATTAATATTAAAAAGGTGAAGATTTGGCCGCAGTGGTTTCATATTAATGAGTCACCATTTATATAGACCAAAAGAGTCTATATGATAAGTGTTAATAAAAGATATGGATAATCAGTTGACTTATAAAGGATATTATGAGAGGGGTTTGTGATCAATGTGTGATAGAGAAACTCTATGATTGCTCATGGGATTTTGAAAATAGAAAATAAGTTGTAACATCGTTTTGAATTCATTTGACAACTATTACTTTTTTGACAGAGTATATATTATATTCTTTATATTGTAGTAAAACATTTAAAATGAGCGTTTTATGTGAACATTCCTCTGGCATTCTCTATTTTAGTAGATGTTTATCCCCAGCTTCGAGCAAGTGTTTGATTTTCTATCATCGCACCAAACAATTGTGGGAAAATCCTAGGTAATCAGAACACATATATATTAATGAATCTGAGTGTATGTTTGTTTATTAGTTATCAGTGTTCAGTCTAAGGACCATTGGCCTATTTCGATTTCACACGATAATTGATATATTTGAACAACCTACATTGAACTAAGCATATTAGAAAAATAAAATGATATCCTATCGAATGCACGCATATACAAGTGCGCAACGTGAAACAATTACAATTCCGATATTACAAAAAACAATATTTAGGTTGTATATCCATTTTGTAGTGATTACCAATTGTATATAACATGTGTGTTATGTGGTAATGTGTTATACGAGCAATCTATTCATCTGGTTGAAAGGTTCTGAGCGACTTTAACAAATATACTCTTAGACATAATCAAACGGCTGCAATGTATCTTTGGTATGATAAGGAAATACATCCGGTTTATATTTGGCGAGTTTGATGTGGATCCCTAGTTGTAATAACCCTTAAGTCAATTTTGAACGAGATTGTTAGTAGGTTCGGTAATGTTCCTGTTGTGTTGTCCCCGAGGATGGCTTAGATTAAAAACAAACAGAGACGGAGAGTAAACGAACATGAACTTCATTTATATCGGATGCCATTAAAAGTGAGGGCAGGAAGTGGGGGCAGTCTAAGGGCCGATAATTACCGAAGGTTCAAAAGCTAAACAAACGAGCGATGACATAGTGATACAACCGTTTTTTTTGTGCTGATGTCTTTGAAAGTAATACAAATGCTTTTTCGTGTTTTGCCAACGTACGTCTATTATTGGTTAATTATAGTTTGCTTCCAATGTAAATTCAATTTGTGTACGTATCATGACAAGTATCCAATTATATATATATATATATATATATATATATATATATATATGAAGGGAGACGCGAGAGCGCTCTATCCCTTAATAGACTCACGAATGACCTATGCTGGAAATCTCATTTCTTTGATAAATTATAACTCAAAAACAAATAAACCAAATTAGTTAAAACTTTGCACACATTTGTAATTTGATAGGTTCTATAAGTGTGTAGAATTTCAGCATCATTAGTACAGGCAACCCAGAGATCCACTAAGTTCAACCATGAAATCATGTTATCTTTGTGTACCTACGTACGTACGTAATTGCCACCCTGCATCTAATCCACTATTTGATGGATTCAGCTGATTTTTGGCAGAGATAGAGGTTCTACGGTCTAGTTGATGGCATTTTAATTTCAGTTTACCATATAAGTTAGTTTTCCAGAAAATTCAAAAAAAACTTATGAGAAGTCATAGTATTTAGGCATAGCTTTTACAAAAGTAGAGACATTCTATGGAAAATAGAAGTATACTGAAATAATATGACCTTAATAAGGTTAAGATAAAAACTTATATGCACTAAATACAACGAAATTCCGAAATGTTTACACTTTTATTGTCATTAAGGGTATGACTACATATCAACGAAACCATTTCATTATGACATCGCGACAGTATACATCTCTATGAATGAGTGGATTAATTGTGTGAGGTGCGCTGAAGAAAAATTCCTACCAGTAAAATACATAGCCCTGTTGTGCTCGCATACCCTTAATGACAATAACACTGTAAACATTTTGGAACTTCCTTGTTTTTGTACATTTAGTGTATATGAATTTTCATCTTAACCTTATTAGGGGCATATGATTGCAGTATACTGACATTTCTCATGGAATATATATATATATATATATATATATATATGTATATATTTATATATATATATATATATATATATATATATATATATATAAATATATATATATATTGGTTGCATCGGTTTAATATAATTCGAAGCGATATTACATGACCATCCGATTATGTATATTACAGTATTGATCTACCTCCCGCAGCGGTAAGATGTGACACAAGGTCGGGAAAGTGGGATTTTATAAGGAAGAAGATCACTCTGACCGTCAAAAATGTCTAGGTAGCCCCGTCAGCATTCCCCCGTAGGAACCAGTAAAGGTGATCAGCAATAAGCCAACCAGTTCTCCAAGTGTGAGAAGGCAAAGCCTGTGAGTCGTGACCTCAGAACAGCGAAATCAAGGTCCGAAGGACTTGACGGTACCGGTCTACAGAGTGAGCATCCATCGGAACAGATACTACACTCTGATCTTAGCCAACAGTTTACGGCTGAGAGATTTTTTACACGCAAGCGGTGGATATGCCGTAATATACACAACAATTGTAATATTGGTAAGACATATATTTTTCCATCACATAAAGTATAATATGTTACTGTCTCCCACGACAAAAGAGGGTATGTTATTACTCGCTTTCTGACATCTTATAATGTCACAAAAGGATTACCAACAGTTTCATTTTTGGTACGTAATGTGTTTATCCCTTAAAAGAAATGTAATTTCCGATTTTAAATACTCCATTGATCATCGTGTAGACAGTGCCCCTGCCGCCATAAGTTCTTCTTTTTTTCTCTTTTAACTGGAATTCTGCCTTGAGATGAAGTCATGTCTATGAATAACGGAGAATATTTATAATGTTAAGTTATTACTTCATGGATTGCTGTATATAGTGTGTAGAGCATATACTTATCCTTTTCTTATACAGGTGGCCATATAAAACTCGTGGTAACCTACGACCATTCTCAGCAAAGTGCTGCCTCTCAGGAACTTACTATTTAAACGTACCTGTGACCTTAACTGTCATTGACTAGCTCACATGTATAACTCTATATAATAACATAATTTACGTTTAATATTCAATATATAGCAACGTTAAAATAAGTTATGGAGAAATTTGTCTTTTGACAAAATAACTATAATATTTAACATGTTTATGATTGCAGATCCTGCGTATTATTATAAGTGTACCAAGTCAACAACTATCTGCCATTTAGATATGACTAGACTTGCGAGAAACGGAGAAAGTTTCTCACGAGACTTCATGATGTTTCAAATACTTTTTATTCCGACAAGGACCCCAACTCAGATGCTCGAACCACATGACGCAGTGAAGTTATGAAAGACATAGTTGTTCTGGCGATTGTGGCGTGATATTTCGCCGAAGTGTCGCTATGAAAGGCAACAAAGAGAATACTAAATCTCCGCTGTTGTAGTTACCGTATTTTCTGTTAAAATTTTCTTTTATATAAATGGTGACAAAACTATGAAAATTGTAAAACCATTTGCGATACACACACACACACACACACCCAACCCCCCACATACATATATATATATATATATATATATATATATATATGTATATTTATATATATATATATATATATATATATATATATATATATATATATATATATATATATATGCCCCACGACACAACGCTAGGTGCCATACTTCACCGGTTAACACATGAGAACTGCAGAATAGTTCGCCGCGTCGAGAGATTGTGAAAAGAGAGAGCTCCGTGGTCTACAATGAAGCTTGAATAAACAATGACTTGCTGCCGAACTATATATATATATATATATATATATATATATATATATATATATACATATATATATATATAAAGATATATGTATATATATATGTATATCTATATATATATATATACATATATATATATATATATAGAGAGAGAGAGAGAGAGAGAGAGGTAGAGAGAGAGAGAAAGTAGAGGGTAGTGCAGCATCAGTGCGGTTCCAACATCCGAAAAATGTATATTTAAAGAAGTGAGGCTATCAACATTTGTAAAAAACGTTTTTCAACAGGTGTTTGTTATCTTATTATTTTATAATTTTATAATTTCATGATTTTATAACCCGTTTCGAAATTCATGCGGTTCTCTTCAGCTATATTTCTATTTCAAAAACTGTTGTTATCGTTAAATGATTGTGCGCATGTGCGCACGTGTGTGTGTGCGTGTGTTTTCATAGTTTTCTTCTATAAAAATATAAAAGCCAAATGTATATATATATATATATATATATATATATATATATATATATATATATATATATATATATATATATATATATAAAGAAACGTGGTGATGAAATAATCCGACGTAATGTAAAATTAAAAGAAGGAAAGAACACATCTATGTGATTGATGTATTTATCTGACAAATCCAAGCCATCAATCCCATTCATCTCGCGTTTTTTGAAAATGATTGATCACTACTACTGATACTACAAGTGTATGTTCACGCCAACAGCCATGCCGAAATCTGAACACTTTCTGACATATCAAAATTAATATTCTGTATGATTTTTCTACATTGTTTTCTCACATCCTGAGGAACTCATTAAATAAAAACGAAACGTTGATGAATACATACATCATACAGGTTTTAGCTTTCGTTTTATATTTTACATATATATATATATATATATATATATATATATATATATATATATATATAATTTGCTAAAATCCGATCCTTCATAATAGGGAATAATGAAATAGGGTTAAAAAAAGTAATTTAAAATTCGAGAAAGTCTCGTGGTTAGATTAGAGACCGTTGATACTCAAATATACAATGAGATGAAATGAAATGAAATAAAATAAAACATACATTCATTGAGGATAGAGAAATTAAAAGAGAAATAGAAGTCGGTGATAGAGAGGGAGAGAAAATAAAAAGAGGAAGAGAAAAAGAAGTCCAAAACACACAGCTAATGTCTGAATGAGTGATGGTAAGCAAATACGCGTCATTATAAGCTTGATGTTTCGAATGTGTAGCAAGACACGTTATCCAGTCTGGTTTACATTTAGGTCGGCAATGATGGTGGGGTGTTAAGACATTGGACTACACTCTTTTGGGTGTTTTACTAACTCATCTCATTCTTCCCAAATATGATCGATCGGATGTTTATACTTCCTGATAGGATCTCAGTTTCTAACAGCTGTTGATCGATAACATCGCAAATTGTGTACATGTGTGTGTAAATAAAAGTAATCATATATATATATATATATATATATATATATATATATATATATATATATATAATAAAGCTTCTAGCACACATTTATGCACAAAAAAGACTACATAGTTTACATCTATAATACAATTAAAGCCCAAAATACTTCATATGGGGCATGCGCCAGAAACACTCGCCAACAACAAAAACCATTGCTAAAAATCCAGAATGATTCCAACATTTATATTACTAGTAACATTAGTAGTATGCCAACATAGTATACGACTTCCGAGTAGTTTAAAATCTAGGAATACAAATATATTGCACACTTAGAGCCTGTATACGTCGACTTTTTACTGCTGGAAAATCCACAAATACAAAGAGGACTCAACTATATCAGTCATAAAACATAACCTTAAATCGTGAAATAAAAATAGCTAAACACTATCTTTTTACAATTTTTTTACAATGTAGCCGTTTCAGAAATTTAAAAAAGAATAGTTATACAATTGATGGCTTTCCAACAATAATGATCAATATAAAACTTTCAACCATGATAATTTTTTAAAAGTTTTGATCATTTTTTTAACTTAGACTAAAACCATATATAAATTATTTAGATGACGTGTATATGCCAAGGGTCAAACAATGGTCTCCTCAGAGGAAAATGATTTAATAACAAGCTACGTCAAATTTATATTTAATTTAACATTCGAAATATTCAATATTTCTTACTTTGCCTGCTGTGATCTCATCAGGTATGACATTAACTGCCCGGCTTTCAGGTTAATATATGTTTAGTGTCTGTTCTGTTTTCGGTCAGAAGTGAAGAAATGCTCCTAGCGTTAGACAATTTTATTTTTGTTTCTAATCAAGTATCCTCCTTTTTATTCGAGCTTGCTTTACAGCACGTTGAAAACTTACATTTTGTTTAACTATACCTTCAAGACAATTACTAGATAATGATGTGACTGAATTCACATCTAAATATGTATATATATATATATATATATATATATATATATTCATATATAACCTTCTCAAATTAAGCATCTTAAACAAGGAATAATAATGTGGACGTTAAATATATAACCGGAAATATATCGCTACAAGTTTAGGTCGACAGTTGATTACTTGATAGCATCTTCATAGTACGTAAACAGACACACACACACGCAAATACACTGTAACGGAGAGAAACATATATACAAGAAACGACATACACAATGATATATATATATATATATGTTACACCGGCCGTTCTTACACAGGAGAAAGAGCACCGGTTGTCACTATAAATAGTGCGAGTCACCAGAGTCACAAGAGATACTGAAGACAAAGCACAGTCGTGTAACTGTCTAGCCAAGAGCTAGTCAGTTTCTTACTTTGTTAATACACTTGTTAAACCAACCCCTGATTTGACTTCCTTTATTTATTATCTACTGTGGGACAACTTCACAACAGATTGGCGACGAGGAATCGAAACGATTTCACTGCAAAAAAAAAATGACCCAAATTGATTCGCAAGATCTTCACGGAAAATAACATCTTTGTCAGATATTAGGATTCGCAAGGATTAACAGCAAATTAACTACTGAGTAGTTAAGCGAAAAAAAAAACACAAACTCAAAACTTGCTACCAAAAATCGAAAACTAGAAAACGCGAAAGACATTTTCAATTATTGAAATAATTGAATACACTGATACTTTTATTTTTTTCTCTTCAAGTTTCACTTACTCGTTAAGATAAATGTTATCCGCGTCAACTATTACAGATATTGTGTAAGTGTGTCGTTATTATTAGAACAACATCTGATATTTGAGCAAAATCCGGATTGACTATTTATTAAAACGGTCTACAACAGAATTGTCGAGAGCAAAGGACGGACAGTAAACAAAAATATATTCGCGTAAGTCATTTGTGCTTCTAACAATGAACTGTTAAATAAGCAAGTCGAATTTTTGCAAAATGAAAAGGGGTTAAAAAGAGTTCCCATAAAACTAGTCTTATTAGGCTCATAGTGACGGACTTGGTTTTGTAAAACTACGTACACATATATATAAAAAAAAAAAAAAATTTTCTTAGTTTTGTTTTTCAAACAAAAGAACTGGGATTGAATTTTTGTATTAAGGAATACTATATTTCTTGTTTTGTGTATTAGTTGAGCAAACTAATTATATTAAGCACGTTGTGGGAAAAACTGATTTATTTTTCCAAGTGTAAATGGTGTGGTGCATAACTTGAATTCGTGAATGATGGACACTGAATTCAAAGATTCTCTTTTTCAATTACTTAAATTCCAAACGGAACAAAATGTTGCGTTACAAAGACAGCAAGTTGAACAACAAATGGAACTTCAAAGAAAACAAGTTGAAATTGAGCAGAAATTGAAAAGAGAGTTGTTGGAACAGCAAAAAGCCCAAAGAAAAATGCATGCTGAACAAAATGAGCTGGCGACAACACGAGAAGAAAGATTCCAAGAAAGACTGCTACAACAGCAGAAACACTTCAAAGAACTCTTGATAAAACACAAGAGGGACAGAGAAAATTTCTGGAGGCAACACAGTTAACGAAAGCAAACGAGAATCATAATGCATTCTCCCAGACGACTGTGTGGAGCGCTATCGAAATTTTCAATTATAATCCAGAAGACGATGTCACGTTTGCTCACTTCTATAGAAGATATGAGGATATTTTTGTATCGGACTGCAGTACATTGACACACTCTAAAAAAGTTCGAGTTTTGCTAAGAAAATTAGGAGCTGCCGAGCATACAACGTTCGTGAATTTTATCCTTCCAAAAAAGACCAGTGAGTTGAACTTCCAGGAGCCAGTTACTTTACTAACAGAACTGTTTTCTACAAAAACTTCTCTTTTCCACAGGAGATATAAGTGTATGAATGTCACTAGAAGAGAGGAAGACGACTACATTACGTATGCAAGTATAGTAAATAAACTTTGCGACAATTTTAAATTAGAGGAATATCATCGGATCATTTTAAATGTTTAATATTCTTGCAAGGTCTTGTCTTAAATAAAGACTCTGAAATCAGGCGTCGTGTTTTAAATAAACTCGAAAATGAGCCATTTCTAACAATACAAAACTCAGGGGGAGACTGTGAACGTTTTGTTGCGTTGAAACAGGACAGTCGTGACATAGAGGAAAACGGAGTGTCGCACATTAAAAAATCCATCAGAAGAAAAACATGGAAAAGATCCACCTGTACCGTGTTGGAGGTGTGGAGAAAACCATTACTAAAATGAGTGTCCCTAAATATTCAAACAATGTGACAACTGCCACCAGAAAGGACATAAGGCATCACGTTGGGGAAAAAAATCTGGTAGAAAGACACCCATTAAAGTGACAAAAATTGAACCTGAAGAACAAAATATCCGGAAATATGTACAGGTCAAAATGCTTTTAAAAAAGTAAGACTACAGCTTGATAGTGGGTCTGACATTCCCATCATTAATGTACAGACAGGGAAGAAGCTCGGGAGACCCACTATGATCAAATCACAAAAAACGGCGAGAAGCGTCAGTGGTGAAAAAATAACCTTCGAAGGGGAATTATTGACGAATATTTCTTTCCAGAATAAGACCGTAAAAGCCAACATTTTTGTGATGCGAAAAACGAATAACCATTTTGGAACCGATCTGATTGAAAAGTTTAGCCTATGGGATCTGCCTTTAAGCTCCTTTTGCCAAAAGGTTGAGGATTCGAATGTAGAGGCAGTAAAACTCAAGAGGGTAATTAAAAGAACATTTTCCAGACGTATTTTCAGGCGGTCTTGGAAGGTGTACAAAAGCGGTAGCAAAGTTTGAAGTTAAAACAAATGAACTACCTGTGTTCAGAAAGAAAAGAAATGTTCCATACGCCGCTATAGAGCAAATAGACGGTGAATTAGAAAGACTCGAGAACATGGCTGTCATTTCAAAAATTGATCACAGTGAGTGGGCTTCACCTACAGTTTATGTTAAGAAAAAGAACAAGGAGATTCGGGTTTGTGCCGATTTTTCCACAGGCTTGAACAAGGCATTAAAATATCACCATTACCCTCTTCCAAGCCTTGAAGAAATATTTGCGTAACTGAGTGGAGGAAAATATTTTTCTAAAATCGATCTCAGCGACGCTTATCTTCAAATCCCTGTCGATGAAGAGTGTTCAAAATTGCTATGTATCAATACCCATAAGGGCTTATACAAATTTAACCGACTTCCTTTTGGAGTAAAGGTCGCCCCTGCGATGTTTCAACAAATTATGGCCATGATGTTAAATGGGATGGATTTCGCAGTAGGGTCCATGGACGATCTGTTAATAAACAGCGTTAGCAAAGAACAACACAAAACTCATGTAAACAAAGTATTCAAAAACATCCAGGATTATGGGTTTAAAATCAAAGATGAGAAATGTACTTTTTTCATGGAAAAAATAAAATACTTAGGGCAAATCATCGATCAGCAACGAAGAAGGCCAGACCCAGATAGGGCAAGGGAGATACGGAACATGCCTGCTCCAGAAAATATTGCGTCTCTACAAAGTTTTTTAGGGTTGGCGAATTACTACAATGTGATCGTACCAAACATGCATAAACTAAGATCACCCTTAAATGAACTGTTAAAGAAGGACCAAAAATGGGTCTGGACGCAAGAGTGCGAAGAAGCGTTTCAGAAAATTAAAGATATCTTAACGTCAGACTTGTTTCTAGCACATTATAATCCCAAGCGCGATATTGTAGTTGCAAGCGATGCCAGCAACTATGGTATAGGAACATGCATATTGCACAAAATGGATGATGGAAAATTAAAACCCATATTCAGTGCATCACGAACACTTCTACCAGCAGAAAAAAAACTACTCTCAAATTGAGAAAGAGGCTCTAAGCATCATATTCGCGGTAAAGAAATTTCATCATGTCCTGCACGGTAGACAATTTCTGTTACAAACAGACCACAAACCCTTATTAACGATATTAGGATCCAAAAAGGGACTACCACAACACACTGCGAATAGACTCCAAAGATGGGGTACCATTCTTCTAAACTACAATTTTCAAATGGAGTATGTACCATCTAAGAAATTTGGTCATGCAGACGGGTTATCAAGGTTGATACCTAAGCAGACGGAACCATTGGAGGATATGGTGATAGCAGCCATTCAAGCGGAAGCTGAAGTAAAAAAAAACGTTATTAATCTCTAGAGTGGATATTTTCAAAGGGGGGTGTTACAAGAAACGACATACACAATGATATATATATATATATATATATATATATATATATATATATATATATATATATATGTTACAACGGCCGTTCTTACACAGGAGAAAGAGCACCGGTTGTCACTATAAATAGTGCGAGTCACCAGAGTCACCAGAGACACTGAAGACAAAGCAGAGTCTTGTAACTGTCTAGCCAGTTTCTTACTTTTTTAATACAATTGTTAAACCAACCCTCGACTTGACTTCCTTTATTTATTATTTACTGTGGGACAACTTCACAACAATATATATATATATATATATACATATATATATATATATATATATAAATATATATATATATATATATATATATATATATATGCTTAGGACACCAGAGCATTTTTTACTGTATTGTCTTCAAATCCCCGAAACAGACGAGCTGGTACTCAACTGATGAGCTCTCACTACTCTACATGACATATATTATAATATTCACTATATATATATATATATATATATATATATATATATTACAAAAGTTAATACTTTTGTGAAGCATCCAAATGAAATTTAATAATGATGATTGAGGTAAAGTAACATACATAACAAATAGAGTTGGCCTCTTCAGTCTGTTGGTAGATCCGATCTTATTATATTGCTGACTTCTACTGGTGTAAACCGGCGTATGAGATGTTTTGTTTCCAATTTCTGTATGAAATTACGCATGCAGGCGAGTTAGTTATAGATTTTAAAAGTTAAAACTTTTTTGAAGAATTCGATGTTTTTTTTCTAGAATAAAATAGAATTAATATCGCATCCTTAACATGCTTCGAAGGTATTTACTTTACCTCAATTCTCCTTATTTAATTTCCTTTGGATGCTTCAAAAAAGTATGAACTTTTAAAAACTATAACTAACTCGCGTGCATGCGTGATTTCATACAGAAAGTGGTAAAAACGCATCTCATACGCCGGTTTACATCAGCAGAATCCGGCAATCCAATAAGATCGGATCTACAAACACATTGAAGAGGCCAAATTATTTGTATCATCATGAAGTAAAAATGAAAGTTTATAAAATAAAAAAAATCGGTTTCGATGTTTATTTTATTTTAAAATAAAACTAATATCGCATCCTTAACATGTTTTAAAGGTATTTTACTTTACCTGAATCCTTCTTATTATATATATATATATGTATATATATATATATATATATATATATATATATATATATATATATGTGTGTGTGTGTGTGTGTGTGTTAGTATTTCATGTATCCACATACAATTTTATGAGGAGATGTAATTTGTTTATGTATGAATTTTAAGTATTTACTTCAACAATGCTCGAGAGTAAGTAGAGCGAGGTAGTAAGCTATGACAAATATATTTATGGCAATTAAACATCACAGAGGCTCCTGCGTTTCATCCCCATTGGAAATCTTCAGGCTAATAGAATTTGAGCCTGAAGATTCCCCCCGTTATATATACGTTAAGTGGATTGACTAGATTTTCAATAAGCTCTCATATTTTTCTAAATTGTAAGTAAAAGACGAACCCCCTGCAGACACACAGATCATCGCTCAGGCGAAATTATGTGTTTTTCTTTTCATCACAGTATTAATTAAAAGATAAATTCATCTCTAACAAAATTAAACAAAATGTTAGTGGCTATTTATTCATATATACATGCGAATGTTTTAGTTTTGTGTTTACAAGGCACCTATTAATAAAATGTTTATTATTTTCAATTATGGTTTCAAGTATTTCAAGTAGCGAATTTTGCTAAACTATAGCGAGCTGGCAAAGCTACTTGTATAAATAAATATTCACATATACCTACATAAAAATAAACCCTCAACCCGTTCACTACCTAAACATACACACAAACAAACACGTGCATACCGATATGCACCGTATGTCGTGCTCATATCAATAAATATGCCCATACACATTGAAATTACAGACACGTCTGAGTTATCTTTCCTAAACTTCAGATTTGCGAGTTTCAGAAATTTCAGAAACAGTTCAGTAATGTTATAAGTGTATATATTTTGTTATATTTACAATTAATTGAAATGTCCCATTTTTTGTTAAGTAATTTACTTATATAACTAAATCTCATAATTTCCAAAAAAAAGTGTATAGACGTAAGTAGCAAGGTGCAGTAAAAGATCGACATTTTTTGTTCATATTTACAATTCTTCTATTGGGATTCTTCTATTTCCAATGTTAATCCAGAAAAATGTTTATATTCGAGTGCAGTCTTTTTTAGATTTCGCATCGTTGAAACAGAATGTATGCTTATAAAGTATTCTTTTAAATTTGTGTGTTTTACTTCCTATATAAAATATATTTTCCGCTGAGTTTTCCGTTGTAGATATATTTACAACATATGTATAGATTGTAGATGCTCCTCACAAAAAGTATCTCTTGGCCTCGTGGTATATATATATATATATATATATATATATATATATATATATATATATATATATATATATATTGTTACAAATGTAAAGAGAGCTATCGAGATTCGAACTCACGACCCCTGGTTTACGGAGAGAGATAGGATTCATTTTCGCATATTTATACCCGACCGAGAAATTATTATAATGCAACTCGAATGACGTCAGAAAAAGAGAGATACAAAGAGAGAAAAGGAAGAAGAAAAAAAGAGGACGTAAAATGCCGGCAAGGAAGGATGAGTCACCGGGTTAAGACGGACATATTTTGAGGACAACTACAGTCAGTCTTTCGGAGTACGTCTGCACGAGAGAGAAGAAGCGAACGGCCGGCGACAAGAAAAGATGTGCAACTACAGTGTCGTAGGAAAGGCAGGGACATTTTGAAGATGGAATTATAGCCGTCCTCGGCTCGGACGAGACGACCCGCTGAACTAAGCGGAGGAAAAGTAACCAACCAGGAATTGTTTTTCCTGGGGAAAAATGTATTTCAAAACTACATGTGCAAAGAAATATGGCTACTACGACATGCCGGAAATATCGACTCTAAATCGAACAATGCATCCACTTGTAAGTGACAACCTGAATATCTGTTCTCGCACATTCGCCCCCTTGGGCTGTTATATATATATGTATACTTTTGTGTGGAAATGAATCCTGCTACTATAGGGATAGGATAGACAAGCCTCCCTCCTTTTAAGACTATACTATTGTTTTCACGTTTTATTTCGTTTTATTTTATAGATACACTCCCTTTTTTTCTAGTATACAGTTTTATTAAATAAATGAATATACATTTAATCATAATGTCTTTTGTCGTTTCTTTGCATCTTTTGTTTTGTTTCCTGACGGTATCTTATATTGGAGAAATCCCCATCCAATATCATTTAAAACGTTTTATTTGAACCTGGGATAATACGAGCCACTCCGGACTTTTTTTTTTAAAAACTTTTTTTAATTTTTATTTTTTTATTTCTCTTTTTTCTTTTCTCTGTTTTTTTTTAAGAGAGTGATAGAAGAATAAAGAGTGATAAATATGTGACGATTGCCCAAATTTATTTCAATTGTTCAATGTAAGGGGTATTCAGTAATAAAGTAATGTTTATTATTCTTTCCTTAAGCCAATGCTTTTCAAAGATCGAGATCTTATCATCAGAGGAGAAATACAGATAGATAAGTTGGCTTTCCAAAAAAACAAAGTTCAAATACGTGAAAAATATATGAAAAGTATTATTAAAACCATGCAGTGAAAGAGAAGTTCCGTAAAAAATATATGTGGTTTGTCCGGGTGGTAATTTTCCGTTGAAAAGATGTCCAATGAATTGTAGAATGCGAAAAAAAAAACCCTCTTCACTATAGGTTCTATCTACTAAAAGTTTTACTTTTGGTTTATATTTGATCGTATATATATATATATATATATATATATATATATATATATATATATATATATATATGTAAAAGGAAAACCAAAAAATGGATGTTTTTTTATGTGTACATCAACGTTTTGTCTTTATTTATAAGAATTCATCAGGATGATAAAATAGAGAAAAAATGTCATGCAAGTACAGATACATGTAAGGTAGACATATTGGGAGGAAAAATATAATGAAATAATGGCCCCTACTGGGTGGACGTCCGTAGGGGCCATTATTTCATTTTATATTTCCTCCCAATATGTCTACCCTACATGTATCTGTACTTGCATGACATTTTTTCTCTATTTTATCATCCTGATGAAGTGTTATAAATAAAGACGAAACGTTGATGTACACATAAAAAACATCCATTTTTTTGTTTTTCTTATTTCCTTTTCCCATCACGTCGGATTACCTTCATCCTTCTTTTCCCATATATATATATATATATATATATATATATATATATATATATATATATATATATATATATGTGTGTGTGTGTGTATATATATATCCGTGTGGAATAACTATAACCCGCCCGAGCTGGGATCGAACTTACACCAATTTAGTTGATAGTCAGCGATTCTCACTTCGTGCCCACGAATTATATGGCCATGCTTTCTATATAAACATTGTGAACTACTACATTGCTACATTTGTTTATTCACGAAGAGCTTTGTATTTCGCTAATAGTGGCTTGCGATATAACTAAAACAGTAATAAACCAAAGCATATATAGAGAGAAAGTATATATATATATATATATATATATATATATAGAGAGAGAGAGAGAGAGAGAGAGAGAGAGGGAGAGAGATAAAGAAATAGTTCTATATATGTATACATATATATATATATATATATATATATATATATATATATATATTGTGCTATCGTGGCGCATTTACTTACTGTAAAACTCTTAGTTAATTCTTTTTTATTATAAGTTCTATCTGTGTTTTCATATATATATAGGAATGCCAGTAAAAGTTGATTTAAAGACAGATGTCACAACAAACATCCTCTTCTTTCTATAGCGACAGTCTCAAAACAAAGCTTAAAATATAATCCAGTAACAGAAGCCAGTCCGTCACGGGCAGCATTTCCCTCGAGGCATTACGCAGAGAAGGGCAGTCTATTATAATGTCGAACTTGGTCAACCAAGATCAAAGATGTCGTGTATTTTCTGGAGGCTGTTATATTCTGAAGAGAAAGACACAAATAGAGAAAGAGAGCGAGGTAGAGAAAGAGAGTTAGAGACGATGGCGATTTACCGTTATACTAAATGTAATTGTATTCCATGAAAAATGCCAATATACTGAAATCATATGTCCTCAATAGGGTTAAGATGAAAATTCCTATACACTAAACACTAAATGTACAAAAGGCAAGAAATTCCCAAATGTTTACACTTTTAGTGTCATTAAGGGTATGCGAGCACTACAGGGCTAGGTATTTTACTGGTAGGAGTGTTCTTATAAAAAATATAAACATTGTTACAAGTTTAGCACTGTTAATATAAACATTGCCAATAAACATTTTAACTGGTATTTTACTTACCTTTATAGTATCCTTATAAATCACGCCCGAGTGGAACCATTATCCATACGACACTAGCAGAATTGTTATGTATTTAGGAAAATGAAAGTATTTTTGTTGTATATATATCAATTTTATGTTTCACACTTTAATTTATTAGAATTAACAACTGTCACCATTTTTTAAATATATAAACGATTTTAATGTATTTTTCAACAATACAATACATTTTATTACAATTCAGATTGAAGATCCTCAAACAAAAATTTTAAATCTCATAAATTAAAAAATGTAAAAGTTGAAATCTTGGTATTTTTCATTCCTCTGAAATGTTCGTTTTCTCTGAACTAAAAACAGTACTGTACGGCTCTAATATGAACAATTATTGGAATTTATTTCGGAAGAATACTACTTTATTTCGGTTCTTACCTAGCCTAAGGATTCAACACGTAGCCTACTGCCAACGTCTAAGTTCTTACTGGATCGACCTTGGCCCAGTCGATATTAGGTAGCTTCCATAAGAACACCAGATCGATCAGAACATTTGTCAATATACGAAGACGATGAGTTCGTTCCGAATTTCCTTCGGAAAAGCCCAAGAGATTTTATATAAACGATTAGTTCTTGTGTGATGTTTTGCGCTCACGAAACATTCCTACAAGTAAAATACATAACACTGTTGTGCTCGCATACCCTTAATGACAATAAAAGTTTAACAATTAGGAAATGAATGTGCATTAGTATAGTTAGTGGTTAGTGTATATGAATTTTCATCTTAACCCTATTAAGGGCATATGATTACAGTATCCTTGCATTTTTCATGGAATGTCACTATATTGTAAAGGCTATGCATAAATACAATGCCTTCTCATAACTGATATAGTTGGTAGTTTGACTAATCAATGTTTCTTCCAATATTCACAGGTTAATATTTTTTAAAATCATGATACAACTAAAACAAAAACAAATGTTTTCACAGTTAACATATATACTTATATTAACTGTGAGTTAATCAACGTTGTTTCTCTAAGGCTTTCTTATTCCTATGTTAAAATGTAATTTAGTTATGGGATTAATTTATGTTTAAAAACAAAAGGTTAGGTGTAGTTTAGAATTATGGTTTATTCTTGTAAAATTAGTACTTTTCTGAGCAAGAAAATAAAAAAAGAGAAATTGACACGAAGTAAATTAATTACATGTATAAAACTCTTCTAAATCAAAATAGGACTCCCCCTCCCTGTAAACCGCCATATATATATATATATATATATATATATATATATATATATATATATATATATATATATATATAATAATACGTTTAGGTGTACGTACGTGTGTCACGCTTCTTAAGAAACTGAATAAATAAATGACAAACAAATAAGTTGGACGGAGAGACTTAAAATCGAAACCGTAAGATGAATGTATTAAATCGATCAAAATTAACTTAATTAAACCAGTAACTGACCCCGCTCGCTACTGGCATAGCATGGAAGGAGGAGGAAACGACGTTTATGCACTTTTTCTTCAGTTTAACATTTGAACTACGAAAGAGTGAGAGATGTGAAATATTTTCATTTTACAATGTAACACACTCGAAAATAAAAAGCAACTTCTATGAATTTATGTGCTAAAAATACTTCGACATATATAAAAAAAATTAAATATCTGTTCTTGAAATATATATAGAATATTTACGAATAAAACTAATGAAACTAATAAAACTCCTTACGAGATGTGCCAACTCGAACGCTGGCAGACGATAACTTCAAACGTTAACCCCATTTATGTCCTTTCTTTTGGTTCGAGAGACAACCAGTATTATTATTTTGTTTACCTTTTTTTTACTAACATTAAGAACTTTTGGTTTTGTTATTTGAGCGAAACACAGAGAGCGCGTACGAAAGAAAGAGAGTGTGTGTGTTCGTAAGAGAGTGATAGAGATAAAATAGAGAGACAGACTAAACGTAATTGAAAAGTGAAAATGCAAGAAAAACAAACAAATAAATCGCAAAAAGTTTAAGAAATATGTGACAAAAACGAAAGAGACGAAAGTAACAAGTACACTTTTGTTTTCTTCCGGTAAGCCTACCAGCCTACCCTTTTTAGTAGAGTGTCCATCGTACACACGTTATTTGAATTCAAATTATCATTTAAAAAAAAAATTACTCTTATCCGGGGAGGGGGTGCTCATAATAAAGCAAGCGTAACTCACTTACAAATAGAGGATGCTTTGTTACATTGGGACCCGCGCTAACTTTGATCCCGTCGTTAGGGTTAGGGGAAGTGAGGTATGCGTAAGACAGTGACATTGTTACTGCATTGTGACTGTGTGTGCGTTTGTGTCATTGTGTCTGGGTGTGTGTGGTTGTATGTGTGTGCGCTGGGGTCAGTGTGTATGTGTGCGCGTTGGCTCAATACAATGGTCATTTTAAGGTGTTTAGGAATTTTCGGAAAAAACTAAGTTATATGGTAAACTGAAAATGCCATGCCATAAACTAGACTCTAGACCCTCTATCTCTTCCAAAACTCAGCTATCCATCAAAAAATTGATGAGATATAGGGTGGCACATATGTACGTACGTACACACGGATAACACAAAATCATGCCTGACCTTTCTGGATCTCCAGGTTGGCTTGGCTAATGATGCTGAAATTCTACCCACTTATAGAACCTATCAAAAATAAATTGTGCAAAGTTTTAACTAATTTAGTTCATTGGTTGTTGAGTCATGATTGATCAAAGAAATGAGAGTTCCAGCATAGGCCGTTGTTGAAGTCGATTAAGGAATAGAGCGCTATCGCTCCTCCTGTGACTAAATAAACTCTAATGACTTCATTAGGAGTTGCTTCTGTATTATCTTTATAAGTTGCTGCTGTATTATTTTTATAAGTTGCTTCTGTATTATCTTCATAAGTTGCTTCTGTATTATCTTTATAAGTTGCTTCTGTATTATCTTCATAAGTTGCTACTGTATTATATTTATAAGTTGCTTCTGTATTATTTTTATAAGTTGCTTCTGTAGTATCTTTATGAATTGCTTCTGTAGCCTCTTTATAAGTTGCTTCTGTATTATCTTTATAAGTTGCTTCTGTATTATCTTTATAAGAGGAATGATATGCTTTCTAGTTTATGTTTCTCAATAAACTTACGAAGATGAGGCTTCGCTTAGATTCTGGTCCTGCATCGCCTCTGCTATTATCATCTGTAGCTCCGCAACACGTACGTGCCTGCTATCTTCCATTGACACCGTGTGGACAAACTAACGCATTAGTAAAATACACACTACTAGAATTCGTAATTCTCTTCTTAATTACACCCTGGGTATGTATCACATTTTTATGAACGGCGTTTGCAAATCGTTTATTAGTAACCAAACTTCCGCTTCCCCGGCGAGGGCTCGTGTCTTTTACCAGTATTCTAACTAGATAAGATATACCCACTCGACAGCTCACTTCTCGCTCATGATGTTACAGCCACACGAGACCTCCCCCCCCCGACTGTTTTCGATATACAACGCTGGAAGCAATTAATAATTAAGCTGTTACATTAACGCGTGTAAATTATTCACGATATACACTAATTATTTCATGCGGGAAGTTCTTTTTGTAGCGAGTTTGAATAAAGTCACCGTGATGAAAATTCGAAATAAATCGTATTTATGAGATACACATAATTTAGCGTCACATATCCGTTATTTTAGGTGATTCGGTTGATCAGTCGATTTATCATATTTAAGTTTTAAATAAATTTATTTTAAAACATTTGATGAACAATGGTTACTTTGACGAAAAAATGAATAAACATCTAATTAATAACAGTTGTTTAACTATGGTGTGTTCGTTCTTTATTTTTATATATGTATTTTACGTTGATTTTGTTCGTCTTAATTTATCACTTGCCAGTCTTCAATTTATTGTTTGACAGTGTTCGCCTCGTACACTCTCGGGCACTTACGAGACCTGCCCGAATGTTGACGACGCGAAGTCACGGAAACGCTGTGCGTTTTCTATAAGAGTACCATCTTTTTATGATTCATTTTGTTAAATGTGATGGTATATTTATAGTCTTGAATATTATCTAAGGAGGTGGCAGTGGTTAATTGCATACAAACACGAACTATCAACTCGACACCCTGTGTTCGAGTCCTGCCGGTTAAATAGCGCCGGTGGTATTAGAGATGGGGACAAATGGTTATCCAATGCTGACAAGATAGAATTAAGTGAGTTGAAATCGTGCAACTAACCGATACATACGCATTATAGGATGAGGACCCTTATACAAGTTGAGTTCATCGATGTGAGCCAAAAGAAGCTTTAAACAAACAAGAACCGATTTTCTCAGGTTGTCTGGTTTTTCAGATGTTGTGGCGAACTTAGCAGTAGTAAATGACCATTGCTTTCTCTCCAAAAAAGTGTTAGGTTAATTATCCAAAATGCTTGTAATATTTGTAGAGAATATGCACCAGAAGTAAATCGAAACAACGTTACTAATTTGCTGGGTTTTGCAAGTGTTGGAGTAAAGCTACATGGTGTCTGTAAAAAGAGGTTCAATACCTAACCAACATTTTAATTGATCATGTATGTATAGTAGTTAGATCATATGAGAAGCTACGATGTTTATAAGTAAGTACTCAATTAAAGTAAGGCTGATTTTAGCATACACATAGATAAAAATGTTTCTATCCTAGAAATTATATATATATATATAATTATTTCCACAATCATACAACGCCGCATCCCACAAAAGCCACAAACCGGAAGTTGTAGACTCGAGTGTCGCCTTCCTTTGGGCTCATCAGTAGAACATATCCGAACTCAAGATTCGAAACCCGAGTTACTTGCATGCGAAGCGAGTAATCTGCCACTGAGCTACCTCGCTACATACAAGTACATATATTAACTTACACAAATTAAGCAAACTGCGGTGTAGTCATTTATCTACTGAGAACCAAGTGCGATGTCTCATGAGTAGAATTTTATACTTGTTTCTGCGTTGTCTGATTGTGGAAATAATTATATATATATATTTCTTTACATTAAAAAGTCATACACACAGACACACATATATATATATATATATATATATATATATATATATATATATATATATATATATACATGGGGTGAACACATCCGGATAAAAACTGAAGCTCAATATACTGGATAGAGCATTAATCTTGTAATATAAAAGGAAATAATAAAATTGCCTTCTACTCGGCTAAGAAGGTTCCAGCTTGGCTTGCCGGAGGAAGAATACTTTCAAAGTTTACTCATTAAATTGTTTTTATTCGATTCGGGGGAAGATATGTCCGGCTTTGTCGACTCGATTTAATTGTAATTTTTTCAAATCGGAGTTAATGGATTCTCCATTTGACAAGCGACCTTTGATTTGATTTGTAATGTTCAGATCAATTTCTGGGAATTTAGAGTGAGTTTATTGAACTTGTTATTTGATATTATTTATTTATCGGACAAACATACACATCGGATACTGTTCATATCATCGATTGCTGACGCACCTTACGATTCAATTTCTTGTTTTTGGACTTTCACTACTTACCTGGATCAATTTTCAGTCAGCCATCTAGACTTCTGGAAATATTTCTTGATTATGTCTTTTAAACTCTATGACATGGATGTATTGTATAGATTCAACATAAAAGTATGTTTTTTGGTTGATATATTTGATGTTATATATTTTCATGTATGTTGGTATATATTTTTACATATTGTCAAAGTTAAATTGTATAACCTGTAGTGATGCCACTGAGGTAATAGTCCTCTGAGGAGAAGATTCATCTTTGAAAACCAATGAGCTAAGGACGTTAAGATACTTAGCTTGAACTTTGAATGTTAATAAGATTTGATTGACACCTTATTTCATTATTTCATTTCAAATGATAATACATTTATTTTAATATTTTACATATATATATATATATATATATATATATATATATATATATATATATATATATATATATATATATATATTATACGCGATGAGCTTATGGCAAAATGCAGACATAAATGTAAATTTAAAATAATTAATATCTCATAATCCGATAGACCTCAAGATTTGTAGTGGTTAAGATACCAACTAGATATAAAAAAAACAATAAGTATTTATAAAAATATCTGTTATGTGCACGTAATTACTGACTTAGTGATATTGATTATAGGTGTTTTAGGAGGTATGCATATATAATTGTACTTCAAGATATTTGTATATTCTGATTATTTACTTAAAATAAGATAGCTTTAAGAAATGTTTCTGCTGATAATACACTAATCATTGAATCAATTTAAGTCTAAGTGTCTAATATTATCACTAGACATTGTTAGATTGGAATTAGGTTATAATTATAGGTTTCCATACATTATAAAATTAATATAAGAAGAAATTTTAGAACTCAGATTATTCATGTATTACAATTACAATATAGAATGTTTATGTACATGCTTTGTATATAGATTCATATTGGCATATGTGTGTATGTAACTGCCTGCGTATAACATTTATTTCCAATAGATTCAAATATAATCTTAAATAATTTGTATTTTTCAAATATATCCTATCTCGGACCCAGACAGTATGAAAACCTGTCAAATGTAAACCGTATACAGTTTGTCAGTCGGTCGATGACATGCCAATGTCTGCCTGTTTCTCTTCTTTTCTTTCTTCCGTTCTTTTTCCTACCAGGTTGAGAACAACAGTCTAGCCGAATGTATATGACCCAACAAATATTGTTGCGTGTGTGCGTGATCGTAGGATGTGTATATATATGTGTGTGTAGAGGCATCTATACGTTTTATATCACCAAGTCGTAAGTGTCAAAAGAATATGTGCTTTTAACACAACCGTTATTATTAAAAAAAACACACAAAAAACCCCAAAAAGATGCATTTCGATTGCCTTAGTTAAATATAATATTTTAATTCCCCCTCGCTCTGTAAGACGTGTTCAGATTGGTTGCAATCACCACTCTGGTTGTATTTTAATTGTTGAAGTTGAATTCAGTGTTCTGTCAGTCTCAAAAATGTAATTGTCTAGCTTGATGCTTGAGGAAACCACAAGGTTCAAATAAATTATTGCATCGACAATTATATTATTTCGTGTTATTATATTTTATGTTATATATATATATATATATATATATATATATATATATATATATATATATATATATATATATATATATTAAACAAAAAGTTACAAGAACATCCGCCTCAAGGTTTAAGATCCGAGAAAATCGGACCTTCATCAGCGGAGTCGTATAGCTTAATGAGTGAGAACGACCGCGAGGAATTTCAAAAATGTGTCCGTTGGAAAGATGGAACACTTTCAGATTTAAAATGTTCACGTACGGGGAAAATAGGTAGTCAGTTATGGAAAGGTTTCAGATCAAAACAACAGCGACGCTGTACATCGAAAAAGCAAGAAATTAAATAGGAATAACGTTAACAGTTTGACAGATGGGAAACTAGCAGGTTTAAATTGTCACGTGCGTGGAATTACGTAGCCCGGCATGGAAAGGATTCAAATTTAACTAATAGAGACGCTATATATGTAATCGAAAGTGAATGGAGATAACGTTAAAAATAAAATTAAACTTAAGTTGAAAATTATATTGAAATAATATGCTAATCTAATGATATATTACAAAAATATTAAATAATAAATCATAAAAATTAAACTTATCATTAAATAAACTGTAATCACACCATTTATAATTTTATAAAGTCCTAAGGGTACTAATCATAACAAATGTTAAGGTACTAATAATAAAAGGGGGGGGGGAATAAAGAAAATGAAAAAGAAAGATGAAGAAAAATAAAGAACAAAAATAATTAAATAAATAACTAAAGTAAAAAGAAGAAAAATAATAAATATGAAATAAATACACTGTTAGATAAAATAAGAATTGTTGGGCAGAACAAAATACATAGGTCATAATCGCAGAGTACCCAGAATACGGACTTTAAGAATTTTGGGATTTCACGATGATTGATTCGGCTTCCGAATTTCAGATTGAACTGTATGGTATCCCGACTGTGGCCCTAAACTAGATTTCTATTATTGCATGTTTTAATTATGGATTGTGTTTTTTTTATATTTATGTATATAACTTTTTTATAATTTTTAATTTATAATTAAAAAATGTTTTAAATTTATTTAGAATTTTGTTAGAATTTTTAAAATGACGGAAAATATGACTAATTAACAAAAACATTTATAGAACTATAATTTTACAAGAATATAAAAGTCATTTTTAATCATTAAATGTTCATTTAATAAAGTTTATACAAGTCGTGTTTTTTTTGGTAGGAAAATGTTCCGTGAATTATCAGACACGAAGGTGTCCGATGTGTATGTCTACATATATTTGTTAGCGTTAATATGCGTGTGTGAGCAATAGACAATGTATGGGAGTAAGTGGTAATGTGGCACTGGGTTTCATTGTTCTGTTAGTGCGTGTGTAGATGTGTGCGAGGTGAGGAAGCTAGTACGTGAGTTTTGAAGTGTTCTCTTTTTTCACCACCCCTGGCTAAAAGCGCAGGGGTGTGTTGAGCCTTAGTTCTTGGTCATTTCGAGGTCCGTCGGGTTGGGCCTCTAAATAACTGTTTATTTCTTTGTTTTCATAGGATGTTCTTAGTTCGCGTCAGCTTGTTAGATTCTGGGTGCAAACGATATTTATTGGTTGAGAAATATTGAGTTTGAATGTTCCTGTGTAAACTTTAACTTGTTTTAGGAAGTGAAGAAGACAGTGTATCTAAACGAACTGGAGAAAGTAAGATGGTAGCTATTCACGCCATTCGCTTTTTGGCGTTCGCTCGAATCGCATCGCGATCCGGCACAAAAGAACTCCCTTAAGTCAAGAGAGACAAATCAGCTAAAACGTAGTGTTCATACTATTCGACACAATAGACTTAAGAGACACAAAAGTATAATGTTTGCTATACGTTCTAAAACTGATAAAGAAAGTCTTAAGTTGTGTTTTTTAGCAAACAAAATCAAAAGCATTCGTTGAAATATTCCAGACATCAGACAGAATATTTTGGTGCTGCCTATGTTATGGATGAAAAACATTGCATATGTCATGTTTGGACGCGGAGAAACACGAGCACTTATTGCGCTTCTAATTTTTCAAGTTATATAATTTACAAGTATTGAGTTTAATGATAAATAATTTGTAAATATATACCTTTTTTAAAGAACTATATATAGATATATGTTATGTTTTAATAAATAATAGTGTTATCTTCAGATCAACTGTCTTTGCCAATATGTGTTGCTTTATGTTTATAAATGTGTGAGCATACGATGACGTTACATTTATTTTAATCATCAACCGGTTTCTTTCAGTTGTTAGCATGACTGTGGTGTTTTAATATATTTATTCATACTGACAGAAGATACTTAGTTATTGTTATTTTCTGAACATGGAAATGTGCAGACTCATTTTTTGAATTTTTGGTAGTATACGGACAACCATTCTCAGCTTTATTCTTATATTCACAAAATTTCGGCCGATGTTAACTCCGACCGTCTTTGGGTGAATCTTTAAGAATTATCGAACATTCTAGTCGAACTTGAAAATCTGTACAGAATGTCGAACTGACCCCTTTGTTTTATTCAAGCCGTTTATTAAATAAAGGGTTCAGTTCGAAATTATGTATACGTTCCGGAGTTCAAGATAAAACATATCCGAAGTTGAAGAAGGTCGGAGTGTACATCGGCCGAAACGTTGTGAATATTACAACCAAGATGTAAATAGTCTTTTAAATAATCTAAATTATCAATCATCATTTAAACAATTCCGAAACCTAAATTGACCTTATCTCAAACTTGTCAAATAAATGTATGTATCCCAAATGGTTATAACAAAATAAAAGGAATAATAGCATTTAAAAATGAGCTAATATCATTAAATCACACCAGATTTAATTTCAATTGAATTCCTACCTTGTATTTTTTCGGTTTGTTTCATTTTGTTTTTTTATGTTTTCATGTATTTACTATTTTTGCTGTGTATTTTATCAATTGACTTTTTAATTATGTACGACCACTCTATAACAGATTGCATATTTACAGAAGCGTTTAAATTGCTATTCCAAAATGGCGTCTTGCAATAAAAGCGACCAATAATAAATCAATGTATTATCAATATTGTGAATTGATTTCCCACCGGACGATATGAGAAGAGTTCACACGTCTAAACGCGTGAAAGAGGTTGTTGAAAACTCGGTTCTGTCACGCCGTCATTTTGCTTGCTTTTCGTGGCCGCTGATTCCCAACACGAGTCAACGAGCAAACGCGGCTTAGCATTTTCAACTAAAGATCAGTCTAACATTAGAGGGTCGAGAAATAATGTGTTGTGAACGTACGAAATAATAATGCTCTATCGTATGAGCAATACATTGATGGGGCGCAAATTAATGATGCCTTTTTTTAAACGAATCATCCATTATCACTTACCAATGTCAAAAGCTACAAATGTTTGGAAACAATCGGTGCATAATTTGATTACTTACTGGGGCGGCTCAACACGCCTTTGTTTACATTGCACTTGAACCCCACTATGTTCTTGTCAGTAGGAGAGCAATCCCGAGGTATTGTTTTTACAGATGGGAACCTCTTTGAAAGGAACTATATTCATAAGATTTACTTTTACTTTTAAGTACACAGACGAAAAATGAACGTTCTATATAATGGTGGTAGTAAGACGAAGTTATGCTGTTAATTTTTTACAGGAAAGGAACCAGAAATTTGAATTCTAATGAATAAGCTTAACCCTAACTTTACAAATTAACATAAAAAAGTATTACAATCAACACACGATTGCCATACCTAAACGAGTTAGGTAATCAAGTTGTATAAAGTCGACATCTCATACACAATAAACTCGAGAAATTAATTTACGACTGTATCTTCATTTTGAAAATTTTATTTTGCAAAATGTGGTCGAGTTTTCTGATACAGTAGTAGTCGGTCAGCAGCAGAACCAGAATTGAATCCCCGAATTTGATAAGGTTTCATATAATGATATCTAAGATGTGTGGTCGAGCATGGTCATACTGTTGACCATTGTCTCTTGTATCTTTTCGATTTATATGGCTTTTTTTTATTCACAAACGGTCTATTATGAAGCACACGTAATATCCAGGCCAGGAGAGATCATTTGGGCAAATCTAGTTTTTTTGTCAGGGATGTGTCATCATTCTCACACATACAGCGTCTGGTAATTCTAAATTGTCATTCAGTTCATATTGATCAGGTTTCAAGTCGCTTAACTTCGGTGATATAACGCGAACTAGAGTGTAAACATCTTATGCCGTACAATCCCGTCGATTTTCTTAGAATATTTTGAGGAACTATTTTAGAAATCCAGCCTGATCTAACCACTAGGGTGATCGTCGCTGGTTATGAAGGGTTAACGTCACATTGCACAGTGCTGGCAGAAATCACTCGTTTTGATGCCCCAAAAGGTACGATGATAACGTCTTAACGAATTATTTTTCAAGTTCCATTAAGTCCATGCCACGAGATGTCTTGTGTTCCTCAATTGCTGGAGGTGGCCAAAAATGTTGGATGCCTTACATCTCAATTTGCAGCGGGTTCTCCAAAAGTAGTACGAGGATTTGCTTCGTTTAACGTATCTAATCCACAGTTTACAATTGGAGACAAACAACCACGGCATTCTCCATCTGTAAATTCGTCATCTTCATGAGGACACTTATTAAATGACGTTTGAATGTAGGTTAATTGACGGTAATCTGGCCTACATCAGCGACAGTTTTGTTGATTTATGCCTTACTTTTAACCCATAGATGAAGATTGCCCGCATTGTCTTCCTTTGTATATGTTTAACGATCTCAATGTGGCAAAATATAACATTTTAAGTAACAATAAATGTGCTCTGTATGGTGACACATAACATTAAAGTATTTAAATAAGCATGTATTTCACAATTTAATGACACATCTGGATGATATAAAACCCGACGTTATTTTTCTTTACTTGAATTTGCGAATTGTTCAACATAAAAATTAGAGAAATATTAAAAGACATTTGTGTATTCATATTATCGAAAGAGATCGAAGTAATATTTCTATTTCCATTAGAAAATGTTGTCTGGAACAACGTGAAGTCTGTAAAATGATCAGAAGTCGATTTCGAAATGTTTTACTACCGGTATCCGAAATATATTAACATTAGTTTTAAATTAGATAGTTATTAATGTAAGTACATTTTATATTGTTTTTTTTTTAAATTCGTTTTTTACATTTTTATTTTTGTTTAATAATTGTTGTTTTATGTTTTCGTTATCGTCAAATAAACAAGCACTTTTTAAAACGACCACCGAAAACAGCTTTCGCCAGATTTTAAATGTGGCTGAGAATTATTCCATTTAAATTTAATTTTTCTATTTTAGATATAAGTCACATCCCTGATTAATTTACATCGTAAATTCTTAAACATTATTTTTATTGACGTCAAATAGTTTACAGTTCTATGAACATATTTATATTAAATCCAAATTGTTTACAGTTGTATACACATATTTACATCAACGCCAAATAGTTTATAGTGTATAAACATATTTACATTAACGCCAAATAGTTTACAGTTCTATAAAACTACTTACATCAACGACAAATAGTTTACAGTTCTATAAACATACTTCAGTGCATTTTAAAATTGAAACATTAACTCTAAACAAACGAAAACTGTTTCGACAATACTTTTTTAAATGCTCAAAAAGTATATTCGCCATCGCCTTTTAAGCCTGCATTCACCAATATCCGGGGAACCAACATTAACAACGTAGACACTTTTCTGCTAAAATACTCCCTCGGTATCCTAGCACAAAGTGAAACGAACACTCAACCTTCAATCTCCTCACACCACTTTGACAGGACTGAATACCTTCCACTCTACCGTAAATACTCTGACACACATATGCACGGGCTAGGAGTTCATGTTCTGACCACCTTCCCCTTGACTAGAGAACAAAGGTTCGCATCGGATGACAAAACCTACAAGTAATTCAGATTGACCTTACATAACAGAGTTAGTTACTTATATTTCTTATACCGCTCTCCTTGGACTGTACTCTGCTTGACCCTGTCTCTGAAAGCTTAGATACAGCACTATACTAGAATGCCCAAATACATGTATTTGGGGATTTTAATGCCCCCCCTGTGACTGGTTGGGATTCTCCAGCGTTATTGATGCAGCTGGGAACTCTGCGTTTAATTTCCCGTCAGCTCACGACTTCTGACAGACTTTCAAGTGTTCGACCCGCCTGCCTGATCGTGCGGACCAGACAGCCTCACTTCTCGTTCTGACTTCACTACTCGAAGCTTGTGTGGCGAATGCCTATAGCCCGCTCGCAAACTCTGATCACGTTGTGGTAAAAAAAAAACTCGTCCAAAAGCTGATGAGCCGTTGCTCAAAATTCTGAATCCCTTAGGGATAACATCAGCGACGCCCCATGGAGGGAAACATCCTCACTCCCTGCTGATCAGTGTGCTAATCAGCTAATCGAATCGGTCAAAGCAAGCCTTCATGCTTATGCAAACATTCTTCAACAAACCCCATTCTTCTGAATGGTTCACAACAGAATGTACAGCTGATATTGATGAGAGGCGGAAGGCATTCCGAAAATTCGGCCGACATAATTCAACTACAAATAGACATAAATTTATAGAGGCAAAGTAGTGTCGATGAAGCAATGAAAAGGCATACAGAGATAACCAGAAAAACGCATTCAGTAACAGAAACTGCGTACGTGTGATTTCTGGAAAATCTACAATAGTGTTGTAAACAATGAACACTCGACAATTTCCCCGCTATCAAATCACAACGATTTTGTTTGCACGGCAACTAATAAGGCTGAACTATTTGCCCAGCGTGTCGCCTTAAACTCCACTATGGACTCAGCAACCCCCCTAAATTCCCATTGCGGACTGAAGCAACACTTGAGTACCTGGTTACCACCCAATCTGAGGTGAAAGACATCATCAAAATTGTTGACACCTCCAAAGCGTATAGTACCAGTAATAGTAATACAGAAAATGTTCTGCTGAGCTAGCCTCTGTCCTCTCCAAACTATACAACACATTCTTTGCTGAATCTTGTATCGCTGATAGCTGAAAAATTGCTTCTGTGGTACCAGTCTTCTAGAATTCTGGAGATAGAACTGATCCTCTTAATTACATCCTAATCAGTCTACTCCCGATCTTTGCTAAAATATTTGAATTATTAATCAATCTAGCGATTGTCCGGGCCTAGTTAAATTCTAAACTTCTTTCTGATCATCAATACGGATTTAGAGAAGCACGAGCTACCGCAGATATCCTAACGGTCATCTCTAAACGCATATACCATACACTGGACAAGGCAGGTGAAGTTCGGGTGGTAGCGCTAGATATATCCAAAGCCTTTGACAAGGTTTGGCATGAAGTACTACTCATAAAACTGCACTCATATGGTATTACTGGACACATATTTAATATAATTGAATCCTTCCTTACAAAGATGTGGTCTTCGATGGCCGTTCATCTAGGTAAAATGACATAAATGCTAGTCTACCACAGGGATCCATCCGTGGACCTCTGCAGTTTCTGATTTTCATAAATTAACCTCCTGATGTGATTTGCTGACGACACCACGCTCTACTCTCGTCATGTGGGTAAAACCGACCCGCACATATCTGAGGCAATGGCTGAATCTTTAAAAAATTATCTCCAGGCTGTATTGGATTGGGGTAAAAAATGGATAGTAACTTTTAATGTCGAAAAAACAAAGCTACTTTCCTTCAATAACTACAAGAAACTTTTTCAACCACCGATTATCATGTCAAATAACACCCTACCTGAGAGTTAATCATTCAAACTCCTCGGCCTAACTTTCACAGATAACATGCATTGGAATAAATACGTTAAAAACATTGGCAGGGCTGCTGCTAAGAAGGCGGGCTCCCTCTACCGTGCTAGTAAACCTCTCACTGCTGACATTATCCTTTATCTCTACAAAGCCACCTATGCATGGAGTATTGTTGCCACATCTGGGCTGGGGTCTCATCCACTAGTCTCTCCCTCCTAGACAAAAAAGAGTCGCCAACTTAATAGGTGCCTCACTATCCACCAAGCTCCAGCTCTTGTCCCATCGCTGCAATGTTGCTTCCTTGTGTCTCTTTTACAAGTACTTCAATGGATTGTGCTCTGATGAACTTGCTACTCTTGTGCACCCATGACGTAAATTTACTAAACCAACCTGACAATCTGCTAGATCCCATCTACTCACTGTGGAAGTCCCCAGATACCAAAGAGCTTTGTACTTCAAACGCTGCTTTCCTCGTGCTGCCTGACTCTGGAACACTACCCCTGCCCCATGTTGTCCTAACGGTACTGACGTGCAGAAATATTAAACTAATGTAAAAAGACATCTCGCTGCGCAGCTCCCAATTTAGGTTTCCTATCCCCCCAAAACAAAACTTTCACCCTGTTTCTCAGTAGCTCTTTACGTCTACAGTTGCGGTCTGCCTTGTTTGAGGTGAACTATATTTTTTAAAGTATTTATCATAAAGATTTGGTGGTATCAAAACTAAATAAAATACATCATTTTTTATCAGGATTTATGAAGAAAGGTATATTTCGTAAAAATTACTTTTTAGTGCAATTCTTTTTATGGTGTAATTGAAATATTTACAAAGTAATGTATCATACCTTTTAATATTTTCTATTTTGATTTTTTAAATACCTGCTATTTATTTTGTAGAAATTTTAGAGCTGACGTTGCATGAAAATATAACAAAATAAGCGAATTCAAAATAGGGTTTGCAACATTTTCTATAATACTAGTCTCTATTTTTCATCGCCACACACACCCATCCTCAATCCCGTTACTTCAAAGATAATGCTTATCAAAACATTTCCAATACTATGTTTGAACTTCAGAAGGCCATCACAAACCAAATACGGGCAGTTCCAAGAGAGGCAGCATGTGTCAAGATTATTGACAATGTTGCATATTGTATTCAGATGTGTTTATCATTGAAAGATAATAAATAAAAGACTGTTCAATATAAATGACTGCGACCTGGTGTGCAAGTCAGGCATAGACTGAACTTTATTTCTACTAAATATTGTTGGAGTGTAGAAAATATTCTCAATTCTTTTAGCTATTCCATAAGTGGTATTTATTGGGTCCCCTTGTATGAGAAAAATGATGCCTATAGAATTATTTTTCTTATACATGGTTGGGTTACCTTGTATAAGAAAACATAATGTTATGCCATCAATCGCTAAAAGATTCACAATCGCTTCTGCAATCCAACCATATTTGGTAGAAATAAAGTTCAGTCTATGCTTTATTTGTACACCAGATGCCAGTCTTTGTTAGTTGAATAGTATTTACATGAATAACACGAATATGTTTTTTTTATTTATTTATGAAAAGTTGTAAAAAGTTGTAAAAAGGTATTGTCAACTTAACGAATGCCACTTGTTTTAATTAATTTATTTAAAATTGCAGTAATTAACCCTAACTCTAACCCTTACCCAATCGATTTTGAACATACTTGTCCGTCCTCTTGCTGACACCCTTTACTCCTAGACAATTTGTTCAATATAGACAAAAGCGTGAGAGAAAAATGCATTCAGGAACTGACGAACAGTTTTACATGTTTCTTTAGAACAAATACTGGTAATATGAAAGAAAGTTATTTTTCTGAACCCAATGTATAATTTCGTCCTTAGTGACTCCTAGGGTATTAAAGGTACAGTTGCCTAATGGACATTTAAGAAAATATAAGAATTAACGTCATCAACGGCGAGTTTAACTGAACACTTCCGAGACCGGCAAACGCTAATGAACGTTGCCGAACGAATTGAATGTACCATAAGTGTTATTGGTTTTCGTTTTTTTTTGTTAATCTTTATGTTTACCTTGTATGTATAAGTGGTTTATGATTCCCGGCAAATTTTGTAAGCCATTATTAATATGGGTGGGGGTACTTTGTTCATTTGGATTCGGCGTTCTGCGTTTATAATCGGAACTGCTTAGGTCACGAAACCTTGCACATGCGAATCTCTAGATGCCTTGTTGGCAACAGTTTCGAATCAGAATTACGGTATTCGTTATTACGATGAATAAGTCAGGTATTATATGACATCCTATTTTATAAGTATAGTAAGTGTTTCTTTAGAAGTGTCGGGGATTTAATGGGATACATAGAAAGAGAAATACGACGTGTTTTATATAACACATCGGAATAAAAATTAAGAGATCCTTATTAATAATCTTTCCTCAATAGAAAATAGAATTTTCTATCATGAGTTATTCTATGACGCCATTCCACACGATGCACTTGCCTTTTTAGTGCCTGCAAACATTTTCACGATATTTTTATCGACGTCTGAAAAAGTTGGTTTCAGTTTACGCATAAGCGGTGATTATAAATCATATCAATGTTGAAAAAATATATTTTTGAAATATGAATATAAGTATTTTTTAAATTTTAACGGATTATATTTAAGCTATTATCTTTCATGAGATAACAAAACTAAAATTAGACTAAAAAGATGACATTTAAATTATTTCGAAGTATTTTTTGGATTTTCCCTGCTCAACTTGGATGATGCCTATTAAATTGCAGCTTTGAAATTTAAACTAATGTTTGTTGTTTTTGCTTTTTTTAATAAGTAGATTTTATTTTTTGATTTTAAGGAAGATGGTGGCAAGATGTTCGGATTGACTCCATCCAGATAAGCTGCTTTAAAAGTATGTTTTAGGCATTAGGTTTCTTCGGATGTTTTTAAATGAAAAAGGAAAAGGATCTGTAAAAAGTATGAAAAATCGAAAAAAAACGTATGGTTTCTGACAAGCATTTATTAGTCAAGACGTCTACAATACAAACAAAAATGCACGTAGGAATGTGAATTAAACATCTGATATAAAAAACTATCATAAAAATATAAAATGATTCATGATATTTAGATTTTACGGCATGTCAACCGTCGTTGAAGAATTGTCTGTCTATGTTTTGTATACGATGTGTTTGAGGTTTAATTTGTTTTTAAGTTTATATTTTGTAAACAAGTAATCTGTAAACGATAGATACCGCCCCCAACTTGGGGTGACAACCAACACACACACCTTAATTCTCACTAACGTTTTACGACTACAGTGGCGGCATGCCTGTTTTGGGGTGAAATATGTTAACAAAAAAAATACCACACTCGGTCAGTATGGACTTTGGAATAGTTGTAACTTAAGAGGGGGATATCACACAAGGTAAAGCATGCAAATTGGAGCCTCACCCAGAACGGTTGGTGGAGGAGAGCTTACGTAGTTGGGAAATAAGATTGGCAGTAAAAAGGGCTGGGAAAATGTATTTCGAAGTGGTATGATAGACTAGAGTTGAACACCTTTCCCAACAGCGGCAGAGGCATTTAGTGTTGTGCTGGTGACGTTGGCTATTTAACGCATAGATGGAACTTTCACAAATACTACCATATTCAGCCATATTGACTCAGAGTGAACCCGGGGATGATGGTGATTATGGGAAACTCCACAACCCCCCAAATCTGGACTTCAACACTGTTAACGTCACACCCAAGATTCCGATACTTAGTAATAGTCGTATTTATCTTCATTCGGTAAATTTATTTCATTCTGTAAATCAACTAAGCGAGTAGTTAGCGTGTATTTATTCTTTGACGAAAACCTTGTAGAAAACGTATTTAAAGTCTTCAAGATTAATCAAAAATGTTTTATTTGAAACACGTAATTGTCTCCATTCTCGTTTGCTTATTAAAATTGTTAAACATTGCTATTTCTTTTTAGGTACTATATATATTTTAATATAACATTTTTTAAATTTACTTTCAAAACCGAAAAGAAATGTGCATTTCTAAATTCAGTCGTAATCGTTTATAATTGTAAATAAGACAAAATCAGGAAGCGGCACTATAATCGAATTTTATCGAATTTTATCGAATTATAAGATAGACTTTAACGTAAAACTTGAAGTCAAGATGAAATTACACCGACTGATTAACAAAGTTAGTAATAGAAATGCGATGTCCGTTTCCAAAGATATTTGCCCCAATGAGGACAAAAAACTACGCACCCCAGATCGGAAGAAAAAGAAAGCAGAACGGTGCGTAGTAGTGTTATATTTTAATTGCTATATAGTCAAAGTCAGTTAAGAGAAGGTATAAGTTTCTCTACTTATACTTTGCTTTAAAACGTAGTGTAAACATAAATATGAATACAATCACGTTGAAACAGCGATTAGCGTCGGGCCTGGTCACTACTTACATGGCCAATAATTCTGGAATACCATGTGCTGTATGTCAAACCATAGTCGTTCTAGCCGTCGACCGACTACCAATCTACAACAAAAATGGGCATTGTGATCTGCGCTGGCCATCTACTTGCCGGCGATTGCACATCGATTTCAGATAAACATGTAAGATTAAACTCTCGGCATTGAAGTGCGCAAAAACTTTCTACAAAGTTTTTGTTATTTATTATTTCTTCACAGGTTCTTCATTTTTTGCCGCGGGCGTACCCATCGGTCGCTTATTCGCAGTTAACTTCTACCGTACCTCGATTTTCTCTTCAACTTTAATCTCCAAACAGTTGCTGTTTATTTTTGCTTTTAAACGAATTCGAATGAGTTTAGAAAACGTAGTTATTTTGTTTCAGTTTATCGAATGATATTTGTTCTCATTAATCTTAAGTTTGTTGTTAAATACGAACAAGTAAACCTTTTTTTACAATCAACAAACAAAGACACATTAGGTTTGATTTGAAACTAATAAAACACATTTACTTAGAAGCATTGTCATCAAATACTTAGTGATGAGAGAATATAACACACGCTTCGTCGCTTTTATAAATAAAATAAATGTGTTCAATAAATATAAATACAACTATTTATAAGTACCAGGCTTAATTTTATATTTTTATTACATTTGATCGGATTTTGATTACATTTGATCAGATTTTAAATTGAGCGTTATTCCTATTTTTTACAAATATATTTTAAACCAAAATACTCTGTTTTAAATTGCGCCCAGCAACTCTATAAACTACTGCATATTTATAGAAGCATTTAAATTGCTATTTCTAAATGGCGTCTCGAATAAAAGCGACCGACAATAAATCAACGTAGTATTAATATTGTGAATTGATTTCCCAACAGGCGCCATTACAAAGTACAAACCACGAATAAGTGCGAGAAAGGCATTGTTTAACACCCGTTGTTCATGGTTTCTGTGACTTCGCCATTTTACCTGATTCGAGAATGTTATCGATTTTGCGATTGCAATAAGGTACTTTCAACCAAATATTTCCACATTAGTCCAAAACTAGGTGAAACACACACGTCTATGTCGGTTGAGAGAGTATAACTAGAATCTTTAAAATGATATATTTTACATAAATGTGCATAAATATGCTAGATGTTATCTTACTGTTTATTAGTAATGTCACCATATCAGTATGTTGTAGCTACTAGTAGAAAGACACAGCATTGTGCAGCCTTGAATGAGACACCTTCTGACGAGCGGACCAACCGTGTAACTGTAGTAAAGTGTTTAAATAAGTTCAATTTATCATCATATCTCTCTCTATATATATATAAAGTTAGTTGTGCATATAACTAAATATATATATATATACATATATATATATATATATATATATATATATATATATATATATATATATATATATAATAGAGAATTGTAGTTTGCTTGAATCATTGCTGGGAGTAGTAGTATGTTTAAGAAGGCTGATAGCAATGCAGAGTGCCGGGTAGGTGTTAAGCTGGAAGGAACACAAATAATGACTCGAAGTGGGGCAAACGATTTACTTTTTCTTAAAATCTGACATAACAGCATTGGTGCTGTTGGCTGTTTGTGTATTGTCCGGAGGATTATTGAAAATCATTTATTTAATATTTCGGGAAAATCTTCCCTTTGTCAAAAATAATAAACAGCAAAGGACGAATCCGTATGTATAGTGAACTCACTAAAATAGATGCCAAAGAGAAGGGTAGGGGCAAACTAGTTCTGCAGATAATAGAAATTAATATATTTTAAAAGTATGTTTTGTATATGAATGTAGTGTTCAAAAATATGTGTGATTTTAGATAGATAACAAGTATTGTATGGTGATTAATTACCTGTTAGTTTTTATTATATATATTTTTATTTTGTACTTGTTTCTGCGTATTGTTGTTTTATTTTCGTTTTTTTCTTGTTTTGTTTTTAATATGAAGTTATTAATTAATCTCTTATTTATTATTATATATTATACATTTTTCTGGTAAAGATGGCGAGTTGGGATTGCAAACCCTTGCTTCACTACAGACTCATTGTTCAAGCACCGTTACAGACGGTCTCAACAGTTACTCGAGATTAAAAGGCGTGTTGTTATATATATACATATATATATATATATATATATACATTTTATATTTTTTCTAGTAGGACTTGAAAAATATATTCAGTTCTCACTGAGGAATCCAAACAGAATCTTGAGGCTAAATATTTAATTGAATTACTATAGAAGATGTTCATCGTTTGACCGGAAGTTGATTTGTATGAGATTGCTGGGCAACTATGTTGTGATGTGAGTGCTATTACGCGCGAAAAAAAAGAAAGTACAATGAAAAAAGCAAGAAAGTGAGAGTAAGCTCTAATTCGAATAGTTGCGTTTGGTTAAAAATAATTATGAGTTTGGAGTTTAATTTTGATGAATTCAATATGAAAACTGCGAACAATCAAATAACATATATCACCACATGCAGACAAAAACAGAGTAAAATGAAGCTTCCTTTTTGTATATGTACAAATCATATGAATGTTGGATGCATTTTAATTGTACAGCTTAACCGTAGAAGATTTAGACACTAATGTAAAATGTGTTAGTTCATTTTAAAAAAGGTCACGCGCAGGAAAATAAAAAAAATGAAAGACAAAAACTATTTATGCATTCATCAACGTTTCGTTTTCATTGTTAAACATCCTCAAGATGTATAACAACTGTTGAAGATTTAAACACTAATGAGGTCGTCATAAATATCCGTGGTATTTGGTATATCATCAATATATATATATATATATATATATATATATATATATATATACATATATATATATATATATATATATATATATATATATATATATATATATATATATACATATATATATATATATATATATATATATATATATATATATACGTTTAACGGCCAGAAATACTTTTTGTAAATATAGTGTTTTTAAAGAAAATATGGTATGTTTCTCTGAATAACAAAAGTTTACATGATACTAAATTGAGAGTTCTAATCGTACACTATTGAGCTATAACCTAAACATTTCTGATGAACATTGCTCCTTTTCGCACCCAAGTCATAACACACTATTACTATTTTATCCTCTTTTCTTACATGTTATTATATTCAAAATGTGAAATTGAAGGATATGGCTTTCATGACGAGGGTGTAAGTGAAATATTATTTCGATTAATTTGAAGAGTTTAATGCAAAACTCGATAACCACCATTTAAAAAGTATACAACTCTCACTACAAAAAGTGTGGCATTTTAACACTTGACGACACCCGAAAATCATGTTTTACATAATATGATACCGGCATTATTTACGTTTGCTTTAAGATGAAATAAGCTTTTAATTGAAGTCTAGATTTTATATGTTCGTCCTATTATTATTAGTTAATGGCTCAATTCAATTAAATTGGATTTATCACGGTTTGCATTCAAACTCGTGTTGTAGTCTTCAACGCGCATCTTTTCTCGTAAATCAATGACGCCCCTTGAATACTAAAAGGCCCGACTCCATTAACATTTTTATTTTATTTATTTTAATGTCTATAATTTTCATCTGATAATGAAAGTAAAATGTGTTAATTCATTTTAATAAGTGACACGCGCAGACGCAGAAACCAGGATGATGAGGTGTCCCGTTTGATCAAAATGAGCTATCTAAGTATCATAGATAGTGTACTGTCAATATATATATATATATATATATATATATATATATATATGTGTGTGTGTGTGATCATTTTTATTTACGCGGACATGTACAACATCTGCTACACTGGCATGTCGATGGTATCGATCAACAGTTATTATAAACTTATATCTCATCAGGTAAAGAATCCGATCTTAACATCAGATCATGTTTGGAAAAAATGAAATGGGAGAAAATAAAGAAAGTAAATTTAAAATTTCAAAATTTGGGAAGTCACGTGGTTGAGACTGTTAAGAATACAAATGTTAAAATCAGAATCAAAACCCAAATATAAAATATAGAATAAAATAAAATAATATTAAATAAAGTGGAAAGAGATATAATAAAAAGGGTAGAAAAAAGATAGATATATAGGAAAATAGAAAAATAGATAGGTAGAAACAACTGAAATCATCTGTTGATTCAGACAGAAATAGTGGAGAAAGGGAAGATACATGCAACAGAATGTGTCAAAAAACTGCGAAAGGTGTGTTCACTCAGGGCGAACAACAAATATATAAATATATATATATATATATATATATATATATATTTCATGTCGATATTTATGACTTTTTAAACACTTTATATATACCTAACAGAAAAATGACCAAAACACTGACAAAGTCGCTTCATTTGAATACAAATTTAATAAACACTCTCAAATAAATTGACAATCTGCATAATTCATTTTTATTTTGTACTCCACTTTCTTTACATACATCTAATACCTTTCTTCATATATATATATATATATATATATACATATATATATATATATATATATATATATATATATATATATATATATATATATATTAGTATTAGTAGCTATATTAATACACAACGATTTAATGAACAACGTTTAACATTCAAAATGATTATTTTAAAATTCGAAAGGTTACTTGCGGTGTTTGTTTTTGTTGTTGACAGCGACGACGATGCTTCTGTCACGGCTATGCCCCTCTACCCTCATCTCTCTCACGCCGCGCGACACAACACCAAAGCCAACTTTTCTTTTAATTGATTTTAAAGGGCCTATCATCATTGCCCAAGCGAATAAAGTTTCCTATTTTATCCATTTATTTCTCTTTTGAAATATATTTAATGTGGATCGAAATTACCAAACTATTAATATTTATCTATTTCATGAATAAATGCGAACGCTTTTGTCCCGTGTTTACAATAAACTTATCAATAAAAGTTATTAAACTTACGCATTTATTCATCGTTTTTTGAGGGAAAAGGGAGCCGATGTTCATACATTTTTGACAACATATATTTGTTTGTTGGGTCGATAGTCATATCTTTCATTCCAAAATATATTGGACTTACCTTACGCTATACACCCTCATCAAAATATAGCATTTACTCTATGACTCAATCCTTACTTACTTTGCGAAGCAATAACCAGCTCAGATAATTTATTTTGCTATTTTTAAAGATACATGTTGTGCGTTATTCTTTTTGGCGGATGGGGGATCCACTTTTAAGGATATTACGTGTAGTTGTACGACCGTGCCAGTCGCACTTAGAATTATTGTTTAAAAGTATATTATTTAATTGTCCTAATAAGTTTGAATTAGCCTAACAAGTATAATCTTCATTAGTTGTTAGATGATTTAGCTGAAGGTTTTAAGCTCTAAATTAATCAACGTTTGATGTAATGTTTTAATTATATAAAAAATAAGATTCATATTTTTTTTAAATCGTCATTAAGTTTATTTTCATTTTCTGTCTTTGATATACACAAGCGAAACACACAAAGTAACTATTTTAAATTACGAAGGAATATATAATTATTTCATTTGCTCAATAGACGTTCCACTTGTGGTGATTGTCAAGAATAATCAGCAGTAAGAAAAGATATGCAAAAAACAAATAGTCAACAAATAACTGCTACCAAAGGAAATAACAGTTACTTTCTACCCCCCTGCCTACCTTATTTTTTGTGTTTGAAGGTATTTTATAGCGTCTTCTATTTACATTAAAATATTACGTTAAACTGAAAAACAAAGATGGCTGGCAATCGAGTGTCGACTGTCTACGAAGTTTGATGATGTTTTTTGTACTTTCTCCTTTAATTAAGTAGAAAGTAAATTTTAAAGCGTTTGGGACAGTTTTTTATTGACTAGTTTTTTTACGCAATCAGGAAAATAGAACTGTAACGCTATTGGATTTAGACGCATTATAAAATTTCAATAACACGCTTTAAATACTTAAAACCCACATAAAAAGGCAGAACATACTATTGTTGCCTTTGATAACAGCTATTTGTTGAGTATTTGTTTTCTTCGCCACTTTTATGTGTTGCTAATTCTTAACAATCGTTACGATTTTTCGCTTTTTTTCTATATATAATTCTACAGCAAAGTTAAGTGTTGCCCAGAGGGATGGGAGTTGATGAACAAGAAATTAAACATACATCAACTAGAATTTTCTATAGAGATAATAATTTAGAATTATACTCGAAGCTTGTCATCATCATCATCATCATCATCATCATCATCATCATCATCATCATCATCATCATCATCATCATCATCATCATCATCATCATCATCATCATCATCATCATCATCATCATCATCATCATCATCATCATCATCATCATCATCATCATCATCATCATCATCATCATCATCATCATCATCATCATCATCATCATCATCATCATCATCATCATCATCATCATCATCATCATCATCATCATCATCATCATCATCATCATCATCATCATCATCATCATCATCATCATCATCATCATCATCATCATCATCATCATCATCATCATCATCATCATCATCATCATCATCATCATCATCATCATCATCATCATCATCATCATCATCATCATCATCATCATCATCATCATCATCATCATCATCATCATCATCATCATCATCATCATCATCATCATCATCATCATCATCATCATCATCATCATCATCATCATCATCATCATCATCATCATCATCATCATCATCATCATCATCATCATCATCATCATCATCATCATCATCATCATCATCATCATCATCATCATCATCATCATCATCATCATCATCATCATCATCATCATCATCATCATCATCATCATCATCATCATCATCATCATCATCATCATCATCATCATCATCATCATCATCATCATCATCATCATCATCATCATCATCATCATCATCATCATCATCATCATCATCATCATCATCATCATCATCATCATCATCATCATCATCATCATCATCATCATCATCATCATCATCATCATCATCATCATCATCATCATCATCATCATCATCATCATCATCATCATCATCATCATCATCATCATCATCATCATCATCATCATCATCATCATCATCATCATCATCATCATCATCATCATCATCATCATCATCATCATCATCATCATCATCATCATCATCATCATCATCATCATCATCATCATCATCATCATCATCATCATCATCATCATCATCATCATCATCATCATCATCATCATCATCATCATCATCATCATCATCATCATCATCATCATCATCATCATCATCATCATCATCATCATCATCATCATCATCATCATCATCATCATCATCATCATCATCATCATCATCATCATCATCATCATCATCATCATCATCATCATCATCATCATCATCATCATCATCATCATCATCATCATCATCATCATCATCATCATCATCATCATCATCATCATCATCATCATCATCATCATCATCATCATCATCATCATCATCATCATCATCATCATCATCATCATCATCATCATCATCATCATCATCATCATCATCATCATCATCATCATCATCATCATCATCATCATCATCATCATCATCATCATCATCATCATCATCATCATCATCATCATCATCATCATCATCATCATCATCATCATCATCATCATCATCATCATCATCATCATCATCATCATCATCATCATCATCATCATCATCATCATCATCATCATCATCATCATCATCATCATCATCATCATCATCATCATCATCATCATCATCATCATCATCATCATCATCATCATCATCATCATCATCATCATCATCATCATCATCATCATCATCATCATCATCATCATCATCATCATCATCATCATCATCATCATCATCATCATCATCATCATCATCATCATCATCATCATCATCATCATCATCATCATCATCATCATCATCATCATCATCATCATCATCATCATCATCATCATCATCATCATCATCATCATCATCATCATCATCATCATCATCATCATCATCATCATCATCATCATCATCATCATCATCATCATCATCATCATCATCATCATCATCATCATCATCATCATCATCATCATCATCATCATCATCATCATCATCATCATCATCATCATCATCATCATCATCATCATCATCATCATCATCATCATCATCATCATCATCATCATCATCATCATCATCATCATCATCATCATCATCATCATCATCATCATCATCATCATCATCATCATCATCATCATCATCATCATCATCATCATCATCATCATCATCATCATCATCATCATCATCATCATCATCATCATCATCATCATCATCATCATCATCATCATCATCATCATCATCATCATCATCATCATCATCATCATCATCATCATCATCATCATCATCATCATCATCATCATCATCATCATCATCATCATCATCATCATCATCATCATCATCATCATCATCATCATCATCATCATCATCATCATCATCATCATCATCATCATCATCATCATCATCATCATCATCAATGTAATATCTATAATAATTAATATCTGACGTCGCTGTTATTATTCTTATTCGGTTTTGTTTTTTAAACTGTATCAGAAAATTAATGTGTTAATGTTTTAAAAATAAATGTTTTAAAAATAAATTTTAATCATTATGGCGCAACATAAAAATACGCTAAATATATACATTGATGTGTTAATATTAAGAGAAAAATATTCAACCTCCAAGTCGTATTAATAAGGTTACGATGAACTAACATAATCACCGACGCACAAGTAATACGGAAATAATAATACCGTTTAAGTTACACTGTCCAACATATTATGATTATAAGTAGTAGCAGCGGCAGTTGTAGTAGTAGTAGTGATATTAGTAATATTAGTAGTAGTAGTATTAGTTGTAGTTTTAATAGTAGTAGTAGTGACATAAGTGTATGTACTGTAACTCAAGACGTTTTTCATACACGTCTTTATAAATATTATACTTTATTATTATGTTATTGCTTTCACACTAGCAGAAGACGGAATAGCAGTATGGACTTATGTAGGTCAACGTTTCAGAAGATCCCCCTCAGATGTAATACTTATATATGGGCGGGTGTTGTACCCTTTACAAAGTGGGGGACTTGTAGTTGATACATAGGATAAGTGGATATTTATAGAAATATAAGATACTGTCACAGATGATAAGTTTACTAACCTGGTAGAATGGAGTTCATCTTATTTTTTGCAGCAGACTTGGCAGTCTCGTCTATGTATTTATTGGCGGCTTTTCTTGGCGTGCGTCTTTTAAATACACGTGTTTCGTGGCGAAAATGCTATGTGAAACTCAAGGGTCATAGATGACGGACAATTTAAATTATTATCCCCGAAGAATGACGAAATTTTTTGTTAAACATAAGCTTGACATACCAACCTACAAGGAATCTATTGAAGATGCGTCCACAATAAAATTGAAAAACTGAGGTTGACAGATAACTAACCTACCGATCGACCGATTTACTGATCGACAAACCGACCGAAAGACATCGGGTCTTAAAGAAATGATTGGGTGCATCAAAAATTGACGCATCCTATAATTTTCCTTAAAAGTATATGTTGCACAGTCTATAAATATTCAAATATGTAAGAACGGTAAAAAATGTCACATTGGCGATTTCAAATTTGATAGTCGATACCAACCAGGCGTGAAATGAACTTAGATACAGATTGTGCTATTGTCCGTTATGTGGCAGGCATAGATCAGGAATTTGAACTAAACGAATTACTGGAAAACTAAATCTTGCTACATTGTTAAATCTTTACATTCTCCACCTCTTGTCGATTTCTAAAATTATCTCTTGTAAATATATATATATATATATATATATATATATATATATATATATATATATAGGGGTGTGTATGTGTGTATATAGTCATAACCAAACTTATTGTTTCGTTATAATACACCTCTTCAGTATGGCTAGACCAGCAATTGTCTCCAGCCGGGATCCAAAGTTGACCGTCTACTGACAGTCGACGCTTAAAACTCGAAATACACACACACATATATATATATATATATACATATATATATATATATATATATATGTGTGGGTGTGTGTGTGTGTGTGTGTGGAAGAGAGAGAGAAATGGAAAACAGGTTAGAATGCAAAAAAAAAAAAGAATTTTTTTCCGTTTGTCTTTTTTTTCACACATTTTGTCTACCACGGCATTTCATTTTCATGACTTATCGCGTACTTAACCCCATATACATATATATATATATATATATATATATATATATATATATATATATATATATATATATATATATATATATATATATATACATATATATACATATATATATGCATATATATATATATATATATATAAATGTATATATATACATATATATATATATATATATATAAATATATATATATATATATATATATATATATATATATATATATATATATATATATATATATACATGTTATTTATCTACCTCCACAGCGGTAAGATGTGACACAATGTCGGGAAAGTGGGATTTGATAAACATGCGCCCGAGAAGGTGAACACTCTGGCCATTAAAAATTGCCTGGGCAGCCCCTTCGGTATTCCCTGGTAGGGGCACCTCAGGCGATTAGCAATCAACTAAACCCTTTTGAAAGAGTGAGAGGGCAAAGACTGGGAGGTTAGACCACCTAGAACTCCATATGAAATAACCCACAGACCGACGTAAATCAAGTCCCGAAGGCCAAGACAATACCGGTCTATGGGATGTAGTATCCATCGGAAAAGATACTACACTTGTATAATTGCCGAAAGCCGAAGACAAACTGACCCACAAAGCATATATATATATATATATATATATATATATATATATATATATATATATACATATATATTATAAGGCTCTAAATAAATAACCATACAAAAAGTATTGTTTTTTTATCATACTGTTAATCCCATAGTAGGTGGCAAAACTAGACTTTACTCCGCAAATCATGGGATATCCCATAATAGTGTGCCTAAATTCCAACTATTAAAAACAACTTAAATATAAACTCAAATGACAGAGTTAAAAGAAACAGTACGAAAACACAACTCATATACTAACGACATATTAGTAATAATATTTGTAAACGAAAAATAACTAACCGGAGCAATCATTGCCGAGATAATAACATGGAAGCAATAAGAAGGAACATATATGTAAAAAATGCTGTTTGGTGTAAACCACCATATAGTGAACATATACTAACCAACATCCCAATCATTGAAATAATTTACTTTTTGAATTCGGTAAAATCATTAATGAAACACTATTACACCATCATGCTCAACTTGTCAAAATGTATTCTCAGCTATAACAAGAATTACGAGGAATCTAGCAACTGTGGAAACTAATAATAACATAATAGCTGTGCTCCAGTGCAATGACTGTGTACTCCAGTGCAATGCAGAGAAATTAATGTCTACCAATAGAGAGGTAAATGTTCAACTTAATAATAAATTATAAATGTGACGTAATGAAAAGTTAATCATCACTATTATAAAAAGGAAAGCAGTTTTCAATGTATACTTCGATAGAATAATCACCTTACATAGAAAAGGGTAATCAAATAGTTCAATATGATACACCAACATGATTAGCAAAACACATTGGGTAACTTGAGGATCAGAAAATACCATTTGAAAGTGTCAGTGATAAGTAAAGCAAAAAAATCCTCACCTGGTAAGTAAAAGAAATGTAAACTATGTAACCTTGAATCATACTGTATAGTTGCGCATGAAGATATACTCTTAAATAAGATATCGTAGGGCATGCACAACTGTATGCATCGATATAAATTCTCTATCGACAAACACAGGATGCTATGAATCTGGAATAATCCAAAACATATTTAGACATAATTAATTATGATAATACTTGAACTTAAATTGTATTATGTTAAATTGTGTATCTCAAAATTTATATAACAAATAAATATAAATAATAATAATAAACAGTCAATACTGTATCACTTAATGAAGAGAAAATGATAATAATCAGTATAGATGTTTAACAACTTTCGAATTTTAGCATTTTTACAAAAAATAATACAACTAATTTTATTATATTTTAGTACATATATTGATAATTTATACTATCGTTGTAATGACTCTCTTTTCTTATTGATATTCATATAATTTTTAAATTTGAATGTTAACAGTACCGGTATGACATTATCATTATGTGGTAAGGAAAATGTAAATGCAAACTCTACTTGTATAAAATAATGAGTACATTCAATGCACAATAGTGAATCGTTCTAAGCTTACTTTAAAATAGTTTATCATAGCAAAATATGTAATGTATGAAAGTAAATTAAATAAGAATGAACAGCACATTAGTTAAACTATACTCTGGTTGTAATATGTATGGTAATAGCTTAACACTTCGGTTATAGGTAATTAAAGTGTAGGTTGATAAGGTTTTTGCAATATCTAACTATTATAACATACTTTTAATATACATATAAATGACAAACAATAAAAGGAATTTAACAAATAATGAGTCATAATTAATAGACTATTCTTTTTAAAACATAATTTGTATTGAGTAGCAAAGATAATTAATTTTGTTGAATTTAAATAATTAATCAAGACAATTAAGTAATACGTTTATAACGTTAATGGTTTACCAGATAGGATTAATGACTAACAATTAGTTAGTATTAATATGCACTGAATGTTGGTAACCCTATTATTAATAGTTTATTACACTATTATACGGTAGCCAAGTTGAGATCTTACTAATTCAGACGACATCAATATAATTATAACTCCTACCGACTAAATGTTTCACCATTTTTATATTTGTTAGAAAGATTAATACTGGCTTCAATTTTAATGTGTTTAGTTATCACTTATATCAAAATATCTAAACTCCTATATTGACAAAAAATAAGAAGTAGATGAAACACAATTTAAATGATGATGCTAATGATGATGACGATGACGATGACGATGACGATGACGTCAATAATAATAATAATACTAATAACACTGATGATGATGATGATGATGATGATGATGATGATGATGATGATGATGATAATAATAATACAAATGATGATGATGATGATAATAATAATGATGATGATGATTATGATGATGATGATGATGATGATGATGATGATGATGATGATGATGATGATGACGATGATGATGATGATGATGCGGATAAAGGTGCAAGGAAGACGACTGAATGTAATGGTAATTTCAAAAAAGAAACAAATGCAAAATTGTAGATTTCGCCATCCCGCTATCCAACAGTGTAAAGATAAAACAGACGGACAAGTGAAGAAATATACGGACCTTGCCACAGAACTGAAAAGAATATGGAACATGAGAAAAGTAAAGATAATACCAATAACTGTAGGATATCTATGAACAGTCCCGAAACCCTTTTTAAAAACTTAGAGAAATTGAAATCAAGGGGAGGACTGAGACTATACAACGGACGGCAATGATGTAAACAGCTGAACTATTCAGGAAAATCGTCGAATGCGGAAGCCAACCCATATAAAAAACTAACTAACTATCCACGTGGAAACTGCAACAGAAGTGAAAACAAAAAGAAGTAAGGAACACCACATATATCCAAGGGAACTGACACTGCAAGAAATATTATAAAGTGTGCCTCCCCCCTAAAACGGCATCCGCCTCGGCTTAATAGCTGTGAAAGATCAAGGATAATGGATGAGAGAGGACGGAGAGAACTCACCATACCTCCACTAAAAGAGTGTAGAAGGTACTGATACCATTATGGAGGTTTATTGCCACTAAAACGCTAGTGAAGACGAATGGTCGCTGCCAGCGAGAAATTAATGGTAAGCGTCTGTTGCGAAAGAACTTGGTCTAAACCAGACTCCAGGAAACACCACCAGTTATTAGTGAGCACTCATTGATTATAACCTTTGTAAAAACTCCTTATTAGTACAAATACTACTACTGCTACTACTACTACTACTACTAATAATAATACTAATAATAATAGGTCCATCAAACATTACATTGACAAAACTGCAGAATCACCGATATGCCGATTGTTTAATGAAAGGGAACACACCTTAGCGCATATTGTATCTAGATGTTCAATGCTAGCACAACATCAGTATAAAGAATGGAGATACGACAAAGTCGCTCAGGTACTACACTAGAATATATGCAAACTTTATAAATTGGACAACAATGAGAAGTACTATGAGCATGAGCTAGTAGTGGTACAGGAACACGACAATGCACACATCTTTTGGGGCATGCGCATACAGACTCATAAGGTTCTTGACTTAATGTTTCTAAACAAAAACAAGGGAATTTTCTTAATCATCGATATAGCGAGCCCCATTCGATACCAGATTGCAGGAGATAGAACACAGATAAATAAATAAATTAATATCAAGATCTAAAATGAGAATTAGTTAGACAATGGAAATGTAAAGAAGTAAATGTGATTCCCGTTGTATGGAAGCACCACGACGAAACGCCACCATAAATGGCTTACACAGATTGACAATTTATTTTCCAATTCTTCAAAAGGATTGCCTGTAAGGTACATCGAAAGGGTTATGGTACAGTTTTAATGTCTACAGACATAGGAATTGGCTTGATGTTCAAAAAAGGAACACTCTAAGTAAAAACATCCAAAAGTTGAGACCACTATGAAATAATGATGATGATGGTGATGATGATGATGATAATAATAATAATAATAATAATAATAATAATAATAATAATAATAATAATAATAATAATAATAATAGTAAATTACTTAATCAATAATTCGGGGTGTTTGTATATATGTAGGTGTTACATAACCCGTTCGAATCGACGACACCTCGTGGGCAACGCTTCCCACAAAATCATAATACGAAATCATACGAAAGTTTCTCGGAAGCGCGTACCAAGGCTCATCTTATAAAATCGATACAAAGTCACATTCTCAATAAAAATCATTCAGCACGAAATCAATAGTCTCTTAAACGCTTCTCAAAATACGAAAGCCATACGAAAGTTTATGAAAAGTCTAGAAGCGTTTCATAACTTTTTAACACATTCCTTTCAGACATTTTTAGCCGATAAACTGCCAGTCTTTTTAAACATTACTTGTTAAGCATTTTACTTATGTTAAACATTTGTCGTTAAGCACATTATCTTTTAAAACACTTTTCTCTTAAAACACTGTCACAGTTTATCTCTTCAGTTTTCAAATTAATTTCAATTGAAAACTTGTTTAGTTGAAACATCTTTTCTGTAACATTTAAATTAAGCATGGTGCACTTTTTCTTTCAGTTTCACACTTTTTTTCTTTAGATTATGACCCAAAAATGTGCAAGACAAAACAGTTACCTTACATTTTAGTGTCGTCTCTTCCGGCGGTTTCGTTGTGGCTCTGGCCGTGATCGATGCTGGAGACAACGCGGAGCCAATTTTTCCTCAGAGAGAGATTCACTTCTTTTATTCTAGCTGTAGTTTTTGGAGGGTATTCTTAATCCATTACATTCTGCCATGCTTCACATTCATACCTCTCGTGGGAAACGACGATGCACGAAGATCTCTGCTGGATCTTTTCGAGATCCAGCCATTACGACGAAAGACTACACTTTTGATGTTACGCTATCATTTCCAAAAGAGTTCGGTTTCAAAACTCGTTTCTCATGAAGAAAGAGTTACGTCACAGATCCACACCTGTGACAGTCATGCAAAAGCATTTCATTCACTCATGTTTTCTGACCTTTTCTGACCCGAGATTGTCTGTGTCGGCGTCGAATTTGTAACTTTGTTATGGTATTTAAAAACTATGATTGACTCATAACGGTCCCCTTCGGTTCATGTCAGCTCGACCCGCACTCATTGTCTTGATTTGAGCCCAGCTATAATCCACACTAGTTGATTTAATCGTATCTAAAAATATTGCGGCCTCTTTATAATATAACATAGGTATAAATAATTATTTAAACAATCCGAGATAAACAAATGTTCTACATGATTACTCATTGATATTGCAACAATATAGTGTGTGTATGTTAACTGTGTGTATAGTTTGAACGTAGGTTCATTTTTTATCAAAAGTATATTTGATGTTCCTTAAAAAAATAAATCTTAACTAAACCATAATAATAAAACTTAATATATTTTATATTGCCTTTTAAAGGGGAGATTACTCGGACTGACTCGTTAAATAATTAATTATCTTCGCTTTAAATGTATAGAATTTGTTTTGCTTCTGTTATGTAAGAGTGTTATATTTTTTATTGTTTTTCAAGGGAGAAAACTCAATTCTGACACTATCGATACAGGAAATGTCTAAGTAAATTAAAAAGTATTAAGCAAGGAAAAATGTCGTTCTCACCTCGTGTGTCGTTTTTGTAGAGAAACAAAATTAAAAAATGATAATTTTTATGAACAATATCTGAAAATTAGTTTTCCGTTTTACTATTTGACCATTATGTAAATTACACACACACATACATAAACACACACACACACCCACATATGTGTATATATATATATATATATATATATATATATATATATATATATATATTATTTATTACCTACGTCGATGTTTCATGCTATAATAATATATATATATATATATAAATATATATATATATATATATTGTTTCATTTTACTTCAGTCGAAGTCCGACTTCTAACGGGGTTCAGGACAAGAATTAATCTTGTCTAGTGGAGTATCCAGCTAAGTACTATTACTTAAGGTAACATTATTAGAATTAGGTGGACCTTTCAATCGTATGAGCTAGTGTATAACACTATCGATATGATCTTATTTGGGCTTACAATACAATGTTATTTTGAATATTTGGTCAGGGTTTATCTGTACGGTGAAATATCCTCATGCGAGGTTGTCCTGGTAAACCATTGTGCAGAGAGACCGAACACACTCGAGGATGGTGTGTAGTAGATAATCCAAACTATATATATATATATATATATATACATAAATATATATATATATATATATATATATATATGTGTGTGTGTGTGTGTGTGTGTGTGTGTGTGTGTGTGTATTTCATAAAATATAACTCTACTAGTAACATTCTGTCGAAATGCACGATTTTTTCTTTTTCTTCTTACTGTAAAAATAGTGTTACTTGAATATACTCTTTAAAAGAAATGAATCTAATGCCATTCTAACTTCGACGACGACTACTACGACGACGACAAGAGTCTAAATGTTTGGCACAGATATTCCGTCATTCTGATGCTAGCTTATAACTGACATACAAAGGTATCTACAAGCGTATGTCTATACAGATAACGATTCATGGTTGACGACAGATGGACAAAATGATAAGTTGTATGCATCTCTCCTGAAAAATAGGCAAATATAATACGATTACACCGACAATAACAATATAAATGTAGAATATCAATGCATATTTAAATCAGTAACACCGAGATGGTTGGTAGAAAAGAGAAGACAACAGGTAAATGTCACTAAAAATCCACCAGAATGAGTAACGAAGAATAAGATCTTCTACCCGGTTATGGCGAACGAAACGAGAAAAATCGACTCCCGTGGATTGAGTAACGGGTGCAGTTCAATATTCCGTATTGATTCCCGAGTTCGGCCAGATGCATCTGAAACTTGTCGGACGTTACATCGGCCAAAACGTGGCGAGAATTTAATCCAAGTTTATAATAGTAGTTCGAATAATCGAAATGCGTATATTTTGATACTTTCAAGAATGCACAGATACAATTAACTATTACAGATATTTCAAGGAAAACCCAATATAACAATGCATTCCACTTGTGATTGTCAAGCAACTATTGTCCAATATTGATTAAAATTTAATTGCAATAAAAAAGATTATCCACAATATCTGGTGAAGTAGGGACTGATATTGATGTATGATTTATTTTTCGAAATGTTATTAATAGAACGTTGACCTCAATCTTCAGGCGTGTATAATCTGTCTATTTGATACCATCACAGACTAAGTAATCATTTATATGTAAAAACTAACGTGCAAAAGTATAGTATCTGTTTAGATACAAGGCTTCACTTTTATGTCCTGTCATTCCTACTAGTAGTTTAGCAGTATTAGATTTAACAAATATTCAAGAGATCTCCGTGTTCATACAAGATATTAAGTAAGTAATTGTTTCTATAATTCAAGTTTTTGAATTTTATAAATAAATATGTGTTGGTGATGTTGGGTTGTATAGTACGATTTATTACACAGTCAAATCACTAACTTCTCTCATGTTTGAATTGTGTAATCGCGTCTCTTTACAATGTGTCCTTGTAAAAGTATAAAATAACCCACGTAGTGGGTAAAAACTAACATATTTTAAGTAAACAGTTCCTTGAGTAGGATATGTCATTTTAAATATAGCAGGCGTCGGAAAGAGTATCAGAATAATAATAACATACACACACACACACACACATATATATATATATATATGTATGCATATATATATATATATATATATACATATATATATATATATATTGTGTGTGTGTGTATTTAGGCAGCCATTTCGTTGTAAAAATAAAAGAATTCGTCGGTTAAATTATACCAAGTTTTATTTTTTGAATTTTTTTGATGGTCTTTTTTGAATTAAAATCCAAAAAAATAATAAATGTTCCATAGGGTTCACAGGTTTTACGAACGTTTTCGATTCTTTGTCGAATCACCCTAGGTGTCAAAAGCAAGTGAACACAAAAGCTGGAGTAAGAAGTTAGTTTTTTTAAAGACGGCGGAGAAACGCACAGAGAACGTTTTTTTCGCATTGTTCCGGGTAGTCGATGACGATTTCAATGCAGTAAAGCTGGATTGCATCACAGAGTTGTCGTGTTTTTATGTACATAGCTTCCAGTATTTTCCATTTTTTTTTAATTTGTTTCGGAATGTATAGTTTTAGTGTTATTGACTAGAATTAGTTACAAATCAGTTGGGGGAAGTTATGTTTTTGTAGATGTTGGTAAATTAAGCGAGAGTGTACAAGATGCATGGGGAGGCGACAGGATAGAGTAGTGCTTGTAAAACCAATGTCGCTATTAGCTTTGTTATTATTATCGGAGTTACATTCCCCCAAAAGACATTTAAACTTATAAATAACATTGTCTTTTTCTACATGTTTTTGAGTTAGGAGATGAGTTGTTTTTTTTCACTATAAGATTTTAGGTTTTATATTTCTGATAGTAAATAATGAGTCTTATTTTATTGCTATTGTCAATTGGAGATATGTATTTGTCTATAATATTTTTTTATAGAAAGAGGCAATCTCTGTCATTCACACGGTTCAGAACCCCGATACAAAGTCATATATTGACTCTGTAGTCGGAGCGCTTACCGATGTGTCCACCACGCTTTGCCGTAGAAATTGGACAGAAAATTAACATCTACACGACAGATTCAGCGGTCATATATACAAACCGTCAAGAAAACTAAATAGGGGGGCCTCGAGTATTGCATTACGCTATAAATAATGACTTGTTTTTAGTTACCTAAATTACTCAATCTGGGTAGAGCTATGAACACGTATTTTCAAATACACCCATATACACATGTAGTTCATGCCAAATCTTCAATCATTATTATGGAATACAACGATACCTGTCGGTCTCACGGTTCGTATATATATATATATATATATATATATATATATATATATATATATACGAGAGTATACATGAAATAAATGTTTCAGACAGAATGTGAAATTGATTAAGGACATGTGAATAAGCGGAGTAACAAGGTAGTATTACATTTGCTACCTTACTCTGTTTAAGCAGATTGCTGGTCTTCCCATGGGTTCTAGCTTGTCTGGCCTCCTAGCGATATCCTACATGGACAGACTCGAACAACAAGCCCTCAACACCTGCCACTCCTAATACTTTTTCACTAGGTACATAGATGACATTCTTGTCCTCACCTCATCTCGTGAAGAAGCTATCAGCATTTTCGACATTTTCAACAACACCGACCCCAATATAAAATTTACTATAGAACACTCTAGCGTCTCCGACTCACTATCTCGCCTCAATTCTAACCTCAAAATCACAGAAAACGGTTCTATACAGACCAATTTCTACAGAAAACCTGCCTTTAAAAACCTATTTTTTCATTTTAAGTCTGCCCTGCCCTGTAAAGCCAAACCAGACTATGTCCGTAATGAAATTACCCGCATACAGAATAAATCCTCATCTACTGCCAATAAAATTAAACACACCAAAGATTTCCACCAAACCGTAATTAGCAACGGCTACCCCACTTCCACAATAACCCACAATCACGATCACCTTTTTTTAAATCAATAAATAAAAAAGTTATGAATTTTTAAAAATAGGACACTTATTTTTGCCCATCATGTATATATATATATATATATATATATATATATATATATATATATATATATATATACATATATATATATAAAGAATAATTATATAGGATATAGTATCTAATAGTATCTAATTAACAGTTACACAACACTCATCTAGAACTTATTTCGATCTATTTCATTTTCCTCTGAATACATTATCCTGAACCTTTCCGGTTTTACCCTGCAGCGCTCCTGGCATTTTCTCGGAATCTGACATTTTTCTTTCATTTATTTTTGACAAGGAGAGGAAAAAAATCTCTCGAAATATATCAAATTGATCCTCGATCATCCAGACTATTACAAACTAACACTCTTGCTGTCTTGGTACTTCGTCTAGAAAAATAAACAAACCTGTTCGATATATATCCGACTTATTTCGGTTTTGTGTTGTTTTTGTTGTTCACAGCTTCCGGCGATCCGGCACTTCGCATTGCCTTCAACCTTTTAAACACTTTTATTATTTACTCCCAGCAATGCTTCCAGCAAACTACCAATTTCTACTACATATATATATATATATATATATATATATATATATATATATATATATATATATATATACATCTCTATCTATCTCTCTCTCTCTCTCTCTCTCTCTCTATATATATATATATATATATATATATATATATATATATATATATATATAAATATGTATATGTATATATATATGTATAGTGTGTGTGTGTGTATTTAGGGAGCATTATTTCATTTATGCAAACATTGTTTAAAGCAATTTAAAAAATAAAAATACTGTAAGCTATCTACATAAAAACACAACGACCTAAAATTAACAACATTACATATGAAACTAGTGAACACATTTTAAAACGCTTAACGTAATGCAATTTTATAAAATTATCTTCTTTCTTCAGCTTTTTTGTTCATTTGCATGATGATGATTCGACAAAAAATCGAAAACGTTCGTGAAACCTGTGAAACCTATGGAAGATTGATTATTATTATTTTTTTATCTTAATACAAAATGATCATCAGAAAAATGGAAAAAGTCAAAAAACGTATCATTAAACAGACGAATGTTATATATATATATATATATATATATATATATATATATATATATATATATAACTATATATGTGTGTGTGTGGGGGGGTGTATGTGTGTGTGTGTATGAAATTGTTTAAAGAAATGTCGAAAAGCGGCGTAAAAATGTAGCAGAAATAAGGAAACACACACTTCACTGTAACTGGGCCAAGATATTTCGGTCGCTAGTGTCGACCATATTCGTTTAGAAAATAGACTTTATAAGCACAATCCCGGCAATTTATACAAAAGTCAGTAGAAACATGGGTAGGAAGAGGCAGAAGTTTATATAATAAAAATTGAAACTAAATGTGTATGGTGGGTGAGGGGGGAGTAGTAGATAGAGTTAATATAAGCAATGAGTGATGATGAGGGGAAGGCGGGATTTGTGATCTATATCCGACTTATTTCGGTTTTGTTTTGGTGTTTATCTTCACAGCGTCCAGCGATCCGGAACTTCTCATTATCTTTAACCTTTTTAAAACTTTGATTATATATATATATATATATATATATCTATATATATATATATATATATATATATATATATATATATATATATATAGGAGTTCGATCGTAATACGAGTTAATATAATAAGAGCCCCACAAGTAAATGTGTGACTTGTTATTCGGGAAGAAGTTGAGGATTGTACCGCAGTTTCATCCAGATCGGTTTACGTTTTACATTTAAAAAAATCTATACCCAAGGGACTCGTCAGCGTACTGTCACGGTATGAAACTATATTATACCAAAATAAAAGGTGAAGGAGTGATAGAAAGAGAAAGGGAAATATAGAAAGAGAGAGGGTTCGAGAGTGAGAGAGAGGGAGAAAGGAATAAAGATAGGGAGAGAGAAGGAGGGAAATAGAGAAAGAGAGATAAAAGAGAGATTGCCCGCATACGTATAAGACTCATACGAGGAAAAGGACTGTCAACCAGAGAGAAAAAAGAGAGAGAAAGAAAAGGAGAGAGATGAAGAGAGAAAATAGAGATGTGAAGAGAAAAAGAGAGAGAGAAAAGGAAAGAAAGAGAAAGAGAGAAAGAGCGAGAAACAGAGAGAGATAAAGAGAGAGAGAGGGAGTAAATTAAACAACGTTATAGCAAGCGTGAATAAAAGAGATAAAGAGGCGAAATGGCAAATAATAGAAACAAACCAATTATTATAATCGAAAGCGTAACTTAATAGAGTAATGGATTAAAGTCTGTAAATATGGTCGTTAGATACAATTATAATTTTTTTTTTCAAAATCCGCCTAGGGCTCCAGCATCAAATTAATTTCTTTGACTTCAAAGAATGCAAAATAAAATAAAATAGAATAAAACAAAACAAAAAAAGAAAAAACTGCAAATGATTTGGAAAGAAATATTATTAGAATTTAATTTAATTTTCCTAATTGAAGAGAAAAACTGACAATACCGATTCCCACTCCTTTAACGATGCACCTGGGAATTAAAAGTCCAACAATAATTACCATTAAAATAAGAAAAAAATATTTGCATTTTGCAAATTGGTGTGCTGACATTAAACATAAAAGCATATTTTAAAATGATATTGACTGTCGATTAGTTTTCGACACCTTTACATCAAAATCAGATTATATCTTTTGTGTGCCTATTTAGGGGTCTTTATGCGTGTTGGTATGTATGTGTGTGTAAGCAGTTGCCGTGGGAGCCGAAGTTGTCACCATAACAGATTATGTGATCTGCGTCGTTGTATTCAAGTTTTGTCGGGATATTTACATAACTTTCATTCATACCCTTGGAAATGTTGGGAATCCAGCCACGACAATCGTAATATAAGCAAACCAAAGCACTCAAATTCAATGATTTCTAAATAAAACTCTTATTTTTACTTAAACATCTACATATAACAAAACATGCTCATAAATAAAGCTGTGTATTTCGGAGTTTAAAAAATCTACGACGGCAAAAGTAGTATTGTTTTTTTTTCATAATTTAACCGGAAGTAAACAAAAATGCCTAGAAAATGACGTCATGCTCTAAAGTTACACACGAGCTTGTCGAACAGGCAGGCTCTGGGCATTTTGATCCATTATTTACCTTAAAAATTCACCAACATTCAGGATATCAACTAAATTTAATGGGATTTTCAGTATTTGTTAAGTAAAGATCAATGAATATAATAAACTAATTACTTAATTAGAATTCGTAGTGCAAATATATTATTTCGTGTAATTAGCGTAGGACAGACAGCAAACCTTAAATTAATACTTAATAATAATTGTTGTTGTCATAAATTTAAAAACAATTAAAACATGAAAATTTTCTTTTGAAAAATAATTTTTCTGATGTTATGCTTAATCTTTAAAAAAGTTCATCTTTTCCGGATTATTTTTTATTGTTATAACAATCTGGTCTACATCGAATGAACATACTAGTATCAGTTATACTGCATCGAAATATCTCTTGGTTTATACACACAAGAAGACAACTCCCCTTTTTGTATGGAGTGTTATTCTTCATATGAACATTTTATTATGGTAAGTTTTAGCTGAAAAATATAAGTTGCTCTCATTTCCCATAAAGATAAATTATGTTTCTTGATTTAAAAATAAAAACACCTTTACTAAAGTTATATCATATGGTATTTAAAAGACGCATCAATGTATTTTTTATGAAAATAAAGCATCGTATATGTAAACAATGAAATACATCTAAACAAATATAGGTATCATATATTACCAAAAAACACCTGAATTACGTATTAATAACGACTAATAAGTTAACACATTTTAATAGATTTATTTATTTCATATAATATAGTTCTGAAAGAAATACAATCAATGTTATTTTCAATAAAGTAGCATTTTGGCCAAAAGATTGTGATAAAATATGGGTTCTGAAATGTTATTTTTAAAAATGTTATCAAACTAATATAATAATACCAACTATATTTTATTACAATGCCATGATAAAATGTTTTTAAGTAAAAAATAAGTCAAACGTAAAACTCTATTCTGATGCCCCCTCGACGTAAATTCACTAGACAAACTCGGCAATCAACTAACTCCCATCCATTCCCTGGGGAGGTCCCCAGATGCCGGAGAGCTATTTACTTCAATAGCTTCTTTCCTCGTGATGGTGGCCTCTGGAACTCCCTCCCTGGCCCCTGTTTCCCTCACGGTACTAACATTCAGAAATGTAAAACTAATGTGAACATACATCTTGCTGCGCAGCTCCCAATTTAGATTGACCCCTCAAACCTTCTCCCTGTTTTCACAGTAGCCCCTTACGTCTACAGTGGCCTCCTGTCTTGTTTAGGGTTAACTATGTTATGAACAATATTACGAATACATTAAAGTAACACAAAATCAATAATTCAAAATAATTAATAGAAAATGTATTAACATGAATTAAACTGTGTGTTTATTTTTTTGTTTTTTGCAAAACGAAGTGTTTCTACCACATAGTAAAAATTAGTAATACATTAAAACATTCATGTTTTTGAGATGAAGGATTTGAATGAAACTTATTAATAAGTCTAAAATAGTATATTTTATCTTGAAATAATATTCTACACTTTTTAAAACTTGAAATTAGAATCACGGCCGTAGTAATATAATGCAATGCCTTATCTTTGAACGCCATGATGGATTTAAAAAAAATGTCTTTCGCTTAGAAAAAAGAAATACGTTTGAGAAAATGAACAAGTCAATAATGGTGTCCAATTAAATGTATAATCGTTAGAGTGTAGCTGTGTTATTATTGGTAGGGGAATAACATAACAAATAGAAGGGACAATTTAAATATGATTCTCAAGTGAATGTATAATCGTTAGAGTGTAGCTGTGTTATTATTAGTAGGGGAATAACATAACAAATTGAAGGGACAATTTAAATATGATTCTCAAGTGAATGTATAATCGTTAGAGTGTAGCTGTGTTATTATTGGTAGGGGAATAACATAACAAATTGAAGGGACAATTTAAATATGATTCTCAAGTGAATGTATAATCCTTAGAGTGTAGCTGTGTTATTATTGGTAGGGGAATAAAATAACAAATTGAAGGAACAATTTAAATATGATTCTTAAGTGAATGCATAATCGTTAGAGTGTAGCTGTGTTATTATTGGTAGGGGAATAAAATAACAAATTGAAGGAACAATTTAAATATGATTCTCAATTAAATGTATAATCGTTAGAGTGTAGCTGTGTTATTATTGGTAGGGGAATAAAATAACAAATTGAACGAACAATTTAAATATGATTCTCAATTAAATGTATAATCGTTAGAGTGTAGCTGTGTTATTATTGGTAGGGGAATAAAATAACAAATTGAAGGAACAATTTAAATATGATTCTCAATTAAATGTATAATCGTTAGAGTGTAGCTGTGTTATTATTGTTAGGGGAATAAAATAACAAATTGAAGGAACAATTTAAATATGATTCTCAAGTGAATGCATAATCGTTAGAGTGTAGCTGTGTTATTGGTAGGGGAATAAAATAACAAATTGAAGGAACAATTTAAATATGATTCTCAAGTGAATGTATAATCGTTAGAGTGTAGCTGTGTTATTATTGGTAGGGGAATAAAATAACAAATTGAAGGAACAATTTAAATATGATTCTCAAGTGAATGTATAATCGTTAGAGTGTAGCTGTGTTATTATTGGTAGGGGAATAAAATAACAAATTGAAGGAACAATTTAAATATGATTCTCAATTAAATGTATAATCGTTAGAGTGTAGCTGTGTTATTATTGGTAGGGGGATAAAATAACAAATTGAAGGAACAATTTAAATATGAATCTCAATTAAATGTATAATCGTTAGAGTGTAGCTGTGTTATTATTGGTAGGGGAATAAAATAACAAATTGAAGGAACAATTTAAATATGATTCTCGAGTGAATGCATAATCGTTAGAGTGTAGCTGTGTTATTGGTAGGGGAATAACATAACAAATAGAAAGAACAATTTAAATATGATTTTCAAGTGAATGTATAATCGTTAGAGTGTAGCTGTGTTATTGGTAGGGGAATAAAATAACAAATAGAAAGAAACAATTTAAATATGATTCTCAACTGAATGTATAATCGTTAGAGTGTAGCTGTGTTATTGGTAGGGGAATAAAATAACAAATAGAAGGAACAATTTAAATATGATTCTCAACTGAATGTATAATCGTTAGAGTGTAGCTGTGTTATTGGTAGGGGAATAAAATAACAAATTGAAGGAACAATTTAAATATGATTCTCAACTGAATGTATAATCGTTAGAATGTAGCTGTGTTATTGGTAGGGGAATAACATAACAAATAGAAGGAACAATTTAAATATGATTCTCAAGTGAATGTATAATCGTTAGAGTGTAGCTGTGTTATTGGTAGGGGAATAAAATAACAAATAGAAGGAACAATTTAAATATGATTCTCAACTGAATGTATAATCGTTAGAGTGTAGCTGTGTTATTATTGGTAGGGGAATAAAATAACAAATAGAAGGGGCAATTTAAATATGATTCTCAAGTGAATTTATAATCCTTAGAGTGTAGCTGTGTTATTGGTAGGGGAATAAAATAACAAATAGAAAGAACAATTTAAATATGATTCTCAAGTGAATGTATAATCGTTAGAGTGTAGCTGTGTTATTGGTAGGGGAATAAAATAACAAATAGAAGGGACAATTTAAATATGATTCTCAAGTGAATGTATAATCGTTAGAGTGTAGCTGTGTTATTGGTAGGGGAATAACATAACAAATAGAAGGAACAATTTAAATATGATTCTCAAGTGAATGTATAATCGTTAGAGTGTAGCTGTGTTATTGGTAGGGGAATAACATAACAAATAGAAGGAACAATTTAAATATGATTCTCAAGTGAATGTATAATCGTTAGAGTGTATCTGTGTTATTGGTAGGGGAATAACATAACAAATAGAAGGAACAATTTAAATATGATTCTCAAGTGAATGTATAATCGTTAGAGTGTAGCTGTGTTATTGGTAGGGGAATAAAATAACAAATTGAAGGAACAATTTAAATATGATTCTCAACTGAATGTATAATCGTTAGAGTGTAGCTGTGTTATTGGTAGGGGAATAACATAACCAATAGAAGGAACAATTTAAATATGATTCTCAACTGAATGTATAATCGTTAGAGTGTAGCTGTGTTATTATTGGTAGGGGAATAAAATAACAAATAGAAGGGGCAATTTAAATATGATTCTCAAGTGAATGTATAATCCTTAGAGTGTAGCTGTGTTATTGGTAGGGGAATAAAATAACAAATAGAAGGGACAATTTAAATATGATTCTCAAGTGAATGTATAATCGTTAGAGTGTAGCTGTGTTATTATTAGTAGGGGAATAACATAACAAATTGAAGGGACAATTTAAATATGATTCTCAAGTGAATGTATAATCGTTAGAGTGTAGCTGTGTTATTATTGGTAGGGGAATAACATAACAAATTGAAGGGACAATTTAAATATGATTCTCAAGTGAATGTATAATCCTTTGAGTGTAGCTGTGTTATTATTGGTAGGGGAATAAAATAACAAATTGAAGGAACAATTTAAATATGATTCTCAAGTGAATGCATAATCGTTAGAGTGTAGCTGTGTTATTATTGGTAGGGGAATAAAATAACAAATTGAAGGAACAATTAAAATATGATTCTCAATTAAATGTATAATCGTTAGAGTGTAGCTGTGTTATTATTGGTAGGGGAATAAAATAACAAATTGAACGAACAATTTAAATATGATTCTCAATTAAATGTATAATCGTTAGAGTGTAGCTGTGTTATTATTGGTAGGGGAATAAAATAACAAATTGAAGGAACAATTTAAATATGATTCTCAATTTAATGTATAATCGTTAGAGTGTAGCTGTGTTATTATTGTTAGGGGAATAAAATAACAAATTGAAGGAACAATTTAAATATGATTCTCAAGTGAATGCATAATCGTTAGAGTGTAGCTGTGTTATTGGTATGGGAATAAAATAACAAATTGAAGGAACAATTTAAATATGATTCTCAAGTGAATGTATAATCGTTAGAGTGTAGCTGTGTTATTATTGGTAGGGGAATAAAATAACAAATTGAAGGAACAATTTAAATATGATTCTCAAGTGAATGTATAATCGTTAGAGTGTAGCTGTGTTATTATTGGTAGGGGAATAAAATAACAAATTGAAGGAACAATTTAAATATGATTCTCAATTAAATGTATAATCGTTAGAGTGTAGCTGTGTTATTATTGGTAGGGGGATAAAATAACAAATTGAAGGAACAATTTAAATATGATTCTCAATTAAATGTATAATCGTTAGAGTGTAGCTGTGTTATTATTGGTAGGGGAATAAAATAACAAATTGAAGGAAAAATTTAAATATGATTCTCGAGTGAATGCATAATCGTTAGAGTGTAGCTGTGTTATTGGTAGGGGAATAACATAACAAATAGAAAGAACAATTTAAATATGATTTTCAAGTGAATGTATAATCGTTAGAGTGTAGCTGTGTTATTGGTAGGGGAATAAAATAACAAATAGAAAGAAACAATTTAAATATGATTCTCAACTGAATGTATAATCGTTAGAGTGTAGCTGTGTTATTGGTAGGGGAATAAAATAACAAATAGAAGGAACAATTTAAATATGATTCTCAACTGAATGTATAATCGTTAGAGTGTAGCTGTGTTATTATTGGTAGGGGAATAAAATAACAAATTGAAGGAACAATTTAAATATGATTCTCAAGTGAATGTATAATCGTTAGAGTGTAGCTGTGTTATTGGTAGGGGAATAACATAACAAATAGAAGGAACAATTTAAATATGATTCTCAAGTGAATGTATAATCGTTAGAGTGTAGCTGTGTTATTGGTAGGGGAATAAAATAACAAATTGAAGGAACAATTTAAATATGATTCTCAACTGAATGTATAATCGTTAGAGTGTAGCTGTGTTATTGGTAGGGGAATAACATAACCAATAGAAGGAACAATTTAAATATGATTCTCAACTGAATGTATAATCGTTAGAGTGTAGCTGTGTTATTATTGGTAGGGGAATAAAATAACAAATAGAAGGGGCAATTTAAATATGATTCTCAAGTGAATGTATAATCCTTAGAGTGTAGCTGTGTTATTGGTAGGGGAATAAAATAACAAATAGAAGGGACAATTTAAATATGATTCTCAAGTGAATGTATAATCGTTAGAGTGTAGCTGTGTTATTGGTAGGGGAATAAAATAACAAATAGAAGGGACAATTTAAATATGATTCTCAAGTGAATGTATAATCGTTAGAGTGTAGCTGTGTTATTGGTAGGGGAATAACATAACAAATAGAAGGAACAATTTAAATATGATTCTCAAGTGAATGTATAATCGTTAGAGTGTAGCTGTGTTATTGGTAGGGGAATAACATAACAAATAGAAGGAACAATTTAAATATGATTCTCAAGTGAATGTATAATCGTTAGAGTGTAGCTGTGTTATTGGTAGGGGAATAACATAACAAATAGAAGGAACAATTTAAATATGATTCTCAAGTGAATGTATAATCGTTAGAGTGTAGCTGTGTTATTGGTAGGGGAATAAAATAATCAAATTGAAGGAACAATTTAAATATGATTCTCAACTGAATGTATAATCGTTAGAGTGTAGCTGTGTTATTGGTAGGGGAATAAAATAACAAATTGAAGGAACAATTTAAATATGATTCTCAACTGAATGTATAATCGTTAGAGTGTAGCTGTGTTATTATTGGTAGGGGAATAAAATAACAAATAGAAGGAACAATTTAAATATGATTCTCAAGTGAATGTATAATCGTTAGAGTGTAGCTGTGTTATTATTGGTAGGGGAATAAAATAACAAATAGAAGGAACAATTTAAATATGATTCTCAAGTGAATGTATAATCGTTAGAGTGTAGCTGTGTTATTATTGGTAGGGGAATAAAATAACAAATTGAAGGAACAATTTAAATATGATTCTCAATTAAATGTATAATCGTAAGAGTGTAGCTGTGTTATTATTGGTAGGGGAATAAAATAACAAATTGAAGGAACAATTTAAATATGATTCTCAAGTGAATGTATAATCGTTAGAGTGTAGCTGTGTTATTATTGGTAGGGGAATAAAATAACAAATTGAAGGAACAATTTAAATATGATTCTCAATTAAATGTATAATCGTTAGAGTGTAGCTGTGTTATTATTGGTAGGGGAATAAAATAACAAATTGAAGGAACAATTTAAATATGATTCTCAAGTGAATGCATAATCGTTAGAGTGTAGCTGTGTTATTGGTAGGGGAATAAAATAACAAATTGAAGGAACAATTTAAATATGATTCTCAAGTGAATGTATAATCGTTAGAGTGTAGCTGTGTTATTATTGGTAGGGGAATAAAATAACAAATTGAAGGAACAATTTAAATATGATTCTCAATTAAATGTATAATCGTTAGAGTGTAGCTGTGTTATTGGTAGGGGAATAACATAACAAATAGAAGGAACAATTTAAATATGATTCTCAAGTGAATGTATAATCGTTAGAGTGTAGCTGTGTTATTGGTAGGGGAATAACATAACAAATAGAAGGAACAATTTAAATATGATTCTCAAGTGAATGTATAATCGTTAGAGTGTAGCTGTGTTATTGGTAGGGGAATAACATAACAAATAGAAGGAACAATTTAAATATGATTCTCAAGTGAATGTATAATCGTTAGAGTGTAGCTGTGTTATTGGTAGGGGAATAAAATAACAAATTGAAGGAACAATTTAAATATGATTCTCAACTGAATGTATAATCGTTAGAGTGTAGCTGTGTTATTGGTAGGGGAATAACATAACAAATAGAAGGAACAATTTAAATATGATTCTCAAGTGAATGTATAATCGTTAGAGTGTAGCTGTGTTATTATTGGTAGGGGAATAAAATAACAAATAGAAGGAACAATTTAAATATGATTCTCAAGTGAATGTATAATCGTTAGAGTGTAGCTGTGTTATTATTGGTAGGGGAATAAAATAACAAATAGAAGGAACAATTTAAATATGATTCTCAAGTGAATGTATAATCGTTAGAGTGTAGCTGTGTTATTATTGGTAGGGGAATAAAATAACAAATTGAAGGAACAATTTAAATATGATTCTCAATTAAATGTATAATCGTTAGAGTGTAGCTGTGTTATTATTGGTAGGGGAATAAAATAACTAATTGAAGGAACAATTTAAATATGATTCTCAAGTGAATGCATAATCGTTAGAGTGTAGCTGTGTTATTGGTAGGGGAATAAAATAACAAATTGAAGGAACAATTTAAATATGATTCTCAAGTGAATGTATAATCGTTAGAGTGTAGCTGTGTTATTATTGGTAGGGGAATAAAATAACAAATTGAAGGAACAATTTAAATATGATTCTCAATTAAATGTATAATCGTTAGAGTGTAGCTGTGTTATTATTGGTAGGGGAATAAAATAACAAATTGAAGGGACAATTTAAATATGATTCCCAAGTGAATGCATAATCGTTAGAGTGTAGCTGTGTTATTGGTAGGGGAATAAAATAACAAATAGAAGGGACAATTTAAATATGATTCTCAAGTGAATGTATAATCGTTAGAGTGTAGCTGTGTTATTGGTAGGGGAATAACATAACAAATAGAAGGAACAATTTAAATATGATTCTCAAGTTAATGTATAATCGTTAGAGTGTAGCTGTGTTATTATTGGTAGGGGAATAAAATAACAAATTGAAGGAACAATTTAAATATGATTCTCAATTAAATGTATAATCGTTAGAGTGTAGCTGTGTTATTATTGGTAGGGGAATAAAATAACAAATTGAAGGAACAATTTAAATATGATTCTCAAGTGAATGTATAATCGTTAGAGTGTAGCTGTGGTATTATTGGTAGGGGAATAAAATAACAAATTGAAGGAACAATTTAAATATGATTCTCAATTAAATGTATAATCGTTAGAGTGTAGCTGTGTTATTATTGGTAGGGGAATAAAATAACAAATTGAAGGAACAATTTAAATATGATTCTCAATTAAATGTATAATCGTTAGAGTGTAGCTGTGTTATTATTGGTAGGGGAATAAAATAACAAATTGAAGGAACAATTAAAATATGATTCTCAAGTGAATGCAGAATCGTTAGAGTGTAGCTGTGTTATTGGTAGGGGAATAAAATAACAAATTGAAGGAACAATTTAAATATGATTCTCAAGTGAATGTATAATCGTTAGAGTGTAGCTGTGTTATTGGTAGGGGAATAAAATAACAAATTGAAGGAACAATTTAAATATGATTCTCAAGTGAATGTATAATCGTTAGAGTGTAGCTGTGTTATTATTGGTAGGGGAATAAAATAACAAATTGAAGGAACAATTTAAATATGATTCTCAATTAAATGTATAATCGTTAGAGTGTAGCTGTGTTATTATTGGTAGGGGAATAAAATAACAAATTGAAGGAACAATTTAAATATGATTCTCAAGTGAATGCATAATCGTTAGAGTGTAGCTGTGTTATTGGTAGGGGAATAAAATAACAAATAGAAGGGACAATTTAAATAGTATTCTCAAGTGAATGTATAATCGTTAGAGTGTAGCTGTGTTATTGGTAGGGGAATAACATAACAAATAGAAGGAACAATTTAAATATGATTCTCAAGTGAATGTATAATCGTTAGAGTGTAGCTGTGTTATTATTGGTAGGGGAATAAAATAACAAATTGAAGGAACAATTTAAATATGATTCTCAATTAAATGTATAATCGTTAGAGTGTAGCTGTGTTATTATTGGTAGGGGAATAAAATAACAAATTGAAGGAACAATTTAAATATGATTCTCAAGTGAATGTATAATCGTTAGAGTGTAGCTGTGTTATTATTGGTAGGGGAATAAAATAACAAATTGAAGGAACAATTTAAATATGATTCTCAACTGAATGTATAATCGTTAGAGTGTAGCTGTGTTATTATTGGTAGGGGAATAAAATAACAAATTGAAGGAACAATTTAAATATGATTCTCAATTAAATGTATAATCGTCAGAGTGTAGCCGTGTTATTATTGGTAGGGGAATAAAATAACAAATTGAAGGAACAATTTAAATATGATTCTCAAGTGAATGCATAATCGTTAGAGTGTAGCTGTGTTATTGGTAGGGGAATAACATAACAAATAGAAAGAACAATTTAAATATGATTTTCAAGTGAATGTATAATCGTTAGAGTGTAGCTGTGTTATTGGTAGGGGAATAAAATAACAAATAGAAGGAACAATTTAAATATGATTCTCAACTGAATGTATAATCGTTAGAGTGTAGCTGTGTTATTTGTAGGGGAATGAAATAACAAATTGAAGGAACAATTTAAATATGATTCTCAACTGAATGTATAATCGTTAGAGTGTAGCTGTGTTATTTGTAGGGGAATAAAATAACAAATTGAAGGAACAATTTAAATATGATTCTCAAGTGAATGTATAATCGTTAGAGTGTAGCTGTGTTATTGGTAGGGGAATAAAATAACAAATAGAAGGAACAATTTAAATATGATTCTCAACTGAATGTATAATCGTTAGAGTGTAGCTGTGTTATTGGTAGGGGAATAAAATAACAAATTGAAGGAACAATTTAAATATGATTCTCAACTGAATGTATAATCGTTAGAGTGTAGCTGTGTTATTTGTAGGGGAATAAAATAACAAATTGAAGGAACAATTTAAATATGATTCTCAACTGAATGTATAATCGTTAGAGTGTAGCTGTGTTATTATTGGTAGGGGAATAAAATAACAAATAGAAGGAACAATTTAAATATGATTCTCAAGTGAATGCATAATCGTTAGAGTGTAGCTGTGTTATGGGTAGGGGAATAAAATAACAAATAGAAGGAACAATTTAAATATGATTCTCAACTGAATGTATAATCGTTAGAGTGTAGCTGTGTTATTATTGGTAGGGGAATAAAATAACAAATTGAAGGAACAATTTAAATATGATTCTCAACTGAATGTATAATCGTTAGAGTGTAGCTGTGTTATTATTGGTAGGGGAATAAAATAACAAATAGAAGGGGCAATTTAAATATGATTCTCAAGTGAATGTATAATCCTTAGAGTGTTGCTGTGTTATTGGTAGGGGAATAAAATAACAAATAGAAGGGACAATTTAAATATGATTCTCAAGTGAATGTATAATCGTTAGAGTGTAGCTGTGTTATTGGTAGGGGATTAAAATAACAAATAGAAAGAAAACAATTTAAATATGATTCTCAACTGAATGTATAATCCTTAGAGTGTTGCTGTGTTATTGGTAGGGGAATAAAATAACAAATAGAAGGGACAATTTAAATATGATTCTCAAGTGAATGTATAATCGTTAGAGTGTAGCTGTGTTATTGGTAGGGGATTAAAATAACAAATAGAAAGAAACAATTTAAATATGATTCTCAACTGAATGTATAATCCTTAGAGTGTTGCTGTGTTATTGGTAGGGGAATAAAATAACAAATAGAAGGGACAATTTAAATATGATTCTCAAGTGAATGTATAATCGTTAGAGTGTAGCTGTGTTATTGGTAGGGGATTAAAATAACAAATAGAAAGAAACAATTTAAATATGATTCTCAACTGAATGTATAATCCTTAGAGTGTTGCTGTGTTATTGGTAGGGGAATAAAATAACAAATAGAAGGGACAATTTAAATATGATTCTAAAGTGAATGTATAATCGTTAGAGTGTAGCTGTGTTATTATTAGGGGAATAACATAACAAATAGAAGGGACAATTTAAATATGATTCTCAAGTGAATGTATAATCGTTAGAGTGTAGCTGTGTTATTGGTAGGGGAATAAAATAACAAATTGAAGGAACAATTTAAATATGATTCTCAACTGAATGTATAATCGTTAGAGTGTAGCTGTGTTATTGGTAGGGGAATAACATAACAAATAGAAGGAACAATTTAAATATGATTCTCAACTGAATGTATAATCGTTAGAGTGTAGCTGTGTTATTATTGGTAGGGGAATAAAATAACAAATAGAAGGAACAATTTAAATATGATTCTCAACTGAATGTATAATCGTTAGAGTGTAGCTGTGTTATTATTGGTAGGGGAATAAAATAACAAATAGAAGGAACAATTTAAATATGATTCTCAACTGAATGTATAATCGTTAGAGTGTAGCTGTGTTATTATTGGTAGGGGAATAACATAACAAATAGAAGGGACAATTTAAATATGATTCTCAAGTGAATGTATAATCCTTAGAGTGTAGCTGTGTTATTATTGGTAGGGGAATAAAATAACAAATAGAAGGAACAATTTAAATATGATTCTCAACTGAATGTATAATCGTTAGAGTGTAGCTGTGTTATTATTGGTAGGGGAATAAAATAACAACTAGAAGGAACAATTTAAATATGATTCTCAACTGAATGTAAAATCGTTAGAGTGTAGCTGTGTTATTATTGGTAGGGGAATAAAATAACAAATAGAAGGAACAATTTAAATATGATTCTCAACTGAATGTATAATCGTTAGAGTGTAGCTGTGTTATTGGTAGGGGAATAAAATAACAAATAGAAGGAACAATTTAAATATGATTCTCAACTCAATGTATAATCGTTAGAGTGTAGCTGTGTTATTATTGGTAGGGGAATAAAATAACAAATAGAAGGGGCAATTTAAATATGATTCTCAAGTGAATGTATAATCCTTAGAGTGTAGCTGTGTTATTGGTAGGGGAATAAAATAACAAATAGAAGGGACAATTTAAATATGATTCTCAAGTGAATGTATAATCGTTAGAGTGTAGCTGTGTTATTGGTAGGGGAATAAAATAACAAATAGAAGGGACAATTTAAATATGATTCTCAAGTGAATGTATAATCGTTAGAGTGTAGCTGTGTTATTATTGGTAGGGGAATAAAATAACAAATTGAAGGAACAATTTAAATATGATTCTCAATTAAATGTATAATCGTTAGAGTGTAGCTGTGTTATTATTGGTAGGGGAATAAAATAACAAATTGAAGGAACAATTTAAATATGATTCTCAAGTGAATGTATAATCGTTAGAGTGTAGCTGTGTTATTATTGGTAGGGGAATAAAATAACAAATTGAAGGAACAATTTAAATATGATTCTCAATTAAATGTATAATCGTTAGAGTGTAGCTGTGTTATTATTGGTAGGGGAATAAAATAACAAATTGAAGGAACAATTTAAATATGATTCTCAATTAAATGTATAATCGTTAGAGTGTAGCTGTGTTATTATTGGTAGGGGAATAAAATAACAAATTGAAGGAACAATTTAAATATGATTCTCAAGTGAATGCAGAATCGTTAGAGTGTAGCTGTGTTATTGGTAGGGGAATAAAATAACAAATTGAAGGAACAATTTAAATATGATTCTCAAGTGAATGCATAATCGTTAGAGTGTAGCTGTGTTATTGGTAGGGGAATAAAATAACAAATTGAAGGAACAATTTAAATATGATTCTCAAGTGAATGTATAATCGTTAGAGTGTAGCTGTGTTATTATTGGTAGGGGAATAAAATAACAAATTGAAGGAACAATTTAAATATGATTCTCAATTAAATGTATAATCGTTAGAGTGTAGCTGTGTTATTATTGGTAGGGGAATAAAATAACAAATTGAAGGAACAATTTAAATATGATTCTCAAGTGAATGCATAATCGTTAGAGTGTAGCTGTGTTATTGGTAGGGGAATAAAATAACAAATAGAAGGGACAATTTAAATATGATTCTCAAGTGAATGTATAATCGTTAGAGTGTAGCTGTGTTATTGGTAGGGGAATAACATAACAAATAGAAGGAACAATTTAAATATGATTCTCAAGTGAATGTATAATCGTTAGAGTGTAGCTGTGTTATTATTGGTAGGGGAATAAAATAACAAATTGAAGGAACAATTTAAATATGATTCTCAATTAAATGTATAATCGTTAGAGTGTAGCTGTGTTATTATTGGTAGGGGAATAAAATAACAAATTGAAGGAACAATTTAAATATGATTCTCAAGTGAATGTATAATCGTTAGAGTGTAGCTGTGTTATTATTGGTAGGGGAATAAAATAACAAATTGAAGGAACAATTTAAATATGATTCTCAATTAAATGTATAATCGTTAGAGTGTAGCTGTGTTATTATTGGTAGGGGAATAAAATAACAAATTGAAGGAACAATTTAAATATGATTCTCAATTAAATGTATAATCGTTAGAGTGTAGCTGTGTTATTATTGGTAGGGGAATAAAATAACAAATTGAAGGAACAATTTAAATATGATTCTCAAGTGAATGCATAATCGTTAGAGTGTAGCTGTGTTATTGGTAGGGGAATAACATAACAAATAGAAAGAACAATTTAAATATGATTTTCAAGTGAATGTATAATCGTTAGAGTGTAGCTGTGTTATTGGTAGGGGAATAAAATAACAAATAGAAGGAACAATTTAAATATGATTCTCAACTGAATGTATAATCGTTAGAGTGTAGCTGTGTTATTTGTAGGGGAATGAAATAACAAATTGAAGGAACAATTTAAATATGATTCTCAACTGAATATATAATCGTTAGAGTGTAGCTGTGTTATTTGTAGGGGAATAAAATAACAAATTGAAGGAACAATTTAAATATGATTCTCAAGTGAATGTATAATCGTTAGAGTGTAGCTGTGTTATTGGTAGGGGAATAAAATAACAAATAGAAGGAACAATTTTAATATGATTCTCAAGTGAATGTATAATCGTTAGAGTGTAGCTGTGTTATTGGTAGGGGAATAAAATAACAAATTGAAGGAACAATTTAAATATGATTCTCAACTGAATGTATAATCGTTAGAGTGTAGCTGTGTTATTTGTAGGGGAATAAAATAACAAATATAAGGAACAATTTAAATATGATTCTCAACTGAATGTATAATCGTTAGAGTGTAGCTGTGTTATTATTGGTAGGGGAATAAAATAACAAATAGAAGGGGCAATTTAAATATGATTCTCAAGTGAATGTATAATCCTTAGAGTGTAGCTGTGTTATTGGTAGGGGAATAAAATAACAAATAGAAGGGACAATTTAAATATGATTCTCAAGTGAATGTATAATCGTTAGAGTGTAGCTGTGTTATTGGTAGGGGAATAAAATAACAAATAGAAGGGACAATTTAAATATGATTCTCAAGTGAATGTATAATCGTTAGAGTGTAGCTGTGTTATTATTGGTAGGGGAATAAAATAACAAATTGAAGGAACAATTTAAATATGATTCTCAATTAAATGTATAATCGTTAGAGTGTAGCTGTGTTATTATTGGTAGGGGAATAAAATAACAAATTGAAGGAACAATTTAAATATGATTCTCAAGTGAATGTATAATCGTTAAAGTGTAGCTGTGTTATTATTGGTAGGGGAATAAAATAACAAATTGAAGGAACAATTTAAATATGATTCTCAATTAAATGTATAATCGTTAGAGTGTAGCTGTGTTATTATTGGTAGGGGAATAAAATAACAAATTGAAGGAACAATTTAAATATGATTCTCAATTAAATGTATAATCGTTAGAGTGTAGCTGTGTTATTATTGGTAGGGGAATAAAATAACAAATTGAAGGAACAATTTAAATATGATTCTCAAGTGAATGCAGAATCGTTAGAGTGTAGCTGTGTTATTGGTAGGGGAATAAAATAACAAATTGAAGGAACAATTTAAATATGATTCTCAAGTGAATGCATAATCGTTAGAGTGTAGCTGTGTTATTGGTAGGGGAATAAAATAACAAATTGAAGGAACAATTTAAATATGATTCTCAAGTGAATGTATAATCGTTAGAGTGTAGCTGTGTTATTATTGGTAGGGGAATAAAATAACAAATTGAAGGAACAATTTAAATATGATTCTCAATTAAATGTATAATCGTTAGAGTGTAGCTGTGTTATTATTGGTAGGGGAATAAAATAACAAATTGAAGGAACAATTTAAATATGATTCTCAAGTGAATGCATAATCGTTAGAGTGTAGCTGTGTTATTGGTAGGGGAATAAAATAACAAATAGAAGGGACAATTTAAATATGATTCTCAAGTGAATGTATAATCGTTAGAGTGTAGCTGTGTTATTGGTAGGGGAATAACATAACAAATAGAAGGAACAATTTAAATATGATTCTCAAGTGAATGTATAATCGTTAGAGTGTAGCTGTGTTATTATTGGTAGGGGAATAAAATAACAAATTGAAGGAACAATTTAAATATGATTCTCAATTAAATGTATAATCGTTAGAGTGTAGCTGTGTTATTATTGGTAGGGGAATAAAATAACAAATTGAAGGAACAATTTAAATATGATTCTCAAGTGAATGTATAATCGTTAGAGTGTAGCTGTGTTATTATTGGTAGGGGAATAAAATAACAAATTGAAGGAACAATTTAAATATGATTCTCAATTAAATGTATAATCGTTAGAGTGTAGCTGTGTTATTATTGGTAGGGGAATAAAATAACAAATTGAAGGAACAATTTAAATATGATTCTCAATTAAATGTATAATCGTTAGAGTGTAGCTGTGTTATTATTGGTAGGGGAATAAAATAACAAATTGAAGGAACAATTTAAATATGATTCTCAAGTGAATGCATAATCGTTAGAGTGTAGCTGTGTTATTGGTAGGGGAATAACATAACAAATAGAAAGAACAATTTAAATATGATTTTCAAGTGAATGTATAATCGTTAGAGTGTAGCTGTGTTATTGGTAGGGGAATAAAATAACAAATAGAAGGAACAATTTAAATATGATTCTCAACTGAATGTATAATCGTTAGAGTGTAGCTGTGTTATTTGTAGGGGAATGAAATAACAAATTGAAGGAACAATTTAAATATGATTCTCAACTGAATATATAATCGTTAGAGTGTAGCTGTGTTATTTGTAGGGGAATAAAATAACAAATTGAAGGAACAATTTAAATATGATTCTCAAGTGAATGTATAATCGTTAGAGTGTAGCTGTGTTATTGGTAGGGGAATAAAATAACAAATAGAAGGAACAATTTAAATATGATTCTCAAGTGAATGTATAATCGTTAGAGTGTAGCTGTGTTATTGGTAGGGGAATAAAATAACAAATTGAAGGAACAATTTAAATATGATTCTCAACTGAATGTATAATCGTTAGAGTGTAGCTGTGTTATTTGTAGGGGAATAAAATAACAAATATAAGGAACAATTTAAATATGATTCTCAACTGAATGTATAATCGTTAGAGTGTAGCTGTGTTATTATTGGTAGGGGAATAAAATAACAAATAGAAGGAACAATTTAAATATGATTCTCAAGTGAATGCATAATCGTTAGAGTGTAGCTGTGTTATTGGTAGGGGAATAAAATAACAAATAGAAGGAACAATTTAAATATGATTCTCAACTGAATGTATAATCGTTAGAGTGTAGCTGTGTTATTATTGGTAGGGGAATAAAATAACAAATTGAAGGAACAATTTAAATATGATTCTCAACTGAATGTATAATCGTTAGAGTGTAGCTGTGTTATTATTGGTAGGGGAATAAAATAACAAATAGAAGGGGCAATTTAAATATGATTCTCAAGTGAATGTATAATCCTTAGAGTGTTGCTGTGTTATTGGTAGGGGAATAAAATAACAAATAGAAGGGACAATTTAAATATGATTCTCAAGTGAGTGTATAATCGTTAGAGTGTAGCTGTGTTATTGGTAGGGGATTAAAATAACAAATAGAAAGAAACAATTTAAATATGATTCTCAACTGAATGTATAATCCTTAGAGTGTTGCTGTGTTATTGGTAGGGGAATAAAATAACAAATAGAAGGGACAATTTAAATATGATTCTCAAGTGAATGTATAATCGTTAGAGTGTAGCTGTGTTATTATTGGTAGGGGAATAAAATAACAAATAGAAGGAACAATTTAAATATGATTCTCAACTGAATGTATAATCGTTAGAGTGTAGCTGTGTTATTATTGGTAGGGGAATAAAATAACAAATAGAAGGAACAATTTAAATATGATTCTCAACTGAATGTATAATCGTTAGAGTGTAGCTGTGTTATTGGTAGGGGAATAACATAACAAATAGAAGGAACAATTTAAATATGATTCTCAACTGAATGTATAATCGTTAGAGTGTAGCTGTGTTATTATTGGTAGGGGAATAAAATAACAAATAGAAGGAACAATTTAAATATGATTCTCAACTGAATGTATAATCGTTAGAGTGTAGCTGTGTTATTATTGGTAGGGGAATAAAATAACAAATAGAAGGAACAATTTAAATATGATTCTCAACTGAATGTATAATCGTTAGAGTGTAGCTGTGTTATTATTGGTAGGGGAATAAAATAACAAATAGAAGGAACAATTTAAATATGATTCTCAACTGAATGTATAATCGTTAGAGTGTAGCTGTGTTATTGGTAGGGGAATAAAATAACAAATAGAAGGAACAATTTAAATATGATTCTCAACTCAATGTATAATCGTTAGAGTGTAGCTGTGTTATTATTGGTAGGGGAATAAAATAACAAATAGAAGGGGCAATTTAAATATGATTCTCAAGTGAATGTATAATCCTTAGAGTGTAGCTGTGTTATTGGTAGGGGAATAAAATAACAAATAGAAGGGGCAATTTAAATATGATTCTCAAGTGAATGTATAATCCTTAGAGTGTAGCTGTGTTATTGGTAGGGGAATCAAATAACAAATAGAAGGGGCAATTTAAATATGATTCTCAAGTGAATGTATAATCCTCAGAGTGTAGCTGTGTTATTGGTAGGGGAATAAAATAACAAATAGAAGGGACAATTTAAATATGATTCTCAAGTGAATGTATAATCGTTAGAGTGTAGCTGTGTTATTGGTAGGGGAATAAAATAACAAATAGAAGGGACAATTTAAATATGATTCTCAAGTGAATGTATAATCGTTAGAGTGTAGCTGTGTTATTATTGGTAGGGGAATAACATAACAAATAGAAGGAACAATTTAAATATGATTCTCAAGTGAATGTATAATCGTTAGAGTGTAGCTGTGTTATTATTGGTAGGGGAATAAAATAACAAATAGAACCAACAATTTAAATATGATTCTAAAGTGAATGTATAATCGTTAGAGTGTAGCTGTGTTATTATTGGTAGGGGAATAAAATAACAAATAGAAGGAACAATTTAAATATGATTCTCAAGTGAATGTATAATCGTTAGAGTGTAGCTGTGTTATTATTGGTAGGGGAATAAAATAACAAATAGAAGGAACAATTTAAATATGATTCTCAAGTGAATGTATAATCGTTAGAGTGTAGCTGTGTTATTATTGGTAGGGGAATAAAATAACAAATAGAAGGAACAATTTAAATATGATTCTCAAGTGAATGTATAATCGTTAGAGTGTAGCTGTGTTATTATTGGTAGGGGAATAAAATAACAAATTGAAGGAACAATTTAAATATGATTCTCAATTAAATGTATAATCGTTAGAGTGTAGCTGTGTTATTATTGGTAGGGGAATAAAATAACAAATTGAAGGAACAATTTAAATATGATTCTCAAGTGAATGCATAATCGTTAGAGTGTAGCTGTGTTATTGGTAGGGGAATAAAATAACAAATATAAGGGACAATTTAAATATGATTCTCAAGTGAATGTATAATCGTTAGAGTGTAGCTGTGTTATTGGTAGGGGAATAACATAACAAATAGAAGGAACAATTTAAATATGATTCTCAAGTGAATGTATAATCGTTAGAGTGTAGCTGTGTTATTATTGGTAGGGGAATAAAATAACAAATTGAAGGAACAATTTAAATATGATTCTCAATTAAATGTATAATCGTTAGAGTGTAGCTGTGTTATTATTGGTAGGGGAATAAAATAACAAATTGAAGGAACAATTTAAATATGATTCTCAATTAAATGTATAATCGTTAGAGTGTAGCTGTGTTATTATTGGTAGGGGAATAAAATAACAAATTGAAGGAACAATTTAAATATGATTTTCAAGTGAATGCATAATCGTTAGAGTGTAGCTGTGTTATTGGTAGGGGAATAAAATAACAAATTGAAGGAACAATTTAAATATGATTCTCAAGTGAATGCATAATCGTTAGAGTGTAGCTGTGTTATTGGTAGGGGAATAAAATAACAAATTGAAGGAACAATTTAAATATGATTCTCAAGTGAATGTATAATCGTTAGAGTGTAGCTGTGTTATTATTAGTAGGGGAATAAAATAACAAATTGAACGAACAATTTAAATATGATTCTCAATTAAATGTATAATCGTTAGAGTGTAGCTGTGTTATTATTGGTAGGGGAATAAAATAACAAATTGAAGGAACAATTTAAATATGATTTTCAAGTGAATGTATAATCGTTAGAGTGTAGCTGTGTTATTATTGGTAGGGGAATAAAATAACAAATTGAAGGAACAATTTAAATATGATTCTCAATTAAATGTATAATCGTTAGAGTGTAGCTGTGTTATTATTGGTAGGGGAATAAAATAACAAATTGAAGGAACAATTTAAATATGATTCTCAATTAAATGTATAATCGTTAGAGTGTAGCTGTGTTATTATTGGTAGGGGAATAAAATAACAAATTGAAGGAACAATTTAAATATGATTCTCAAGTGAATGCATAATCGTTAGAGTGTAGCTGTGTTATTGGTAGGGGAATAACATAACAAATAGAAAGAACAATTTAAATATGATTTTCAAGTGAATGTATAATCGTTAGAGTGTAGCTGTGTTATTGGTAGGGGAATAAAATAACAAATAGAACGAACAATTTAAATATGATTCTCAACTGAATGTATAATCGTTAGAGTGTAGCTGTGTTATTTGTAGGGGAATGAAATAACAAATTGAAGGAACAATTTAAATATGATTCTCAACTGAATGTATAATCGTTAGAGTGTTGCTGTGTTATTGGTAGGGGAATAAAATAACAAATTGAAGGAACAATTTAAATATGATTCTCAACTGAATGTATAATCGTTAGAGTGTAGCTGTGTTATTTGTAGGGGAATAAAATAACAAATTGAAGGAACAATTTAAATATGATTCTCAAGTGAATGTATAATCGTTAGAGTGTAGCTGTTTGATTGGTAGGGGAATAAAATAACAAATAGAAGGAACAATTTAAATATGATTCTCAACTGAATGTATAATCGTTAGAGTGTAGCTGTGTTATTATTGGTAGGGGAATAAAATAACAAATAGAAGGGGCAATTTAAATATGATTCTCAACTGAATGTATAATCCTTAGAGTGTTGCTGTGTTATTGGTAGGGGAATAAAATAACAAATAGAAGGGACAATTTAAATATGATTCTCAAGTGAATGTATAATCGTTAGAGTGTAGCTGTGTTATTGGTAGGGGATTTAAATAACAAATAGAAGTGACAATTTAAATATGATTCTCAAGTGAATGTATAATCGTTAGAGTGTAGCTGTGTTATTGGTAGGGGAATAACATAACAAATAGAAGGGACAATTTAAATATGATTCTCAAGTGAATGTATAATCGTTAGAGTGTAGCTGTGTTATTGGTAGGGGAATAAAATAACAAATTGAAGGAACAATTTAAATATGATTCTCAACTGAATGTATAATCGTTAGAGTGTAGCTGTGTTATTGGTAGGGGAATAACATAACAAATAGAAGGAACAATTTAAATATGATTCTCAACTGAATGTATAATCGTTAGAGTGTAGCTGTGTTATTATTGGTAGGGGAATAAAATGACAAATAGAAGGAACAATTTAAATATGATTCTCAACTGAATGTATAATCGTTAGAGTGTAGCTGTGTTATTATTGGTAGGGGAATAAAATAACAAATAGAAGGAACAATTTAAATATGATTCTCAACTGAATGTATAATCGTTAGAGTGTAGCTGTGTTATTATTGGTAGGGGAATAACATAACAAATAGAAGGGACAATTTAAATATGATTCTCAAGTGAATGTATAATCCTTAGAGTGTAGCTGTGTTATTATTGGTAGGGGAATAAAATAACAAATAGAAGGAACAATTTAAATATGATTCTCAACTGAATGTATAATCGTTAGAGTGTAGCTGTGTAATTATTGGTAGGGGAATAACATAACAAATAGAAGGAACAATTTAAATATGATTCTCAAGTGAATGTATAATCGTTAGAGTGTAGCTGTGTTATTATTGGTAGGGGAATAAAATAACAAATAGAAGGAACAATTTAAATATGATTCTCAACTGAATGTACATCCGTTAGAGTGTAGCTGTGTTATTATTGGTAGGGGAATAAAATAACAAATAGAAGGAACAATTTAAATATGATTCTCAACTGAATGTATAATCGTTAGAGTGTAGCTGTGTTATTGGTAGGGGAATAAAATAACAAATAGAAGGAACAATTTAAATATGATTCTCAACTCAATGTATAATCGTTAGAGTGTAGCTGTGTTATTGGTAGGGGAATAAAATAACAAATAGAAGGGGCAATTTAAATATGATTCTCAAGTGAATGTATAATCCTTAGAGTGTAGCTGTGTTATTGGTAGGGGAATCAAATAACAAATAGAAGGGGCAATTTAAATATGATTCTCAAGTGAATGTATAATCCTTAGAGTGTAGCTGTGTTATTGGTAGGGGAATAAAATAACAAATAGAAGGGACAATTTAAATATGATTCTCAAGTGAATGTATAATCGTTAGAGTGTAGCTGTGTTATTGGTAGGGGAATAAAATAACAAATAGAAGGGACAATTTAAATATGATTCTCAAGTGAATGTATAATCGTTAGAGTGTAGCTGTGTTATTATTGGTAGGGGAATAACATAACAAATAGAAGGAACAATTTAAATATGATTCTCAAGTGAATGTATAATCGTTAGAGTGTAGCTGTGTTATTATTGGTAGGGGAATAAAATAACAAATAGAAGGAACAATTTAAATATGATTCTAAAGTGAATGTATAATCGTTAGAGTGTAGCTGTGTTATTATTGGTAGGGGAATAAAATAACAAATAGAAGGAACAATTTAAATATGATTCTCAAGTGAATGTATAATCGTTAGAGTGTAGCTGTGTTATTATTGGTAGGGGAATAAAATAACAAATAGAAGGAACAATTTAAATATGATTCTCAAGTGAATGTATAATCGTTAGAGTGTAGCTGTGTTATTATTGGTAGGGGAATAAAATAACAAATAGAAGGAACAATTTAAATATGATTCTCAAGTGAATGTATAATCGTTAGAGTGTAGCTGTGTTATTATTGGTAGGGGAATAAAATAACAAATAGAAGGAACAATTTAAATATGATTCTCAATTAAATGTATAATCGTTAGAGTGTAGCTGTGTTATTATTGGTAGGGGAATAAAATAACAAATAGAAGGAACAATTTAAATATGATTCTCAAGTGAATGTATAATCGTTAGAGTGTAGCTGTGTTATTATTGGTAGGGGAATAAAATAACAAATAGAAGGAACAATTTAAATATGATTCTCAAGTGAATGTATAATCGTTAGAGTGTAGCTGTGTTATTATTGGTAGGGGAATAAAATAACAAATAGAAGGAACAATTTAAATATGATTCTCAAGTGAATGTATAATCGTTAGAGTGTAGCTGTGTTATTATTGGTAGGGGAATAAAATAACAAATAGAAGGAACAATTTAAATATGATTCTCAAGTGAATGTATAATCGTTAGAGTGTAGCTGTGTTATTATTGGTATGGGAATAAAATAACAAATAGAAGGAACAATTTAAATATGATTCTCAAGTGAATGTATAATCGTTAGAGTGTAGCTGTGTTATTATTGGTAGGGGAATAAAATAACAAATAGAAGGAACAATTTAAATATGATTCTCAAGTGAATGTTTAATCGTTAGAGTGTAGCTGTGTTATTATTGGTAGGGGGATAAAATAACAAATAGAAGGAACAATTTAAATATGATTCTCAAGTGAATGTATAATCGTTAGAGTGTAGCTGTGTTATTATTGGTAGGGGAATAAAATAACAAATTGAAGGAACAATTTAAATATGATTCTCAAGTGAATGTATAATCGTTAGAGTGTAGCTGTGTTATTATTGGTAGGGGAATAAAATAACAAATTGAAGGAACAATTTAAATATGATTCTCAATTAAATGTATAATCGTTAGAGTGTAGCTGTGTTATTATTGGTAGGGGAATAAAATAACAAATTGAAGGAACAATTTAAATATGATTCTCAAGTGAATGCATAATCGTTAGAGTGTAGCTGTGTTATTGGTAGGGGAATAAAATAACAAATTGAAGGAACAATTTAAATATGATTCTCAATTAAATGTATAATCCTTAGAGTGTAGCTGTGTTATTATTGGTAGGGGAATAAAATAACAAATAGAAGGAACAATTTAAATATGATTCTCAAGTGAATGTATAATCGTTAGAGTGTAGCTGTGTTATTATTGGTAGGGGAATAAAATAACAAATAGAAGGAACAATTTAAATATGATTCTCAAGTGAATGTATAATCGTTAGAGTGTAGCTGTGTTATTATTGGTAGGGGAATAAAATAACAAATAGAAGGAACAATTTAAATATGATTCTCAAGTGAATGTATAATCGTTAGAGTGTAGCTGTGTTATTATTGGTAGGGGAATAAAATAACAAATAGAAGGAACAATTTAAATATGATTCTCAAGTGAATGTATAATCGTTAGAGTGTAGCTGTGTTATTATTGGTATGGGAATAAAATAACAAATAGAAGGAACAATTTAAATATGATTCTCAAGTGAATGTATAATCGTTAGAGTGTAGCTGTGTTATTATTGGTAGGGGAATAAAATAACAAATAGAAGGAACAATTTAAATATGATTCTCAAGTGAATGTTTAATCGTTAGAGTGTAGCTGTGTTATTATTGGTAGGGGGATAAAATAACAAATAGAAGGAAGAATTTAAATATGATTCTCAAGTGAATGTATAATCGTTAGAGTGTAGCTGTGTTATTATTGGTAGGGGAATAAAATAACAAATTGAAGGAACAATTTAAATATGATTCTCAAGTGAATGTATAATCGTTAGAGTGTAGCTGTGTTATTATTGGTAGGGGAATAAAATAACAAATTGAAGGAACAATTTAAATATGATTCTCAATTAAATGTATAATCGTTAGAGTGTAGCTGTGTTATTATTGGTAGGGGAATAAAATAACAAATTGAAGGAACAATTTAAATATGATTCTCAAGTGAATGCATAATCGTTAGAGTGTAGCTGTGTTATTGGTAGGGGAATAAAATAACAAATTGAAGGAACAATTTAAATATGATTCTCAATTAAATGTATAATCCTTAGAGTGTAGCTGTGTTATTATTGGTAGGGGAATAAAATAACAAATAGAAGGAACAATTTAAATATGATTCTCAAGTGAATGTATAATCGTTAGAGTGTAGCTGTGTTATTATTGGTAGGGGAATAAAATAACAAATAGAAGGAACAATTTAAATATGATTCTCAAGTGAATGTATAATCGTTAGAGTGTAGCTGTGTTATTATTGGTAGGGGAATAAAATAACAAATAGAAGGAACAATTTAAATATGATTCTCAAGTGAATGTATAATCGTTAGAGTGTAGCTGTGTTATTATTGGTAGGGGAATAAAATAACAAATAGAAGGAACAATTTAAATATGATTCTCAAGTGAATGCATAATCTATGATGTATATGAACTGATTCAAGACAAACGCATGCACATTAATTCTTGGTTAACTTCAGGTCCTGATTGATCGTTGATCTAATTACCACGGCCACTGAAACCACCACAAAATCTCGGGTCAGTTACAAGGTTTGCTACTATAACGACGGTCACGATCCAGCTCACCTCTTTAGATTGCCATCATAGGGCAGAGTAAACTCTCAAAACGTTGTTTAAATTATGGTGGTTTTCCCAAATATGTCGCTGTAAAGATTCTTCCTGTCTCCATGAATGAACTCGCTATTACTCTAAGTAGAATTTAGATGCGAAGTTTATTCCCTTTTCTGTGTCTTATTTCTTCCAGTCGTTGTAGGCCACAACATTGGCGAGGAGAATTGAAGACGCGATTATATCTTATGTGAGCATATTTCTGTGTTTGTATATGCATTTGTTTGTATATGCATTTGTTTGTATTTTAATAGCAAATGCATATGGGCATGAGGTGTTGAGGGTTTAGCGGAAGTCGTCACTACAACGGATCATGAGATCTGCGTCGTTCTGTTCGAGTTTTGTCTAGACAAATGTCTCACTGCCACTAATACCCTTGAAAATGTTAGGAATCTATCTTACCTCTCACGATTGACATCATTAAATTGACTAGACTCTCAGACCCTTTTTGGGAAATAAACCTCAACGGAGGATATAAATGTATAGACACATGTATAACACACACATATATATATATATATATATATATATATAAAGGGGTGTATATATATATACATTAATATGTATATATATATATATGTATAGTATAATACAAAATTATTTACATTACATACAATCATTATTTCGAGAAACAAGACTCTTCAACTGAACGCGAAATATCGCACATACATAAGCAGTATAACATATATGGTGCGTCTGTTGTGTAAAGTTGAATTAACTTAGAAATGTGCGGTTTGACTTTAAATACAGTACGGGAAATGTGCAGAACTTTCGCATTTGTATATATATATATATATATATATATATATATATATATATATATATATATATATATATATATATATATATGTTGAACTGTTTACGTCAGCTGCCTTTAAGTAAGAGTAATCTCTCGATCATTTACCTAGTTATTGGCAACGGCCGTGTGGGCAAAGACGTTCGAATTTGAGTTTGAAATATAACTTGCATTCCGGAGTTTGAGCATGGCGACCCGTGTGAATAATTATTCCCTACAGTAATGATGAAACGTATACGTATGTAGATAAACACACAACCATTTATAATTAAGTATATATATATATATATATATATATATATACATATATATATATATATATATATATATATATATATATATATGTGTGTGTATGTGCATATATATATATATATACAATTATACAGTTTATATATTGGTCAAGTAGCCAAACTCAAGAGTTAGGCTCAATATATATATATATATATATATATATATATATATATATATATATATATATATATATATATTCAAGAGATGAAAGAATAACAATATTGTATAGATACAATATTTATTAAAACATTAGAACTTCAAAACAAAAAGTTTCATATCCATGGATTTATAAAGACAAACTGATGACAAGAGTGTGTCTTTGTAAATCCATTGATTAAGGACATTAAACTCTTTGCTTTGAAGTTCTGATGTTTTAATAAATATTGTATCTATGCAATAGATGGAGCTTTATATTATCGCGATTGATTATCATTAAACGATACCTCGCTTATCTTATATTTAATGTAATATATATATATATATACATATATGTATGTGTGATTTTATGAAGGCTTACCAAAGCATTCCTTTCAGGACACCAATGATTACATTAAATATATTTTTCTTACAAATATTATTTATTCAAATTAAATGTTTTTCCTACACGTTTTTCACTACCAAGCAGGTACTTGTTAGACAGATCATCAGGGAAATTAAATGTCTGGAATACGGGTTTCGACTGCCGACAATACACAATATGGCGTTGCAATAGTTGAGGTCACTTAAGAAGAGAAGAGGAAAAAAATAAAAATAAAAGTTAAAATTAAAAAACAAGGAAGAACAACGATAAAAAAAGAAAGTCTTAAAAAAGTCTTAGAAAAGTAGCTCGTGCATTATTTCCTCCACCAAGCCAACAAGCAACTAATCGGTCCCAAATACATTAAAAAAACAAAAAAACGGAATAATGTGCGATAATACACTTTCACGTCGGCCGGCACAATGATGAATAAATCCCCCCCTCAAAAAAAAAAACAAAAAAACTAAATCATTCAAGAACCGCTCACGAGTTACCATTCCAATCCAATGATAGTATGGGAATTCTAAACCCAACTTCGAATTCCCATACTATCATTGGATTGGAAAGGTAACTTTTTTGTGCGCTTTTTTGCTTCTTTTTAAATTCTTGCACAAAGTTGGGTTCCATCTGCCAAAAATACAACTCAGTAATAATTTGAAAAGTCAATGTTCATATACTGCACATCTGCATATTTGGACAGCTATCTGTCTATCACATACTAAATAGGTGTGTTTGGATGTAGGTATGATCTGTGTTAGTTGTATTAAAGAGAACGATATTACTTTTTGAGTAATTAATAGAACTCCTTGTAAAAATATATATATATGACAATAATATACATCCCTAAATAGTTGCCTCCCCTTATAAGGTAATTTAACCAAAGTTAAGTTCCCTTAACCATGCGTTTTTTCTTAAACTTTTTTTTTCTTAAACTTTTTCTTAAATTTTATTTTAGTTTTATAATTTATTTTTATATTTTTTTATTTTCATTTGTCTTTTTCTTTTTCTTGTTCTTTTTCTTTTTCTTTTTCTATTTCTTTTCCTTGTTATCCTTTTTCTATTTTCTACCTTCTAAATATAGAAACACCAATATAACGACTTTCTCTTCAAGATTTCTCCCGATTAAGCGTCTTCCGGCTTTTTCATTTAACACTTTCTGCACATAGCGTTTCATAACGGTAACAACTGAATACATGTTTTATTCTTTGAAGAAATGTCATTATTAAACATTTCAGGCAGTGCTGACGAAGACGGGGTTTGGGGATCCAACTTTTTTCCTGTCAGAAACCGCCGGTCCATATGTCTGATTATGAATTTAAAAAAGTATTATGCTCTTTATTTGATTTACTGGAATTTCCCATTTAATCCTCTTTTTGAGTATACCTTTATACGTATATATATATATATAGGTAGAAGGATGAAAAGGCATTAGAAAAGCGACGGAGGCAGATCTGTTTACAATTCCCCAAAAAAGCAATTTATTAAGTTAATGTTTTCCTTATACTAGGCTTTTCAACGATCAAAATCGTATGATCAAAGGAAATAGCTGGGATAGATAAGTTGGCAAAAGGCAGGATTTTAGATTTGAAAAAGTAAAATAAAGATTGTGGAGGGGAAAAACAAGGCAAACAGTTGCCCGAATGTAAGCAAGTGTCCGATTGCGAAAGAATCCGGTATCAAAAAGTCCAGCGGTGAAAGTGTCTACATATCTACGTGTCTACATATCTACGTGTCTACATATGTACATATGTGTGTGTATATATGTGTGTGTGTGTATATGTATATATGTATATACATATTATATATTATGGATTTTTTAAAAAAATTTATTTTATTTAATTTTATTTTTTTTGCACCTGCGGGGCTAGGAAATACCTGACTAGTACACGGGCGCATTCTATCGTAACCGCTCTCGGAGTGTTGGACTCGTAAGACCTCGTAAGGCCATCCATCAAAGAGAAGTACATCGCTGACAAAAAACCTTGCTACCAGCTACTTACGCCGTGGCAGTAAACCGTTGGGGAGGGAGGCCTCCTTAGTCCTGATCGACAACCTTCCTAGAGTTAAAATCTCGAAGAAAATATCCGGTTTACAAACCTACAATTGCTTAAGGAGTAGATATGTTCTGCGTATCGCCGGCCTTTGAACTCTTTCTTTGTTTATTAGTAAGGCGCAAAGGTAACAGCAATGATACGCCTCTAAACACTCAGTGTCTAGCCTTGTCTCCTTACTAGGACAATCAACGCCGTCCCTTTTCTCTCTATCTGGGAAACTTGGAAAAAGTGTTTTCGTTACTAAGTATTACATGACCAGTCTGGGTCACTCTTGCTCCGACGATTGAGAGTACAAGTTAGACATATTGTCTGGCTGCGTTTTTACACTGATAGGAAGGAGCCCTACCTGTTGGATAGCGTCAAGAACGGCTGCTCCATCATCAGTTGCATAATACCGTGGGTAGTTGTATGTGCCATGTCGCGCATGGAAAGGGACCCTGCAATTATCTCTGGTGGGCTTTCCCGCGGCCACAACCCTCATAGACCAGGTCCTGACTAATAGGCTGTTTGTGTGAGCTTATTGGCACCAAACTAGTACCCACCTTGGCCAACCCACTCTATAATCAAACCAAATCTGCCATTACAAAGAGATAAAAACTAACCTAAACAAGACACCCAACAAAAAACACTTTCGCCTCCGCATTGGATGCTCGAATTCACAGATATCTGGGGACTTAGACCCAACATCAACGACGTAGAAACCTTTCTCCTGACAAACTCTCCTGATATCCTAGCTCTTAGTGAAACTAACTTTAAATCCTCAATCTCCTTACATCCCTTTGACATGACTGACTACCACCCACTCTACCGTAAAGACTCTGACAAACATATGCACCAGCTAGGAGTTTACGTTCGGCACACCCTCCCCCTTACTAGAGAACATAGGGTAGAATCAGATGGCCAAGATTACATGTGCTTTAGATTGACTTTACATCACAGCGTCAGATACGTATATTTCTTATACCGCTCCTCGTCGACCCAGGACTGTACAATGCTAAACTGTCTCTCTGAAAGAATAGATAAAGCACTCTTACTTGACTCGAATGCCCAGATACATGTGTTTGAAGATTTTAATGCCCACCAGCGCGACTGGTTGCGATTCTTTAGCCTTACTGACGCAGCCGGCAACTCTACCTATAATTTCTCCCTAGATCCCTCCCTCTCTCAGACTGTCGATTTTCCGACCCGCATCCTTGATTGAGTAGACCAGCAAGCCTCACTTCTAGACCTCTTCTTGCCCTCAATGCCCGACGCTTGTGTGACGAAAGCTCATAGCCCACTCGGGAATGCTGATCACATTGTGCTAATGATACATATCACCCTAAAAAGTCGTTCTAAAGCTGATGAACCGTTGCTCAAAACAACAAGATACTACGGGCAGGATGATTTCGAGTAAATCAGAGATAACATCAGTGACGACCCATTGAGTGAAACTTTCTCACTACCTGTACACCAGTGTGTAAACAAATTAACTGAATGGATAAACGCAGGCATTGAATCGTATGTCCCCATGCGAAAATTCTTTAGCAAGCCCCACTCTCCTCAATTATTGACTTCAGTATGTGACGCTACCATTTCTGAAAGGCAAACAGCATTCCGTAAATTTGGCCGCCATAAGTAAGTTACTAATAGACATACATTTATAGAGTCAAGACATAATTGCAAGGTCGTAATATGAGAAGCAAATAGAAGGTATCATGAGTTAACAAAAAGACGCATACAGTCACAGAAACTAGGTACTCGCGATTTCTGGAAAATCTACAATAGTGTAGTGAATAATGGTCAATCAACGATCCCCCCACTATCAGACCACAATGATATCGTTTGCAAGGCCACTGATAAGACTGAACTACTTGCCCAGCGTTTCGCTTCTAACTCTACTTCAGACTCAAATAGACACCCCCTCCCTGAAGTCCCTTTGCTGACCGAAGTCACACTTGAAAACCTGGTCATCACCCTATCCCAGGTCAGAGACATCATAAAACACCCTGATACTTCTAAAGCGTGTGGACCTGATCTTATACCTGTAATAGTAATAAAGAAATGTTCTGCTGAACTGGCCCCCGTCCTCCTCAAACTCTACAATAAATGCCTAGTTGAATCTTGCTTCCCCGATAGCTGGAAAATTGCCTCTGTGGTACCTGTCTACAATAGTTCTGGGAAAAGAACCGACCCTCAGAACTATGGCCAATCAGTCTACTGCCGATCTTTGCTAAAATCCTTGAATCTTTAATCAAACTAGCGATAGAACGGGACTTAGTTAATGCTAAACTTCTTTCTGACCGCTAGTATAGATTAAGACAAGCACGATCTACTGCACACATCCTAACGGTCATCTCAGTACGCCTGTATCATACACTCGACAAGGCAGGAGAAGCTTGGACAGAAGCGCTTGATATATCCAAGGCCCTTGACAAGGTTTTCCATAAAGGGATTATCCTGAAAATACGTTCACACGGTATCACTGGGAAATTACTTGATATAATTAGATCCATCCTAAACAAAATAAACATCCAGGATGTCCTCGAGGTCCGTTCATCTAAGCAACATGACATAAATGCAGGTGTACCCCAGAGATCTATCCTTGGACCTTTGTTGTTCCTGATCCATATAAACGATCTCCCTGACGACATAGAGTCTGAGATTGGTTTATTTGCTGACGACACCACGCTTTACACTACCCATGTTGGTAAAACAGACGCGATCATATCCGAGGCAATGGATGCATCTTTAGAAAATGACCTCCAGGCTGTAGTAGATTGGAGTCATAAATTGTTGGTAACTTTTAATGCCGCAAAGACAAAGCTCCTTTCCTTCAATAACTACAAGGAACCTTTTTCAACCACCGATTGTCATGGCAAATAACACCGTACCTGAGAGTTCATCATCCAAACTCCTCGGCCTAACCTTCATAGGTAACATGAATTGGAACAAATACATTGAATACATTGCCAATGCTGCCTAAAAGAAGGTTGGCTCCCTCTACCGTGCTAGTACACTCCTCACACCTGACATTATCCTGTATTTATACAAAGCAACCATCTGCATGGAGTATTGTTGTCACATATCTGTTGGGGAATCATCTACTAGTATCTCCCTCTTTGACAAGCTCCAAAACTAGGTCGCCAACCTAATAGGTCCCTTACTGTCAAACAAGCTCCAATCATTGTCCCATCGCCGCAATGTAGCACCCTTATGTTTGTTTTACAAATACTTCAATGGATTATGCTCCGATGAATTGGCTACTCTGGTCTCCTGTCGACGTACATCCACTAAACTAACTCGACAATCAACTAAATTCCATGCATTCACTGTTGAGGTCCGCAGATGCCGGATAACCTTCTACTCAAATAGCTTCTTTCCTTGTGCTGCTGGCCTTTGGAACTCCTTCCCTGCCCCCTGTGTTCCCGACAGTACTGGACTGCAGAAATGTAAAACTAATGTGAACAGACATCTTGTTGCGCAGATCCCAATTGAGGCTGACCCCCCAACCTTCTCCCCTTTTCTTTTTTCACAGTAGTCCCTTACGTCTACAGTGGTGGCCTGCCTTGTTTGAGTTGAATCATGTTGAAAAAAGGAAGGTCGTTAGAAAGCACAAGAAATAAAATGAAAGGTTTCAAAAAACCCAAGAAAAAAACCTCCTCAGGTGCGGCCAAAATAGGTAGAATCCAGAGGGTAAAAAGTCCAATAGAGGGTTCATTCGTGGATGCAACAACCCTCAGTGACTCGTGAGTTAGGGAATATAAGCCATATTAAAAAGTCTTCCTGGGCTGAAAATCATAAAATAAGTTGAAATTGATGAAAAGACGACGAATCTATATTCAAAAGCTATCTGAGTCCATCGCTTTTCTAATTCATTTTCATCCTTCTACCTATCTAGCTGATCTATTCAGTATATTGAGCTGTATACTTTTCACAATAGGTTTTTCCTTTCCTAAAAGTACGCTTTTAGTTGTCCACTTAGTATATATGTATATATATATATATATATATATATATATATATATATATATATATATATATATATATATATATATATGGGGAGGTGCGTCTGCACAGAACAACTCTATGACATCGACGTTTACTCACGTGTTCTGTGATGCGATCTAGAATTGCTGAATTTAAAACATGAACGACTTCCTGGAACAATGCGAACAAACGTTCTCTGCGCGTTTCTCCGCCGTTATTTGAAAATTACCTTATTTCTCCAGCATTTTTGCTCATTTGCTTTATACATCTGAGAATGATTCGACGAAGAATCGAAAACGTTCGTGAAACCTATGGAACATTTTTAAAAAAATTTAATACAAAAAATACCATTGGAAAAATTAAAAAAATATAAAAGTATAATTAAACATACGAATTCTGTTATTTTTAACAATGTTTTCATAAATGTATATATATATATATATATATATATATATATATATATATATATTTATATAGAATTATTATTTCATGTATCCTCATGAAATGTTATAAGGAGATATAATGTTTTATGTATCAATTTTCAGTATTAACTTCAAAAGTGTTCAATACGTGCGTAGAGTAAGGTAGTACGTTATGAAAATATATGTATGGCAATTAAGCTACACAGAACCTTCCGCGTTTTTTCCCCGTAAGGAATCGTCAGGCTAAAATGCATGGAGTTGGTTTTGCCGGGTGTTTTAATATATACACGTAGTGTTTAGTCTCGCTAGTTATTCTCTCCTACGAGTTAATATATCCATTAGTCAATTGTTGAGTTTCTCCCAAACAAAGATTCGGTTGATTTTACTTCCTATTCTATTGTTCTGTTTTCTATAGGGTGGCACATCCCTGTTTCTTTGGTGTGTCGAAATAAGGGGTGACCTTATTTTAATACGTGCTGGCTTGTATTTCTATTTTAGGTTTTTGTTTAGTTTAGTTTTTTATTTATTTATGTATTCATTTATTTATTTATAATTTATTGTTAAACTCAAGTATATTATATATATATATATATATATATATATATATATATATATATATATATATATATATATATATATATGTAAGTTAAACCAACAAGTAAAAGTCAAAGATAAGCGAAGATAGGGCAAAGAGCAGGAAATATGTTTTCGTGTAATTATGTAAGTATGTGTTTCCCCTCAAAGTATACATATGTAGTAGGACAATGTTCCGTAACTTTTCTTTATTTTATATTAGAAAGAAGAAATGATCACATTTTTAGATATGTGAATCTACTCTGAAGAATTAATATATCGAGTCTAACTATTTTTCACGTGACATTCAATATAAATTATGTGAGGGGGGCTTTTATGCGATAAGGCTATAAGATGCAAGCACTGGCAAATTTAGTTTCTTGTGCCGGTCGAAGAATACCTAGAAAAACATTCTTCAGTTACGACAATAATAAAAGCTCGTCTATCATAAAGATCTTTGACATGCTATATCCTAATATCAGTAATCTCCTTCGGAAAGTCAGCGCATAACGAGGCTCGCGTTTCTCCAATGCCCCCAATAAAGAATGCCTGTTTTGTGATTTCGAAATTACAGATTCCCTAACTCTTTTCCATCTCTCTACTATATTTCTTTATCCCTCTCGTGCTCTCATACAATCTCTCTCGCCCGCGCCCTCTCCTTATCCCTTTCCTTCGCTCTCGCTCTCTCTCTCTCTCTCTCCTTCGCTATCTCTCTCCATGCTCTGGGGCAATTACCCAATGACGATGTCCTTCAGAACCAATTACGCTCGAGCGCCAACTTGTCAAAGCACCTAGGCCGTTATTTTAAAGATAGTAATATGAGCATACGCATGAACCGTCGATCACATAACACTACCCTCCCGGCAAAAATACATGGATTTTGCAGGACTGTCATTAGATGTGTCTTCTCATCTCCAGGTAAGGATGCGTCTGCCAATACATCGACCAGTCTGTTATGATTTAGTTCAAAATAGCATGGGTATCGTTAAAAGACGGGCGAATGAACACATCTGCTTTTAGATGGATCAAAACATCACTATTAGACGTTTTCTCCGTCGGTTAGTTTGTCACGCTTGAGATTAAAATAGCATTTTTGTCGATCTGTCACGCATCAGTCTGAAATAGAATAGTTGTCGGTCTTCTACGCTTAAGTTTGAAATAGCATTTTGAGCGCTCATTTAATGGGCGCATGTTATTTCCAAGAAACCTGATAAGAGCTTCTGTCTGTATTTTTACGCTTAAGTTTAAAGAATAATTTTCTATTCGCACTTTCAAGCTTAAGTTTTTAAATAGTAGTTGTGTCTACCTGTCACACTTACGTGTTTACAATATAATTTTAATAGCATCCATGAATTGTAATAATGGACTAATCCCACCTGTTTGTCTGTCACGCTTCCATTAAGTCTATAATAGTAATTACGTCGGTCTGTCGCACTAAAGGGTTGGAATGGAATTTTAGTTGCCTCCATGAATCTAGATAAAGAAACTATCTGTTGGTCGTCTGTCACGTTTCGGTTCGAAAAAGACTTTAATTTGGTATTTCACGATTTAGCCTGAAATAGCATTTTCTTTCTTCGGCCTCCACCGCTTAAAAGTGTAAATAGTATTTTAGTAATGTCTGAGCATCACAATATAAAAGCTCTTCTTGTATGCATGGTTGTCACGCTTCAGTTTCAAATAGCATTTAATTTCTTCTTTCACTCTTTAGTTTAATATAACATTTCCGTTGGTCTGTCACGCTTCAGCTTTCGAATAACATTTTTAGCTGCGTCCATACATCTCTCTAAAAAACGCTCTGCCTCTGTAGATCTGTCACGCTTAAGTTTGAAATAGTAGTTTATTCGGTGTTTCACGCTTTTTCTTTTACTAACGTGTCACCAATTATCAAGTCTCTGAAGCTACTTGAGGATAATAGTTGTATGAGTGTAAGACAACAAATTTAATTATTTATGAGAACGGCTCAACAAGAATGTGTGTATATTGAAATTGAAAACGACAATGTTGTAGTCAGTTGGGAAGTAGCCTCGCGGTATCTGATCCACTGGTGGATAGTTCTAAGACAAGAAACTCAGCTCATGGATGTTTCGATTAGTATTAGGGAGAAAAAACGGAAATGAAAATGATTTGCAATGGATGTAAAGGCGAGTGTTTGGTGTGAATGGTTTACAGGGGGGGGGCATAAATGGAATCTCTATGAAAATAACGATAGAATAGAGAAATACTGGCAATGTCTCTTCTGTATGAAAAGGTATTAGGGGTGAGAAAAGGACATCATCCACGAGATTTCGAAATAAATGTTCTATTCTGTCAATGGCAGGAAACGTTACTCTGAACAGAACTTTTCGGCACGTGGCAACAGTACTCCATCGTTGAACGTGTTTGGCTCTTATACAAGTAGATAATTCAGATAATTTCTGGAGCAGTAGAATTATTCAATTATTTTTTCCAGCGACTTTAGCAACGGATTTGATGTAAGTCTTCCATTTCAGATATGAAGTAAATGTCAGTCCAGAAGCTTATCAAAGCAGGAGGCATCCTTAAAACGAGAGTCAGTTATTTCAATTAGGGCAAAGTGGCGATCAGAGCGTTAGTGGTGAAAAGAGAGAAGCTAAGTTTTGGACGCATTAAAAGTAATTAGCCAACTTTTTTTTCAATTTTATCTTCGTCGGAAAAGAGAGAATGAGAAAAATATTGGTACTTGCTGCTCTTCGAAGTGTTGCAATAGATTGTTGTCTACGCATAACAGTGGACGAATGATCTTAGAATTTGATTTGGCAGATCATCGATGAAGTTCAAGAAGAGGTTTGGGCTCAGAATGGATATTTGAGGCACGCCAGCGCTGATACAATGAGCTTTGAATTTCTGTCCATCAACTACTACTTTTATGAACTTATCAGGGATAAATGATGTGATTGTTGAGAGGACATTTCCAGATATTCCATAACTAAAATTATGTTGAAGTAGACCTTTATGCTAAGCTATATTAAAACAAAATTGATAAGATTTCAAGTGCTATTGCTTTAGAAACGAATTCCGCTCAATAAATTTACTGATCCTGTGTGATATTATAGTCATCACATGCTTGAACCTGAGTCGGTTGTTTTTGCAGATAAGATCGATAACTTCTCGATTAATCACGTATTCAAGCAACTTACTCATGACGCACAAGAAAGCTGATTAGTCTGTACTGAGATGCAGAATAAGTATCTCCAGTATTTTTAATCCTGGGCAGACTGACGTAATTTAGCAATGTATGGGAAGCATTTGTTCTGTAAGCAACGTTTAAACAGCTTGTTCAGGTTACAGATTTTTAAGCACTATGATTGGAATGTTGTCAGAACAAGTGGTTTTGCTTGTCTCAATTTTATATGATATGGTTGGTAACCATCCGGACAGATATGTGTATGTCGCCTATAGTATCTTCAGTGTGATTGTGAAATTCAGGAGGTAAGGGGCCCTAATCGTAAATGGTGTAGTTAGCAAACAGTGTGGCTTTGTCGAATGCTGACGAAATCACTTCAGGTCCATTGCTGAAAGTTGGGATACAGGTCAGACCTCTGTTCAGGATCCGGTGTGTAATTCGTCAAAACTCGTCGGAACAAAGCCCCTTCTCAGCTACTTTATACTTAACGGATTGAGCATATTACTCTCTCGCGTTTTCTATAACACTTTTACAGTTGTTGCTAGCGAATAGGTTTGCCAAATATTTGTGTTTGAGTATATGCTAAGGGGAAATCGTTACAAAACAATCCTTCAAAATCTGTATTGTTTGAGTGGACTAGCAATTTAATAGAGTGAACATTGAAATCTTCACTTGACAGAGAGGATATGGTCAATGTTCTCAGTGATTCTCTCAAATATAGTAACTTCGTTAGTGTGGGGACGATAGAGGGCAAATATGAACGCTGGGATATGAGTAAGTGCTACTCAGAAGTACATATAGGGCAATTTATGGTCTTCTTTAGCTATGTCCCTGTCACACAAAAGCTACCTTTAATGTAAGCACATATTTCATGACCATGGCGATTTTGAGGGTCAGGTTTGGATGTCATGTTCCATTTACCTTCAATTGTGAAATTATCTACAGAAACAGACGGGACAATGAAAGTTTCGCACAATAACAACAGGTCGGGGTTGGTCTTCCGTAATTGGATTCCAACCTCTGCAAGGTTTGAACGTAGCCCCCTAATATCGGAAGAAGGAGCGAAGGTAGTGGGGTCTACGTTTATGTTTTTTTCATTGTGACTTTTCATGTTGAGATTGGAAGAGGCTAGCAGGGTAAATAGCGAGAGAAGAAGAGTAAAGAAGAGAGATTTTCTTTGAATACTATTGAAGAAAAAAACTGTAGCAGTTTCTACTAATATGTAATCGACAGTCCTCACCGGAAAGTATTCTATGGTCCGGACTCCATTCACTAACAGGCCCGGTATTATGCACCTGTTGATAGAACTATATTCTTGGGTGTTACTCCAAGGTTCGGGTCCTTTACTATCAGGCGGATAAAGTCAGCCCAGCTAAAACGTTAACCCTTAGCATCTTTATAATTGACATGGTAACAAGAGTATAAATATACTTGCTCAAGTCATCTCCAGCTACTGCTAACGACCGAGTAAACATCTTTTTCTTCCCTTTTTGTCAGAAACATCGCTCATGGTAAATGAGGACTGGGGAACAAATTAACAGTAGTGAGAGTAATGAGCTGCCAGAAAATGCATCCACAATGCGTTCTTTACTCGTTCGAAACTGTTCATTAGTTTGGTTTTACATAAAGATAGTTTCATACTTTTTTTAAACATTAGTATAAGTTTTTATTGATCATTCTAGAGAAATTGGAGGTGGGTTGTCTTCCCATTAAAAGAACATGACAAATTGTATTTAGTTCCGAGGGGGGGGAACAAATAAATATGTGGGCTACAAGAAAAGATTACATTAGTAGTAGTAGTAGTAGTAGTAGTAGAAATAGTTAAATCAAAGGGGAGATTACTTAGTAAAACTAAGTTTTATTTGCCTTTCCCTCTCGATTTATTCCTTACTGCTATCTCTCCGATTTGCAAAACAATGGATGTTATATTTTCGTGTAGTTTGAGCAGCATTCTGTATTCAACAGAGCCGGCTTAGAAATATTTATCAAGGCAGGTTGAGCTAGTAAGAACGAACTAATCGGAACAGTACAGAAATAGAATAACATGACATTTTTATTTGTTTTTCTACGCTTATCTACGTCTGGGAGGCAAATAAGAAATGAATTCGACTTACCAAATGCTCTTCGAAAAAGATTACGTTAGTAGTAGTAGTAGTAGTAGTAGTAATAGTTTAATCAAAGGGGAGATGCCTTAGTAATTTGAAATAGAATTTGTGTCGGTAGGTCGGGCACGCATAAATTTAAATATCATTCACTATAAGAGTGTTTGCGTGTTCGTTGTTACGTCATGCTTCAGTTTGAAATGACAGTTTCATCGCTAACCACAAATGGACGCACCTTAACTCTGCATATTCCTGTTTATATATATGTTAATAATTAGTTATACATTTATTAATAGTATGAAACCGATGCTTCATTTAAAATAGATAAATAAATCAAAATTGAAAAAGAATTAAATGAACAGGAAATCAGTAAAAAAAATAATAAACCTAAAATAAATACAAAATAAATAAATTAATTAAAAAATTAATAATTTAAAAAAAAATTAAAATATTTATTCATCTGGTCGCATATTTTTGCAAGCCGTTTTATCTAATTCCTCGGTAAAATGTGTTTGTTTGGTTTTTACACACACAAAAAAATAACCCCATCCTTTATTTTAATAAATAAAACACGGAATAAAAAACAGTTTTGAAACAAAATGGACCCTTTTACCTCTTAAAATGTAAAACAAAAATATCCTAAATTCCCTTAAGGTTGTAAAAAGATGATAATATTTTAAGTTTTACAAAACGAAAACAAAATATACCTTAATAAACAATTAAAAACATAAAATGAAGTCTTTTAATTGCTCAGTAAAATGTGTTCGGTTTTTCTTACAAAAAATAGTAATTTTTTTAATCAATTATTTTTTTAAATTATTATATATATAGATAGAAAGTAATTCACAGATAGGTCGTTTTGCAGTATTACAGCTCGTGAGTAGGACTAGTCTAAAAAATGCTTAAAACTCAGATCGTAACCCAACCGTTTTGTCAATTATTGGACTTCTGACACGTTGTATCATCAGCACGGAGTAATTGAACTTATAATACCAATATAAACTTCATCAGCGATTTAGAGTGTTCCAATCCTTTATAAATCGGTGTTTTCCTCATAAGAGCTCTCAAATCACAAACATACGGCCATATGTAGCCATCCACCTACATACTTTGGCTCTATCACAGATGTCAGTGCTTCAAGCTAAGATTGACATCCTTCGGATTCTTATTCTATGCGGCAGCACACGATCATCGTAATATACCCAAGCCAGTGCACTTGAAAATGACATCATGCTCTAAAGTAACAAACGAAATCTGTCAAACAGTCAAACTATGGGCATTTTGATACCTCCCAACCAATGTTTATTACATTTTCAGTATTTATTAGTTAACGATAACGGAATATGAGTAACCCATTATTTCATAAGAAAACTTAGTGCAAATGGATTATTTCGTGTAATTCGTATGAGCTAGACAACAAACATTAAATAAATACTTAATAATAAAATGGTGTTGTAATAATTTTTTGAATTTTTTAAAACATGAAAATCTTTCTTTTGAAAAATAATTTGTCTGATTTAATATTCATTCTTTAAATGAGTTAATTATTTCCGAATTATTGTTAATGTTTGAGTTAATTCTGATTAAATCCTGGTCTACATCGAATGAAAAGACTATCAGTTATGCCGCATGGAACTATATGTTGGGTTATAAACAGAAGAAGATATGTAATTCCTATTCTTATGCAGTTTAATTCTTTATATGAAAATTTCATTATCATCAGTTTTAGCTGAAGAATTTTATGCGAATTGCTCTTCTTTTTGGAAAATAAAGTATGTTGACCTTCTCATGAATCCAGAATGTTGAATGAGTAGCAATTGCAATTTCTAACAATTAAATTGCTTTTCTATTTCTATTATAATATACAGGGAATTCTCTAGAGGCATGATAGGTAAGTGTACACATAAATAATAATTTAAAGATTTCCCGAAAACACAGAATTATCTAGCGATAGGATACAGTGAGAAAAGAAAAAAATAAAGATTACGAATTTAGTAAAGTAACACAGAATTTAAAATAATTAGTTAATAGTACATTTATTGAAATAAATTTAAATAAGTGTTTTTCTTGATCAACGAACAATTTGTTTACAATATAGTAACATTTTTAATAAATTAAAACAGTATTTTTTTAGGGGGGATTATTTTCCAAACGGAACATTTTTTAGAAAATGAAAATTTGTGAAAACGAACAGTTTCTTTGTAATATGTGATTTCCTCCCAAACGAACAGTTTATTTTAATATTTAAGTTACTAGTTAAGACGTGTTTCCCTTTGTACCTTTTTGAAGCATAGAAAATAACCAATTGCATAACATACTACTACTAAACTCATCACTATATTATGCTTATTCACTCAAGCGTATTTTAGTGAATTTGATGTAATTTTTCTCCAAAGATTACTTTTGCCCAACAATTTTCGACTCTTCTCAAAACATACTCACCGGGAATTAATAAACAACGTCTTCTTTAAAAAAAAATGTTCGTTATCACTTCCTATTTCTCTGCTATTAATTTACTAGATAATACAAAACATTACGCACACATTTAATTCCGCTGAATTTGGAGAATATCGGATTACGTTATTACTACCTATAACGTATACATTTATAGTCATTCCAGCTTTTAGAGAATGCAATTACAGAACATAGTTCTTTGCAATATTTCATCTTTTTACATGGTGCCTACACTTACTTCAACGACTGAACTTCTGAATAAGTCGCTATACGCCCAGATACGGGACAGATCCATAAAGTGTACAGTTGGTAATTCCCACACCTTTCACACACATAATATCCTTACATTGGGAAAAAAATCGATTGCTTCATATAGAAATGACCCAAAACGTGTGAGTGGTGGACCCCACATTCGGTCGCCTTACGGCGGATCGTACGATAACACGCATGCCAGCAACTACTGGCTTAGTTTAAATGACATACTAGCTACCGTTGCCGAAACATAAGCAGCGTAGATCAATGACCGAGAGGGTTATGGTTCGATCCCAGTCATCTCACATACACTTTGATTTATTTATTTACATTGTTAAGCTAGTAACGCACTTGTTGTATGAATTTAAAAAACTAAAAGTAGGATGTATACGTTTATAAGTGTAAACCTATCGTGAAATAATTGACGCTCAATATATATATATATATATATATATATATATATATATATACATATATTAAAATTAAAACTATATATATATATTAAAATTAATATAAAAGCTCTAATATATATTGAGCACTTTTGAAAAATAATATTTTTGTTCATTTAGTTCATATTTTAACTTAATTAATTAATTATGTATGTATGTATGTATATATATATATATATATATATACATATATATTATATTATATTTTATTCATAACAAACATCATTTTTACATATGGGCATACATGTTTCGGTTGTACTCTTCACAGAGAATACATCTCTTCAAACCAAAGAAGACAGAGAAGTGAGATGGAGTTGGAAAACTTTCCCTTTAAATGTATCTATTTAGGGAAAAGGCTATTTTTTATGAATTAGTATCGGATTACACACTATACTTGTTAACTCTTTCAATTAGTTTCTATCATTTTTATTATTTTTTATTACCTGCCTTCTTATTCTTTCCTTTTTCTATAGTGCTGAACTTTATATAAAACACTTGAGTTTCAACAGATTTACATCAACACAAACTAAAACATACATGTACTATATTATATATATATATATATATATATATATATATATATATATATATATATATATATATATATATATATATATATATTACAGAAGATCGGAATAACATCGGTACAGTCTGTAATACTCATACAAATGAATAGTATATTCTTATTTGTTTATTTTTCTTGACATATGAGCACTTTGCTAGGGTGTCTACCACTAACCTTACTTATACATATACATACATATATATATATATATATATATATATATATATATATATATATACATATATAAGGACATTACCCCAAGGTTATCGAAAAAACAGGATAGTAATTTATAACTTAGACGGTCGGAATACGACAGTAATTGCTTTCATAAAAATGAGTTTAGACCGATAAAGAATATATAAAGATGTTATTGTTTGTTTTTTAAAGTATACTGATTTAAGCAATATGTTAACAACAATTGTCAGAATTACGTCAGATATTGAGAACGTATACGAAAAAGGAGAAAGCGTGAATCGAGAAGAGCGTACGTCTATTTGCGTGTTTACATCACGGTGAGACTGCGGTCTACTAGAATAGATGAAATGAAATACCTGAAATACTAGTTTTTTTTTTGATTCGTTATTTTGGCTTCAGGGCCTTTCGCATTTTGTAAACAGTAAACACCGGGGAATAGCGCAACATACCCCGATGTGGCGCTTATTGAAAGGTCCACTCAATATGGGGTGTACAAAAACTTGGATAGCCACAATTATCACAACACTACCATTGACAGCCCCGCCAACAATGAGAGAAAGAAACCTAAACAAAGAAATGTATCGATGAAGACAAAAGCCCTGTTCGAGCAAATTAAGACACCAGAAAGAAATAAAAACTATGACTAGACAAATAACGAACACAAGTAAAAATGTTCGTTAGCTTAAAAAACATACACGATCATCACATAACAAAAAAGCAATAACACATAATTACAGAACATACAAAAACATACAAAACAACGCAGCAATAAAAGACAATTACAAAACATACACGAACATAAAAACAACGCAGCAATAAAACATAATTACAAAACATACACGAACATCATATGACACCAAAGCCATAAAACATAATCACAAAACATACACGAACATAAAAAACAACGCAGCAAAAAACATAATTAAACATACACAAACATCACATAACAACAAAGCAATAAAACATGATTACAAAACATCACAAACATCATAAAACAACAACGCAATAACACATAATTACAAAACATACACGAACATAAAAAACCACGCAACAATAAAACATAATTACAAAACATACACACACATCACATAACAACAAAGCAATAAAACATAATTATAAAACATACACAAACATCACATAGCAACAAAGCAATACAACATAATTACAAAATATACACAAACATCACATAACAACAAAGCAATAAAACATAATTATAAAATATACACAAACACCACATAGCAACAAAGCAATACAACATAATTACAAAACATACACAAACATCACATAACAACAAAGCAATACAACATAATTACAAAACATACACAAACATCACATAACAACAAAGCAATAAAACATAATTACAAAACATACACGAATATAAAAAAAACAATTGAGCAATACAACATAATTGCACGCATTCACGAAGGAAACAAAGAGATTAATAAACTGACAGTAACTCATATCGCTGTATTTCTGTGTATTTTTATAATCGAGGGTTTGTGTGGAAATAGTCAGATACATAGGACAAATGGCCCCAGAACGGCACTGGCAAATTTGGAAGTATCCCTAGATGGGGGGATGAGGCTAAGAAGAGACTAAATTTTGCAACTGGGTATATTTTGATGTTTCAAGATACGGTAGCGGAAAAGGCGTCGACCCTGTTATTCTTACATATGACGTGCAATGCTCCGAAAGCAGATGTATCTGGAATAAGAATGATTGTAGTTGACGTGGACGATTGCGGTGGTGAAGAGTACTGGAAATCTGGGGAGGCTTATTGTCACTCATACTCCAAGGAACACTACTAGTTGCTATCGGTGAGCAATCACTGACAATGGCTTCTGTGATAACTCCTAGTGAGTGCAAATAATAATAATAATAATAATAATAATAAGAAGAAGAAGAAGAAGAAGAAGAAGAAGAAGAAGTTGAAGAAGAAGAATATCGCTCAATGAAGCGGATTATTGGTCCGCACGTGGAGTTCTGTATGAAATAAAGTTATTGAACGACGTGTAACTAACGAGCGTCAATTACAATAACAACAAATAACAAATATAATGTATTTAAAAAATGAGGGAGGCCCTTAACCAGAGATTCCTATTAATTGCCACGATGATTTCTGTATAAAATCAAGTTATTTGGCGGCATGTTGTTCATGGTAGATTGCGCACTATTTAAACTGTTGCAGCTGCTAAGTGAGTTGATTTAACTGAAAAGCGTCTTCGTTTATTATGAGAAATGTAATAATAGTTGTGGTAGTAATAATGATAATCATAGTAATTAATGGTTATGATTATAACGATAATAATAACAATTATCCCAGCCGCGGAGCAACTGCCATGAGGGGTTTAGAATCTCCAGCAAGCCATAGCGAACGCAGCATCTCTAAGGATAGAAAATACGTGATGGAATGCAAAGCCAGTTGTAATTGTCAGGATTACATCTTGCATGGTGTAAATCGTGTAACTGCATTTCATGCCCAGGATTGAGTCGTCAGCTTTGGATAGCAACTTTCCATGAGATAGTCTCTCAATAAAAATACTACGGAATGAAAACCTTTCACAAACTATTCGTAATATTATTTCAATATGAGTGTTACAAAATTATCAAACCGAAAACGACGTATGTGGGCCAAGAATATCAAGTACAGGCCCCACGTCCGGCGGCGGAACAAACGAGGCTTCCCAACTCATCAAGCGAAACCCTAGAAACACTAAGACTAAAATTAGAAATAATTGAACTAAAGCCTTCAATAGAATTGTGATGAAATTTTACTTGAAGTGGGATCCTCTTAAGAGACGATATAGACAGCGACTGCACAAAATCTTGACTGAGCTAGGCCTGTTTGAACTAACAGAACAAAAACTTGCAGGACAAGCCCGCGTGATTAGAATTAATGGATGGTTATCTGCTATTGTAATTAGAGAAATAAAAAAGAGAAATTGAGAGAGAAGACTTAGATGAGCTTGGGGACATAAGTAAACTTGATGTAGTTGAGGAAAAGTGTATGGTATAAACAACAACAACCTCTGAGAGCAAAAATGTTGTAACTAAAGGAAATCAGGCTGTTTCCACGAATGCAATCGTAGAACATATGATAGAGCATGGGATGACCGAATAAATATTTTTTAATTAAGGCAAACAAGAGTCGCAAAGTTGGCTTTTCTAACAGCTGTGGAAAATACAATTTAGATATTTTACCATACAGTACTGCGTGGGCTTATATATGAAGACCAATTCCAGCCGTGTAAGAACACCATACATCACGGTAAAATTGTAGATTCTTTTTTGCTCATAAAAATACACACTAGAGAAATATCGGAAAATAAATGTTTAGGTCTCAAGCTGGCAAGTTACAGTCCCTATAATAACATTTGAACATGTACTTTCATATATTGAAGCGGCATGAATCTTTAGAAATGAGTACTGAAAGAAATTGAAAAAGATTGCATTGTTCATTTTATAATGATAACGTTTTCTTAGTTTCAGTTGTGCTTGTCAGCAACGGGCATGGAACTGCAGATGATTCGTTTGTTTCATGTGACACGTTACACGAGGTCGGAACAGGTGTTATGTTTATTAAATGTGGAGAGTGTGCAGTGGAGGGCGTGTTCCAATTTAAAGGAAAATTGCATTTCATGTCAGAGATGTCAACAAACGTAAAACAATGGCACAATAAGAAACGTTTATTAATGCATAAGATGTTTGATTTTTTTATTCTGCGGCGTGGAAGATAGAAAACGGATACGCAAGCGAAAATAAAGGAAAGAGGATTTAGGTATTCCCACCCACACACCCACACACACACCCACACACACACACACACACACATACATATATATATATATATACACATATATAGATATCATTTTTATGAAAGTAATCCATGGACACGTGTTTCTGTCTCACACCTATAATCAGCATGGCGAACTTAGACAAGGATCGAACATTCGACATTGATTTGTATAGTTCAGCGTCTTTACTATTGGACTAACACGTCCTGTCTGGAAATATGTACGATTTAATCACTTAGGAAATGAGACAATCGAAATAATAGTAAGCAAAAAACCAACAACCGTGCAATCACCAACAAAAATAATTAGATAATATATATATATATATATATATATATATATATATATGAATTTAGGTATTTTCCGACAAAGACTAGGTTTCGTATTATGCAGATGTGGTCTTTTTTTTAAGATAACAGTTTCTCTCTGGCATTTGGGCACCTCCACAGTGAAGTGATGGGACTTCGCTGATTATCGGGTTAGTCTTGTGTATTTGCGTCGAAGGGCACCAGAGCAGCAAGCTCATCGGATCAGATTCCAGTGAAGTACTTGTAAACAGGCACCAGTATAGACCATTCAGCGATGGAACAGAGGCTGGAGCTTGGTGGATAGTGAGGGACCTATTAAGTTGGCGACTTCTTTTATTTTCGAAAATATCTTGATTTTAAGCTTAAGACGTCTTAAGAAAAAAACGAGATTAACAGGGCGCTGCTTAATTGGTGTTTAAAGACTATGAATCAAGTTGAATGCACATTTGAAATATTTGAATTTTACTGAGGTTTTACTCATATTATGATCTCTCAAAGAAACTAAAATTTGAAAAATATGTATCAGGTGATGTCGAATATATATTGTAATTATTTCACGAACATCAGAGGTATATGAATTGTCATGAAAGGTTTCTATTCTGTTTCGCTTCTGGAATAAAATTAAATACAGCCAATTAAATCTTGCCAATATGATCCACCCTTACGCCTAGCAGCTGCGTTCCAAAATTCATACTGATCGTTTTATTAATTTATGAGTGAATACTGTACATGCACATATATAGACATATACACATGCCTAACGATGTATATATATATATATATATATATATATTTATATTGTTAAATATAACAGACAACTTATGTCTGGATACTCTTTTGGTAGAGTCATTCAACTGTCCGAAATTCTGATTCGGGCAATTGAAAGTTTCTACCAAATGATATCTATTTAACAATACTTGCCTGCAAGAGAAGATGATTCCTCTCTCTCTTTCTATATATATATATATATATATATATATATATATATATATATATATATATATATATATATATATATATATATATATATATACAATAGAAACCTATATTCCAGTGACCATGTATTTATTAATTATTAAAGAGATCAAATTTACTGTAATCTAATTTTCTACTGTTCATGTATACATGCTCTGGAGTTAAGAAGTAATGCCTATTTAGCTTAAACCCTTAGAGTTTGACTACAAATAAAAAAAAAAAAATATATATATATATATATATATATATATACATATGTATATGCATATATATATACATGTATATACATATATATAGATATATATAAATAGATATATATGTAAATATACATATACATACATATATATGTATGTATATATATATATATATATATATATATATATATATATATGAATTAACATATATGTGTGTGTGTTATAATATGAACACATTTTTTATAGTTAATCGATTCTCATAATACACCACTTCCAAGCTCAAATTCAATAGTCAAACTTTTAAATTGTTATGTTTAAAACTGCAATAGAATATAAATAGAATTACAGATCTGAGTCATAGCATACTGTACTGTAATGCACGTGTAAGGTTTATTTCTCTCTGCAATTGAGATTAAATTATATTATATAACTCTGATCTTTCATTATATATATATATATATATATATATATATATATATATATATATATATATATATATATATATATATATTTCAGCCCAAACAAGGTAAGACGCTACTGTAGACGTAAGGGGGTACTGAGAATAAGGGAGTAGGTTTAGGGGGTCATCCTAAGTGAGGGGCTGTGCAGCGAGATGTCGGTTTACATTAGTTTTAAACATCTGCATGTCAGTTACGTGATATCCGGGGTGTTTGTCAGGAGAAAAGTTTCCCCGTCGTTGATGTTGGTTCTAAGTCCCCGGGTATTAATATATGCAAGCCTTTAGGGCAGAAACGAACATGTGTTGTGTTGGGTGTCTGGTTTAAGTTTTATTTTTTTTATCTTACAATGTCATGTTTTTTTGATAGAGTGGAACTGGACAAAGTGGCATCATGTTAGGTGCCAATAAGCTCACACAACCAGTCTATTAGTTGCGACTTGCCCCATGGGGGTTGTGGCCTCGGGAAAGTCCACCGTGGAGAACAGTAAGATCCGTTTTCATACGCGATATGGCACGTACAGTTACACATGATGTTATGCAACCGATGATGAAGTCGTTCTCAGCGCTATGTAAGAGTCTGGGCTCCTGTCGTGTCAGTCGGAAACAGCAGCCAGACACCTGTCTGAACGAAAGCGACCATGACCGGTCATGTAAGACTTAGTGACGAAAAAACTTTCCCGAAGTTTCCAAGATAGCGAGAAATAGAGACGGCATTCATTGTCCTAGTCAGAAAACAAGGCCCGGCACTGGGTGCCTTTGAGGCGTTACAGTACTGGTATTTCTGCACCTGGCTAATAGACAGAGAATGAGTGCAAAAGCCGGCTGAAAGGCAGAGCCCATCATTGGAATTGATGTTGGAGGATTGGAGGGTAAATGTTCATCGGTGATGGTGGATGAAAGCACTTTCTGAAGCCAGCAAGCGTTTTGAAAAGAATAGGATGAAACACCAGTAGCGGGAAGGAGCAGTGAGTAAGAGACGAGACGTGACACATCTAGCACATGGAGGAAACATGGAACACTTAATGTTCCACGCTTGCAACTTGGTAACTATATCACGTGCAGGTTAGTTGAATGACAAACGAGTGCATGTTTGGGAAAATCGTGTAGAGACAGAGAGAGATAAAGAGAGAGAGATGTCATATTATTTCATTGTTTTTATACTTTTTATTTGCGATACATTGAACTCATTCCACTATTTATACCGAAAAAGCATTTTACCTAAATGATAGACGGGAATAAGTTTTTACATCACCAATTTTTTGTCCCCGAGAGCGTATATAATTATCCACCGACACGTGTTTTGTCGTCCTACGACTCATCAGCATTGCTGAACCTATAGAGATTTGAAACGAGGACCTTCGAAACTGAAGCCCGACGCTCTACCTCTTAATGTGAAGTGTTGAAACACAAGAAACTGCGAGAAAAACAAAATAACAGTAAATAAATTAAATTGTCAGTCATCAAAAATCTAATGCAATAACATTTTACGTTGTGTCATTCAACTGATGATAGTTAGTTGCTGATTTGTTACAAATTGACCTTCCGTATTAACTATTGACAAACAGTTATTTATTTTTTTTTACATTGCTCGGTTAATTTAATGAATCTTTATTAATTGTCATATCACATCGTACATTACAGCATATAGTATTTCACCAATAAATAATATTCAAAAAATCAACTGTAAAAATCCAAAACACATAGCATGGTTTTAAGATGTAGTATTAACTTTCTACACCAATTATTTTCATAATGTATGGAAAAACCTCCAACAACCGGAACATTCCAGGCGGACTTCTAAACCTACTAAGACAGAAAAAAACGACCATTAAGGCGTATTGTGAGAAGACATAATCGAACTACTAAGTTATTGCTCATTCATTCCTTTCGTATTAATCAGATGATTCTATTCTTTGCATTGGTTTCCTCGATATCTTTCTAGTTGGAATCCTTTCTAGGAAGACATCGGGTACTTACAGGAAGGACCACGTGATAGTTGCCAACATCCTAAGTGAAAATGTTCATGTGGAACGAACTAGATTCGAACCTGGAACGCCCAGGTTGTCAGTTCGTGTCGTAATGCTTTAGCCAGCGTCACCTTCCAAATTAATACTGAGTTGAATAAAAAAGGATATCTAGTTTCGCCGTGAGCTCATGAAAGTCGAATAGAAAGAATTGATGTCAATTTTATTTGCCTTTTAGCAAGTGTTCCACTTTCTCAAACATCTACATACAGATAAACGTCAAATCTAGTGTTTCTAATGTAATAATCAATGTACGTTTTTAGAACAGACAGAATTTATTAAATGCCACTAAAGTCAGAAAATATCTCAAATAGAAAACTATACAGTATCACATTTCATGTAGAAAAGAGTCTGATCTTTGTCATATAATTAATAACAATGCTGTATTGTATTAAAAAAACCATCAGACATCGAATCATGCGTGTAAAGTTATTTAAGCCCAATGCAAACGAAGTAAGAATTTTCCTAAAATATCCGTGTTTATATCAGGAAACGATGATAGCATTTCGTGATGACTGGGAGCAACGACGACAATGATAAACACATGTTAAACAGGAAATAGAAGATTAGATTATAAAGCTCTAATCACACACTTTCACATTCATATATATATAAATATATATATATATATATATATATATGTATTTCATGTATGCACATAAAATTTCATATAATTGTGTGTGTATTAGTGTTCAGTATTTACTTCAATAGTGCTCGATACGTAAGTAGAGCAAGGTAGTAAGTTATGAAAATATTTATGGCAATTAAGCTACATAATATTTGGTATATTCGCACTACAGTTCTCATCATGAGTGTTTTTATCACATAACCTTCGACTTCGACCTTATTCAGGTGTACCTTGCCGAACTCGGGAATCTTTCTGTCGAACTCGGAAATCTGGACGGAATTTCGAAACATATATATATATATATATATATATATATATATATATATATATATATATATATATATATATATATATATATGTGTGTGTGTGTGTGTGTGGGTGGGTGGGTGGGTGTTTGTGTGTGTATGTCTCTATATAAATATCTCTCTATATATATACATTATTATTTCATGTATCCACAAAACATTTTATAAGGAGATATACTTTTTCATGCATCAATGTTCAGTATTTACTTCAACATTGCTCGATACGTGAGGAGAGCTAGGTAGTAAGATATGAAAATATATTTATGGCAATAAAGCTACGCTAAAACTTCCGCGTGTCATCCCATTTTTGTCTGACGATTCCCTCCGGGGATGACATTCTGACGCTTCTGTATAGCTTCGTTGCAATAAATATATTTTCATAACATACTATATATATATATATATATATATATATATACATATATATATATATATATATATATATATATATATATATATATATATATATATATATATATAAACAAAAGTACACTTTTAGTAAATAGGACCTGTAGTGAAAAGGTTAAGCTCAATATAAGAGATAGACCAATTATAAAGATAGAAGTAACATGTTCGAATGTCCAAATTTATTTCCAATTTCGATAGTTCAATGCAAGGTTTATTCTGTAATATACCAGTGGGTATTATTCTTTCCTTAAGCCTAGGATTTTCAAAGATCGAAATCTTATCATCAGAGGAGAAATACAGATAGATATTTGCACCCCATTTGTTAATAATATTTTTCAAAAAGTGGAACTTTGGCTTTTCTACAACCAACTTATATATCTGTATTTCTCCTCTGATGGTAAGAGTTCGATCTTTGGAAACGCCTTGGCTTAAGTAAATAATAATTAACACTGGTTTATTACAAAATACACCTTGCATGAACAATCGAAATTTGAAATAAATTTGTACATTCGAACATGTGTATCACTCTTATTTCTTCTATCTTTATATATATATATATATATATATATATATATATATATATATATATATATATATATATATATATATTAGGCAGAATGTTCTGTTGCAGGCACGTATTGTTGAATATAACAGACAACTCATGTCTAGATATCCTTTGGTAGATTTTTTCATTAGTTTGAATCTGATTCTCAGTTTCGAAGGGGAATTGGCTGATGAATTTGCCATAGTTTAGATGTGTCTCTCAAATGTTTTCAGACCCATACAGGTCTATAATAATAGCACATAATATGTACCTTATTAACCTCATTACCCGGAAGATTGACCCGGACGGGTTTGAAAGTACTTGGGAGACACATCTAAACTATAGCGAATTTATCAGCAATTTCCCTCCAAAACTTAGCTCCTGATTTGAACTATTGAAACATATATGTATGTATGTATGTATATATATATATATATATATATATATATATATATATATATATATATATATATATATACATATATATATATATATATATATATATATATATATATTATTGATTTTGGGGTTACACACGTTATTATCAGTGATTGTTCGCTGAAAATAAGTAACGATGTTTCCTAAGTGTTCACTGGATGCCAATTATTCCTAGATTTGTAGCACTCTCTGTCTTTTTCAGAAACCATTGGAAATCCTTTGCAGCAGACGTTTACCATTTATTTCTCTGGATTTTGAGTTGCAATCAGCCTATTCAAAGTCTTGAGGATACTCGTCACCCGAACAGCCTTTGCTGTACAGTCCTGTCTGGTTTAGTTTGAAAGGGGAACAAGTTTACTGCATTCACTTATTATGTGATTAATCATTACCTCTCTTTGTTTAAATTAAACTGTTTCTGGGTTTTGTCTATTTTAACTTTGTTCATCTTGATCACAGTGTTCTATGATGTGATCAATAGTGATTTTGTTTTATTGTTCAACTGTCCTTTCGTAACCATGTGTTCTTGTGCGTCTTTTTTTCTTGTCTGTTTTATAAAGACTTACCAGAGAAAAGATTCAGCTTCTTTTTCCTCATCACATTTTACATTTTTTTGCATTTGCTTCTTATCATTGCCTTAGCCTTTCTAAATTTTTAGTAACATATTTTTCTAGTTATTTATTGTGTAACCCAAACAATCTACTGCAGGTACTTGGAATCTACTTTTGTCTAGCCAGAATACTTTATTAGCCATATCGCCTTATAAGTATTCCTTTTATTAGGTTTCTTATGTATAATTTTATTAGAACTAGTTGCATGGTCTTTTTAAGGGATTCTGTTCTGATCTCATTTTTCATTTTTGTTGAATTGATGACAACTGCTTTCAGAACTGCCATAATCTCTTCTTAATTGCGTAATTCAACGCCGACTGTTGTTTCAAGTTTTCCCTTTTCATCTCTAGTAGTGCATACTTTTATCTTTCAATTTTGATTTTATGATACAGGTGGTATTTATTTATTCTGACGTGATGCACACGAACACGCTCACACCAACGGGTTAAATGATGTGTAACTGTTTAATGGATTTAAAAAATAGAACAGTTTTTAATGCATATCTCCCCAGCACTATTGATCAAAATACAAGCAGCACCTATAACAAATGGTCAATATAATACAGTTATGAGTTCACTAAAAAAGAACACCAACCTTAACCACTATGGTGGATACTCACAAAAGTGACCAGAACTAGTTTGTCACATGGTTAATGGCATATCAAATTATATAGGATTAAGGATGCATGAAACAGCTTAAACAACTGCGAGAGGTTGCGAACAATATGTCCAGGTCTTTCTAAATAATTCTTTCAAAATTATTGCTATTTCATTAACGATTTCAAATGTTATTTTTCATTCGAATATATATATATATATATATATATATGTATGTATATATATATATATACATATATATATATATATATATATATATATATATATATATATATGTATATATATATATATGTATATATATATGTATATATACATATGTATATATATATATATATATATATACATATATACATGTGTATACTAATTTATAATCAAATTTGTTGTATACAGATGGTTATACTTAATTTACAAATGTGCACAAAATGTAGACATGGACGCGCACTTATGGATATAAGCCGTCATCAGCACGCCTCACCGGGCAGGAATCGAACCTTCGATGTAAATATTCGTAGACTAAGCACTAGACTAGAATGATCTACCATTTGCGAACGACTTTTTATCGCCTATAATGTTTCGTAGATTATTTGTTATTGTTGTTGTTTCTAACGATAGCGACCGGCGTTTTATTTTCGCTATTCTGCGCGTTTTTGTTTTTTATTATTTAAGAATAGGAAAATTAGCACATATTTCCTTTCTTAATTCGCTCTTAATCGTACGAGTACTCATTTGTATATATATATATGTTTAATTAATTAATTTATTTATGAACGAATGTGTTCTATACAGATTTTTATAATTAATGTACAATATATATATTACATATTATCAACACCAGTTATAAACTGAGATCTCCTCAGTAAGAGTAAAAATCCGATATTAACCTTAGATCACATTTCGAATATATGTGTGGGTGTGTCTAAATATATCTTTTCAATTTCGTATGTTCCTTAATTGCGTTCACGTTTCATTAAACGGATACGTTAGCATGTTGATCTACCGGCTCTCTTCTGTTTTCTTTTGATTTTCTTGGCGGGATTTATGCAGACATTTAAACAAATGTCTAAATGTCCGCTAAATTTACTTACATCGTTGTCCAGTATGTAAGCCGAGATTAGCAGAACAGAAATCGCGGCATTTCTTTCTGCTTTTCATTTAAGAAATGCGCCGAGGGATCATTCACTATCAGTTCGCATTTAACCGACTTCTCCTGCTAGAATAGTATATGTCATCAATACTGTTTATCCCTTTGGTTACGCGTAAATACTCTCACCTAACGAACGTAGCACTAGAAATTCAGACACGCCTTGAAAGATAGAGTTGGAAATTGAATGATTAATACGCATGCGCGCTGACGCTGCATTAAGCTGAGTTGTTCCGCAAAGTAACGATAGGGGTGTGGGTTAGGGGTTAGGGGATAGGTGTTCGGGGATAGGATAGACGGTGAGAGTTAAGAAGCGATTGATTTTGTAGAACAAATCTAAAATACAAAATGACCTTATGTCAGAGTATGAATATGCAATCTAGCACTAATTTTTGAAGCAATATTCATGAGTTTTTATTGTGTAGTTTTCGAAATAAAGTGCTCGATCGTATGTTTTACAAGAGATAACATAAATTATTTTATTTTATAACTTGACATCATCATGTTTTTGGTAGGTGAGGGTTTTATCGATCCAATCATACTGGATTTAGGATAAACCTCGATTATTCAACGCAGACGGATTCGTCAGCTTTCTTTCGGTATCGAAAGTTCTGAAAAAAGAGATAACGATAGCTCCTAAAGTGGGCTGTGCTGATGTTGTTATTTTTTTGTGTTTTTAAAAGCAACCTGTCGCTAATATTTGTTTAGTACGGGGTATATCGGATGTTTATTTTTTTTATTTTTCAGGTAAAAAGGATCATCATTTTTGTTTATTTCTTTTAGGCGGATTGTCTTTTAGGTAGGTTTTCTTGGCAAATGTGTTTACATTCCACGGCGTTAGTGAGAGTACATTTATGTTCGTTGGTGGAGATACTCTTTATATATTTTATTTTTATTCAGTGTGGATATCTTCGAATTTCAGCAGCACTCGCACACGTAATATTGGGTACTTCTCCAGAAGTTACAATCTTCATTTTGCGACAATCGCATTCCTTTGTTCCATTCACTCTCAAGTGTTGTTATCTGATATGGTGGCCCACAATGATAATTGAGTAAAAACCAGCTTACGGTTCAACTCAAAGGATACATCTGTATATATTGTTAGAATGACCTGTACTAAAAATGTTGAGGAAGTCTACATTAATATAATGCACTAGCAGGGTTACCTGGTGTTGCCCGGGTTGGAGTGTGGGATAGCATTATCTGCAACATAATATTAAGGAGAGTTTACAGTAACTGATATCGTCAGCTAGATATTTTACCCATTGAGCTATTCAGATATATGTTAATACGCTTAACCTACTGCTTTTAAATATATTGATTTCATTGTGTATCTTGTTAGAAAAGTGTCATTATCCTTTTTAAGCTAAGCTAAAGACGAAGAAGTACTTCCATTAGGTTCACATGCAAATTGTACATGTGAATACACTTATATTTAAGGTGCCCTCCTAGTATGTAAGGGACAAACACGGGCACAGAGTGGTGTTCCCTTATCTACATGCAATATATTTGTAAAGATAGATAGATAGATAGATAGATCTAGGTATATACAGAAGCGTTGTGTAGTAAATGCACTAAAATTCTTCACTTACATTTTTATTATTTCAGAAAAGAACAAAATATTCTTTGATTTAATAAAATTATATTTTAAATCATCGGGGATAGAATCTAAACTTCCTGATGGTTTTAGTTTGATACTTTCACAACTAAAGTCGACTTTTAAAATAGAACTCATGAAACTAATCAGATATACGTAGTTGAAGTTTTTAGCGGTTCTACATCCTCATGGATTATTTAGGGGTCGGACACATAGTTTTTCGGCACATAGAGGGAAATGCAGTGATTCGAAATCACTAAAATTGGCTTCTCCGGAAAATTGTATACGTATGATATGAATTTCATCAAAATAGGATATGTTTGGAATTTTTAAGAAGGGTATGTTTAAATTTAGGAGGGAACCTAGAGATTTCAGACCACGTCCATTGTCTTCCCTAGAAAATTATAAACATATGCTTAACATTTCATGAAAGTTAAATTAAATTTTTAATGGAGTTTTGCCCTCAGAACCCCTTAAGGTGTACACTAAGAAATTCGGAAACACTTCCGTCGTCCTCCTAGGAAAAGTGTACATAAGAATACACTTTTAGTATTAAACCATGTGCTAAAATCCACGTTGGCAATATGGCTCATCAGAGTGGCTGAATTGTAGCGAGATTCGAACCGCATTGACGGCAAAGGCAGGGTATGGATTATTATATTTTATAAATAAAGATATAAACGCCACCCATATAGGGTGCGACACCAAGTGTGAGGGAGATGACTCCCTCCCGGATATAGTTACATGCTTCGCCGTAGATATCTGAATCCGTTCATATGTCTTTATCGCCAAAACAGTAACACAAAATAAAGTATCTGTCTATATATATATATACACACACACACACACCCGCATATATATATATATATATATATACATAGTTTGAATCACCTACTACGCATCATCCTCGAGTGTCTTCGGTCTCTCTGTACAAGGGTTTGCCAGGACAACCTAGCGTGAAGATACTTCACCCTACAAGTAAACCCTGACCAAATATCATAAATCACATAGTGTTCGAAGCCTAAATAAGATCCCCTCGACATGGCGATACACCGGCTTATACGGGAAATGGTGCATACTCTCGAAGTAATGTTACATCAAGTAATATCACTTAGGTAGATGCTCTACCCGACTAGATGCATTATTGTCCTGTAATCCTATGAGACCAATGTACCACATGAACTAGATACTATGACATAGTTAACTGGTCAATTGCTAAAAAAAAATAATGTTATTAACTTCTTTAATGACTCAACGTTTGAGAGGTAAAGAAGAACTTTAATAGAATATGAGCATATCCTTGTATCTCATATATAGATCAAGTATAAGCCCAAAAAATATGCCCCTTGATTTCTAAGAACTTCGACTGAAGTAAAATGAAACAAAGGTTTATATATAAATTCCATGCGAAATGCCAGTATAACGAAATCATATGCTCTTAATAGGGTTAAAATGAAAATTGATATACACTAAATGTGCAAAAGCAAGGACATTCCCAAATTTTACACTTTTATTATCATTAAAGGTATGACTACCTATCAATCACACCATTTCATTATCACATCACTACAGTATAAACCCATATGCATGAGTGGATCAAGTGGGTGAGGTGCGCTGAAGAAAAATTCCTACCAGTATAATGCCTAGCCCTGTTGTGCCTGCACCCCCTTAATGACAATACAAGTGTAACAATTAAGGAATGTCCTTGCTTTCGTACATTTAGTGTATATGAATGTTCATCTTAACCCTATTAAGGGTATATAATTTCAGTATACTGGCATTTTCAAAGTAATCTCACTACTTTTTTACAGGCTATGTCTCAATACAATGCATATTCATAACTGATATAGTTGGTAGTTTGACTAATAAATGTATATGGTAAACTGAAATAAAAATGCCATCAGACACTAGAACCTCTATTTTTGCCAAAAATCAGCTGAATCAATCAAATGGTCGATAAAGTGTATGAATACTGGTCATGTGTAAGTTGTTTTTTAATTTTCTGTGAAACTAAGGTATATGGAAAACTGAAATTAAAATGCCATCAACAAGACCCTAGAACCTATATCACTGCCAAAAATCAGCTGAATCCATCAAATAGTTGACGATATACAGGGTGGCACATAATACGTACGTACGTACGTACACACATATAACATGAGTTCATGATTGACCTTTCTGGATCTCTGGGTTGCCTGGAGTAACGATGCTTAAATTCGACACCCTTATATAATCTATCAAATAAAAATGTTGTGCAAAGTGTTAACTAATTTGGTTTATAAGTGTTGGAGTTATGATTGATCAAATAAATGAGATTTCCAGCATAGGCGATTCGCGGGGTCTATTAAAGGATAAAGCGCTCTCGCGCCTCCCTTGATGAGCTGTGAAACAGCGAAACAGGCTGTATGTGGATGACTATATATATATATATATATATATATATATATATATATATATATATATACACAGAGGTTGGACAAAATAATGGAAATACTTTGCATCGATTTTTAAACACCTATAAACATTGAAAAAATTACAAAAATGTTATTTTTTATTTATGATCATTTTTATCCTGAATTACTTGGTTGAATTAATTTTTTAGTTTAGATCGTGCATATTAGTTAGGTAAATTTTAATGACACATCTATCAAATTTCAAAGAGGGTATACTTTTGTTATCCATATAACAGGTGCTACTGTAACGGAAGTATCTGAGATGGTGGCCGTATCGAGAGAAAGTGTTTCGAAAGAAGGAAAAACATGATTGTCTAAACTATATCCTGGAGCATAGCTAAAGTTGTCTGAAAGAGATTGCGGAGACCTTGTAAAGATTGTGAAGAAAGAGCACAGACCAGGGCACCCAAAATTACAGCGGGGTTTAAAAACCATCTGAATTATCTCGTTTCCACCAAAAATGTTTGCCGAGAGCTTCACAAGACTAGATTTCATAGGAGGTCTGGCATCAGAAAATCACTGCTTGAAAGTTGTTTTACTATTCTTGTCTAACACATGTATATATATATATATATATATATATATATATATATATATATATATATATCGGCGCCACGAACATTACCAATTGTGTTAATGTTATTTTCCATATTAGATGTTTAAATACGACACATATCTTTCGAGTTCTTTTATTTGTCAGGCTATTATCTTTTTTCTAATGATTAAAGGTTTAAGGGGTCAATATACCACTTGCTATTAATACCAGTGATAAAATAGACGATTCCTCACGGGGAAAAGGTAGAGTTGCCGTCATGCATACCCACTGTATGATATGTTGAGAAAAAAACGGCAAAAAAAGAATTCACTCCATCGTAAGACACTAGTCAAAAAGGAAAACCAGTGATAGAGGTAGTTATGGTGCCCCGTACCTACCTACACAACAGATGAGTGTGAGCCGTTGTAACCCCCAAAACAAAGTCAGCTTCCAACACAACTTGGCCAAAAAGGGATCTAAATAGAAAAACATCTCATCACAAACGGCCAATAACACACAGACCCGGATTAAATGTCTGGCAACACCCTACAATATAAGATTCCTTACAGAACTTTCAAAAAAATTAATTTTCTAGTAGCAGACGGCAAAATAAAAAAAAATTATTGAAATGACTGAGTTCTCCGAGAGATAGAAATGTAATGTACTACACTTATAAATAAAAATAACAGTAAAAACATCAACGACATTTAACAAAGTCAAGCAAAACGAATATAAAAAGGGTGACAATTTATATTTTTTGTGAGAGAAAAAGAAAAAGGCATGAAATAAGCTTATGTTTCAGAAGAGAAGAGAGTAAAAATATTTTTAAATGGCATTAATAAAGTCGTTTTGACTATTAGTTCAAAAATAAAATGCAGATATTGTCTCGTTGTACCATATATACACATGGTGACCGTTGCTGATTCCATAGCCAAAGTACACAATTAGAAAAGGGGCGAATGTTGCACAACGCGTAAATCTTTTGTGATGAGCTGACTCCACCTGTAGCATTTCGCAATCCTTGTTCCAAACTCGGAAACATGTACAGTAATTCTCCGCGCTTCGGGCGTGTGGGGGCGCCTGTGCCTCGGTCGTGGTTTGGAGGACTGAAGATCGGTTTCAAACCAATTCAATGACATATGCATGTGATGGATTCAACATATCAGATCACCTGTCATTCGAAATGTGTTTGGAATCCAGAAAGGGTTCTGCAATCATAAACAAAACATTCATCAGAACTACCCACAATATGTTGTATATTGTGCCTCTTCTTTTTATTTACCTTTTTTCTCATGTTGCTGAACGTAGTCGAATCTTCGATATTCAGTTGTTTCTTTACGAAATATAATAAATCATATTATTATGAAAAGTGTAATTCTTGTTTCATTATTACGTGCATTGATTTTTTTCTCGAGCAAACAACCAGTCTACCAGCAAGCCGACGAAATACCCAGCCGGGTATAAACCCCTTCATGTTAAAAGAGGGGTGTGCCTATCGTTGCCACTCTGGGAGCTTGGTATCGTGCCAGTACTATAAGAGTCCTTCCAACAACGTCTCCACGGCGCGGATCACTCAGTAACACTCCCCAGCAGTGAGTTGGTCCACTCAATATAACGACGAGAACATTTCGTCCCGTTCTAAAAGTCGCTGCGACAAACGAATTTGTTATAATAGCATATCTCTTGTTTTTTTCATGTGAAATGACTGTTAATCTATGATGGTGTATCGCTGAATATAATATAATATCAACTGGAAGACATTTTCGCCCTTTTTAATTTGTTTATTCTAATTCATTTATTGGCATTTCTATAGATAAGTATATCCCATTACAACACGGGCCTTTATATATTTTTTTATTTTTATTATTTTATCTTTTTTTATTTAAAATTGTATTAATTTTCTCTTTAATTTTTGTTCGCTCATAACTATTACTTCCTACAGTAAAATAACTGTTATGTATATTATATTTCTTCAGCTGCATTTGCCCAGGATTGAACTCAGCACCTTGGGATTACGAGATGGATTACGTGCACTTGCATATATTTCCGTTAAAGTAAAATTACTGGGTTTTCTTGTCCACGTGACTTTTTAATTTAAATGCGTTCTCTTTATTTTACCATATATACGTTCTTGGCCTCTTGCCTTGTTGGCATTGTAGTTTTTAATTAATTGAATAAAGCCTTAGAAAAGGTTTTTCTATTCGTGTCTTCTTTTTACATTACAATTTATTCAATTAATTCATTTACTAAATTTCTCATGGATAAGATTATTCGTCTGGACAAGTTTGATATATCTTCTGCAGACCCTCAGGCTGGCAAGCTCTGGAGACTATGGTACCGTAATTTTACTTATTACTTATCTACTATTGCTTCTTTAAATCCGGAAAAACTCGAAGTCCTTTATTTAAACATTGGTGCTACCGTTGCTGACATTATCGAGGGTTGTTCTGGATTCGAACATGCTGTTGAATTGCTGAAAAGTGTTTATGATAAGTCTCCAAGCGTTATTCATGCTAGACATTTGCTTTCTACACGTCTACAACAGGAAAATGAGTCTGTAGACCAGTACCTTCAGGCCTTGAACCGACTTGCCGCAGACTGTTGCTTCAAAGATGTTACTGCTACTACTTACAGAGATGAATCTGTCCGTGATTCATTTATACGTGGTCTCCGGTCTTCCGTAATACGTGCCAGACTACTTGAAAATGATACGTTAAATCTCAAGGAGGCTACTCAATGTGCTAGAGCTTTAGAACAGGCTCAATTTCGTGCTGAGTCATACGCTTCTCAGATTGGACCTACCGTTGCTGCTACCACGACTAAAAATGTGTTTACTGATTCTGTCGAGGAGGCCACTATTACTGCTCCTATGGAGTGTGAATCTGTACAATTGTCTGCTGCCCTTCCTGCTCATGGAAAGTGCTACAACTGCGGAGGGAAACGTCACATTAAGGATGATCGCCGCCACTGTCCTGCCCGCGATAAAGTATGTCGAAACTGTGGCAAACTCGGCCATTTTTCCAAAGTTTGCCGTTCTACCATGTCTACACCTTCACGTTCCACCTCAGCTATTATAGTAGCCCGTGCTAAAGATGATGATAGGTTCCCTCCTATTACTAAAATTGTAAAATTAAAGGGTAAACGATTAACTGCTCTCATAGACACCGGCAGTTCTGATAACTTTATCAGTGCTCGTATTGTTAAAACAATGAAACTGTCTACTTCTAAACGGAATTCCGTAATTTCCATGGCATCATCGGCCATTTCCCTCAAGCTATCTGAATATTGTACTGAGGACGTTATCTTCAATGGTTACGAATATAAAGAAATTGACTTCACAGTACTTCCTGATTCCTTCTTAAAACTGCCCCAGAGTATCACTATTTCTTTTGGAGGGTCTCAGGATATTCTAAAAATCTGCGCTTTAACCAAAATCAGTTGTGCACCCGTTAAATTGTTCCGAAACTTGACCCGTGATTGCAAACCTATTGCTACTGGGTCCCGAAATTACCGTGCGGAGGACTCTCGATTCATTGAAAAAGAAATTCTACAAATGCTTGAGGATGATATAATTGAACCAAGTTACTCTCCGTGGCGCGCTCAAATTGTTGTGACTTCGTCAACTAATAAAAAGAAACGATTGGTAGTCGATTTCTCCCAAACTATTAACCGTTTCACCTTACTTGATGCATACCCCTTGCCACGAATTGGGGATCTCGTTGACCAAATAGCCCAGTATCGTATCTTTAGTATAATTGACTTGTCAAAAGCATACTATCAGATTGAAATTTGCCCTGAAGATCGCCCCTATACGGCCTTTCAGGCTGGAAACCGTCTGTACCAATTTAAACGAATACCCATGGGGGTCACAAACGGGGTTTCTGCCTTTCAACGATTTATGAATTCTTTCATTTCTGATAACAAATTACCTGGAACCTTCTCGTATATAGATGATATAACTATTTGCGGTAAAACCCAGGAGGAGCATGACGTCAATTTGGAGTATTTCTTAAAAGCTGCCTCGACATACAACCTCGAAATAAACCGGGAAAAATCAAAGTTTTCACTTCGTTCTATTAACGTGCTTGGGTACCAAATTTGTAACGGAACTCTTCAACCTGATCCAGAGCGTTTGAGATCTCTTTTGCAAATGCCTCCCCCTTCCGATTCAAAATCGTTTAAAAGGTGTCTTGGTATGTTTGCTTACTATGCGAAATGGATACCTAAGTATTCATACAAAATTCGTCCACTGGTCGAAAATAAACAATTCCCTATGCCTCCTATAGTTGTAAATTCTTTCGAAAAACTCAAGAAAGACATTGCTGAATCATCCGTAAAAGTTATTGATGATGAATTGCCGTTTATTATTGAAACCGATGCCTCAGAAAAGGCTATCGGAGGCACTCTTTTACAAGCTGGGAGACCTGTAGCATTCTTTTCTCGGTCGTTAAACCTCTCTGAAATGCGACTTCATATAGTCGAAAAAGAAGCATATGCCATAGTCGAATGTGTTCGTAAATGGAGAGATCTCATTGTTGGGAAACATTTTACTATTATTACTGATCAACAAGCCGTATCTTTTGTGTTTAAACCTGCTAATCGTGGAAAAATTAAAAACGATAAAATTATACGGTGGAAAATGGAACTTCTTCCCTTTTCATATGATATAAAACACCGTCCCGGGAATGAAAATATTGTCGCTGACACATTATCCAGAGTATGTTGTGCTGCTGTTTCTTCCTTGGAGGAACTAAAATCAATTCATGATTCCTTAATACATCCTGGAGTACAACGCCTTTGGCATTTTGTAAGGTCACAAAATTTGCCATATTCACTTGATGAAATCCGACGTGTGACATCTCAATGTACTACTTGCGCCAAAATAAAACCCCAATTCTTTACTTCTACTAATAATATTCTTATCCGTTCTACTGCTCCATTCCAGCGTCTTTCTGTCGATTACAAAGGACCTATCCCGGCATCTTCATCAGGTTGCCGTTACATATTTACAGTCGTCGATTAATACAGTCGATTTCCGTTTGCTTTCCCTTGTCGTGATTGCTCCTCTCAAACCGCGATTCAGTGCCTGGTGAATATTTTTTCTATTTTTGGACTTCCCTCATTCATCCATTCCGATCGAGGAACTTCGTTTATGTCGGAGGAATTCAAACAATTTTTGCTGCGACTTGGAATTGGATCCAGTAACACTACTGCGTATAACCCAAGAGGTAACAGCCAATGTGAGCGCTATAACGGCATTATTTGGAACACCATCTTATTAGCTTTGGGATCAAAACGGTTACCCATTAGCGCTTGGCAGGATGTTCTACAGGATGTTTTACAAACTATTCGCTCTCTACTATGCACCTCCACAAATGCTACGCCTCACGAACGCATGTTCAATTTTAAAAGGCGCTCTTCCACTGGCACTGCATTACCTGTTTGGCTCTGTGAGCCTGGGGAGGTGTTATTAAAGCGATTTGGTAACAGGAGTAAATATGACCCGATCGTTGAGGTAGTGGAACTCCTCGAGGCTAACCCTACACATGCAAGAATACGATATCATGATGGCCGGGAAGATTCAGTAGCACTAAGACATTTAGCACGTTTTCCACGCTCGGGTCGATCTCAAGATTCTGCTGAAAACGTTCTATCTGACATGGGCCCTTTGCCTGATACAAGTTCCACAAATACTCCTTCACCTAATGAAAGTTATACAGAAAATGAATTAGTGAATCAGAATTCAGAGAATCAACCTTCCCAGAGATATGGTGCTTCTGATAGTGAACTACTTCCCCGCCGGTCTAGCAGGATTCGCAAACCAGTCCAGCGTCTGGATTTGTAAAACTTTCTGATAACAATCTCTGTTACAAGTGGGGGAGAATGTTATGTATATTATATTTCTTCAGCTGCATTTGCCCAGGATTGAACTCAGCACCTTGGGATTACGAGATGGATTACGTGCACTTGCATATATTTCCGTTAAAGTAAAATTACTGGGTTTTCTTGTCCACGTGACTTTTTAATTTAAATGCGTTCTCTTTATTTTACCATATATACGTTCTTGGCCTCTTGCCTTGTTGGCATTGTAGTTTTGAATTAATTGAATAAAGCCTTAGAAAAGGTTTTTCTATTCGTGTCTTCTTTTTACATTAATTTTTGTTCGCTAATAACTATTACTTCCTACAGTAAAATAACATATGTACACTTTTAGTGATTTATGATCCTCGATACATCATCTCTTCTATATGATAGTTTAATGCCTTACACTTGATGGCTTGACCATTATCTTACTTCCTACGTAATAAGAATGAACTCGCCCTACAACAAATATGATCTGATAATTAAACTATTATGACTAGGTATAGATTTGATTTCTGTCTTTTTACACACTAAAGTAGTGTGTTCATATCATTACGTTTAAAAAAACGACGACTACAACAACACCGGCGTGAAATCGTAATTGAAATGTTACCTTTTTGCTTCTCTAAAGACAAGTTGGTATTTTCTAGTCTCTGAACAGTATAACGTCGTCGGTTTTATAACGTTATTTTAGATAATCAGAAAAAATATCAACACTAACGACGTAGAGCCGTGGTTGAACATCTCGCTCCACTTTGAAAACAACGTAGTAAATATCTACCAAGGATGTTTACATTACAGTATTGTTTACTAATGTTAGTGAATTTGCTTCACGCTTACAACCTGTCCCTGTAACATATCCTTGCTTCGAAAACAGTCAAAAGTATGTCAATTTTTTTTTTCTAAATGCGCTGCATCAGTTTGAGTGGCCTGGATGTATCAGGACATGGAACTACTTACGTCTTAATATAATGCTATATCTATACTATGATATACTGGTGAGCAGAGCTCATACACGTCAATACACAATCATAAGAAAGAAAGAAATGGCAACTTTGATGCCTATCTACTAACGCACAAGAAATTCGGGCATGCGCACACTTTTGGCGGGATCGACTAGATTCGAAGTTCTCTACTTCCTTAACCACACGCATAGACACTGAGAGACACTCATACATACACACCCACGCTAATACGTACATATTTGTATACTCACAAACATACACCAACCCTTATATATGGGAGTAAAAT
>OY744526.1:131749531-131869531 GCA_963556195.1 Sepiola atlantica | reverse complement strand
CCAGCATTTACATTTATCGTAGATGAACATGTCAAGGGATAAGGTTAGACTGTTTGTTACAATTTGTTTCCATTATAAGTAATATGGGGTTGGGTTGGGTTGGTTCAATTGAAACATAAGTGTAGTGTCAGTGTTTTAAAGTAATGAAAAGCTTTATAAGGGGAGAAAATACCGATTTAAGAAGTAACCATGGAGCGTAGTTAACTGCGAGATGAGTAGAATCAACGAATGTGATAATTTCGGTAGAAAGAGACATGTACAGGGTCGGTTAAGACAATAAAACAGAGGGTCAAAATGGAGTAACTGAAATTGGAGGGCATAAGAAGCAGAGGAAAGGAACATAATTATGTGGGAAAGATTTAGCTATAGGTGAAGATTTAAGAAACATATGTGTGAATTGAAAATTACAGGAGGGGGTCGTAGTTAAAATTGAATTTGATGGTAAGATAAAATACATTTTGAGCGTTTAAAGGATTACCATCGCGGAGATAAGGAATTCAAAGTATAGACACCTATAGTTTTAATATGGAGTAAGCAGTAAATAGGCAAATATTAGCATAAACAAGTATAATTTACTGGGAAGCTTACAAAAGGCTTCCAGGTAGTTTAAAATATTATTTTTAAAAATGAGGGTAAAAATAAATCAAAATAAAATTAGATAAGTGATTGAGTAATTGAAAAAGGTCCAAAAGTGGGCAAAGAAATTAATATATATATGTATATATATATAGTAAGTTATGAAAATATATCAAGGGCAATTAAACTATACAAAGGCTTCCACGTTTCATCCCCAGAGGGAATCGTTAGGCAAAATAAGATGACACGCGGACGTTTTAGTGTAGCTTAATTACCATAAATATATTGAAAATTGATGCATAAAAAAAATATATCTCCTTATAAAATGGCATGTGGATACATAATATCATAATGTAATGAGGCTAATCAAGTACACACCATGTGTTAGTATTATAGAAGGTGTTGGCGAAGATTATAAACTATATCTAATACTAGCGCCATAGCCCAACACTTAACTAACAACCACTCCTGCCACCGATCGGAATTAAGAAAACTCTTAGTAAAAAAAACCTAAATCTTAGAATATAGTACTAACCAAAAAAAAAACCCTATATATGAAATTAAAAAAAAACCTAATAAATAGAATTTACTTTAATATAAGTAATAATATTCTAAAATATCTATATCTCTTAATATAGTTTCGTACTTAGTACATAATTCCCGGAAACACCTGCTATAATACTAACACATGGTTTGTACCTCATTACCCTCATTCCCTTGAAGATGGACCCGGATGGGTCTGAAAGTACTTGGGAGACAAATCCTAACCATGGCTAATGCATCAGCCAATTCCTCTCTGAAACTAAGATTCTTATTTTGACTATTAAAATGATCTACCAAATGGTATCTTTACATGAGGTGTCTCTTATGTATATATATATATATATATATATATATATATATATATATATATATATATAATATTTTAATGTATCTATGATTTTATTAGTTTTCAAAATTTTCTTTGATTTCTTTTTGTGTAACGTTGTGTAATAACATATGTGATTTTGTTAGTTTTGGGGTGTCTGGGTTCTTTTTTTAGTGGGGTTAATTCCTGGAATGGTTACCTTTCACCGGATCAAGTGACTGGTGGAAACAGAGAAAAGTCGCGAATACATTTTATGAAAACATATCATTTTTATTGTACCCGAAATTACATTTTTATACCCAGTGTTTGAGAAATATATATATATATATATATATATATATATATATATATATATATATATATATATATATATATATATATATAGAGAGAGAGAGAGAGAGAGAGAGAGAGAGAGTGGGATAGAAATCGAGAGACAGTGGTAATAAAAGAGGGAGAGAAAGAACGAAAGATAGGTGGAAAAGGAGAGATATGAGGAAGTGACTAATAACTTGTGGGCGCAATATAACCCGCTACACTTCCCCAGGTAGCGGAAACTTCGCTAAAACCGTCAATTACAATGCCTCGACTCGTCTATTGTCTATATCACAGGAATATCTCTTTATATACAACAAACATTATTCCTACGTACTTTTAACGTTCACCTTCTTTACATAATTTAGTTTCTCTCAACTCGTGAATGACCTTGCTCACCTCACTGACAGCCATTTCCGTTAATGGTCGCTTACCTTTAAAAATGAAATTGCAATTTTAATGTACCTATGATAAATCCAAATCTCATTTTATTTCCTGTATATCATTTTGTTTCTCGGCAATACTGAATATATCAATAAGTGAATTCAAAACGAAATATAAAAGATACTGATCTCCAACCTCCTCGATGACCTGCGAACAAAAGTTAATATACAATATAACATACTTTTATTTATTCGCACATAATAAATACGTTTCTTTTAAAATTCACTTCTAAACTTGTTACGTTCTTCAGTCAATTATTAGGAAGCTTCCTGCATTTTCCAATACATTAGATATAATGTTTATCTCTTTATTTGTGTCAATCGTTCATATATATATATATATATATATATATATATATATATATATATATATATATATATATATATATATATATATATATATAAGTAAAGTGTATATATATTGTACGCTTTAATATATATTACTGTATATATATATATATATATATATAATATATATATATTATATATATATATATATATTTATATATATATATATATATATATATATTATATATATATATGTCAATTTAAGTATACATTTATTGTATGTTTCTTCTATGTTATATTTTAAGCAGCATTTTCTCATTTAAGCAAAGATTTTTCAAATAAATATAATAGATGAATCTTCTAAACTCCTACCCGTTTTACCAATATTTAAAAGACATAACTGGTTCCTCCTGATTAAAGACGAATTTTTGTTAATAACTAATGTTTTATATTAAAAATACTCAAACCTTTCTGTATTAACCCGAGCAACCTACAATAAAAAAGAGCATCACGTATTGAACGAGCAACAGCATCTTAAAATGCTTCATCTAAATTCAATGTATCTTATGACGCTAATGCTGACGTTTCGCAATTTAAATTGTGAACGTTTCTCTAGAATTGCAGCTTATGAAAGATTACCAAGCTGTTTACGAAATATTTAACTTTCTTACCTCACATATATTATGTCGCCTGCTATTTTAGAGACGTGTATATATATATATATATATATATATATATATATATATACATATATATATATATATGTATATATACATATATATATATATATACATATGTATATATATATAAAGTAGTTATATACATATATATATATACATATGTATATACATACATGTATATATATATACATATATATATTTATATATATACATATATATATAGATATATTTCATATATATGTATATATGTATATATATATATATATATATATATATATATATATATATATATATATATATATAAGTATACGGCCTAATCACGTTGACATACCAGTTCCCGCAATATCACCGGTTAAGCAACGTCGAGCCTGGCCAGTACTGAATGAATGACAATCTGAGAATACCAGGTGTTGTATCTGCTCTTTCCAGATTGATCCTTGGAATTTTATTGGTCCTGATTTCCATAAAATACCTCCCTGATGATAGTGTGTCTTGGATAAGTATATTTGCTTACGAGACCACCCTCTACTATCGTAATGTATGTTAAACGGACACGCACCAATCCGAGGCAATGGGTGACTATTTAGTAAGTGACCTCCAGCCTTTAGTGGAATGAGGTCATAAATTGGATGGTAACATTTAATGCTGGTCAGAATACAGAGCATCCCCAGATGTAAACCGACACACACAACGGACGTTTAGGATGCAGGCGAACACAGCCAAGACCAAGACACTCGTTCAACATTCACATAGTCTTCTACCCCTAAGCACTAACATCATTGTCAGGGAGTATTATGAGATCAACTCCCACGGACAGAGCCATCGGCAAACTTCGGATAAAAGAATATATACTGATAACAAAATTGCACTCCGAAATTAATAACCGACTCGAATAAGGATCATAGTTTTTAATGAATATAATTTCACATCTTGATCGTACGAACACGTACACTTTAAATATATAAAAATAAACATCAAGGAAATTATACATTTAAAAAAGTCATACACATGATATTGACACAAATTATAACATTGTTATATGTACCTGGTATAGTGCACACACTTGCTACAACTATGACAATTTATGAACCATATGTTATGTAACCCAACCCTCCTTAATATATAAATAGATAAATTACTAAATAATGTAATAGAAGATATAAAAAATAGAATATTGCATGTTACAAACTTATTTATTAACATATTTATGTGTGGGATAGAATTTAATAATTTATTGATTTATTGTTTGCTACAGCGTTCCTATCTACATTTGCGGGCATGCTCCTTTTTATTTCGACTTTCTGGCATCCATCTTGCTGAATTCTACACATTCGTTATTTATTTTGTGTCCACTTTTGACAAGGGGAGTATCTCCCGAAATATCAAATGATTTCGAATCATCCGGACACTACACACAGTTAGCAACATACTTGCTGTTATTATGTAAGATTGAAAAGAAAAATAAATAGGGTGTTGTAAGACTACTCCTCCGGTTGTTTTCTTTTGTTCTTTACAGCTTCTCATCAATCCGGCTCTCCCCATTACCTTTAGCCTTCTTAATAATTTCATTATAATTTCCAGCAATGTTTTAAGCAAACTACCATTCTCTCACAATACACACACACATACACGCACACGCGCACTAGCACACACACGCACACACACATATATATATATAAATATAGAGGCTAACAAGCCTTCAAAGTATATATATATATATACTGCTGTGACCTTGAATAGCAAATAAGAAATAAGATAACACAGTAGTATGGTATATTTGCAATAGTGTGTATTTAAAAGCGTACAACATAGTTACACAGAAAGACTGCTTCGAGAGTGTTTCGAGGCTTTGTTGTAAACTCTTGTATACATAATGTCTATAAGAATTCTTGTAGACACTAAATAGAGTAGATCAAAATCACAGCATAATCTCCCCTTTTAGCCTTGCTCCGCATGGAGTCGATACTTTTTTCTTTTTAAAGTTTATTACACTCAAGTCCGTAATCTTACGTTTTATTTTCAATCTTCGTTGTTCAGAACTTGTTTAAAAGATTCGTATAAACCTTTTTATTAATTTACTTCACCCTAAACAAGACAAAGTGACACTGTAGACGTAAGGGACTCCTGAGAATTAGTGTGAACGGTGTTTGGGGTCATCCGTAATTAAGGGCTGTGCAGCGACAACTGTTTCATATTAGTTTTAAATTTCTGCAAGTCGATACAGTCTTGGAAGCAGAGAGCAGGTAGGGAGTTACACAAACCGGCAGATTGAAGAAATAAGCTATTGGAGTAGAAGACTCTCCGGCATCTTGGGACCTCCACAGTGAATAGATGGGATTCATCTGATTGTCCGGTTGGTCGGGTGTACTTACTTCGTAAGGGCACCAGTGTAGCAAGTATATCAGAACACATTCTACTGGAGTACTTTTAAAACAAGCAAAAAGTTGCAATATTGCAGCGATGGGGCAGGCGATATAGCTTGATGGATAGTGAGGGACCTATTAGATTATATACTATTTTTGGACTTTGTTTAAGAGGGAGAGACTGGTCGATAGTGCACCAGCCCAGATGTAAAAACAATACTTCATGCATGAGCGCATGGTGGCTTTGTAGATATATAAGATACTGTCAGATGTTAGAAATTTACTAGCTTGATAGAGGGAGGGCACTTTCTTTTGTAGTGTGTCATTAGCCATGACAATCGTTGCTTGAAGAGGTTTCTTATAGTTGTTAAAGGAAAGGAGCTTATTTTTAGCAGCATTAAATCTTACCATCCAATTTATGACCTTATTCCACTAAAGACTGGACGTAACTTATTTAAGATTCAGTCGTTGCCTCGGATGTGTGCGTGTTCGTTTAATCGACACGACGAGAGTTGAGTGTTGTGTCGTCAGCAAATATACCCATATCAGACACAATATCATCAGGGAGGTATTTCACTAAAATTAGGAACAATACAATTCCAAGGATCGATCTTTGGGTTGCACCTGCAGTTATGCCATATTGTTTGGATGAACGGCAATCGAGGGCAACCTGGATCTTGCTTTTGAAAAGGAAGTATCAAATTATAGAAAATATTCGTCAGTAATACCATGCAATGTCGTCAGCATACTGCAGTTCTCGTACTGAACACACGTCTTTCTTATTTCTAGCGCGAAGTCGATCAAGGTTGAAAACGCTTCCATTTGTACGGAAACAAAGCTCGCTTGGGCCGAGTCTTGGGTAATCGCATTAAGTATTGACCTCTGTATAAAATGAAACACGTTGGACATTTTATTTGCAACCAGATGTTTAGATCTTCTCGGATCCATCTTTGAATGTCTGCTACGACTTGATATTGGGCACTTCTATCAGCAGCTGTAGACTGGTTCTCTAAGATCAAACATACTTGACGTTTATCTTCGATGAGAGATGAGAAGGTATCGTCACTCTCGTCGAACAAGTTCTATCTTTTTTTAGTTATGTAACCGATGGTTTCCCCTGCGGCACGGACCATGGCGTCTGTGAGTTTGGACTGGTGGCGCTTTTTGTGTATTGTCCCACAAGGTCTGCAAAGCGACGTTCACAGGATTTATTTAACTTTTCTGCTAACTGTGAGTTGCGGAAGTTGCTACAGTTAAACCGTTGGTATTGTTCGCTGTCGAATGTGCTTTGTAGTTGGTTGAAGATTCGTCATGGTGAGTCGAGAGATCAAGAGTCTGTGGTCTGTCTAAAAGTGGTGCACCTCGGTGATACGGACATCTCCTAGTTCACTGGCTCTCGTTAAGACGTAGTTCAAGATGGGCCAGTATTTAAATTAAAGTGTATTCACGTTTCCTACTGTCGTTTGATAGTCTAAAAATGATGTTCGTTACCACGAGTACGTGTGCTACACATAGACCCAGAAAGAAGTTGACTATTTCCGTTGCGGTTTCCGATACCAGGCGGCAAATCATTCCCTCCCACAGGCGATACCCCTTGCCTACTCGGAAATTAAAGTCACCCATAACAAAAAGCGTGTCATTGGTGGGAACTGCCTAGATTGGGTAGTCGCGCTGGGTACAAGAAGGAATCTTTTCTTCGTCAGTTGAGACCAGATTCGGTGCATACATAGAGATCAGAGTGATGCGGACCCTTTTCTAGAATATGGTGTATCTCGTTCCAGTTTTTCTGATGTAACCCTTTTCGAGTAGTCTCGTAAAGTTTCGCTTTAACATGCCGTTGCAGACGAGGGCTTTACGCCGTCTAAGGTGGTGTGCGTTCGCCACATCTGGGATAGTGCGGATGTTTCACGGACCTATAGTTAAAAGTTTATTTTTGTTGTGACCGCAGTAAGGTGGATAGAACGGGTTGGCCGTGACCGACGTTTATCCCACCTTTTCTAGGAGAATCCCAATGTGGCGTAGGCTGCAGTGGTCCTTAATAGACCAGCCCAGTCACGGGCCCTGCTTCCGAACTCTAGTGTCACATCACAGTCACCAGAGAGCGACCGTATTCAACATGCCGAATGAGTGCAGTTGAGAGCTGAAAGCTTCCAGCGTTCCAGGCCTTCGCCCACCAGCACCGGAACTGTTTTCACATGACTTTTTGGTGTAGTGAAGATAAGGGTGAAAGATGTAGAAGGGGGTGTTAAAAAGACAGAATGTCAGTCGTTGGGGGTACTGTGTACGGATACAGCTACCTCAAGCAGTCTCCTGATAGCGTCGATCAAAAAAGGAAACGATATTGTGACTTTCTCTAAGGGCAGTTGCTTAGAGACTTCGGACTGATCAATAACAGTCGAGGATTCGATCTCGACAATCAGTCCGGCAGGAACTGAGTCATATCGGTGACCTATTATCTGTCCAGCTGAGGTATTAGTGCTGGGTAGTCCTACCAGGGCAATTCTCCCAGGATTTGCATCCCCTCTTTGCTGTAGAGTCAGTGTATTGCTTACTGCTTAAGACAATGTGTTATAGGCCAGAATGCTCTTTCTTTAAGGAACGCTGGCTTGACTATTCCATACTATTTGGCCTTGTCCAACATATCCATGCTGTGGGAAGGAATTAAATACTGTCAGTAAAGACTGATTTACAGCCATTCTCTGTTGTATTATGCTTTTTTTTTCGATATACTTGTTTTCCTTAAACTCCAAGTGTGTGTCTTCCTTCCTGATCCTTTTACAACACTATAATAACAAACTGTTCTTAATGCTGTGGCCTTGTTTCATGTCATGTCTAATACTATTACAATAACAAAATGTGTGTTTATGTTATGCTGTTTTTGTATGTTATGTCTCCTACTATGACAATAACGAAATGTGATCAATTTCATGGTCTTAGACAATCTCTTTCCTAATGGCCGTGGCATAATTATCTCTGCGTGAGGGAATCAAATTTGGTGTTGTCTCCGTTACTAAAATTAAAATTCCGACCGTTTTCACTCGGTATCATCGTGCTTCTTTCTCTCTGTTCTCATTCCATTTATTTAGCCTCTTTCTCTCTCTTTCTATATTTTGCTTTCTCTGTCCTTCTCTTTCTTTTTCTCTCTCTCCTTCTCTCTCTTCCTGTATTTAACTTTTCATTTCATTTATTAAGCCTCTTTCTCTCTCTCTTTCTCTTTTTTCTCTCTCTCTCCTTCTCTTTCCCTTTCTCTTTCTCTCATTCTCTCTCTTCATGTATTTCACTTTTCATTCCATTAATTTAGCCTTTTTCTCTCTCTTTAGCTCTCTCCTTCTCGCTTTCTCTCTCTCTTTCGTAATGTCTCTAGCTTTTGCATTTGTATGTCTTCATCAAACAGCTTCTCCCTCTTCTTTCGTAATACATATTTTATATTGTCTTTCTTTTGGACTACTACTACTCTCCTTCTCTCTCTATCTATCTATCTCTCTCTATCTCTCTTTTCCAAATTCTCTCTCGTTCTCATTGTCTTTCTTATTGATATTCTGTCTTTTCATGACATGTTACTGTGTTATAAATTGTGAAAACATGGGATTACCTGGCAAACGGTCTCGATGCGCGCTCTGCAGGGCTGGACCGCCCAAAGAGCGGCAAGATAGCGTCCTAGGCTTAATATCGCCAGGTAATCCCGTGAAATCCCGTGTTCTCTCGCGGAGACGAGAGTCCAGTTTGATATAAAAACGGGTCGCTGGAGGCAAGACGGCAGAAGGCTGAGAGCGTAGTCTACGAGGGACGACGTGGAAAGAAGAAGAGAAAGAAGAAGAAGAAGAAGAAGAAGAAGAAGAGAAAGAAGAAGAAGAAGAAGAAGAGAAAGAAGAAGAAGAGAAAGAGGAAGAAGAAGAGAAAGAAGAAGATAACGAAGTAGAGAAAGAAGAGGTGGAAGATTAATTTTTTCTGCTACAAGCTATTTTCGGCATTGTTATGGAAAAATTCGACATCAGATTGATTCCGGAATTCGACGGCTCTCCTGCTGGTCCATCGGTGGTCGAATGGCTGGAGAAGCCCGAGCGTGTTTGCCGGTTGTGCAAAATTAAAGACCCAGCTATGGTCATCCCATTGAGACTCACTAAGGGGGCTTACGCCGTGTACCAGCAGCTCAGTAATGATGCGACCATGGAGCAGATTGCACAGGCGCTGCACGGGGCATTTGGTGCAGATCCTTTTGTTGCCTGGAGGCAATTTTCCGAACGCCGGCTTGGGCCGGGGGAGACAGTGGACGTCTACATGGCCGACTTGAAAAAGCTTGCTGCTCCCTTCGGCGGTGCGAGTGACCGCATATTGGCATGCGCCTTTTTGTCTGGACTTCCGGACGATGCAAGCCGACTGCTGCGAGCATCATTGAGACTCACAGAGATTGAATTGGTGGAGTTGTTGGCGAGAGCACGAAACATCTTGAAGGACGATCGAGAACTGGTCTCTGCAGCGGTTGACACCTTGGACTCGCCAGCAGAGGGCTTACGATGCTATACATGTGGTGGCCCCAACCACTTCTCCAGAGACTGCAGAGGCGGCACAAGGCGCACCCCAAATTATGGAGCACGAAAAGTAATACGGTGTTACCAATGCAATAAGCCAGGCCACATAGCACGGAATTGTCCGGGAAACGGGCAAGGGGAGGACGTCGCAGCGCTAGCACCCTCCCCAAAGCGGCATTGAACAAAGCGCTTCCTGCAGTGACAGTTCAAGTTGATGGGTGTAAACGTTCAGCGCTGGTTGACACCGGCTGTACCCAAACCCTCCTTCGAAAGGAATGTTGCACCACATGGAAGAAACGACAGATCCCCGTCCTGACTGTCGGCAAAGGCTCATTAGTGTGTTGTGGATCCAGTGTTGTTCATATCAGCATTGACAATGCCCCCCCGGTGGCTGTGACGGTGTTGGTGGTCGATGGGGAGCTGCTCGGATATGACCTTCTCCTTGGAATGGACACTATTACACAGCTAGGCGGAATTACTGTAAACAGCGTCGGTGATGTGAGATTCCCTCGACCAGACAAACAAATGTGTGCAGCAATCACTCTTGACGAACCCGATTTCCACGCAGAATATGACAAGGGCACAAACACATGGACAGCGTCCTGGAAGTGGGCAGGCGACCAGCCACCAGTGTCTTTGCGGAATCGGCTGACAGAGTATCCCCCTCCTGCATGGCTTAGGGGGCAGTACGAGGCAGAACTTCAAGTGTGGCTGGATAACGGCTGGTTAATTCATTACCCAGAGGATGAGCTCGGGCCCCCGCGGGGGCTAATTCCCCTGATGGCTATCAGACAAGAGAACAAGCAGAAAGTTCGACCTGTTCTTGATTACCGGGAACTCAATGAACACGTTGACCCGTACACTTCGGGGGCTGACGTTTGTGCTCATAAACTGCGAGAGTGGCGACGGCAGGGTGCGGAAGCGGCCATACTGGACTTGCGAAGAGCTTACCTACAAATACGTGTTGAGAAATCGCTGTGGCCATTCCAGACGGTGGTAATCAAAGGAACTCGCTATTGCTTGACCAGGCTGGGGTTCGGCTTGAATGTAGCCCCGGGCATCATGACGGCGATCATGCGGGCGATCCGGCGTCAGGATAAAGCTGTGCAACAGGCGACATCGTCTTATATAGACGACATTTTTGTCAATGAGAGCCTGCTGTCTGCCCAGGCGGTCAAAGAACACTTTGAGCACTGCGGGTTGTCGTGCAAGGAACCGGAGCGGCTGCAGGATGGGGCGAAAGTGCTCGGGCTGCAGGTGAGCGGAAGTGCAGATGGCCTCCAATGGGGAAGGGGCGGTGAAATCCCGGAAATCCCATCTACCATCACACGTCGGAGCACGTTTTCCGTGTGTGGAAAACTGGTGGGTCACTTCCCTGTGTGTGGGTGGCTCCGAGTGGCTGTGGCGGCTATAAAGCGACGGGCAACTTCTTTGTCAACAGGATGGGACGATGAGGTGCGTGATCCTTCCCTGCGAAGCATGCTGGTGGAAGCTGTGGCCAGAGTGACCAATGATGACCCTGTACGAGGGAGCTGGTGCGTCGATGGGAGTGAGTTTACAGTTTGGGTGGACGCCAGCTCACTTGCCCTTGGCGTTGCTCTGGCAGTCAACGGAAGTATAGTAGAAGATGCCTGCTGGCTCCGGCCAGAGAATGACGCTAAGCACATACACCTAGCTGAACTCGATGCTACACTGAAAGGAGTCAATCTAGCGCTTCAGTGGCAGGCTAGCGTCCTCCACGTTATCACGGATTCCACGTGTGTGCATCGGTGGATGACCGATGCCTTGAACGGAAAAGCACGGCTGACAACGAAGGCATCGGCCGAAATGTTAATCCGGAGGCGGCTTGCTACCCTAACCGAAACCATCAATGAATACAACTTGGTCATAGATGTGACACTGGTGCAGTCCTGTTTGAATCGAGCGGATCGATTGACCAGAGTGCCTCGCCGTTGGCTGGACCTGCAGAAAGAAGTGAACGAACCAGCACCTGTAAATTGTGCTGCGGTGGGACGTAGACTCAGCCCAGAGCGTATCGCTGATGTCCATTGCCAAAGCGGGCACCCTGGTGTAAACCGAACCTTTTACTTCGCCAGGTTGGTTGACCCCTCTGTGTCACGGAGGGCTGTGAAATCTGTTGTGAGAAGTTGCAACACCTGCCAATCGATCGACCCAGCACCTGTCCGGTGGAAGAAGGGCACACTCGGTGTGAAGTATAACTGGGATTGGATTGCGATGGACATAACTCACTACAACGGGGGGAATTTCTTGACCCTTACTGACTGCGGACCGTCCCGATTTGCATTGTGGCGGTCCCTTCGCCGGCAGGATACGGCTGCCATTGTCCATGAGTTGGAAAGTGTGTTCCTTGAGCGTGGCCCTCCTTCTGAGATATTGACCGTCAATGGCCCCGCTTTTGTTAGTGCACCGTTCAAACAGTTTGTAGATGGCTGGGGTGTCCGTCTGCGTTTTCGGTGTGCCCATGTGCCCAGTGGGAACGGAATTATTGAGCGCAACCATAGGACTATCAAGACCATCGCAGCGCGGAAGGGGTGTACGGTGGCTGAAGCAGTCTATTGGTATAACGTCACCCCTAAGGACGATACTTCACCCTCCACCGCGCCAGCTAATGCGCTACATACATACCATGTCAGGGCTAGAGGTTTGGAGAGCAGCTTACTGCCCGAACCAGAACCTCCACAGGAGAAAATGAAAAAAGGAGATGTCGTTTGGGTTAAAAAACCCCGAGGCCAGTGCACGACTCGTTATGGAACCGGTCGTGTCACTGAAGTGATCAGCCCGCAGGCGGTGCGAGTTGATGGAGTACCTCGTCACATTAAAGACTTAAGATCGGTATTCCAAACGCAGCTGCCATTTAACGAGGATAATGACATTGAATCCGTGACCAGCGAACCATCATTCTGGTTCATGACGACTTCATCGCGCAGCGACACTGAGAGTGATAGCCTTGAATGTACTGACCCTCCTACTGCTGATGAATGCCCGGACAGTGATGCTGCGATGCGCAGCCTAAGGTTCGCTGACCTTCCTGCCACGGAAGACAGCACGGATGACGATGAGGCCCCGAATCCCCCTCCCCGAAGAAGCACTCGAAGAAAAAGGACACGGCCTCCCTGTTCTTTCTGTGATAATGAGATCAGGGGGGGAGTGTGTTATAAATTGTGAAAACATGGGATTACCTGGCAAACGGTCTCGATGCGCGCTCTGCAGGGCTGGACCGCCCAAAGAGCGGCAAGATGGCGTCCTAGGCTTAATATCGCCAGGTAATCCCGTGAAATCTCGTGTTCTCTCGCGGAGACGAGAGTCCAGTTTGATATAAAAACGGGTCGCTGGAGGCAAGACGGCAGAAGGCTGAGAGCGTAGTCTACGAGGGACGACGTGGAAAGAAGAAGAGAAAGAAGAAGAAGAAGAAGAAGAAGAGAAAGAAGAAGAAGAAGAAGAGAAAGAAGAAGAAGAGAAAGAGGAAGAAGAAGAGAAAGAAAAAGATAACGAAGTAGAGAAAGAAGAGGTGGAAGATTAATTTTTTCTGCTACAGTTACTTCGCTTCTTTCTACATTACTCCTTTCTATCCATATCTCCATATTTGATTAATTACTTTAAAAAAATCTGGTTAGTTTTTGTTTACGTAGTTTAGAAGCTTAAACTTCAAATTTGATTTCTACCATTTAGATAGGTTCCTCTTTATGTTTTATGAACCAACTTTGTAATTTTCTCATTTATTTAACTTGAATTTGAAATCTCGTTTGACAGCTCTCTTACTATAATTTATTTGTAATCGTTTTTTTTCCTTTTTAATATTCTTTTCGTTTCTCAAATCATTTTCTTATTCGCGTTCTATCTTAATCAATATTTTCGTTTTAAATTTGCGTCTTAACTCTCACTGTAGGTGTATCCATTAAGCCCCCTTTGTCCGACCAACTACGATAAATGCAGTAATACTATCAGATGAGAATAATTTCTTTATAACTATAGCTTTCTGCGTATGATGGGAATCGTTCAGTCTACAGCTTCGTTGAGGAATCTCGCTTTCAATGTAATAAATAAATGCGAAAATCAGATATAAACAATACATAAGTATTACACATATTGAAACGGAAAATTCATATATAATCTTGAAAGAAAGTAGGAAAATATTCTGAGGAGAAATCGTTTCGATGATAAATATCTGTTGTCCTCTGTTATCGTCGTTAAAACTTCCTATATAAATTTAGATGTTCAATTATTCAAATCTATCAAATGTTATATTGGTTATTAATGACTAAATGTATCCATGTAAATTGTTCATCTCATATTTATGACCCTAGAACATTTTGTATAGCGTAGTCTTGCATATATTTTCCATCGGCGTGTAGGCGGCTGTTTCAGCAGTAGAATAGGTACATACTGTTTATAACTTTATAGGTTTTCGGACATATCATCGACCGCTTGTACTTGTCTTCTGTGATGTTTTACAAGTGAAAGCTGGAATAAATACGAACTTATAAATGACAAAAACATGTTATTTTTCAGTTTAAAAATGATTCTTCAATTCCCAAACTAAACGCACAATATCACTTAATCATTAAACCTACGTCATTCTTCGTTCAAATCTAGTCTACCCATCCACCTTTGGCCTTTTCGATAAAAGTGTAGTATATGTTCCGATCGATACTGCACCCCATTGACTGGTATTGTCTTGGCCTTCGAGGCTTGATTTACGCCGGTCTATGGGTTTGTCCAGTGTAGTTCTAGGAGGTCCACCCACCCAGGCTTTACCTCCCCTCTTTGGAGAGGAGTAAGTTTATTGATTATTGCCTGATGCGCCCTTACGGGGGAATGCCGACATGGCTGTCCAGGCAATTTTTCATGGCCAGGGTACTCACCTCTCGCTCGGTGGTGTTTCAAGCCCAATTTCCCGACCCGACCTTGGGTCACATCTTTACTTGTGAGAGTAAGATAAAACTGGCCTTGTGCTTACCTCCTGGAGAGGAGTAAATAAATACCCCTCCACCTCAAATTTTTCTGTTCCACAATTTTACATAATTAAGTAATGAAATCAGATCAGGTGCTTCTGTAATGACGGACTGAAAAGCCTTCAAATTTCAATCATTCTTAAAATAGTTAAACGAAACAACACTGAGATTCACCTCTGAGCCTTTAAAGTTTATCAATAAAAATGACTTTAAGAACAATACGCTTCAATAACTTTAACCAAGTTACCTAAACATATCCGAATTTTCCGTTTTCCCCCACATTAGCTCGATAATACAATTTTAGTAAATAAAATGATGCCGTCAAAATCTACGATTTAGAATGATTTCAATTGCAAATAATTTGTTTATGCTTTCCAGCCAAAAGTGTGTCTAGCTGTCTTTCTTTGAATATATTACTATCATCATTAAATGAAACGATTTTTTTTAAGCAATCAAATATCGGCCGTCAATCATTTGACACCATTCATAGTATCACAAGGTTAAGTCAGTGTGCTATTGATTTTGACAAAATTGAAAAAATAACAAGATAATTGGAGTATACATAAGGATATATGTATATATATATATATGTATATATATATATATATATATATATATATATATATATATATATATATATATATATGATATTAAATGGTTTTTGAAATATTGTTACCTACGTACAACGTCGTTTCGAGCTTATGGCTCTCCTCGGCGCAGTAAAGAACCAATATTTGACGGTCATAGGGCGCGAATCCGGTTCACAGGGACACCTTGAATATGTAAGTATCCATCTAGTCCAATTAGACAACGAGGGATTGTCATGTAATAACGGAGACATTAAGTGATATTTACACTGAAAACAGCGAGCATAGATATCTAAACATTCTATAGTATTCCACAACAGAGTCAGAGCATTGCACTGATGCTTTTAGGTGAATGTTTATTTTAATTATTTCGAAAGTGCTCGACTTTTAATTGTACTTGAAAGGGGCTTATAATAATATATAATAATATATTATAATAATGTTCAATAATATTTTAATAGTTTAACCCAATTGATTTCTTAAAACGGGTTTTTCAGACAACTCCTGACACGAACGGAATATAGTCACCAGATTTTTCTCATGTTTACGGCACAAAATATTTGATACAAAGCTCTATAAACACGAATAAATAATTAATTATCTTAACATTTTTCTGTGGTTTCATGGTCATCCGATAAATCTGACGTCTAAAATAGCAAACATTTTACAATGATAATGACTGATATTTAATTGTATATTTAAAGCCAAACCCCTATTTTAACTTTGATTAAATGTATTGTATTAATAACGTAACGATGTTCCGTATTTTTTACATAAATAACAACAGAGTGATCAATTATGTTTGTAAGAACTTTATATATATATATATATATATATATATATATATATATATATATATATATTAACATATATATATTTAAATATATATACATATATATATATATATATGTATATATATATATATATATATATATATGTTAATATACAGTCATATGTCGATTAGCAAGTGTTACCTTAGGTTTCATGAGTTATTCGGACTCGGAACTACCGTATTAAAATGTTTAATATTGAAACATTAAAAGCGATATAATAATAAAACAAATGATAGAGAAAGAAAAATAAATCAATTAAATTAAATTAAATATAATTAATTAATTAAAGTAAATTTAGTCAGAATTAACAACGTTCATCCGTCGTAAAATCAAGACAAATCAATGAACCACGCACATATGTATTGTGTTTCAAAAGTAAGTGTTAATATGCCATAAAGACAACATATCTAACAATCGTTTTTATCGACTGTTTTTCTTTTGCTATTTTGTTTTTGTTCATTTTTCTGTTTGTGTTACTTTATTGATTTTTGTAATTTTTATTTTTATCATTCTGTGTTTGTCTATAAATGTGGTTGTTTTGTTTCCATCTTATTTTATTTATTCGACTTGAATTTCAAATTTCTATAAGTGTATCCCTTCTTTAATTAGTTTGTTCTTCATGTAGCTGTCCCATTGTTTTTCATCGTCGGTTTTACTTCTTTATTTCCCCTTTTTAATATTTTTCAATTCCAATTCATCTCTACCCCCCCCCTCTCTCTCTCTCTCTCTCTCTCTCTCTTTATATATATATATATATATATATATATATATATATATATATTGCTATGTAGCTATTGCCACTTCAGGGCTTTTTCTTGGAAAGTAACCAATATCAACTTTCGCTCTCTTGTTTTTACTTATTTTCACTCTCGCTGTTTGATATTTTTGGCTGTTTTCCTTTACTCAGTTCGACTTACTTTCATTAAAACTTTTAATTGGAAACCAAAGTAGGCAGAGTTCAAAATGAGAATAAACGATTTTCTTTTCTAATCCAAAGTAAAGCACTACGATTTAGGACGCTGTCACGGGAGGTTATTCTGGGCATTAATCACGATTCAACGTTTCTCATTTGTCCTTTTCCTCATCTGTGTCATCATCATTATCATCACCATCCGAAAATCGGTCGTAAACTCAACGTGCGATACGATGACTTTAACCGCCAAAAATTAAAACTATTTATCCATTAAGCCTTCTTTGGTATTTTTTAGCGTTCGAAAAATAGAAAAGTGTGTACACGTCGTGTATATGAAGATTCTGTAGACGTCGGGTATATGAACATTGTGTAGACGTCGTGTATATCTGTATATAGTGTACACGTCGTGTATATGTAAAGCCTGTACGATTACTGAATCTTTTGTGTGTCGTAGTGAATTTAAACTCTATTTAGCTTTGCTGAAAGCTGAGAGAAAGGGAGTTATTTTACTTAATAAGCGTCTATCAGCGTAAAGTCGGAAAGCTTCGCCCCGTTTTTGTTGAAGATCGATTTGTTTCCTGCAGTACACTAATCGACTTCCTTTACTGATTTCTGATAGTCTTCATTGTTCAAAGTGTTACATAGCCTGTATTGATGGTTGTAATCTAAATATATTACATTTTAACAGTGTTGAAGATTACTTTAATGGGTCAAGTCCTGGGACGTTATAAAATAGACGGCGAAAAACGATCTGATTTGCTTAAAGTTACGTGGGTGTTTAGTGGTGGACATGCGCAGTGTATTCTTTTCTTGGGATGATAGAAACCCGTCTAAGTGTCAACTTCCGAATTGGTAGAACAAAAGTGGCCCGACACCATCATTATTATCATCTCAGTAATATTATTCTCTGTTATAAGTCTGCAAAAATACCAGTGGAACTAATAGCGTCATTTTGATATTCATTCGGTCACAATCACTACCACTATTTGTTCCACTCCGAATTCATTCGAAAGCAATTATTCATAAACGAAGATATCTCAAGGGACCGACAATGAAAGTGGCAGTAATTTGTTTCAACCCAAAAATGAGTTTACCACTGAGTGTTCTTTCTGCTCTTCGTTAAGTATCTTCACTCTATCACTCCAAACACTTTCTCACGCTTCAGACTATTTTTAATATCTACACATCTACTATCAGACCATGTATGAAGTACTGTTGGCATATTTGGGCTGGTTAATCTCTGTCCCATTTGAGGGTTCGTGCTAAGGTGCAGAAATATATCTGTAATTTAATTGGCCTGTACATTTTATTCGTCTCTGAATCCTCTCTTTCGCAAACATTATGTTGCTAGTCTCAGTCTTTTCTATGAGTAATATTATGGCATGTTGTTAGTCTCTGTCTTTTCTATAAATACTATAATGTCATGTGTCCTTAAAATGTGTGTGATCTATTCCCTGCTTCTTTTATTCCAACCTGTTGATCTTGTTGGTCTAGTGGCATTTAACAATTAGCTGTGTATATACTTTATTGTAACACGGTTTCCTATTCCAGTAGCTTCTTTCAAATAACTGCAAGCATGTGAACATATCTTCCTACTGCCTGATGCTCTCTTTGTGATAATCATGTTTCGTTCTTGTTAGCTTCTTACATCAAGTGCCTTCATGCCTCGCCTGGAACGATTTCCATAAAACGTATTTACTTTTAAAGAATGTAAAAAGTATTTAAAGTTCTCAATACATTTAATTTGTATTTACATTTCATTTGTATTTACATTTCATGTATATGTGCATTTCATTTGTATTTACATTTCATGTGTATTTACATTTAATTTGTATTTAAATTCCATGTGCATGTATATTTCATTTGTAGTAACATTGCATTTGTATTTACATTTAATGTGTATGTACATTTCATTTGTATTTACATTTCATATGCATTTACATTACATGTGTATTTACATTTCATTTGTATTTAAATTTCATGTGTATGTACATTTCATTTGTATTTACATTTCATTTGTATTTACATATCATGTTTATCTAAATGTTATTTGTATTAAAATATAATGTGTATTTACATTTCATTAGTATTTACATTTAATTTTTATTTACATTTCATGTGTATGTACATTTATTTTGTATTAATATTTCATTTGTATTTACATTTAATGTATATGTACATTTAATTTGTATTAACATTTCATTTGTATTTACATTTTATTTTTATTTTACATTTTATGTGTATGCACATGCCATTTATATTTACATTTCATTTGTATTAACATTTCATTTGTTTTTACATTTCATTTGTATTTAACGTTCATGTGTGTGTACGTGGCATTTATATTTACATTTCATTTGTATTTACATTTCATTTGTTTTAACATTTAATTTGTATTTAGATTTAATTTGTATTTACATTTTATTTGTGTTTACATTTTATTTGTATTTACATTTTATTTGTATGTGTTATATTATGAAGGGCCCCGTATGCCTAAAGGCGTGTAGGTCCACTAGTGTTTACTATGGGAGGGGTGAACTTAGTTCGAGTTCGGTGCAGATCGAAAGGACATCCATTTTTGGACAAATACATTTGTCATCGAGATGACTAAGTCCGAAAAGTCATAAAGCTGGTTAGACCTGGCCAACTTCAAAAGTGTAAGTTCAAAAAAGGTCAGACTAGCTCTGGTAATGATCTGTATGACAGGACAAAGAACTATGACGTTACTCCTTCTTTCGTGAGAAACTAATGTTTAAAAATCAGTTACGAGGTTTGCAGCAAGCTGAGCGGTCGACCTATCTGGTGGGTCACGAAATGAAACAGAAGTGCTCGTTCGTCGTAATAGCTGGGTCTGTTGGAGATTTCATCAGCAAGAAGAATGAATGAATGAATCGAGGAACGAATGGGCAAACCCCCACAACGAAGCGAAATAAAAGATGGACTCTCTCTCAAAAGTATTGTCTCTGAGCGTTTTTGTGCATGATGACAGACTTTGCCAACACAAAGCACGTACACAACTACATTCACGAGCCAACAACGGATATGAGTGGGCAAGCAAACCCACGCCTAACAATGAGGCAGACATCTGTAAGGTAACTTTTTTGTGCATAACATTTTGGGTACTAATCTGTGAAAGGAAAATAAATAGAAATCAAAGGAAAAAGTGGGCGATGCTGAATTTGATATGCTTAACGACCAATGTTTAAAATGTTTAAAGTGTTTACATGAGATACAATGTTTAATACACTGTGTTTAATGAGTAAGAATTTAAAGGAGAACTATGTTTAAAATGCGTAATTTGAAATGTTTTAAAAGAGAAATGTTTCAATAACGAGAAGTGTTTAAAGGGTAGTGTAAAAATGGACCGACAGTTTAAAGGCCTAAAAGTGCAATGAAATCGCCCTAAGAAAATGTCGCTTAAAAGTGTATTACATAAAAGAGTGTTTGAAAACGCTTCTAAACTTTCGTTATTCCTTTCGTTTTGTTGGAGACGTTTAATAGACTTTCGTTTCTTTAATTTTCATGTGTCTGATGCAACATACTTACATTTCATGTTTATTTACATTTCATTTGTATTGACATTTCATGTTTATTTACATTTCATTTGTATTTACATATCATGTTTATTTACATTTCATGTGTATTTACAGTTTATGTTTATTTACATTTCATTTAGCTTTACAATGCATGTTTATTTACATTTCATGTTTACCTACATTGCATTTGTATTTACATTTCATTTGTGTTTACATTTCATTTGTATTTACACTTCATGATTATTTACATTTCATTTATATTTACATTTCATGTTTATTTATATTTCATTGGTATTTAAATTCCATTCATATTTACATTTCATTTGTATTTACATTTCATGTATGTTTACATTTCATTTGTATTTTAATTTCATTCATATTTACATTTCATTTGTATTTAGATTTTAATTTCCGAGCTTCTCATACCGAGTAACAGTTTTTAATTCGCCGTTTTGCGATAATTTCGTTCGTGAAATTAATTACTTATTAATTAATAAATTTTGAAACTTTCATAAAGATCGAAATATTCTCTGATTTTGTGTGATTTTTTTTCAGTCATGATAAAAAATTCATTTGCTGTCCCAAACCAAATTACATTTCCCGTCCATTTTGATCTTAATGGAGACAACTACCAGATCGGAAGGTCTCAGAAGTGGCAGAACAGTAGATGTTAATTTTTCAGGAGAACTTGTCAGGACAAGATCAATAAGGCCTGCAAATTGTCCGTTGGCATCATTCACGCGAATGGGATGTTCTATATTCTCGGTCAGCTCATATGCACGTGTAAAATCATCATGAAACCCTCCTTAATCATTAGACTAGCTACTCAACATTGTGTACATTAAAATTGCGAAAGATCAACATGTTGGCGGAAGGATGATAAAAGAGAATGTTATCATTTTATTTAAAATAAAAAAACAATAACAGTGATGCTGTGAAAATGGCTACACGGAAACAAATATGGGGCAGTTCTGGGTGTTCGTTAGGTGTATATACGAACAGTCCCGATCCGGCTTTGCCCGGGAATATCTATATATTTGTTTTGGTGTCTTATTTTTATTCTGGTATTATTATTATTATTATTATTATTATTATTATTATTAGTAGTAGTAGTAGTAGTAGTAGTAGTAGTAGTAGTAGTAGTAGTAGTAGTTTTACAAAATATTCGTATTAGACTCGTAACAAATAATACAAAACCTTAATGTATAAATAATAAGTGGTTTCAAGCCGGATGTGAATGTATAAGTTTTAAAAGAACATGTAATATGGTATGTGCTTGCGTGTAATGAGAATACCGATTTACGCGCTTGTCTGTTAATAATAATAATAATAATAATAATAATAATAATAATAATAATAATAATAATAATAATAATAATAATACAAGCCGTGGGACTCAGGAGAAAGACCTTAGTGTTATGATGGGTAGGTGTTCCCTCGTTAGCCAACATGGGGGACCCGGTCCGCATCCTGCAAATGTTGGCCCTTCTCATTTCAGAAACAAGACAACGGACAAGAAGCAGGTAAGTAACCTCTCTGATTCCAGGTATGATAAGGACACAGATACAAGACAGAAAAACCAGAGCGAAAACAGCAAAGTGAAAAGATATAGAAAGAAATGGACCACGAAAGAGAACAGACTGATGATGGAGTGCTATTATAAAAGCCGCTACCTTACAGAAAGAGGCTAAGGAAAACGAATGAAACATCTCTGGGACATTGCTAGTGACTACCATACAACGGAACAAAGGATAGCAGATCAAGCAAGACATATCCTCAAGCGAGGATGGTTCTCGGAGATGGAACTGACGGAAATCAGACAGAAGGTTAATGGCGAAACGGAGCAAGAAACACCACCGAATGAGAAACCACAGGAAGAGGACGGGCAAAACATACACACTGAAACTGAAGAGATTAAAGACTACGGAATCACAGAACCAGATGAGATGGAAGACGGCGGAACCACATAACCTGCTGAGATAGAACTCCACGAAAAAGAAGCAAGTGAAGTGGAGAACATTAGACGATACATGTTAGCAAACAAAACAAAACTCCCATATCTCAGGAATGAAATAGCAAAGAAGTTAAAAGCAGAAACAGAAAGAGTAAACATACTCCTCACACACATCCCAACAGAAACTATTACATACCTAAACAACCTGATATATGCAGTGGCAAAATCGGTAAGTATGAAACTAAGAAACGAAGAGAATGGACAAAAGAGTAGACCGACAAAACCTGGATGGGAAATCAGGCTGGAAACCCAGATCAGCAAACTTCGGAAAAAAGCCAAAACCGTGAACAGAAGGAAGGAGAACATGAAACGATTAAGAAGCAAACATCAGAAACGCAAGGAAAAACTAAATGAGAAACATGAATAAATAAAACAAAAGATATCACTAATAGAAGGAAGACTGAGACGATACAGGTACAAATCAGAACAGAGCAAACAGAACAGGACCTTTGAAAACAATGAAAGCCAGTTTTATAAAAACGTAAATGGAGAAAAAACAACAACAGAGCAACCGAACCCAACAGAAACAAACCAATTCTGGAGCAAGATATGGGAAGTAACAAAAAAGCACAACAAGAATACCTAATGGTTATAAAACATGAAAGATGAACTGCAGGAAATCGAACAAGGAACGGAAACAGAAATTAACAAAGAAACGATCAAAAAAACCCTAAGAAAAATGGCAAACTGGAGAGCACCAGGCCACGATGGAATACATGCATATTGGTTTAAAAAATTCACGACCCTGCATGAAAGACTAGCGCAGAAACTGAGTGGATATATCCGCAAAACCGACGTACCAGAAATGATGACGGAAGGAAGAACAACATTAATACAAAAAGACCCTAAAAAGGGAACGACCCCCAGAAACTACAGACCGATAACATGTCTACCAATAATGTGGCAAAGTCTCACAGCACAACTGTGAGAACACATCTACTAATCCCTGGACAAACGTGGACTGCTCCACGAGGAACAAAAAGGATGCCGGAAAGGACAAAGAGGGGCACATGATCTACTATACATTGATCAACTGATCTTGAAGGAGGTGAAGAGCAGACAAAAAAACATAACCATGGCATTGATTGACTACAAGAAATCCTACGACAGAATCCCCCAAACATGGATAATTGAATGCATTAAAATATACAATATACCAGACAGGATTATTAATCTCATCCAGAAAGCAATGGAAACATGGACACTTAAACTGACAGCCGGAGGACAACCCCTGTCTGAGATAAAAATACAGAGAGGCATTTTTCAAGGAGACTTTTATACCCACTATTGTTTATGATAGCCATGATGCCACTCAACTACATACTTAGAAAGTGTGATGCCGGATACAGGTTCACGAATACAGAACAAAGAATAAACCACATGATGTACATGGATGACCTTAAACTGTTTGCAAAAAACAAAAAAAAACTGAGAAAAGCTGACAAATACCACCAGGATATTCAGCCAGGATATCACATGGAGTTTGGAATAGAAAAATGTGCACTGCTAGAGATCAAAAGAGGGGAACTGGAGACGACAGAAGGTATAGACATCCCCAACCAAGAGGAGATGAGGGCGCTAGGAGAACACGATAGTTATAAATACCTGGGAGTTCTGGAAGCAGACACAATCAAATATACAGAAATGAAAGAGAAGATTGGAAAAGAATATCTACGAAGAACAAGGAAACTCTTAGACACTAAACTTTATAGCAGAAACCTAGTAAAAGGGATAAACACATGGGCTGTATCACTAATAAGATACTCTGGACCGTTCATAGGCGGGACTAAAGAAGAACTAGGGCACCTTGACCAAAGGACTAGAAAACTAATGACTATGCACAATGCATTGCACCCAAAAGACTATACCGACATACTCTACATGAAAATAAATGAAGGGGGAAGAGGACTGGTAAGTATAGAAGACTGTGTCGAAGACACCAAAAAAGAGCTGGAGAAATATGTACCCCAGAACACGGAAAGACTGATCACCACAGCAAGAGACACCAGCCCAACTAACAACTCCGGAACCACTGAATCAAGAAACAAAAAGACAAGAAAGGTAAAGTGGGAAGAAAAACAACTACATGGACGCTTTATAAGACTCACAATTGATGAAGCCAATGAAAACAGCTGGGCATGGCTAAGAAAAAGGTACTTGAACAGAGAAACGGAATTTCTGCTGACGGCCGCACAGAACAATGCGATTAGGACACACTTTATTAAAGCAAAGATAGATAACACCCAGGAAAACAACAAATGTCGATTGTGTGGACAAAGAGACGAAACGATAAACCACATAAAAAGCGAATGAAGCAAGCTAGCCCAAATGGAATACAAGAACAGCCATGACAGCGTGGGGAAAGAAGTACACCGGGAAATGTGCAAAAAAAATCAAGTTCGAATATGCAAAAAAACGGTACAAACACAAACCAGAAACTGTACTAGAAAACGAAAAACACAAAATCATATGGGATATGAATGTACAAACAGACAAACCCATAACATCAAGGAGACCGGATATGATAATAATCAACAAGAAAGAAAAATCCTGCAAAATCGTAGACTTTTCCGTTCCAGCAGACACAGAGTGAAGATCAGAGAGACGGAAAAAATAAGCAAATATACCGAACTTGCCAGAGAATTGAAAGGAATATTGAACATGAAGAAAGTCAGTATAACACCAATAATCATAGGAGCACTAGGACCAGTCCCCAAAAACATGGAAAAAAGACTAGGAGAAATAGCAATCAACGGGATAATTGAGACTATACAAAGGACAGCAATAATCAAAACAGCTACACTCCTGAGAAATGTCCTCGAATGCGGAAACCAACCCACATAAGGAACGAATGGAGAACAAACACATGGAAGCACAAGACAACAGAACCGGGGAAAATACAACCGCACGAGAGAGGCGCAAGCATAGGCTGACACCACAAAAATAATGGACAACGGGGCGAGGAGGGAAAGCACTAACCAGACCTCCACTGGAAGAGCGCGGACTGCTCCGGGACCTTGAGGAGGCTTGTTGCCACTCGGGCCCTAGAGGGGACTAATGGCCCTTATCAGCGGGAAATCGGTGGTAGGTGGCTGTTGAGATACCGCAAGGTCATCAGCGGTGATGAACGAAATGAGGTGGATCATACTGGAAGTCTGAGGAGCCTTGTTGTCACTCAGACTCCAGGGAACACCACAGGTTGTTGGCAATGGGCGATCACTGACGATGACCAGTGTGATTACTCCTAGTGAGTAAATAATAATAATAATTAAGATAATAATAATAATTATAATAACAACAACAACAATAACAAAAACAATAATAATAAGCATAATAATAATAATAATAATAATAATAATAATAATAATAATAATAATAATAATAATAATAATAATAATAAATGGCAACGATAAAAGAAAGTGTCCCTGCAATCAGCAGTCGAAAGGCATTAACGATCGTTTTAATTACTAGAGCGTAAGGAATTCAAAAGAAATCAGCGGAATTACTCCTGTTGTCTACTTTTAAGCAAACTAATCTCAAATAGAAACAATGACACAAATTGTGCTTTTAAACATATAGTATAGTGTGTAGTTCTTAAGCATTAGGAATAAATAAAAATAACGGGCGGAATTACGCACCTTGTCTGCGTCTAAGAAAAATAATTAAAAAATAGCAAAAATAGCAATTATTGTGATTGCAATCAACAGTCGAAAGGCGTAAAGGATAGTTCGAATTTCTAGAGCGTAAAGAATAAACAATAACTGGAATGAGGCTTTTTTCTGCTTCTAAAAAACACTAAAAAATAGCGAAAATCGAAATCGAAAGGTATAAGATAGTGCGAATGTCTAAAGCATTCAAATAAGCAATAATAATAATTACGTATCTGGTCTGTTTTTAAGAAAGATACTTAGAAATAAAAACTATGGCAATAACTGTGCTTTTAAACAGCGGCCAAAAGACATACAGTATAGGGTGTATTTCTAAAGCGCAAGGAATAAACGAAATAAACGGAATGACGCATCTTGTCTGCTTCTAAGAAAAATACTCAGAAATAGCAACGAAAACAATAACTGTGATTGCAATCAACAGTCAAAAGGTATTCAAGAAAATGTGAATTAATAAAACGTAGAAAGTAACAATAACCGGAATTACGCAATTTGTCTGCTTCGAAAAAAATACTCAGAAATAGCTACAATTACAATAATTGTGATTGCAATCAGTGATTGAAAGGCAGATTTCTAGAGTGTACAGGATTAACAATAACCGGAATTTAACCTCTTGTGTATTTTTAAAAAATACTAACAAATAGCAACACTTACAATAATTGTGATTGCAATCAGCAGTCGATAATGAATAGTGGAAAGATCTGCGCGTTAAGAATTAACAATAACTGCGATTATGTCTCTTGTCTGCTTCTAAAGAATATTCATAAAAAAACAACAATAACAGTTATTGTGATTGCAATCAGCAGACGAAAGACAACGTGTTGTGTGAATTTCTAGAGCATAAAGAATAAACAATAACCTGAATGATGCATCGTGTCTGCTTCTAAGACAATTCTCAAAAATAGCAACACTAACTATAACTGATGTTGCAATCATCGACCGAAAAGCATAAAAGATAATGATAATTTATCGAACGTAAATAATAGACAATAACCTGAATTACGCTTTTTGTCTGTGGTGTGGCAAAAATACTCAGAAATAGCTACAATTACAATAACTGTAATTGCAATCAGTAATTACTAGGCATACATCATTCTAGACCGTAACGAATCAACATACACCGGAAGTACGCCTTTTGTCTGCTTCTGAGAGAAATACACAAAAATAGCCGGAAAACACGATCCTTGTGATTGCAATACGCGGTCGAATAGCATTCAAGATAATGTGAATTTATAGAGCGTAGAGAATTAACACTAACCGGAAGTATGCGTTTTGTATGCGTCTAAGATAAATACTCAAAACTAGCAACAATAACAATAAGTGTGATAGCAATCAATGATTGAAAGGCATTGAGGATAGAGTGAAATTCTATATCGTATAGAATTTATTATATCTGCATTTACGCCTCCTGTATGATTCTAAGAAAACTATACAAACATTGCAACAATAACAATAACTGTGATTGGAATCAGCAGTCGAAAGGTATGAATGATAGTGTGAATGGCTATATCGTACTAAGTACCCAATATCTGGATTTACGCCTCCTGTATGATTCTAAGAATACTATACAAACATTGCAACAATAACAATAACTGTGATTGGAATCAGCAGTCGGAAGGTATGAATGATAGTGTGAATGTCTATATCGTATTAAATTAAACATATCTGTAAGTATGCCTCGTGTATGATTCTAAGAAAAACACTCACCAATAGCAACAATAACTGTGATTGTAATCAGCTATCGAAAGGCATAAGGGGGTATGTGAATATCTTGAGCGTAAAGAATTAGCAATAACTGGAATGACGCTTCACGTCATCTTCTAAAAAACATAATAAAAAATTGCAACAATAATAATACATGTGATTACAATCAGCAGGCGAAAATCACAAAGGATAGTTCGAATTTCTAGTGCGTGAATAATAAACAATAACCGAATTCTTCTAATTAGAATAATAAAAATGAGAAACATTTGTTCATGCAATCAGCAGTTGAAAGTTATAAATGGCACGGGCGAATTTTTAGTGAGTTAAGAATAAATGATCACTGAAATGACGTGTGTTGTCTGCTTCTAATTTTTAATGCATGTATATTGTTTGAAACAACAAGTGCCAACGGTTAACGCAAGGCAGCGGAAAATATCGATTTGTTCGCCGCAACGTTATATAATCAATATTTTTAAACCGGGTGACTTAAATATATACTATCATATATTAATATAGTGCTTATGAGTTTTGTACATAAAAGTCAATCCGATGAAAGTATGTCTTTTACATCGTGTTACTGTCTGACGTGACCAGATTGAGCTAAGCCATGAATAGGGTTGTAATCGAAACATATCCGCAGCTATGTAGCCATAATGTTTACATAAAGTATATATATATACATAAATGCATGCACGTATATATATATATATATATATATATATATATATATATATATATATATATATATATATATATATACATACATATATATATATATACATGTGTGTGTGTGTGTGTGTGTGTATATATGTATTTTTATGTAATTATTTGTCATTCGTGATTGCAGCATTCGCTGTTTTTTGCTCACTACTACTTCGATTGTCTCACTTCCTAAGTAATAAATATGCAGAAAATTGCATTATATGTCGTCATTTACTTCATAGTAAGTATGTTTACGTTTATATATATATATATATATATATATATATATATATATATATATATATAACATAAAATATAATAACACGAAATTACATAATTGTCGATGCAATAATTTGTTTGAACCTTGTGGTTTCCTCAAGCATCAAACTAGACAATTACATTTTTCAGACTGACAGAAAACTGAAATCACCTTCGACAATTCAAATACAACCAGAGAGAGTGGTGGTTGCAATCTATCTGAACACCCCTTACAGAGCGAGAAGTCATTAAAATCTTATATTTAACTAAGGCGATCAGAATGAATGTTTTTTTTTGTTGTTTTTTTTTTTAAATAATAACGTCTGAGTTAAACACACATATTCTTTTGACACTTACGACTTGGTGATATACCACGTATATACATCTCTACACACATACACACATATACACATCCTACTATCACGCACGCACGCAACAATATTTTTCTGTGTAATATAAATTCTGCTAGATGTGGAAAAAGAAAGGAAGAAAGAAAAGAAGAGAGACAGGCAGGCGTTGCGTGTCATCAACCGACTGACAAACAGTGTAAAGTTTACAAGTTTGAATTCTTACTAGATCCGAGATAGGATATATTTGCAAAATAAAAAAATATTTAAGATTATATTTGAATCTATTTGAAATACGTATTATACGCATGCAGTAACATACACACACACAGATGCCAATTTGCATCTAAATACAAAACATTTACATAAACATTCTATATTCTAATTGAAATATATTAATAATCTGAGTTCTAAAAATTCATCTTACATTTATTTAATAATCCATGGAAACCTATAATTATAACCTAATTCCAATCTAACAATGTCTAGTGATAATATTAGACACTTATACTTAAATTAATTCAATGATTAGTGTATTATCAGCAGGAAAATGCCTAAAGATATCTTATTTTGAGTAAATAATCAGAATAAACAAATATCTTAAAGTACAATTATATATGCATACATCCCTAAACACCTATAATGAAAATCACCAATCAGTAATTCCGTGTCCATAACAGATATTATTATAAATACTTATTGTGTTTTTAAGATCTATTTGGTATATTCACCGTTACAAATCTAAAGGTCTATCGGATTAGGAGATATTGGTTATTTTATTATATATATATATATATATATATATATATATATATATATATATATATATATATATATATATTTATTTTATACGTACAGAACAGTAATCCATGGACACGTGTTTCTAGCTCACAGCCGTCATCAGCATGATTAACATGTATATATATATGCATATATATATGCATATATATATATATATATATATATATATATATATATATATATATATATATATATATATATGGGTGTGTGTGTGTGCGTGTGTGTACGAGAATAAATATATATAGTGTGTATCACTGTGTGCACGAACTCCGTTGATCGCATTTCAGATATAACTATAGCTATTTACAATAGCTGAATTTAAAGTTTTTCCCATTTGTAAGTGGTTACCAATTAGGAACATTGATTGTACTTGTGTTTAGTTTACTTCAACTATCCTGAGAAAGTCTTATAATAGAAGACGAAACGTTGATGAATATATAAATACTATTTTTTGTCTTCCTATTTTCAATTTTGATAACGGCGGAACACTGTTTTTCTTTCGTTATCATATATATATATATATATATATATATATATATATATATATATATATATATGAAGAGAGAGAGAGAGAGAGAGAGAGAGAGAGAGAGAGAGAATGAATGAAAAGTCACACTTGGAAGTGTTGCTAGAATTGAAATAATAAAGAGAATATTTTGAAAATATATTTTGGAAACCTGGACAACGCATTTATTTATGTTTTTAATGAAATAAACTATTTATTTACTTTAACAACTTCAGTACATTCAGTGATATACATCCTTGTCAAAAGTATAAGCATAGTTTTCCCTCTTCTTTTTTCGTTTAATCCTTATTGATTGAGACATATTTATCGCAGTCAAGTTGAAATTCGTTTTGATGGTATCGACGATTAATGTCGATATGCCGCTGTGTGTAGCACGCGGTTACGTGAATAAGGTAGAATGAAATATTCTCCATATATATATATATATATATATATATATATATATATATATATATATATATATATATAACGTCACAAGTAGTTTGCAAATCGACAGATAATAGTCTTACACAATAATGATAAAACGCTACTAATATAAGACATATCGATTAGCTAAACTTCCGGAAAAACGACCTTCAGACGAACACGAGAAGGAAGACGCCGTAGGGAAGACACTTTCAATGAATGCTTCTATATTTCCTACTTAATGAAATCGTTATAATTTATCCTTAAGCAATATAAAGTAATGGCAAATATCAATTGCACAAAATTATGTTTTCCATCTTGAATTATTTCATACGTTCTTTTTACGGGTCTTTTTTTAATGTTATTTAATTTGAGGCTAATCTGACAAATGTGTCAGATCACATTGCTGCTGTGCTCGTTCTGACAAGATGTCTTCATGCGTTAGACTTGCAAGCGATCTTTCCAAGACATTGGTCTGCTGATGCCGATTCGATTGGAAACATATGATTTCTAGTTCAGTTATTTCTTTCCGTTTTTGCAGTTTTAGTAGTAGTAGTAGTAGTAGTAGTATGATTACTATTATTATCTATATTATAGTTACTTTATTTCTTCATGTTTGTTTTACGTTCTTTTCGTGTGAATATTGCTTAAAAAGAATGAAGAAAAATTCAAATCGTTTTTGAAGAATGTCACATCAATGACACGTCTTAAACGAAAGAAAACGTTAGAAAGTATTTGAACCTGGAGAATATTTATTCTTCTTTTCGATTGTTCATTAATGTTTCTCTTTTCCTTTTTTAGTTTTAATGTTGTATATTCTAGTATTTGGTGAAAGCGAAATATTTCATGAATAAGGTGTATAATAGAGTAAAAACGTTTTAACAAATAAAAAAGACAAATGGAAATCATCTAAAATGACTATTGTGACTTGGAGATTTTGTCTCTTTGATTTTTTTGTTTTTTTCTCCTTTTACTTTTTTCATTTGTATTTTTTCTTTTCCGTTGCGTTAGGGTTAGGGTTAGTGTTAGGGTTAGTGTTAGTGTTAGTGTTAGTGTAAGTGTTAGGGTTAGAGTAAGGGTTAGTGTTAGGGTTAGGGTTAGGGTTAGGGTAAGGGTTACTGTTAGATTTGTCTTTTACGATTCGGTTTTCATCGCTAAATGCACAAATTGAAATGTCATTATAAAAATGCATCAATGATTTGACGTATTGAAGATGCTACGCATATTCTTTGGTTGGTTACGCTTATGTTTGAAATGGAATTTGCATCGCTAAACCCACACACCATGTAAATGCATCTTATGGTGGAAAAGACGCAATTTTTATGAAAGGTTCTCTGCGTCGCTCGTTTGTCACCTTTAAGTTTGACATAGAATGTTCGTGGCTTTTCCCTTTTCAGTTTGAAATACCATATTTGTCGATCTGTTAGGATTCTCTTTAACCATTGGAGAATTGGAATCGGTAAATGCACAAATTGGAGAGACAAATCTTAAGAATATCCGTTCTATTTGTAATCGTTCAGCTTTTCATGAAAACGAAACAGTGTTAGATATAAAGGTGAGGGTTTATTTGTTTATGTATGCATCCTTCTTTCTCTCTGTATTCTCTTCTTTATTCTTTGTATATTTTCTCTTTTCTGTACTTTCTATTTATTTTGATTAGTTTTTCTTACTTTTCGGGTTATTTACACCCCCGAAACTGTATCATACAAAAAGTTTCTCATAAATCAGGAACGTAATATATATATATAAATATATATATATATATATATATATATATATATATATATATATATATATATATATATATATATATATATATATATATATAACACGGAGTTATTTTGTTTGATGCGACTTATTTCTATTTTTTCAATGTTCCGAGTTGTCCATCTAATGTTTCGGTCAAATTGATGTAAATATGATCCATGGGTTTCTTGTTCCATTCTTTTTTCTTTTTTTGCAAGTACTTTCGATTTGAATAGTCAAATCATCTTCAGGTGGTATTAGTTTTAGTGTCTTTACAAATTATGAATTTACTGTTGTGCTCATTGTTGAATTATAACGGCAAGTAGTTTATAACTTGAAAAAGCGTCTGTAAAGTTGAAATGTACATGAGAGCGTGATGGCGTTCTACACATATGAGAGATTTAAAAGTGTGACTGTTTAAACCGTTAAGAAATTGATGGCGTTAAAGAAAGTGCATACAATTGAAACGGATAACTACCTAATGCCTAAGAATTGGGTAATGTTAATTATAATGCTAGACACTTTAAAATGGTACGGCGAGTTTCATAATTGACATTATTTATTGTGGGATGTTTAGTTTTTATGTAGAGGGCTTCGATTATTTTTAATATTGTGATATTGGTATCGTTGTGTATTATTTTGGTATTGTTAACAATGATGTTTCTATATTGTGTGGGGGTGCGATTATGTTTTTTTAGGTGTTGACATATAGAGCTAGTGTCGACGAGAGGTAGGGTGAGTCTTCGGGATAGTGTTGTGGAAGTGAAACCTATGTAAGAATTAGTTGTTTATTGTTGTCGGAGATACATTCTCCCATAGGGCATTTGAACTCCCCTTTCTAAAAATTGATCCTGAAATACTTAAAAAGTTGTTATTTATTTGCAGAACTGAAGTCCCTTTCCATGACCATAAGGGCAACATATATACCCAAATTGACGAAGTTTCTATGGGATCTGTCCTTGTGGAGGGGAGCCAATATATAAATATGATTCGTGTCAGTTCTTCCGGTAAATACGTTGTCACAATTGGTGGATGGAGTTTAGACGCAAGACTTTCTCACTTAGTTTGTTTCTACTGAATTGACAACATTTCTCAGATTATGTGATGTTCTTATTCCTATAATGTTCAGATAGTTATTCACATCGTGATTGCCATATTTTGTCATAGTATTCTTCGGCCTTCTTCGGGTGGCGTTTGCCGTGGTCGGAACGTTTATAACTACTATCTGATTATGTGATACTTATATTCACCGAAAAGTCCGTGTTTGTTCTCTCCGCCCGGCTTTGTGCTTCTTTAAGTGTGTCAGTAACATTCAAGTAATTTAGCGATATTTCAGATGTAACATTTTTACCAAAAAATGAATACTGATAGTCGGGACTCAGTGGTAAGCTTCACAAAAATATAACAATGTGAAGGTACGAATGAAAAAGCATGTTAAAGTTAGAAAATGATACAAAAAACTGGAAATTAAACTGCAAAAAGCTAAATGTATTTAGTGCTTTAAATACAAGCTACCTTTAATTATTTTCATTCGCACCTTAAAGATGTTATCTTCAATGAATTTATTTCCGTATGATAATACTATTTCCGCATTTAAATGAAGTAGTGAAATTAATTTACGCAATCTAAATGTGTATACGTTTTTCTCTAATAAAATAAATAATACATACAAACATTATTTTCTAAATAAATACTGAGTTTTTTATGAAGGTCTTAAAATTCTTTGGTTTCTAGTGGATGTTTTTAGAATCAAAGGTATTCAATTTTTTGCTAAAAAAGATAGTTTCACTTTCATTGCCCGTCCATATGTATTGTTGTTATTTTAAGTATTTGCATATTTAAGATCTTGTTCTTCGTCTTCTTTCTCATATTCTCAATGAAACTAACACAAATTCATGTACGGAATTTGAACTCATACTCGTTGATTGACTGTATTATATCAATATTCAAAACCTTTCGGCAGGTCTACTCTTCGAACTTTTTCAGTTGTCATTCCTCTTAGTTTATTTCATCCGGAAACACAATAACTGACATATAGGATCCGTCGTAATTGATTGATTCAAACATTGCTAATATTTTTAACCAAATAACTGGCGGGTTTATCATACATTACCTACTGCTTATCTCTACATATATAGATACTTGTGCGTCTGTGCTTATATATTTATGTGTGTATTTATGTTTGTTTTTGTCGGAAACAAATTAATCGAAAATTATAAATTTTAAAATAAAGTTGCTTGGCGTTAGGTAATGTAATGTATATTTCGTTTAATTAAGTTATATGCAAAAAAATAAAACGGAAACGAACGCCTGTTTTAAAATTAATATATGAGATTTGAGCCATAGGTATTGGACATGATTTAATAAATATTCCCAAACTTGCAGTTTTTTTAGATATTTCCAAAAGTTGTTAGAAAACATAATATAGACACAACCTCGCATTTAAAAAATTCAATTATTTTGGATTACACACCAACTATAAAAAAACACTCTGATTTTTCATTTCTTCTTAAGACTGCTTATGCTTTAACTCCAAGTTTTATACATTTTTTTATTTTAATGTTTAATCACTTAGCAACACTAAAAGCCACTCAAGGATAACGGCTTGTCACATTTTCAATTGGATGAGGGAATGGGTTTATTAAAGGGTTTAGATGTATGATTAATCCAAAGGACAACATGATAGATATTTGTTGGCATTGGACTTGAAAACGACCATGTTGTATTATGTAGGGAAACATTCCTGCGATAACGGGTTTTACAGGTGGAAAGTTCTTCGAAAGAAAATATGTTCATGTTAGTTTGGTTCGTCTTAAGCAACACAGAGAAAGAGACAAAAGTTATTGGCAGTGTTGGTATGAAGACAAGTGTTTGCCTAGTATTTAAGAGGGTAGAATCATGAAATTGAAACTAAGTTGAGAACCTACCCCGAAAATAACAAAAGAGTAGGAAAATACTAGTAATTGTTCTTCTATCATAAAGGGGCTGCTGGGAAGAGAAGATATCATCGCCTACTAGATTGCGGGGTCGATGTTGTACTCTCACGTCAAGAAAAGTACGTTCTGAGGTGGTAAAATGAGTCAACCAGTTTTATAGCGATTTTAGCAACGGATTGGATATAATTATTAAATTAAAGGTCTCAATTGAAGATACGATCTAGGAACTTGTCAAAGTAAGGGGCTTCGTTAAAAAGCAATGCATTCATTTCAAATGAAACTAACAGAGGAGTCATGCGTTGGTGAGTAAAGGAGAGACGCCTAAAGGTGTTAAAAGTTGCAAGTAAGTTTTATCCGATTACACCACTTACTCCAGATCGGAAGATATAGTATTGGCAAGCTTTTGATCATCAATGCTCTTCGAAGTGCTGCCCTAGGCAGTTGGTTCGTCAGCATAGATCTCTACAAATGATCTCAATCTATTATTTGAAAGATCATTGATGAAAATCAGGAAACAGATCTAGGCTCATAATTCATCCTTGTGGAATGTCGTCATTGATTGTATGTACTTCATACTTCAATGCATCAAACCCTCTTTTTATAGACGTACCAGAGAGAAGGTGTTTGATAGTTAGGAAGACATTTCTGAATAGTCCATACCTAACAAGCGTGTTAAGCAACCATTTTGCTAGATTGCATCAAAAGCTTCTGATATATCAAGTAATATCGCCTTTGTCGATTGATTCTCTGATTCTGTGTGATATTAAAGGTCGTATATCAGCTGTTGATTTTGCCTGACAAAATCCATATTGCTGGTCACTAAGCAAGTTTCTTTTTCATAGATTGTTGAAAACTTCTTGGTTTGTCATATATTTAAACTACTTACTCGTGACGCACAAGAGATTGATCGGTCTGTACTGAGATGCAGAAGACCGATATCCAGTATTTTTAAATACTAGGCGGACTGAGGATGTTCTCTATGGAAATAGGAAGCATTTATCTTTTAGGAAACGATTGAACATCATTGCCAAAATAAGAGCTTCTTCGGGGTGCAGTTTCGTTAGCACAATGATTGGAACACTGTCAGGACCAATTACTTATATTCTTAATGAGTTTGGTAACATCCGGATGTGGATGCCGCTTAAAGTATCTTTAATATTAGAGGGACATTTCTGATCGCAAAGTTCTTTGAAGACTGGGGATATCACCTATAGTCCGTCAACAAGGGTTGGAATAGCCATATTACATATGTTCAGTGCCTTTTTTCCTGTAAAACCTATGGGAATCAAGCCACTGTTTAGCAATCCTGGACCATTGCCTATAGTACATTTTCACGTTTCATATAAACATTTTACAACAGTAGCGGGCAGTTTGAAAGTGTATTTAGTATCGGGCATCTTTTTGGTTGAAAACAATTGAAATAGTAATCTATATGAGGAATCGCAGCGGAACACGTCTTTCTGTTTGGTCGCTGTTTTACTTTTTAAAGAAGGTATTAAAATCTCACTATCGGTAGTTAACCAATCGAAGGTGATGATGATAAAAAAAACTGCAGTGAGATTTATAGGATGAAAAAAGCGTTTGAGTATCTATGAACTTGAAAATAGATTTGTACGTACATTGATGTAATCCATAGGCACGTGTTTCTGACCATCAGCTGTCATCAGCATAGCTAACCTAGAAACAGTAGCACTTTAAATATATATTTGGTTAATTATATTCCTATTTCAGTCCCGTAAATTATTTAGAGTTAAAAAAACACAAACACACAATGTCGCCTTTTTCTGGTCCAAATTATTTTCTTCTTTCTTCTCTCCACCAAAAAAAATAAGACGTTCGTACTTAGTAGAAGCAGCAGTAGGACTCGTTGAAATTCTACTTTGTGGCAGCTCAAAACGAAAATAATGTTGCCGACAATACACGCTAACGACTTGAACAACGTAGCTTCCAAAAAAGAGCTGTCCCTCGAGCAAAAATATCACCCCTTTATTCAGCTTTTTTGGACTGTCAAAAGCGCCTATTTTGCAACATCACGACGGTCACCCCAAAGTCAAACAGGACCAGATTCTCTCCCACGTGCATTCACTGTTTCCTTGCAGCGGGCGCATGCTCGTCGTGGTTGCTTATCCGTGATCTCTCAGCACTGTCACCACACTCCTCTTGATCTCATGATCACAAAAGCCGGAATCCAGTCAGCAGTTGTTTTAGTCGGGTGCTCCTTCATAAATGCTGGGTTTCTCCGGAGAGGTTGGTTTCTTCGGGAGCGTTACTTCTTCCACATCGAGTAAATCGTCCGACTCTGTCTCTGTTTCGTTGTCACATATCAAATTCTCTGTGCCGTCATAATCTTTATCTGATGAGAGGACACTGTAGTAGGGCGAAAAAAATTCATATTTTGGGGAATTCTATCTACCAATAGAGACTGTAGGCGGATTATTTCTGTTACGCGATCTCGGCCGATGTAACTTCCCACTTGCTTGAAATGCGTCTTATCGAACTTGGGACTCTTTATATAGAAATCGGGAATCTATAGATCGACCGAAACGTTGTGAGAATAACACTCAAGATGAGAACAGTAATCCGAATAATTTAGATCATAAAAGTTATCAATTCTTATCACTAATATTCCGGAACAGAATAATGTTATTTTCGTTCTTTTCGGGTGCGTGTCGTCGTCGTCGTGGTCGATAATAAAAAAGGTAATTTGGCACTCCTAATGGAAACATAAAACCAAACCACCACCAACAACAACTACTTTATCATCATCATCAGCAGCAGCATGGTATACATTCGTATACTATTATATTTCAGCTTATTTGCCAGTCAACTTCTGAGTTATGTTTGGTCAACGGCGATGTTTTCCTCCATTTCAATATGATTGTTGTTTATAATTTGCTTACGTTAATGTTTCTTACGTACTTACTAATGAATTTGACGTTCATTGTCGAATTATTCTGCACTCATGCGTGAGATTAGCAGTTGCGATCTGCGTGACACTAATATACCTATAAATATTTGTATTTCCATATTTCCATCGTAAAGTGTCCAATCGCTGATTAAATAATCAATACTTTTTTAATCACTATTCAATACATAAAACTAATTGAACATAAGTTACTTGCTTTACCCGTAACTCGGAAAATTATTATTCATGCCTTTGCAAAAATTATTGTAGAACCGATCGTAAATAACTGCAGTTTAGTCGATCCCACAGTCTGTGCCCGTATATATTAGGCTAATAATGCACCCCACAAAAGTAGGATGTATGTCTTTGAACGTACAATTGTTTATATAGATAACATTGAAAGTGTTCTATGTTGGTATTTTTTGTTTCTGTTTTTTTAAAATTCTATCTGATTCGTATGATCTTGAAGAGAGAATAAAAAGGTATCTAAGAATATAATAGGAAGATGGATAGAAAGTTCGGTGTGTTTTGCAGCAAATCAAAATTTCAGAATTATTTAAAACCAAAAGATAATACTTGCTGCTATTCTAAATGTAGATAGAAGGAATTTGAGCTGTGATCAGCGGAAATAAACAAGGGTAAGAGTATAAGTAGTGTCCTTTCACTTAAGCTTCGGTCACACGAGGCGACTTCGCTCGCAGCTACTGCAGTAGCGCCGAGTCGTAGCAGTCTAGTTGCATCGTGTGCGCGGTTAGTCGCACGTAGCACCTCTAACTTGCGACTAGTTTACTCACCGCGACTAAAGTTGAAAATGTTGAAATTTGGTCGCAAGTAGCGTGTGATTTCATGATTACTTGACTTGTATAACCCTATTTTATGATTTTTCAAGCTCTAATAGCAACTTCTACGAATCAATTTTCGCTTTTATTGCCTCACATGCTTTGCAATATGTTACAATGGCAGAAAAACAAAGTTTGAAATTGTCAGGTAATGATTTCGAGATATTTACAAAAACTACACGGTTTGTGGGATACAGACAATGTGAAGAAAAATGCGAGAGAGTAGAATTTCAAATATTCAATGAATGAACTAACGGTTCTGGTTTTGAGATTCTTTGCAAAGATAATTTGAAAAAGAAAATAAAGAATGAAGGGTGCATATAGGAATCAAATTATTGAAGTGGAGCTGGAACTAACGCTTCTTATAAACCAAATCTCGATTGGTTTGAAAATAAAATCAGGCGCCTGAATCGCGACATGTCTGCTCGGTAAACAAAGGCACGGAACTGCTAGACGGGTAGTCGACTCGATGCTACAAGTAGCGTTCGTGTGACCAGCTCAGTCGCGGCGACGCTTACTCGCTGCTACAAGTAGCGTCGAGCGAAGTCGAGTCGTGTGACTGAGGTGTTAAGCATTGTTTTAGACAACTAAAATAACACTGGTTAACATAATTGATTAGTATTACTTTCTTTTTAACGTGTCCCTCTTCTATAGAAATAATCAACATTCATTTTTATTAATTATCAAACAATGCTATGCCAGGGGAAGTGCACTTTTTAATAACGAAATTCTTACTTCACTAAATATTCCTTTATAATAAAGCATTTAGGGTTTCCATTTTTCTCTCGTTCCGGAAGTAGACCAACACAGTCACCGGTGGAACATGTGTATAGAGTTGTGTATTTTTTTAGAAAATCCCAATCACTGGCCTAACCCAATTCTAAAGAATACTTAGTTAGACTTATACCCCCTTGTTCATGTTGAACTAAATTCAACATATCTTCTCCAGTTCTACATGTCCTGTGCAACTTTTCCCATTGTCGTTTATGTTATGCATGAGCCAGCTTCAGAACGTGTAAAATGAAAGTTGTCCCTAAACCACTTCCGCCACGTCATCTTCCTCCATTTTGGACAACCAGGACATGGCCGACTTTGCACGTCTTGTAGATCGTAGTCCAAAAATATGACAGACCAACTTTACCCGCCGTCCAATTGCCTTGAGCCGGCTTTATGCAGAAATTGATATTTTTGACTCTGAAGAATAGCAAAACCAAGTGCATAAGGAGATGGGGATTAAAATAAATATTCTTTGGGGCTTTATTTTAATCCGCAATCAAACATGTCTGCTTTTGTCTTATCTGTTTTACGGCATATCAACCTTTGTTGCCTAGCAACATACTTGCAGCGTATTTATCCAGCAGAGCATTCCAAAAATCAATATTTAATACACATTTTGTTATTTGAGGAAATCTTAAGTGTTGTACATTTAAAAAAAATTATTTATAAAAGAATTTCGTTTTGTCTGAAAATAAAGATCTTTTTACATTAGTAGTTGTATCGATATAATTGTACTGTATACACTATTATAAACGGTTCATATCAAGCGAGGTTAGTGGTGGGGATAATAGAAACCGTCGCGAGTTAGAAAATAAAAAGGTTATACCGAGTTCAAATCGTAGCACGTTGACTCACACATGAATGGCATCAATAAAAGGATGAATCAATACTTATCTCCAGCTTATATAGTAACTTGTGTCCAATGAATCGTTTATAACAGACATCGCGTTTAGACATGAAATCACCTAAAAAGGTTTGACATGCCGTAAAATAAACAAACCATTTGTGCGTAATTGTTATTTTACATATAACAGAGTAAAGATGCTTGTCTGGTTATACCAGATCAGGATGTCTGAAGATACTGGCTTCCTGTCAAAAAATGCACCAAACATTGATGTTATTGTTTTTTTTCCTTTCTCTTTGCAAAACTCCATCATATTCTGCAAAACTAAGAAAAACAATTTTCCTCTACCAACAACCAAATAAACACCATGTATAAATACTTGAACATATAAAGAATTGAAGCCTAAAAGTGTTTACCAAAAAATGACCGGATTCGTCATTAAATAATCTGAAAAGAGTTGATATGCTGTAAAACAAAACAACCAAAAACCGAAACCTAAAATGGTTGTTTCCAATGTTATTCCAGTGTGTTCTATGATAGCCCTTTTCCGTGTTATCAATGTGGCTAATATGTTTATCATTAGAGTGTTAGGTTGATTTATTTTTTGACGGTGTATAATCACCGTCGAATAACATGAGGAAATTATTGAATCTTCACAATGTGCTCGTCTCTCTGAAATAATAAATGACGTCTAGTTGTAAAAGTTGTCGCAATTCGGCTGTAACTTTAAATCTTTCGGTGTAGTCCCATTTCTTAGTATGTAGTCTGGAAAGTTCATGCCGATTTTAGTAGTTAATGTCAAATTATTTACAAATATTGTATACTTATATTTCTGGGTGAACCATACTGTAATCTTATTTTGCTAAACAGCCTTCTAAAACATTACTTCTGCATAAGTCTCAGTATACTTTCCTTCATGGGAAGTGCTGTCGGTGTCATCCGACAGTCGTTTCCATATTTAATTTAAGTGTATCTTATGGGAAAACTGAGAGACTTCGATTATATTAACCAATACTTCCAATTCTTTTTTCTCTCGTACCAAGTTCCCAGCAAGATATGCTATTTCTAAACATCTTGGGAAATATCTTTCCCCCCCTGAGATCTAACGTCTTTTTGGTACAAAAGAGGTTCGTCCTTGTTTATTCGTTTTGACAACAATTTGTGGAAAACTTTATTTGTGCAGGATATAATTAGGATAATGTGTTAACATTTGGCGGTAATTTGTATACCGGTAAGAACTGCTACAGGACCTTTTTCTGTAGTAGTGCTGCAGTTAATCCTGTCGAAAGATTGACACACACGCGAATTTCTTTAGATTTTCTTAACATAGACAGTAGGTGCTGCCCATAGGCTATACTGCACTTTCGACAAAATGCCGGTCATTAATCTTCTGTCTAATTTCTTGTTTATTTTTTCTAACGACGCGAAAGGCACATTCCCTTTTTTAATACAAGTTAACTATTCTCTTTAAATTCAAATGTTTCTGAAATATGATTACATCTACCTAGATTGACAGAAAAAAACTTCCGGACATTTTTTAATCAATTCCTTGTTTAGTTTGTCTGACTCTAAATTTTCCGGAACTAAGTGTTTATGGGTAAATCCCATTGATAGAACTGTTTCATCCAGTGTGGGCCAAACAAATTGTTGGTATTTTTTTAATACGAATATTTCAATGTTTTTGGTAGTTCCGGTTAAAATATAGTTGGTAATAATTTCACCATGAAATTTATTTTGTTCGCCTGCCACTGTTTTGGCTATTTTGTTGATTTTAGCATGTTTAGTTTATCCAATCTTTTCGATGTATGCAGGTTTATTATCGACACGTCTGAAACAGAGTCTAGTTTTAACTTGACATTTTACTTCAGGATTTTTATATGTATGTACTTTCTTATATTTATGCCGTCCTATTCGTTTATTTTTTTGGATTTAATTTAACTTTAATTTCCTGTATTTGTTCTGCAATCTAAACTTTGTGGTCCTACTTTATTATAAGTTAAACAGGTTTGAGAACAGTATGAGCAATCCATACCACACTAAAGGGATCCATAACGGGAACAGAGGCTATCAGTAATGTTCCTGTTTTTATTGGGGGAGGCTTATTTTTGTAGGAGCGTGAAATAATCCCTCTTTTTGGTTTGACTTATTTTTGAAAGAAAGTTTAAATGGGATTTCTGACGTATTTTATGTGAGTAATGACCGACTATTCCATATCTTTACTATCTTCTTTAACACTTACAAATCTCTTGAAGTATTCAGCTATTTTCAGTTATGTTGAATTTGGTTCACTTTCTAACTTGTGAAAGGGTATTCGTCTGATTTCTTCCTTATTTGCATTATTAGGCATCCAAGGTTATCCGCGCTCAGTTAGGCTAGTTTGAAACTGTCACAGTGTTTATTAACGATTAACGTAAATGTCGAGTAGTCTTCGCAGTCTTTTCTGATTAAGTTTTTGCACTCTGACCTTTTGTAGAATAGAGAAGTTTTAGTGCTGAATAATTCTGTTAAAAGTTTAACAGCTTACGAAAAATAATAATTCGCTGTTTTTTCTGGAGTAAAATATGTTCACCGAATTTGTTATGTTCGGTGGACCATAATTTTAAGAGCAGTATGCGAACTTTTTAATGTCTCTGCCGAATTTGCACAATCTATTTTGTATAGATCCTGATACATTCTGAAATATAAAGCGATGGTTAAATCTTCGTCTGGAGAATAAGTGAAATCGTCGATTGCATTCCAAACGGCATTTTGAGAAAAAGAATTATGGGTATTGTGACTCCTATTCGACAAGCACGATCTACTGCAGATATCCTAACGGTCATTCCTTAACGCATGTATCATACACGCGACAAGGTAGATGAGGCTAGGGCAGTAGCGCTTGTATATCCAAGGCCATTGACAAGGTATGGTATAGAAGGCTTCTCCTAGAAATACGCTCATACAGTATTACTGACAATATAATTAGATCCTTCCAAACAAAACAAGATCAATATTGTCCTCGATGGCCGTTTATCTCAGCAACAAAATGCTGGTGTACCCCAGGGATCTATCCTTGGGTCGTTATTGTTCCTGATCTTCATAAACGATATCCCCGATAACATTGAGGCGGAGATTGATATATTTGCTGACGACACAATGCTTTACTCTCGTCATGTGGGCAAAACGGGCGCGATCATATCCGAGGCAATTGCTGAATTCGTTAGAAAATGACCTCCAGTCTGTAGTTGATTGGGGTTATTAATGGTTGGTAACTTTTAATGCCGCAAAGACAAAGCTCCTGTCTTTCACCAACTACAAGACACCTCTCAAACCACCGATTGTCATAGCAAATCCCACCTGACCTTAGATATCAACATTGAAACTCCTCGACCTAACCTTCACAGGTAACATGAAGAAGACATTGCCAAGGCTGCAGCAAATAAGGTGGGATCCCTCTACCGTGCTAGTAAACTCCTCACACTTTACATTATATTGTATATCTACAAAGCCACCATTCTACCATGCATGGATTATTGTTGCCACATTTGGGCTGGTGCATCATCCACAAGTCTCTCCTTCCTAGACAAGGTCCAAAAATAAGTCGCGAACTTAATACCAGGTCCCTCACTGTACAACATAGCTCCAGCCCCTGTCCAATCCCCGCAATGCTTCATATTTGTGCTTGTTTTACAAGTACCTCAATAGATTGTGCACCGATTAACTTGCTGCTCGGCAATCAGCTAAATAACATCCATCGGCTGTTGAGGTCCCCAGATGCCGGAGAGCCTTCTACTCCAATAACTTGTTTCCTTGCGCTGCGAGCCTCTGTAACTCACTCCCTGTTCCCTGTTTCCCCGACAGTACCGATATGCATCATTTTAAATCTAATGTAAACAGACATCTCGCTACACTGCTCCCAACTGGGGGTGACACCCAAAACCTACGCCCAACCTCTCAGTAACCCATTACGTCTATTATAGCGGCCAACCTTGTTTGGGGTGAAATTGGCTTAGATTAAAAAAAATATATCGTTCATCACACACCATTTGTATTCGTAGTACAATGTTTGCGAGAAATCCTATCACTGGAACTGAATTATACGTCTAAGATAATGTTTCAAATGTGATACCCGTAATCGCCAAACAAATGTTTTCTCGCCATTGTCTAAACAAATGAGTGTTGCATTTTTTCCAGCAGCTACACTTATAACATTGTTCACTTTACTATCGGTGTATTTATCAGTGTGCCTAAACCTCAAATATAGTCAAGTTTCTCTAACAACTCTATAATAATTAATATTGTTAATAAACTAGAAACGTACATATTAATGACGGCGAATGTGGCGTAAAATTACGTCGTAACTTAAGGCGAGTATTTAAACATACCAATTGCAAACGATTTATTTCAGAGTAACTACTTTCTACTTACGGTGTATGGTACTAATATATCAGTAAAACCTAAAAAATCAACTGGAATCGAACTCAACTTACCGATTTCGCAGTCGACATCGGTAACGATTAGAACACGCGTTTATTTTTCTGTTTCTTCCACATCAATAAAAGTGTCTTCTTACGCATACTCTTATATTTGTCCATCCTTTTCTGGTAAATCTTAGGTAAAGGTAAACAGCGATCACCGGGCTACTTCAAGTCGACTGCCAGCATTCTAAGACAATAAGTCTTAAACGACAATAATCTTTAAAATTATTGACTATAAATCCAATGTTATTCCGTGTCGATGGTACCAAGCAACACATTACAATTATATATATTATATGTTGCCAAAAAAGGATTGTATACCTCATTGCTCTGACGCATACCCTGAAATAGTTAAATTGAATAGCGCACTGACAATTTAATCTGACTGGAATCGGCCCTTATTTATTCGCTTCCCCACGAGGGCGATGTCAGACATGCCTCAAGTGTGTGATGGCCAGCTCTTTATAACAAAAATAAAAAAAATTGCAGCAGTACAGAAGGATTTCTGCTCATCTGATCTAGGACAGAACTGATACTACACTTGTATCACAGTACGTAAGCCAGTAAATTAATAAACTTGAATTTGATGAACCATTTATAGTTTAGGTTAAAGTACAAGTGGCTAGCTTTTCATTTCTTATGCGCATTACAATACTGAGCTAATTACAATATGTTCTTCCGACATGCAAGTTGAGATTACAAAAAGGATAACAACATTTAACTATAGAGCAAGTCAAAGATGACGGCCATTTCTGCAAAACAAAGAAAAGTGTCATTGAAAATTAAATAAACTATTTCATACAATAATACAAAGCAAATCAGTCAAAAGTAACTCGATTGTAGGTTAATTGAAAGTTTGAATTCACATCCCTCTTTAATATACGAAAACCGAAAAACTAACCATATTTTATTGAATAAGTCAGATCTTGTAGTTACAAATATATTTATATTTATACACACTACACAAAATAAAACGAAACTAAAGCAGGATTAAAAAAACGACAATTTGTAAAATAACTTCTTGATTTGGGGTATTTTTGATCCAAAATTTAAGCACACATCCAGTAGAATGACAACAATCAACACATCATTTGCCAATTCTTGAAGTTTCGAAGATATTTATATATATATAAAGTACACGAAAAAACAAAATTTAAGTGGAGTTGTTAAGATATAGGGCATGTAGTTTCGAAGATATTTTTGAGGGATTAGGTTTTGCCTGTATCTGATTGGACGCATTGCTTGTAAGAAAATTATATATATATATATATATATATATATATATATATATATATATATATTTATATATATATATGTCAATTTTCGTCAGCCATTTTACAAAGACATGTGTGTAATTCTATTCCCATATTCGTATCTTCCTGTTCTTTGTTTTTTTTTTTAATCTACGTATTTTTACCTCAATGTTCAATTAGGTAAACAAAGCAAAGACTAAAAGCAAAATCAAATGCGAAATCAGACGACCGATCCCATTTCAACATTAATAAATTAGAACTATTATTATTATTATTATTATTATTATAATTATTATTATTATTAGTAGTAGTAGTAGTAGTAGTAGTATCATTATTATTATTAAGATGTATCCATTCGAACTACGTATTTAACAATGAAAATATTTTCTTCAAATTCTATCGTTACAAACTTTTATTTAAAACTTAAGCTGGACATACCACACAACGGGCAGGGCCTTATTTAGATGCTTGCACACATCCGAAAATTTAAAACAGAAGTGTGACATACCGTAGAAAATATCCTCTAATCGAAATTCGATGGCGCATCTTTAAAGAAAAAGAGAAATTGTTTTATACTTTTACTTTGTTTATTTTGACTTTTTCTTTTTTTCGGATTCTTGTAACACATCTAATCTGATAGCTCTCAATATGCAACCAATTTTTATGTCACAATCAAAGAATCTATCACTATTCCGTCACTACATTTACACTAATTGTATTCTTCACGTGCTGCGGCAACCTATTCAAGTACTTAATAACTCTCCTGGTAAAAAGATCCCATATTGAGCGATTAAATTACTTGTCCTTTTTCAAATATTTGTTTGTAGTCGACGATAGTTTTTTTATTAAACGGTAGCTAAATCGTTTTCGGGGAGCTTCAATGGTCTCATGGATACAAAAGCAGACTATGAAATTATTTAAGCCGAGTTAAAATCCTAATATGTCCAATTACGTACTAATAGAGTTGGGAAATGTGTTCATTCTCCGTTCTCTCAGCTATTGCTAAAACGACTGTTGACACTTGTTTACAAAGAATCTATTGTTTCCTAATCAAAAAACTTAAAATATTTGATATGCGATAAGACTAAAACAATCAATCTGTTTCCGTACTTATTCTGAACAATTGATTGTAAACAAGCAAAATACCCGACGTTGCTCAGGATCATATTAGGAAAACTATGCATTTTTCACCATTCCCGTGACACCATATTACTTACTAATTTTACTGCCAACTCATATAGTCGGGAGAAACGGAAATTTGGGAAAACTCTCTTAATTAGTGTCTTATACATATGGATTGTTTCATTAAAATCACATATACATATTTGATATTTTAAGCGTGTTCTGCCTACATATATATTCCTTGGAGGTGGGGAATAGAGATTCAGGACCACTACATTCTCTTCCCGAAAAATGTCATACATATGATTAACATTTCATCAACATAGGATATATTTCATGTGTTGAAGTAAGTTCGGTCCTCATAGCTCCCTTAGAGAATCGGAACTACTTCCATTGTATATCTCAGAACATTTTGCATATTAATACACTTGTATTTCTAGTAGCAACACACACACTAGTGAATACTGATAAATTTATAATATGTAAGCATTTAGTATCTACTTTCAATAGTTGGGAACAATTAAATTGGAATTTCACTGTATAAAATGTACTGCTCTATATAACGTCACAGAACTTAAATTTTAAAAAATCGATGTAATAAATTTAATTGGAGTAATTAGCTCTACATACACAATATACACTTATTCGACACTATTAAGTACGTAATATTATAGTATAATATAGAATTTAGCATGACCTTAAAAATAAGGACTTAATAAATGTGTAGTAAAAACATTTGCAAGCTTCTATCCCGAATAATAACATGATAGTAGATACTGAAATGTTGTCTTTAAAACCGCTTGGCCTTAGATATTATAAAATAAATCTTTCTCCGATCGCATATCACTTATTAAGGCTCTTGACGTAGTTGATTTGGGGGTCGTAAAAAGTTTTTTGTGAGAAACTAATTTTATTTTCTAGAGCATTAAATTATAAATTTAATAAGAGTTATTCCCCCTATCTGTAAGAATCGGTTTACAAGTAAATAGAATCAGACTAGTAATTATTACTTCATGATACAGTATGTATCTCCATTAATTTTAGGAATATTCCCCTTTCATTGTTATAGTTAAATCTACAATCTTGGATAGTCATTTTTTCGGAAATCATCGGAAGATTCGGAATTCTCCGACAATATGAAATGATGTTTTTTCTTCATAATTCCTGCACCTATTTGTATTTTACAATTGAAAATGTATTACTTTTTAGATTGCTATTTTTCTGAGAAAAAAAGCATTATTTATTCAAGTATAATATTTGATTGAACTTATTACAAACTGGAACGATGAACGTTTATTGAAGAGAGAATCCACCGTTTTTATATTTAACAAAAAATATTTGATTCTTAAAACACATTATCATGATCAACCATGAAAAATGGCATAAGGGATAAAAAAGAAAATATCGGTTCTGGATGTTTTGTTCTATGTGTCTGTAATTATTTAAGAATTCCATTGTTACGTAGACCTGTAACGAATTGATAGGCTGTTTTCTTTTGCGCTGAACAGGAGATTATTATCACAACTTCTTAAAAATATGCACATTTAAATATTTGTTAATGCTGATTTTTATAGACATGATTACATAATATTGATGACGTCATGAATGCTGTATTCTACTGAGTTATAATATATCAGCTCTGTTAGACATAAAGTACTAATCATTGAGCTAAATTACACCAGCAGTATTCACGAATATCTTATAGATTTAGAATGCGTCTTTTTTATATTTGTTAAATTAAGGTGAGACATTTTGCTTCTTTAAGATACCTGTTCCTATTATTGTGTTGACATTAAATACCCAACAAGTATTTTGATGACTGAAAGCAAAACAACACATCTCTTAACTGATGTCATTGCCCGCATCCATATTCATTACGTCAATCACTCCTACCAACACATACGAAAGCTCTCGTAAAAGGTACTTTTAGTAAGTAAATCTAACAGATCAGGCGCGATTTGAACTCGGCTTGCCGACACCATAGTCTGTGTGCTTCGTAATACTTCCCAATATGTCTACCGTTTCATCATATCAATAAGGCCGTCTTTCACGTGTTATAATAGCTATTCTACTTAGAGTGAGGCAAAGGTCAATCTCGGCCAGCAAGGTGATTCAAGTCAACTACCAACGGGTCTAATACAATAAGTCGTAAAACGACAGCAATCTTACAAATTATCGATAATCAATCCGGCCCTCATTACGAAAGGGTTTGAGGATTATCCATAATGAGGTATTAGCGACAATCTCTTAAAACGTCATCTGCTTCTCCTCAGCGGTGCCATATCCCGTGGAAAACTATTTATCCCAAGACTAATATATGACCAACATTTATCGCAATTGCCAAAACGCGGCACTCAACTCAGCCATTGATTAAGAAAGCGAAAGATTTAAGAGTGCCGGGTAATAGGATGTGAGGGGCGTTTGCTATTGCAGATTACATATGCTTCGCTTGGCGCGCCCACATTTGATGCTGTGGGTATCGGTGAGATCATATTAGAAAGTTTAAATCTCGATAAACTGCGGCGCAAGTAACAATTGGAGAGTGTATGAACTAGCTGACGTATCTGTGTCGAGTGAAAGTTCATAGTTTAGGGTTATATGAGGTCAACTCTTCTTGGGCTGTTTACTGCTGAAACGAAACACCTATTACAAGCGTTTAATTGAAAAGTCGAATTATCTGGACTAGTTAGACGAAATAGTATGGTATGTTGCGTCGTTTTGGCGGCATATATCAGCATTAAATAATTGTTCAATGCTGAAACGGCATCCTCACGTTCACACCGGTTCCCGTTAGACAATCGAAGTTAAGCAACGTGTAGCCTGGTCAGTATTAACTGGGTGACAATTTGGAAATACCAGTTGTTGTATGTTCAAGGGCTTACTGCTCATCACGACATTTTTTCCAGTCGTCCTGAACTTCTCCTTGCCACTGGACTCAAACAATGCCAATTAAAGAGAAGTGTGGTTTATGATTGCACAAACTTGCTTCACAATAGACTCCCTGCGCAAGGGTATTTATGTTATGTCGAGACTTCATGGGAACCTAAAAATGCTGAAACACAACATCTAGCATACACGTTTCAATAAAACACATCTATAGCTGGATCAATTCATGGTCAAAGAAAAGACACGGAATAATAAGGGTTTGAAAACAATGTCAATAGTTCATCAAACGGTCATGGGCTGATGTTTAGATTAACGTCGGAGACAGATTTCAATTAAAACCATTTTTTAATGGGTAAAAATGCTAGTATAATTGGCGGATTTCCAGATGGTTACAAGATTACGTGATGCATTATGATCGTTTTTTTATCGCACATGATTAAGTACATGTTAAAATGTGTTGTTTTCATATTACATGTTCGACTGCTGCAACTTCTATGTAAGAAATGAATCGTTTATAGCTTTCTTTCTAGTGTACAAATTTGGGAATTGCCTTGCTTTTGTATATTTAGTGTATATGAATGTTTATCTTAACCTTATTAAGGGCATATGATTTCAGTATACTGACATTTTTCATGGAATGTCACTACTTTTGTAAAGGCTATGCCTCAATACAATGGTCATTTTTAAGTTTTTTTTTTAAATTTCTGGAAAACTAAGGTATATGTAAACTGAAATTAAAATGCCATCACCTAGACCCTAGAACTTCTATCTCTGCCAACAATCAGCTGAATCCATCAAAGAGTTGATGAGATACACGGTGGCACATACGTACTTACGTACACACGGATAACACAAAATCATGCCTGACCTTTCTGGATCTCTGGGTTGCCTTGAGTAATGATGTTGAAATTCTACACCCTAATAGAACCTATCAAAAAAAAATGTTGTGCAAAGTCTTAACTAATTTGGTTTATTTGGTTTTGAGTTATGATTTATCAAAAAATGAGATTTCTAGCATAAGCCGTTTTTGAGGTCTATTAAGGGATAGAGCGCTATCGCACCTCCCTTGATTCTATCGTTTAAAGTACGGAAATTTTTGAAGGTATCTGTAAAAGAACAATAGTATATATATATATATATATATATATATATATATATATATATATATATATATATATTGTTGCCACCATCTATAAGTAGGTATATCGAAACTGGCAGAAAAAAATGCTATCATTCACAGAACTGGGTGTTGAATTTGGTTGATTGCCAGTGTTTACTGTTTGCTTTTCCGTTTATTTAGATGAATATGAATATATTTATGGATCTGATCACAAGACAAGCTCGGTTCTTTTCTTTGTTCTTCTTACATTCCACCATATTTTTATATCCTTACCCGATCTCACCTCTTTCTCACAGCTTCGCTCATTTTTAACTCTCCTTTTCTTGTATGTCTGTCTTTCTTTTGTTACCTTCCTTACCATCTCTCTCTTTCTCTTCTCTCTCTCTCTCTCTCTTTATATATATATATATATATATATATATATGTATATATATATATATATATATATATATATATATATATATATATATATATATATATATATATATATATATATATAAATATACAGAGGTTTACTAAAATCGAACTTTTAGGAAAGGTAAAACCTATTGTGAAGACTCTTTAGCAATCGGACATTTGCTTGCATTCGGGCAGAGTTTTGCCCTGCGTTTCTTTCCCTACAACTTTTATTTAATTTTTTCAAATTTTACATCTTAGTCATTGCCAACTTATCTATCCCAGCGACTTCCTCTGATGATAATATTTTGATATTTGAAAAGCCTGGCTTAAGGAACATTTAACTTGAATAAATTGCCTTTTTGCAGAATATACCTTGCTCTGAGCAATTGAATTGAATTTTGATTTGGCTTTTGCTTCTCTAATTCCTTTCCATTCTTCTTCATATATATATATATATATATTATATATAAATATCTATTTATATATATCACATTTTCCCTCATTCTTTCACTCTTTCAGTCCTTCTGTCTCTCTTAGCTCTATTTCTTACGTTCTCGTTTTCTCCCTTTCTCTCTGTACATATATATATATATATATATATATATATATATATATATATATATATATATATATATATATATATATATATGGAAATTGACAAAGGAAAACCAAAGCATAGTATGTATGTATTCATCAAGTTATCGTCTTTCTTAAGACTTCCTCAGGATGAGTATTTTGAAGAAAAAATCATAACAGATATAGAATCTTTTGGCTGGTTCATTATGTTGCTTACACATATGTATATATGCATGCATCAATATATATGTACACACACACACACACACGCATATATATATATATATATATATATATATATATATATATATATATATATATATATATATATTGCATGTGTGGTGTGCTTGTGAGTAATTTAATAATATATAAATAATCTATGATAATAAATAATTAAATTAAAAGGAAATGATAAATGCATCATCAAATAGGTGAATATATATCCGTCAGCCCATCTACTAACCACACTTTTATATTTTCTCTAAACTTATTATTTAAAAAATCTCTCACCCGTAAATATTCATACAGAAGTAATCTTTCTCTTCTTTCTTTTTCTTTTTCCCCTTGTTTTACATTTGGAAGATGACCGTGTTTTTTCACCCTCTTTTTTTTCTTTTCCCCCCCACCGCTACACCTCCCGTCGCGTGACACAACATCGGAAAGACGCAACAAGCATATCTCATATCCCCCCTCCTCTTCATTTTCATAATTCGAGTCAAATCAAACCGCGACGAAATGCGCAACCCACCCTATTTATTGTAACAACCCTTCCACTTATTATTGAAGTTAACACTCTTACTGTAGCTGACAAACCATCTATATTGTATCTCATATTTTGATTTCTTCTGCCAAAAACGGCCGTTGTTTTGAACCAGCGACCAAAATAGGCTATACTTGTTATGATTTTTTTTCTAAAATAATGATCCTGAGGAAGTTTTACAATCAAGACGAAACGTTGATAGATACATAAATACAATTATTTGGTTTTCCTTTTTTAAGGAATATTTTAAGGAAAATGTTCTCCGTTTCCTGAGCATATATATATATATATATATATATATATATATATATATATATATATATATATATATATATATATATATATATATATATATCACATAGATTTCTCGATCTATTTTAAGATAGAGCTTTATAATATGGATACACAATTTAAATACAAATAAATACAGATGTGTGGGATAAAAATACGCTTGTACCTATTTGTTCTACCGTGAAATTGCACTAAAGTGTTAGGATTAGCCATTTCTAATTATTTATTAATATGTGTGTATGTGTGTGTATTTTTGTGTCCTACATCACGTGCATCGTTGTGTATATATGCACACGTGCTAACAAGCTTTTGTTAATAACATATTTCACCCCAAACAAGGAAGGCCGTCACTGTAGACGTAAGGGGTGACTGAGAATAAGGATGTAGGTCATCTTCAGTTTGGAGTTGTGTTTATATTAGTTGTAAACCTCTGCATGTCCGTACAGTCGCGGAAACAGGGAACAGGGAGGGAGTTCCAGGGTCCAACAGAACGAGGAAATAAACAGCTCGAGTAGATTTCTCTCTAACATCTGAGGACCTCCACAGTGAATGGATGGGATTTAGCTGATTGCCGAGTTAGTCTAGTGTATTTAAGTCAAGGGGCCACCAGAGCAGCCAGTTCATCAGAGCAACATCTATTGAGTATTTGTATAACAAGCACAAATATGCAGCATTTCGGTGATTGGACAGGGACTGGAGCTTGGTTGATCGTGAGGGGCATATTATTAAGTTGGCGACTCTTTTTTGACCTCGTCTAGGAGGGAGAGACTAGTGGATGATGCACTAGCCCAGATGTGGCAACAATACTCCATACATGGGTGGATGGTGGTTTTGTAGAGATACAGGATAATGTCAGGTGTGAGGAGTTTACTAGCATGTTAGATAGATCCCACCTTCTTTGCTGCAGCTTTGGCAATATCTTCTATGTATTTGTTTCAATTCATGTTACCTATGAAGATTAGGCCGTTGAATTTCAATGCTGATATCTCAGGTAGGGTGTGATTTGCTATGACAATCGGTGGTGTACAAGGTTTCTTGTAGTTAATGAAGGAAAAGAGGCTTTGTCTTTGCGGCATTAAAAGTTACCAACCATTCATGAAATCAATCCACTACAGCCTGGAGGTTATTTTCTAAGGATTAAACCATTGCCTCGGATATGATAAAGTTCGTTTTGCCCACATGACGAGAGTAAAGCGTGGTGTTGTCAGCCAATATACTTATCTCAGACGCAATGGCCTAAGGGAGATCGTTTATGAAGATCACGAACAATAAAGGTCCAATGATAGATCACTGGGGTACACCAGCATGTGTGTCATGTTGCTTAGATGAACGTCATTCGAGGATAACCTAGATTTTTGGGGGGTTAGGAAAGATTTAATTATGTTTAATTTTTGCCCAGTCATACCGTATTTTTATGAGAAGCCCATTTATGCCATACCTTGTCGAAGGCCTTGGATATATCGAGTGCTACCACTCTAGCTTTACCTGCCTTGTCACATATATCATCTATGCGTTCAGAGATGACCGTAAGGATGTCTGCAGTAGATCGTGCTTGTCTAAATCTATATTTGCGGCCAGAAATAAGTTTAGCATTAACTAAGTGCTGGACTATAGCTAGATTGGTTAAGAATTCAAAAATGTTAGCAATGATCGGGGGTAGACTGATTGGGCGGTAGTTCTGAGGATCAGTTCTATCCCCAGAATTCTTGTAGCACAAAAATCATTTTCCAGCCATCGGAGCAGCAAACCTCACCTAGCCATTTGTTGTAGAGGTCGGAGAGGACAGGAACCAGTTCAGCACATCATTTCTTTGTCATTATTACAGGTATAAGATCAGGCCTACAATCTTTGGAGATGTCAAAGTCTTTTATGATGTATCTGACCTGGGATGGGGTGATGACCAGATTCTAAAGGGTCGCCTCGGTCCGCAATGGGAATTAAGGGAGCGGTAGTTTTCTGAGTCTAAAGTAGAGTTTGAGCCGAAACGCTGGCCAAGTAGTTCACCCTTATCAGTTGTAATACAAACGACATCATTGTTGTTGATAGTAGGGTAATTGTTGATTGTTCATCACATTATAGTAGATTTTGCAAAAATCGCTAGTACCTAGATTCTGTGACTGAATGCGCTTTTTGCTTATATATACATATAATTATTATTTCATGTATATACACATATGGTGTTATGAGATGGTATAACATGTTTTACATACATTTTCAGTATTTAATATAATGTAAATAGAGTTTAGTAGTTGTAGGAAAATATATATATGACAAGTCAGCTACACAGAATGTTCGATTCCTGCAGAAAAACATAATTGTCATTACACACAAACACACACACACACACACACACCCACACACATATATATACATATATATATATATATATATATATATATATATATATATATATAGTATGTCAATCCCTTTAAATTAACACACATGTTTGGGTTGTAGTTCAATAGTGGATACACTTACAGAGCTTAAAATATAATGATATAATATAAATTTTGTAAATGTTCTGATTGTATGTTAAAATATGTTTTTTGCTTTGTTTTGAACGAATTCGAAGAATTTACTTTATCATTATTACAATACTTATTACATATATATATATATATATATATATATACATATATATATATATATATATATATATATATATATATATATATATATATATATATATATATATATATGCGGGGATAGTTTGATGTTAGACATAAGCTTGGCGGGAGCAAACGAATATGTGGCTTTGAGAAATCAGCTCATCTACAAAAGAGTAAACACTGTCGTCTTGGCCTCGCTGCATTTAACTTGGGACTTTCTCTAATGACGTAGCTTCCTGTACATCTGCCCCTCTTAACTCACTTAAATGTAAAATTATGTAAAAAACATTCGATTCTAACTTTAAATCTACACACCCGCATTTGAACATTGCTACATTCTAAAGTCTATGTAGATATGTATTTTGTCTGATTGTTATCTCTTTTTCTCTCTCAGAATATATATATATATACACACACACATATATATATATATATATATATATATATATATATATATATATATATAAGCGGCGTTGAGCCTGGCCAGTACTTATTGGGTGAACATTTGAGATTACCAGGTGCTGTATGTGCTCTCTGCTTATCTCGGAATTGTTTCCAGCCGTCTTGTACTATACTTGCCATTGGAATCAAGCAATGCCGACTCCGGAGAACGGTTGAAAGGCATTGCGCAACCCTTGCAATTTCAAATTAATGCGTGGGCAGCCCCTGCTGGGGCACTCATACGTCAGAATATCGACGGGAAAGTCCATCATATATATATATATATATATATATATATATATAATTATGTTTGCATGTTTTTGTATATATAAACGCACAACGACACCCATATGAATATATTTATTTTGCTAAATATATCTACGTATACCCAGCCTAACCAAATACTTTTGTCGCGATTTTTTTAGTCTATGGTGAAACTTAAGTGTATATCTGTCATTCTCTCTCTCGCCTTTCACTTATATATATATATATATATATATATATATATATATATATATATATGTATATATATATATATATATATATGTATATATATATATATATATATATAATTTGCGCTGTTTGTTTATATATATATATATATATATATATAATTTGCGCTGTTTGTTTATATGTATATATATATATATATATATATAATTTGCGCTGTTTGTTTATATGTATATATATATATATATATATATATATATATATATATATATATATATATATATATATATATATATAATTTGCGCTGTTTGTTTTGGCGCAGAACTGGATTTATAGATCCAGTTCTCTTATCTAATACATCATTCATCTTATCAGTTTTTGTTTGGTGTTATTTCTTTTTACTTTTCTTTCTTTCCTTCTTCGGTTTTTTCTTACATTCCTTCTATTTCTCACCTTCTTCCTTTCTTTTATTTTGTTAACTGATTTTTCTATCTTTCATCTCTGACTGCATCGATTTCCTTTCCTGCTGATTCGCCAATTCATACGTTGTAGATTAATGGCGGGAGAAAAAAGATGGCGATCTCTTTTGACTTGCTAATATTTGCTTCGTATCAGAAAGAAAAATGCATTCTGTGTTCAAAGATTGTTTCAAGTAAGAGCTTTAGACTAGTTGAAGTACACGTCGGTAATCGTCTTGTGTTTGAAACTTCTTTGTGATCGTCAAGTGTTTGTATTAAAACAGCCTGCTTGACAGCGTAGCCATCTTGATTTCATTCCTAGTCGCAGAATGCTTGCTTAGAAGGAATAGATGAACATAGGCACGCTTAATACTAACCACGATCATTTATTTAATGCTGCAAACAGGCTCTCCGGGCTGATGGTTAGTTTCCGATGAATTCTGATGCACTTTATATTATCATGTAAGGATATAAGCCCGACTTGAGTCTGTGCGACACTGCTTCCACACAAACTCGTTAGTCTAACTTCAAACTATTCCAATTCCGATGGATACTGCACCCCATAGACTGGTATGGTCTTGGCCTTCCGGGCGTGATGTACGCCTGTCTGTGGGTTTGTTCTGTGCAGTTCTAGGAGGTCCACCCTCCCAGGCTTCGCCACCCCTCTTTAGGGAGGAGTAAGTTCATTGCTTACTGCCTGAGGCGCCCCTACCGGGGAATGCTGGCGGAGCTGCGCAGGCAATGTTTAATGGCCAGAGTGCTCACCCTCTCGTGCGCTGGATTTTAAAGTCCCACTTTCCCGACCCGACCTTGAGGCACATCTTACCTTGTGAGAGTTAGATACACCTTGTGCCTAACCTCCTGAAGAGGAGGTGAATAATACTTCCTCTCAACATGATACGGGTAAACAAATTATAGAAAAGTGTATATATCAGCATCCTCATATCTTACATTGAGATTATAACGAAATCTTTTCAAAAATAAAACAATTGTATAGGGATAGATTTATTAATTCTCAATTCTTACTTTTTATAGTTTATCAAAACAAACAAGTTGACGTAGCTGACTGATGTGCTTAGTTTGAATCTTGTCCTAATCTATTTAAATACACCGTCCCATCTCGTGAACCCTACACACATCTATTTATAAGAATGAGACTTTTTCAAATGACAGTAGACCATAATAACCTGTGAGTATATTTCGCCAGCTCTCCTTAATTCTAACAATTCTATGTGCTTATACTCCTATTGCCACAACTGATTTAATATTTTTGCTTGGTCTAGTTTTCAGGACAAATGGAGACAGTTATTGCGACACGTGTATCCATAAACAAATGGCATTCGTAAATAGATATTTTTAGATGTGGCAGAAATGCATGAATATATTTCGGAGTCAAGTTAACATATCTTCAATATGTGCCAATCGTAACTAATAGAATAACATCTTTTAGGCAAAATTCGACTTTATTCATCAATAATATCTCTTTAGGGGGTGATACACTGATTCCAACGCTTCCTTGAAAAGTATGTGCTTTCTTTGGAGCACGCTATGTCTTTTTGGCGAAATACGCTTAATATTTAAATAAAACTTCTTCATTGAAACAAAATATGTTTCCAGGAACATTCTGCAAAAAGTCAGTAGGTGTTAGGCGAAAATCTGGAAAAGAAGTATAGACTGTTACTATCGTTGCGATCGACTTGTGAACCAGCATATTGAAAGTCAACGTTTCCTTCTTTCATTTATAGCCATTTTTTTGTGATTTATACCTTCAAACGCACCAATAATGATATATAATATTCACTATTGCTAGTGTTTCCTTTCTCAAGGTAATTGATGAAGAAAATAGATTTAAATCCTCAAATACGAATGCCAAAATGTGACCTGATGTTTTTGTCTTTGGCCGCTTTGAACAGTTTTTGTAAACTACTGTCCACTCAGATGGCTTCCATTTAAACTCCGCACTGAAGTTGCAAATCCATGTTTCATTCAGTGTAACATATTGACGTAAAGTATCCTTTTTTGTTGTGTTAAAAAAGTTGCTAGCAATGCTCTGAATCGTCAACGTATTGTTGTTCTGAACGTCTGTAAGTCAACGCAGCATCTACTTTAAAAACCGCTTTTTGATTGACAAATGTTCATGCAAACTAATGAAAATATTTCCTTCAGATATATTCAACTCGTCGGCTATCTCACGCAACTTTAATGTTCGATCTGCCAGAACAAGTTTGTGTAGTCTCTTGTTTGTTTTTCAGGAGAACTGCTGAATTTAAGCGTGTCTGTTCGATCAAGTTAAAATGCCGCATACCATCTTTTAATCGTTGCTTCTGACAACGCAGAGTCCGGATAACACTTATAAAGCGATTGGTTTGCTTGAACTGTATTTTTCCACCAGAAAGCAACGTTTTATTAGCACACACAATTTAGATTTTACCATTGTTTTCAACAGTAGCTTCACTTAAATAACTGTACTTTGCTAACTAATAATCCGTGCCATTGAAAGGTGAGCAGGTTATCAAAAACATATGTATTTATTATTAGTGCAGCATCTATATGTAAAGCTGGGACTTAGTGAGTGATGTGTTAATGTTCACGGTCAAAAGGTCAGGGACCATATAAGGCGCGAGGAAAACTTTTTGACAAAAATCGATGAATTTCTTTCTAGATGTTTCTCCACTAACCGTTTTTGAAGCATATCAGTATTTTGAAAACTAATTCCCTACAGAGTTTTTGACGCGATTAACATCAGGAATTCTACATTTTTGAAGAAAAAAAAAATCTTCGATCTCTCATTAAGTGATTTAAGCATATCACGTTTTTAAAACCAATTCTCATATGTTGAAAATTGCAGAAAACAACTCTCTACTTTCTAAAGGGGAGAACAGGAGATTTGGAAATGTTACACTAATTTATCCCCTTCTACTGTTAGTGCTGGCTTTTATTCTAGTGAACATAAATCAAGACTTCGCTGTTGACATTGAGAAATATGTTGCTTATGGGTTCTGACATTTTAACACTTCCTCATGTGAATTGGCGTATATAAACGCAGCTTTTCCCATCGTGTCGCATCTTTCTGTAATTTTGTCATTCTAAAGTAGCATTCTGAAATGTTGATATTCTAAAAAAAAAAGAAGTTGTTTGAATCGTACGATATGTAAATAAACATGTTTCCATTTAGAGTTCAACAGTTACGATGAAAGCAGACTTTTTTTTAAAAGAGATTAAAAAAAAACGTTGAATAACTTTGTATGACCACATCTGACGTTATGTTAAAACAAGAACAAAAGTAACGTTCATGAAATCATGACGTAATTTCAATTTAATCCACTGGTTTGATATTTAGTTTAATATAGAATTATTTCCCGTAACAAAGACAATTCCATAGCACCATTATCTCCGATCGTATCAGCTCACTTATTGACTAAAACAAACTACAAAAGCAAAAAAAAATAAAAGTTTGTAGAAGAGATATATAAATGTACAAACCAACTTACATTTGATACATATGCTTTCATTTTTGGTTTTGATTTTGTGTTATGTTTGGTTTTCACGGCATATCAACCCTTTTAGGTCATTGAATGACAAACTAGTATATCTATCGTAAACTATAAATTCTATGCAATTAGTTGAACAGAAGTCAGTATGCTCCTTGTAGCTTAATGATACTCGTACCTAATTGTACATACTAGAATTAGACACATTTGAATTCGGTTTAGCTGATTTCACAATCCCCGACGGTGTCTATGAGTACAATAACACACCCTCTCACACTCGTATTTTTCTTATATAAGATGTTGGATGGACAATGATAAAATGTACTTAAAAGAAAATGCAGTAAACAAATAGCAGAGAAAAGTGGATTCATAAATAAGGGAGTTTATTCTTAAATCGATCATCAATCATTGTACACGTTTTATTGAAGAAGAACTGCTATTTTAAAGATGCCGGACGGGAAAAAATGGCGTTAAGCAAATTTATTTTTTAAATCTATCCAAACATTGTCTACTTATCGATGACATTCATCAGAACATAACATTTTTTTAATTCATTGAAGGTTCTATGCTATTTTACCCAGACCAGGTAGGTGGGAGGTGGATATATTTCGTCAGTATTAATCCTGAAGCAAACTGATATTTTCAAAAATATCTACAAGTAACTTGTTTTTACACCTGATATTATAATAATAAGGCAGATATTTAACGATTACTTGGTAACGATTTATTTCGGACGAAATACGCGTTTATAATATGTGAGAAGGTGCTATACCTTTTACCAGTACAATAGAGGCGTTTTATGATTTATCTCCCGTATACCCCTAGTGCTTCAGTTGATGCAGGTATTATGAATTTCCATGTATTTAGGTGTACATGATCCTCGATATTATCACACACTCGCGCTTATGTTTGCAGATGCTAGAATGCTATCTTCTACAGTCTTCCATAACGTACGCTGTCAATCCAGAGCTTAGCACCTCTCTCCAATATTTCTTTGAAAGATAGCAAAATGCACTTTCTTTGTTGTTTACGGATCTCCGGCACCAACGCAGATTTCACAAGATTTGTGTAAATCACTAACAAAAAAAGGAAACAATTAAACTGTACACCTGAAACTTTCAAATCGAAGAACCGTATTCTGTACGTTTTCAGCATACTAAATTCTAAGTAATTAGTTAGAAAGCGAATTTTGGACGCTGGATACGTCACACGTCACACGAATAACCTTAGCTAATAAACTTGGATTGTGTCATTTTTTATTTCCTAAAGTCGAATTAAAATGGATGAACATATAATTTGGAAATCTGAAAACGTACATAACAGAGATGTAATGATGGAGTATTGTATTTAAATCCTCTTCAGGTGTGGGTTTTGATGAAAGTGTTTCTGTGGAACCAACTGGATTCGAACCCGGCACACCCAAGTTAGCAGTCAGCGTCGTTAACCACTTAGCCAGTGTATGGAGTATGACATCTATCTCGTTGATGCGTCTGCCAAAATCTTGAAATCTTCTGAGAACTTGTTATACATGACGATTAGAATCTCTGTCTGATTATACTTACGTAATTATTAGCCGTTCCTTATATTTATATTTTGTCCGTGATCAAATATTTTCTCGTCGGATAAAGCCCAATGCATTCCAACCTATTCGTGTTTTGTCTTGTTTAACAAGAAGTGTACACAGATCAATCGATTTTCTCTTGTCTTCTTCGACATGAACACACCTCTTCGCATCGCATACGAATTGTACTAATTATATACTCATATAAAACTCTTGGGAATGGTGGACCTTGATGTATTTTGCTATAGCTCTGATATATTTTCCGTGCGAGGGGAGTATCGATTAGTTCCTATACCTTTGGTACAAACTTATGTGGTCAGGCGGTAATAAGACAACCAGTCTGCATTTACGTTTCGTTTTGGCATAATATTCTTATATTCCAGTGTTTTTAGATCTTCCAGGGCAAAATCTTTCTCTATATAATTATGATATGGTTTAAACTGACGATTACATCTTGTAGGTTTACTTGGTGAGTCAAATTGATGTCTGACATTATTTCTCTAGAAACAGGAAATGATAAAATAAGATAATAAAAGCGAGCCATTTTCAGGTATGTCGGCAGAAACCTAATATCCATTATATATATATATATATATATATATATATATACTATATTAATCCACGAACACGTGTTTCACGGTTTTACAGTTCCTCGGCGTCGCTGAATTTAGCGATATTGGAAAACGTCACTATAATATTTTGTTTGTTGTAATAGGTGTTCTTTTTTTAACTTACTGTTAAAAAAGACGAGAGAGATGCACAATTCTATAGTTCCGGTGACTAAGTGGAAAGGAAAATCTTCACGTAAGAACACTTTGGTAATAATCGTTAATACATGATCTATTAACTCTAATGAAATAGCATATTAGTGTTTTGTAGAGTGAAAACGTCAGTAAGTAAGTTACTGTGTTACAATACGGTTTAGTGAAAGATGTGCCCTTACTCAATATCAGAATACGCTAATCGGGGGTGCGATGTGATTTATGTAGTGGCATTGGCTTCACGTTTCTCTAAAGTTAAAAATTAAAAATACAAATATTAATCAAGACTAAATATAAAATCGAACAAAGCGTTGAAAAGTAAAATTTTAATAATAATAATAGTAATAATAATAACAATAATAATAATAGTAGTAGTAGTAGTAGTAGTAGTAGTAGTAGTAGTAATACTAATAGTAATTATTATTTTTTTAGCAGGACCCCGTGGGAATTAAATGGTGAGTTTTATATCAATCTATATACTTTACTGTTAATAACAATATTAATTTTGAATTAATAAATGTCTATCATGGTAAATACTGTTAGGAAACAATGATCGTGTTTCTTTCGTAAAAATAATAGTCATTGTAAGCTAAGTATTCTTTAAATAAATCAAACAAATATATCTTGTATTTCTTTAACATTGTAGCTATTTAATTTTTTAAACAATGACTGTTCTCTGTCTTCTCATCGTATTTATTCTTTTAATCAATGATACAAATGTAACTTTTTGACATGTATATGTTTTTAGTCTATTGTTTTTTGTTCCGATGGGACGACATATTGGAGTGTGGAACAATTAATTTTAAAATGGGTACAGTCAGAACTTTTTATCTCAGTGATATCAGATTAATCACCACCCACCATCTTCGCGGATTGGACGATATCATTTTTTTAAAATGTGGGTGAAAGGTGATAACTAATGTATAATAATAAACTGCCTGAGCGTGTTGTTGTTTTTTATAAATAGGACGAATAAGAAGAAGAAGAAGAAGAAGCTGGACTAAAGAAGAACTTAGGCATCTTGACAAGAGGACTAACAAATTAATGGGCATGCACAACACACTACACCCAAAATACGATCTGCTGATTTTCCTGCAACGAAGCAAAGGATAGGCGCATCCTTAAAAGACGGTAGATCACGGAGTTAAGCGGAACAAAAACATAGTCCCAAATATAGCACAAGAAATGGCCCCTTATTAAGCGAACATAATGTAAACATTGGTACTGTAAGAACCACAGCAGGAGGTTTAATTATGAACGAAAACTCAATGACTCTACCGAAAAAATGAAGAAGTTAACAGACTCCTCTCCTACATCCCAACGGTACAAGTTAAAGAAAGAACTACTCGCATCTTCTGCCAAAATAACTTCTAAGAAACGGAAAATATTATTTGTGGCGTATTAAGGTGTTAACGACGATCTAAAACTCAGTATGACATCTTGTTCAGTAAACGCTGGAACACAATTAACAAAACTAACAAACACCCTGCACGAATCTCCTTCTGATCTGTTTACGTCCACTGCGATTTTTCGTCTGCTTCCCTGTCGGAATATCTCGTTATTTAAAACAGGTGAGTGTTCACGCATGCAAATGACTCAAAACACATACCAATATCCACAACTTTCAGCATGTGTTTTTTTTTGTAAATGATCGCTCGACAAGCAAGACATTGCAGGCGGTTAAACAGATATATGTTCGTCTTTATTATCAAATATGGTTGTATTTCAAACCCTTTATATTAACTGGCACGCAGGAGTGTGAATACTTTTCTAATAAGTGGCGACACATAAACACTTCAATTATGTTCAATAAAAGCATTAACAATCTGAAGAGAACGTTGATATGTGTTTTTCTGTCACTTATGTAGTGCTTCTAAAAATATAAATTTATCGGCGTCGATAGGCTGCACAGCATTTATAACGTTGCGAGTTACGAGACAAGATGCTTGGAATCATTTCCAATAGGTCAAATCTTCCCTGAGGCAAGACTGATTTTAAAACATTTAGTCGATATATACTCATAAGATAGTCAATTCATACTAATATTGATTATGTTTTTGTATAGCTTTTATTGTGAGACATTAGATTTTAGAATATAATCGCTGCCGGCGTATTTTTTTCTATTTCTCATTAATACTCATTGCGTTTTTGCATAAAATCAATCCTGTCAACCTGATCCTCGAATACTGATATCCGGGCATTCGATGTAGATCGTACTAAAACCCCTCGTCGTGTGTATTATCTTTGCATGCACGTATAAGTATCAGATAATCTATATAAAAAAAATATAACAGAGATTATTCATCAAAGCTTATCTATATTATAAACTAGCATGTGTACCCCCCGTTGCCCAAGGGTATGGATAATAAAATAGAATGGTATAAAAGCATGTGTAGAATCTTTCTTTGAAAAGATCTCTCAGTCTCTCACTCTATATCTCTCTCCCTCTCTCTCTCCATATATATATATATATATATATATATATATATATATATATATATATATATATATATATATATATATATATATATCCGCTCTTTCCTGGCTCTTTCTTTTTCCCAAATCTTTTCCATCCTTATTTAACGCCCCTCTCTTTCTTCACTCTGTCTCCCTCTCATATTTCAATCTATTATCCCCCTCCCCTTTCTCTCTTCCTCTCTATGCCCACTCTATCCCCTCCTCCTATCTTCTCCTAACTCTCTCGTTACTATCTTCATCTCTTTCCCCTCTCTATAAAAAACACCCTTCTGTCTCTATCACCTCTCTTTCTATCGTCCTTCTCTCTATCAACCTACTCCGCCTCTCCTATCTCTCTACCCTCTACTCCCCACCCTCTCTCAGTTCCTTTTTTACTTTCTCGCGCAACTGGAAAAAATTGTTGATTAATTACTACATAATAACATTAAAAATCGCTCTAGATGTCGAGCTTCGACAAACTAATTCTGGTGACCGCTGAAAAACTGAAGATCCAATAAAAATGTGCCTATATATGTGTATATATATATATATATATATATATATATATATATATATATATATATATATATATATATATGAGGGAAAAAAACAATATTTCAGACAAGATGTAAAAAAAATGGAATAAAGGATAAGCAAATTAACAACTAACAAACATAAACTCAAAAACACATATTGAATATTTCTACCACAATATTTCAATTGTTAATACACTCATCATCAGTTGATAGCAGAACTATAATTTAAAACAGAAAAGTTTTCAAATTCATGAAAAAACGTAATTTGGAAAAAACATATAGTCACTTGTAATAAACAGTACAAAGTGAGAAAGAAAAAATGGAATAAATGTTAAAAAAGAAAAAGAAAGAAAGAAAAATCAGCCGTTAGCATGTAAAAGCCGATCGGAACCGCTGTAAGTTAATAAAGTTGTGAAGGATGATTAGTAGTAATTTAAATTGAATGACAGCAAGACATTAAACAAAGAAGGATGAGAAGGATGACGGACTCAAAGTTGTAGAAGTTATCCGTTATCATATTGATTTACGTGCATTTCGATTAGAATCGATCTGGCAGAATATGTAAAAATATTATAGAATCCTGTATATATACACACACCCACACCCCCACACACACACACACACACATACATATATATATATATATATATATACATATATATATATATATATATATATATATATATATATATATATATATATATATATACATACAGCTCTACCTGACCGGAATTCCCCAGGAGACATTTTACTTTCATGTTTCTGGCGAGACAAAGTGATAGTTCCAAGCGGAAACTCGATCGCGGTAGTTAGGGTTTAGGTTAGTAAGTAGCAATATAAAATATTATGTTTCCGTGTTTGTTTACATTGTTGGTTACCGAGATAACTCGATACTAATTACAAATAAGTGATACTTTATGCTAAATGCAAACTGTTATTTCCACTACATAATCGATCAACCCACGAGTGCGTAGTAGTTGTAGTTATCCATCACACTGATGTTTCACCGTATCACAGCTCCCCACTTTTGCTAGGCATGGTAAATGTTTAAAGATTTGAAAGAAGACTGCTTACCCAATTATCAAAACGCTAACCAAGTAATCCGTCTCGCTCACCGCGAAAGTAAGAGAAGTAATAATGTGTATTGTCCTCTATGCTCCTAGTTTCGGGTTTATAATTCGATATCATTTCTTTAGTTCTTAATCTTTAGTTCAATCTTACAATTGAGAAGTTGTACCTGGCGGCGTCTATTGCATTCCAGTCACGCAAAAGGATAATTAACTCCCAACTTAAGGTAATTGGGGTTTGAACCTTAAAAAGAACCATATGCTTAAAGGTGTATCTTGAACTCAACTCGTCGACTTCATCATCGATGCCTAAAACCACTGCGCCAAAGGGACCTTCCGGTCATTGCAGAAGAGGAAGATTTGAGGAATCTGGCGTAGACGGGTACGTGAGCAAGTTTCATATAGAAGGGAAGCAGCTATCAAAATTTATTTGCAAAGGATTTCGAGTTTTTGTTTGTGTGTCTAATATATTTTTATATAGAAAAATTGGCACTTCGCCTAATTACAAAGTAGGCACCGTGGGGCGATCAGTCGTGTTGGGAAATGGTCAAAATCATTGCAAAGTCTTCGCGTGAGCGGCGTGAAATTTCAAGGAAGTCATTGATTCTGCCTCTTCTTCTTCTGGCTAATGTTTACGGGGGCCAGTCGGCGACCTTTCATTTCCAGGCCGCGCCAAAAATCACACGAATAACAAATGATTCGCTCGTTGTATAATTTAACGCTTTCTCTGTTGTGATCTCTTTTAAAAAAATAGTTTTAAATTGTTCTCTCTCTCTCTCTCTCTCTCTCCCTCTCATCCTCTCTCGATCTATCTGTATATCTATCTCTATCTCTCTCTTCATCTATAATACAGCTTTTCCTAGCCGGCCTCGCCTGGGACTTAAGTTAATGTTGTTTTAATAATGCACGAAGAATAGCGAAGTAATCTAAAGCCAGAAAAAGTAGATTTTTAAAAGGGAATTAATTAAAACGGCTGACTTTGTGTTTTGAGAAACAAAAACATAACTCGTCGAGATAATCTAATCAGTAAATTATGTTTTGCAAATAAATTATTTGTTGTGAGTAGTTTTTTTTATTTAACGAAGTTTTAATCCGTAAAATGTCTGATTTGTTGTTTAAGAAACAGAAATACATTCTAGTAGATTTACTGGCTTCCGTAAATTAATTTTTTATAAATGAATTATTGTTTCTTAACACGGTTTTTTTTTTTAGAATGTATTCATGGAAATGAGTATTTTTTGTTGTACTTGTTAGAAATTAAAATGCCACTCTTATTACGAATGGTTTTAACAGTGTGGCGATATCACGCACACTAAATGTTAAACGTATTTTCGAATGCTAAAAGTGCTCTTAAGTTTCTGTTATGTAGATGTCGTGGTAAATCAGCTTCCACGAAGATGTGTGAAGAAAAATATAAATGGCTTCATCATTTTTATCCCATGCGCAAGGAATACAATCGAGACGAATCATTTTAGTAAACAATATGCAGTTTTAGACAATTCGAAAATGGATACGTACCAATACCACCCCAATGCGCATGCTATATAGTACCTATCACCGCTCCGAGTATAATATAAGAGATGGATGAATCACCAGAGGTTTATATATATATTAGCAATATATGACCCTTTTATGCACAAGTGTATTTTTTATTTATTTTTTATTTCCTTCAAATGTTTGAATCTATTTATATTTTGTTTACAGGTTTCTAAACAAATGACGGACAACATATGCGACTCGTACTCCGTTACCAACAAACACATAAATACTAAAAGATCTAAGCACAACACCGGTTACTGGCTCTATGTAAAAACGAGTTCAAAACCGGAATAAGTGTGAGTTAAATGACACCAAAGCGAAATATATTTTCGTATAAAAACATACTCCACATATAAAAGAAAACAATTGGTATCAAAATATGATTCATCAGATTAATTATTATCGATGAGAAACTTCGAAAATCCAACAAGATAAGTTCATATGTTAGATAAATATATGTATACCGTCTCCTCTTTCCCTCTAGATCTATAGTTTCTCCCTATTTGATACCCTCTATTTTGCCATAGTCTCACTCTCCTACATCTCTCTCTTTCTTTCTCTATCTATCTGTCTATCTCTCTAACTGTTTATCTATCTATCTCCATTCCCTCTCATCTTTTTCTTCTATCATCTATCTTTCTCTCTCCATCTCTCTTTTATTCTCTTTCTGTTCCTCTCTCTCTCTATCTCTCTCTATCTCTCTCTTTCTCTCTCTCTCGTGGCTTTCATTCTTTTTATAAACTTTTTGTTTCACACACTACTCAATAAGTTTCAAGCCTACCACATAAACAACACCTTTTGGTCAACATCTGACTTTATTCATCAACATAGTCTCCTTCTAGTATGGCACACTAATTCCAACGCTTCTATAACAATTCGATGCCTTTTTGTAGAACAATTTGAGAAAGTAGAAAGTGGTGCTTGGGTTTACTTTCTGCAGCCTCGTAACTCTTGCTTCCCTTATTTTGTCTATTAGTCCTCACATTCCATGATCGATTTTTCTGACAAAGGAGGAAGAACTACTTTTTTCTTGGTCGGAACCTATCCATCTAACACTTATCGTTGGCTAGATTTTGACCTTGTAGTGGTATTTTTCTTTTTAGCTCCCTACATCAAGTGGATTCATGTCTTGTCTGGAGCGATTCCTATAAAAATTGTATTCGGCCAACATGCGCCTCATTTTCTGATATCACTTCTTTATTAGAGCTAAATCCCTTTCTCTCGAGCATTCTCCTGGGATCTGTAAATAGTCAGTAGTCGCTGGCTTTTACAAATCTTGAGAATAGGATGAGTTTTTGTGTACTTTTGCAACCGTTGCCATCGACGTGTTACACAGTGCATTATTTCCGTAGAAGTGCACCTTTTCTTCTTAATTTGTGGTCATTTTTTCGATTCGTTCCTTCAAACATAATGTTATATAGTATTCATTATTTGGGGTCCTTTTTTCGGGGTAATCGATGAGCAATATATATTGCGCATCCAAAATACCGAGGCCAACACCTTGCCTGCTGATGTTTGCATATTTTGTTGCTTTGGACGTCTAAGTGAAACCTTGGATCTTATTTTCATCCACTGTCACATATAGACGCAAACACTTCTATAACGGCGAAATAGTTGCAAACAACGCTCTGAATAGTCGATGCGGTGATGTTTCTTTATCTACTGTGAACAAACGGAGTACCTACTTTAGAACACAGTTTACTCATTGAAATATTTTTCATGCCAAATAGTGAACACACTGTCTTCTGGTATATTCACTACCTGTGCTACCTCATGCAATTTTAATTTTTGATAGGTCAAAAATAGTTTAGAACTTTTTTATATTTTCCCGGACAACTGCCTCATTTGGGGAGCGGTTTTAGTTTGGGAGTCAATCCAGCATCCACTTTGCATACAGTGTTCTCATTGACAAGTTTTCATGGTGGATCCATGTTACGTCGATTATCACATATTGGCGCAGAAACGTCTTCTGTTGCGTTGAGAAAGTTGCAAACAAGTCTCTTAATCATCCACGCATTGTAATTTTTGATCAACTGTGAGCAAACGCGGTATTTACGTTGAACATAGTTTTCCCATTGAAAAAATGGTGAACACACTACCTTCTGATATCTTAAAGTCCTCTGTTAATTCATACAATTGCAATTTTCGATCGGCCAAAAAAAGTTTGACTATTTCTATGTTTTCCAGGATCTAAAACACGTTTTCCTTCAGCAGTATATTTTCCATTGGAGATAAATGCTTTATCAACACACGAAATTCAAATGTTTCTATTGCTTTGATAATGTTAACGGTATCTTTACTTAAATGACTTAAAGTTGTAAACTAATAATGCGATTTGGCTCAAACATTGACAAGTGTCATTTGAAGGTTAGTATTTTATGAAAATCATTAGAGATGTTTATTAGTGGCGACGTTTATATGTTAGACAAGGTACTTATTATTTTATATCGTAACCTCTCTGAATCACATTCACTTCTATTCTTTCTCTCTCTTACTCTCTCTCTCTCTCTCTCTCTCTCTCTCTCTCTCTCTGTATGTGTGTCTTAATCTATCTCTCACACCTGCCCCCTCTCTATCTCTCCTTCTCTTTCTGTTTCTCTTTCTCTATCTCAGTATCTCTTTTTCTCTCTTTCTTTCTTTCTCTCTTTCTCTCTCTCTCTATTTCTTGATTCTATGTATATCTTGCTGAGGTTTTTATATTTCTCATTCTTCTTTTTCTCGTTTTCTCATTCTCTCTCTCTCTCTCTCTCTCTCTCTCAATTGTCCTGCTGCGCTCTCTGCGTCTACCATTCTTTTCTTTACCCCATCTCTTTACCTCCTCTCACTCTCTTTCTTTCTTTTACTAATCTGTGACTTTCTCCTCCAGTTTACTTGAGTTACTCTCCTCCTCAGATTGAATCTAACCCCATCATTTCATTGGCTCTTTTTTAGCCAGTACGCTTGTTTACAAGGCTCACTTCACACAAGGAGGTCGAGGCGAATCATCGCCCCCGGTTAGACGATGAAACGAAATCGGTTATGCAACGAGTTAATGTCATACATTTGTCGGAATTAACAAGCATGATTTCGGATAATGGGCTTTTTAACACACCCTTTAAATAAATCTCCAAATCTTCATATCCAACCAGCCTGACGAATTAAATACACCCGAGGGAGATCCAAAAGTAGCACTCCTGGTCTAATCTAGCTGACATCGTTTGCCATCGACGTCTTATGATAATTACAATAGAGATCATCTGTTTGTCTCTAACCGAAACTTCCTTCAATTCTCAAATACATCGATTTCCCTGAATTTCAGAAGATTGGTATTATAAAATGTTTAATCATCAATACATAAAATCTGCTTTCATTGTCACAATTTATATATGCAACAAAATCCTGGCTTACAGAATCAGAAGTTTGCGATCGCAGTTTATTTTTCTGGGAGGGGAATCTGGTCGTTTCATTCTTTACGGCACCCTCAAATCGTCTAACCTGATGCCTTAACTTCTCCACTATGGACGCCCCTTTAGCAATTTCATTGATAATGATAACATTTTCTTTATCGTTTGGGGTTCTGTCACGTCCCAGTATTATGTGGGAAAAGAGAGACGTTATTAGTGTCGTTCACCTAAAAGCTGTTAAATTTTAAATTTTAAAAATAAAGGATCTCACGCATCAGATTATACAAACCAAATAATATTGTTGCTATACTGAGCAAACTAATTGAACATGTTTTATCAACATCAAGTTGTAGAGGCAAGAAATGATTGCAAAGTAGTGATAGATGAAGCAAAGAGAAGGTATGCAGAGATAATCAAAAAACGCATTCAGTCACAGAAACTAGGAACTCATGATTTCTGGAAAATTTATAATAGTGTGATTAACAATAGACAATCGAACATTTCCCCGCTATAAAATCACAACGATGTTGTTTGCACGGAAACTGATAAAGCTGAACTACTGTCCAAGCGTTTCGCCTTAAACTCCACTTTGGACTAAGCAAACCACCTCTCCCCTAAATTCGCATTGCGGATGGAGCCAAAATTGAAAACCGGGTCACCACCCCATCTCAAGTAAAACTCATCATAAAAAAAACCTTTACACCCCCAAAGCCTGTGTGTCTGATCTTATACAAGTAATAGTAATACACAAATGCTTTGCTGAGCTGGCCCCTGTCCTCTTCTAACAATACAACAGATGCCTTGCTGAATCTTATTTCATTGATAGTTGACATTTGCCTATGTGGTACCAGTCTTAAAGAATTCGGGATATATAACTGATTCTCTAAACTACCGCCCAATCAGTCTACTCCAGATCTTTGCTAAAATCTTCGAATTATTAATCAATCTAGCCATAGTTCGGACCTAGTTAATGCTAAACATCTTCCTGATCATAAATACGGATTTAGACAAGCACGATCTACCGCATGTATCCTAACGGTCATCGCTGAACGCATATATCATACACTGAACAAGGCAGGTGAGGCTAGGGCGGTAGCGCTTGATATATCCAAGGCCTTTGACAAGGTCTAGAATCAAAGGCTTCTCCTAAAACTGCACTTATATGGTATTTCTGGACAAATATTTAATATATATAAATCCTTCCTAACAAAAAGAAAGATGCAGGTTGTCTTCGAGTGCCGTTAATCTAAACAACATGACATACATACTGGTGTACCCCAAGGATCCATCCTAGGACCTCTACTGTTCCTGATTTTCATAAATTACCTCTCTGATGCAATTGAGACTGGGATAGGGACATTCGCTCTACTCTCGTCATGTGGGCAAAACTGACGCGAACATATCTGAGGCCATGGTTAGATCCTAAGAAAATGACGTGCAGTCTGTAGTGGAGTGGGGTAAAAAAAATTGATGGTAACTTTAAATGCTGCAAAGACAAAGCTACTTTCCTTGAATAACTACCAGACACTTCTTCAACCACCCATGTTCACCCTACCTGAGAGTTCATTATTCAAACCCCTCGGCCTTACTTTAACAGACAATAATTGGAACAAATACATTGAAGTTATTGCCAGGATTGTTTCAAAGAAGGTGCGCTCCTTCTACCGGGCTTGTAAACTTCTCACACCTGACATTATCCTATATCTCCACAAAGCCAGCCTCCGCTCATGCATGGATTATTGTTACAACATATGGGCTGGTGCATAATTCACTAGTCTCTAAATCTTAGACAAGGTCCAAAAAATAGTCGCCGACTCCACTGTTAACCAAGCTCCAACCCCATTCCACCGCCGCAATGTTTCTTCGGATATATTAAAGCAATAAAATCAAATTAACTCTCAGTCTCGTCTTTATGTTCGAAAGACTTTAACATAAATGTTTGTTTACTTTTTACAAATGAGAATATACATATAAGGAAGAATGTTCTCTTAATTTAAACATATATATGTATATATATATATAAAATAAAATAAAGAAATACATAATCACATAATAACGGGTGCAATAATCATTGCTCTGGTGATTATGTTATTCCGTGTTATTTTATTTTATTTTATTTTATTCTTGCTCTGTTTATTATATTGACCTCTCATACCCGGATTTCCTTCTGGAATATATTTCACTCCAACACACACACACACACACAATATATATATATATATATATATATATATATATATATATATATATATATATATATATATATATATATATATATATGGGTGTGGGGGTGTGGGGTGGTGATGGGGGAGACATAATGAGATAAAGAGAAAGAGGGCAGAGACAGAGCGAGAGAAGATCATATGGAAAATGTGTCCGCTTCTTCTCTCATATCTATATTTTCACTTTTCTACGAACCACATAACAATCCGCAGTCGCAAAAACTAACAATACTACAATCATCTACAACAATTGCAAAAACAAAAGACTTCTAATCCTGGCAACCATTACAATACCTTCCCCTCCACGAAATATAATAGCATCAATAAAATGGGATTTAATGCCTACACTAATAAATTAAATATTTTCAATAGATGATACTACTTCATCCCTTGGACTATTGCTAAAAATATGTCCAAAATGAAATAAATATACAAAGTGAGAAAAAATGAGTAAAAAGTAATACTTTAAATATAATCAATCAGTTTAATATGTATACCATAACATATGATCAAAGACGATAAGTAGAAAAATATACAAAACTAAGGTATTTTCTTCATCAGCGAAAACAAACACAGGAAAACATGCAAAGGGACATGACTAAATCACAAGAAAAGATAATAAAATAAAAATTCCATGGTATTTCACAAGACTTGCATTAACAAATATATAGATATGTATATATATATATATACATATATATACATATATATATATATATATACTTCTTTGTAATATAGTAGGAAAATCCCAACAGATGCTGAAGAAAGCTGGATGGCTAAGTCATTCCGTGTTTGAAACCGACGGTACGAACGTAGTACTAATTTTCTGTAACAATATATATATATATATATATATATATATATATATATATATATATATATATATATGTAAAACTGGAATGAGAAGGTGGATTTGGTGGTAGAACAGTGTGACACTTTTAAATAGACAATGAAAAACAATAAATTCAAGCAGCAACGTATATAGAAGTTGTTTATAAAAAAGAATTTAAACTTTTAGTTAGCCTGACGATGTTCTTTGCTAGTATTGAACACAGACGTTATACACTATATGGCTGTGCTATTACTATGCTCTACATTGATCAAAGGTTAAGTAAATGCTGGAACGAATATATATATATATATATATATATATATATATATATATATATATATATATATATATATATATATAGACGAGCTAACCAGTACCCCGATGTTGCCCGGGGAAGTTTTATAACTGATTAACACACATTGCAAAATGTGTTACTCTTGAATTATTTGGTGCTTATGATTGACCAGTGCAAACACAGACCCAGCAATGTTAATGCAAACCGGCAGTTGAAACAATTAATGAACTACGTGGAGTAATAAAACCCATTCCACTTTTAGTTGTTGAAGACTGGCCATTGAGAGTAATTCTTCTAGACTCCGGCAATTATTATTATTTCAGTCCAACTCCGGGAGATGGACTTTTCCCCCACATTAAAACTCGACGTTTTGTCTGATAGTGCCCTCGTGTGAAGGCAAGTAAACTGCATAAGCACCATAAATAGGCAAATAACAAAGATGATTCAAAACTTATATATTTTTTGAACAATTTATCCGGGTTTGTTATTTGTCGCAGAATAGACCCCATGACATTTTTTCCGTAGAATACCACTGTCTGACACTAATTACAATAATTTATTTCTCCTACAAGCCATATAGCTTCGTCAATCAGAGCCCTGAACCTAAATGCTTAGTGGAACATTAGAGGTGATTATGTTTTTCCATATCATGCACGACCAGAACTGTTTTCTACAATTAGCCATATTTTTATTTTTATTTCGTTTTCAAACTTTTTTTCGAATTATTTCTTTCTTTTCCGTTTCGAATTCACCATTAGTTTGAAAAGGCTGCAGGAATTTCACCACCAGATAATAAGAATTCCCTGCGGAACAATATTTTTAAATGTCCTTCATAAGGTTTTTGTTTTTTATTCTTCTGTCTTTTATTCATAGAATTGTTTTTAAAACATTTTATATTCAATGAATCTTAAATAATTTATTAAAAAGTAAAATTTTTGAAAATAACACAAACATACTATACTCGTTCGTCAATATGAATTATCTGATACTATAATGCAAAGTACGATTCGGAAATGTTGTTCCTGCTTTACGGTATATAAGCTATTTGTGGGCATTTAATTTCAAGCACAACACTTATTGGACTCGACCTATTGGGTGTCCTGAGTTAAACACAAGTTATTATTTTACCTAATATGGTCTATCGACACGATAGCCACTTGCGTACTGACTGGTTGCTGTGTCGAAATACCTGTACACATTTAGGTTCTGACGCAACCTTGATTATGACATTACTAAGTGGTCGACTTCGGCGGCAATCTAAAAGCCAGCAAAACCCGCTGTAAACAATAACAAATATTCATTGGAACACAAGTTTGTAACACTAATAAGAACAACAAGACATGCTGATCTTTTGGGGGAGAAAAGTTGAGAAATATGACTCATGCTAAGTTAAGTCTTCGTTGAGGAACTTCGAGTTGTACTTTGCCTTTGTTCTTTAGAAGATGTCAAATTAGGGAGGAATTGTTCTTACTCTTTTTTAAATCCTGTTTTCAATCGGCCGTCGACTTCTGTTATAACGATATTACACCGGGGTTATCGAAAACGCCGAATATTACTTTTTTAACATCGTTCACCCCAAACAAGGTAGGGCGTCACTGTAGACGTAAGGGGCTACTGAGAAAAGGGGTGAACATTTTAGGGGAAGGGTCAACCTAAATTAAGAACTGTGCAGCAAGATTTCTATTTCAAATTTATGCATGTCAGTACTGTCAGGAAAACAGGGAGCATGTAGGGAGTTCCATAGTCCAGTAGCACGAGGAAAGAAGTTTTTAGAGTAGACGGCTTCTCGGCAGCTGGGGATCTTTATAGTAGATTTATGGGATTTGGCAGATTGTCATGTTGGTCTAATTCCTTTACGTCGTGGGGGTACCAGAGCAGCAACCAAGATTGTGACAAGATGAATTTAAGAGTGTGTTAGACGTTGTGTTTGGGATTTGACTGTGATTGTTTTAAAAATGTCATGGTTAATAGAAAAAAGACAACATAAATATTTAATTGTTTGTATTTTTTGGTAGTGGATTGATGAATGTTTTAAGACAAACAATTGCAGAATTACGCCAGATACCGTGAGAGAATTAAGGAAAACATCAGAGCGACACTTGCTATCGAAGTAAGCGGGCGTGCCGCATTTTGCTTCCTCAAACGGAATCTTACTGCATCTGTAAGGCAAGAGTGTACAAAGAGAATGCTGAACTTCTTCTACAATCCATCTTTAGCTATAACAAATATTTCTTGCTTCGATATTTTCATTTTTTTTTTATTACAACATCGAATTACGGAACCGGTAAAGAACAACACTATCTCCTCTGGTGATACCAGATCAGGCTGCCCTGTGGCTCCCTGAGACGAAATTCACCTACATTGCCGTTTTTGTTTTGTTTTTTTGTTTTTTGTTTGTAAAACTTAATTATGTACTACAAAACCAAAAACAAAAACAACAGCCCCTCTCCCTTTCTCCCTCCCCTTTTTTATTTTTATTTTTCCTACCCTACTCCCGGTCCTGGATATGACCTTAAACTACATCCGATGGTGAGATCCGGCTTACGGACGTTGGGGAATGTGGAGCCTCCTCTTAATTACCATTGCTCCCAGGTCCACCCTGACCCGGAGTCGTAGTACCTGTTAGGGTCCCAACTATGGGTTAAATAGAAACAGATATTAAAAGGGGAAAGAAACAAAAAAGAGAAGAAAACAAGACCAGATTCGACATAAAATAACCCAAAAAGGGTTGATATGCCGTAAAACAAAACTACCAAACCATACCAACACTATCTCTATACCACAGCCCCGTGTCTATCTGTCTGTCTTTCGGATTCATAGACAAGCTGACGAGTCCTCCTACTGTCCGTTCTTGTATAAAGCACGTTGATTTGTGGCGATTAAAGTACAGACCTTTTGACACATGTTGCTATTTTAAGATCTTTTAGTCAATGAAAGCCTTAGTTTCACCCGGGTAATAAGGGTTTAATCAAGTCACGTCATGTGGGGTTCGTCATATTCCGGAAGGAATAGCACGCCTTACGAACTGTTTATAAGTAAATAGATCATCAGATGGTTCGTGCACTTCGTAACCTTTCTAAATCGAAAACACAATTTGGTGACCGGCTGGATATTTTGCCGTTTGTAATTCGTAATTAAAATATTCCTTCTGAAATTATCGCCATATAATCTAGGCTTAAAATCAAGTACGACACGCGTATCTCCGTGACATTTTAAAGTAAGAAACGCAAGCTAGTTCGAACCATTGTGTTCAATAATCAATTTGACCTTGAAAGTGTAAGTTTAAATTATTCTTGTTGCCTTGATAATTTAGATAAGTCAAAACAGATGCATTTCTCTTGCTCTCATTCAAACAATCGAAATATAACCTTTAAAATCGAAATTGAAAGATGACAATTCAATATGAATCAGTCATTTGACAATTTAGTCTTAAAAAAAATCCTTCGTTTTGAGTTAAAATAATAATTGTCAGTACTTGTCGTCCAAAATGTGCTGACTCTATTTCTTTTAATTAATTATTTGATTATTAAGTTAAGCTAAATTGCAAATGAATAATGCACCAGTAAAATAAATCATAGTGTCATGTTATAACTTGAAGACATTGATGGCTCAGGTGGTATTAGTATGAAAATGACAACACTCGATTTGATTAGAATTGAGCCCAGCATCGCCGTTTCTACAGTATCAAATTAATAATGCATATTTCTGCAAGTTACGTTTTATTCTGAAAATCTAATAGAGTGACAGAAAATTATTTATTTCGCCGAAGATTAATATTTGGTCTCATCACATTAAAGTGTTGTTGGATGTTTCTTTATAGGTGTGCCATATATTGTCTGCCGCCTCATCCAAAAATATAACTAACTACACTATATTTCTATTAATATTCCTGTGTTCATTACTATGCTACTATATGAGTAAAAAAAGCTTTCCAAATTTTAATTTTGACCATGCCTTAAAAAATCCCTAAGATGGCGGACTGCTTGCTAAAAATACAACACGTCGTCATTTATTGTAACATCTTTTTTTCATAACTAGGTTAATATTTTATCATTCTTTTTAAACAAAACGTATTGCTGTTTTGCGTTCGTAACACAATGACGAAGACATGCGAAGAGAATTGCGAAAGATTGGAATGCTAGTATATATTAGGAGATCCTCGTAGGGTACAATGAGGAAAAGAATCGGATTCTAAAACGCACTAGTAAAATATTGTTTTCAATTTGTTAAGATAAACTCGCATTGAAAAATAGTTTTGAAGTTCTCGGGATAAAGCTGTTTCGCAGTTGCAGCAAACGATGGGAAGGTCAGTTGACCCCGTTGACTGGCTGTCATATTAAAGCGGTTACATTGTAGATACTCGAGATGAAGTTTCGTAAAGAGATAATCTAAGCCATGGGAATGATTGGAACGTTTAGAGATGCGTCCACGTCAAATGATTGGCAGGATCAAACCCGCTCAAAGGTGGATTCCTGTGAGTAAGTAACTGATGAAATTGCTTTCTTGATGAATAAGTAGAGTTTAGCCAGTCAAAGCCAAGTTATTTTGCCACGTCATATAAAGTGAGAATGTATTCAGTTTGAGTTTGAGTTTGAGTTTGAGTTTGAGTTTGAGTTTGAGTTTGGGGTTGGGTTTGAGTTTCGGAAATGTGAAGTTCTCAGAAAACTGTCGTGTTACCTTCATCAAGATAAATTATTTTCTCCGCCTGGAGGAGAAACACGCTTTTCCCCTCGTCTATACAATAACATTTAATAACCAACAGTCCATTAAACTTAACGAGTTGAACCCGAACTCAATTGAGAAGCACATAAGTATTAACTCTGCTAACAAGCTAAGAACATTGTTTGTTATTATTAAAACTAAAATATATATACTTATATTTTACTTAAGAATGTTTGTTTGAGATATCGATACCTTGTTGGTCTGTTTAATGTACTTTTCAGCGTTCCCTATATGACCAATTCTCTGATCAACCGCGGTCCCGGACTTCAATTAATACAATGATTCGATACCACCAGTCTTGTCAAGAGAGTGGAACTTCGGCAACTTCGGCGTCTCGAGAATACAGCCAAAGGTCAGCGACGCCATATCAACAAACACAGGAGATATTAGCCCAGGACGCTAGGTATGGTCAAAATGAATAGACGACCAGAGAAAAATTAAAATAATTTTACCCCGTCAATCATTTAAACATTCAGGAGAATTCAGGGAATAAACAAATGTAAATAAAATGTCCACCAGAACATAATGAATTATTTTACTTTTAAAGCATAGTGAAAATTTAGTATTTCGTTTAAACAAAAACACCTCTACAAAAGTTATGTGTTAGGGTAATAGAAAAACAGATCATGTTTTTATTTTGATGAACATGAAGCACCGTAGATATGAACAATAACAATCTGTTTAAATATGGTCAGTATATATTACGAAAAAAAACCCCGAGCGTTTGTGTTTATAAAATCAATGTAACTCAAAGAAAAATCCTTTATCGGTTTGGTTTGGTTTGGTCTGGTTAATAACACATCAATGGTTGATGCATTTTGGGTCAGACAGCCGGTATCTTTAGACAGCCTGATCTGGTAAGACCAGGTATCATATATCGAATTGACGATATTATCATTTAATAAAGGATTGTCTATTTAATATTTTACAAGAAAAAGAAAATCTCATAAATATCATTATAATAAGTTATAATAAATTGTACAACGAATTTCATGAAGATATTTTTTAAACATTAAAAAGAAAATTAAGAAAATTCAGACAGTGCGTAATTTTTTAAAAATATTGAATTTTTTACCAAATTTTCCAACCTTCTATCTTTAAATTATACGGAATGACATTGGTATGTACACAGACAGGAATGGCAATCGACGCCAATACTTATTTTCAGATATCCTACAAACGCATCTGTTTTACTATCCAGATATAAATCTACATCATTTGGAATAATCAAATATAATATTGCATTTTTGCAATCTTTTTGTTAATGAATAAGTATATCTTTTAAATGTGTATTCTCTTAAATAATTTATAAATAATTATCTTCTTTCAAATTTGAATTCTATTTAATAATTAATAAATAATTATTTTCTTTCAAATTTGTAATTCTATTAAATAATGAATAAATAATTATCTTCTTTCAAATTTTAATTCTATTAAATAATGAATAAATAATATCTTCTTTCAAATTGTTATTCTATTAAACAATTAATAAATAATTATCTTCTTTCTAAATTTTAATTCTATTAAATAATTAATAAATAAGTATATTTTTTCAAATTTGTAATTCTATTAAATAATGAATAACTAATTATCTTCTTTCAAATTTGAATTTTATTAAATAATGAATAAATAAGTATCTTCTTTCAAATTTGAATTCTATTTAATAATTAATAAACAATTATCTTCTTTCAAATTAGAATTCTATCAAATAATGAATAAATAAGTATCTTCTTTCAAATTTGAATTCTATCAAATAATGAATAAATAAGTATCTTCTTTCAAATTTGAATTCTATCAAATAATGAATAAAAAAGTATACTCTTTCAAATTTGAATTCTGTTAAATAATTAATACATAATTATTTTCTTTCAACGTTGCATTCTATTAAATAATAAATAAACAATTATCTTCTCTCAAATTTGCATTCTATTCAATAATTAATAAATAATTATCTTCTTTCAAATTGTAATTATATTAAATAATGAATAAATAAGTATCTGCTTTCAAATCGTAATTCTATTAAATAATGAATAAATAAGTATCTTCTTTCAAATTTGAATACTATTAAATAATGAATAAATAAGTATCATCTTTCAAATTTGAATTCTATTAAATAATGAATAAATAATTATCTTCTTTCAAATTTGAATTCTATTAAATAATGAATAAATAAGTGTCTTCTTTTCAAATTGTAATTCTATTAAATAATGAATAAAAAAGTATCTTCTTTCAAATTGCAATTCTATTAAATAATGAATAAATAAGTGTCTTCTTTCAAATTGTAATTATATTAAATAATTAATAAATAATTATCTTCTTTCAAATTTGAATTCTTTTTAATAATTAATAAATAATTATTTTCTTTCAAATTTGCAGTCTATTTAATAATAAATAAATAATTATCTTCTTTCAAATGTGCATTCTATTTAATAAGAACAAACTCGATTTCGCAATTCAATGATGAATTATGTATTTTCTCCGATGCATACCCATTCTCACATGAGATACGTTGCTAGTCTTTCTATTATTTTCCTATAGAATAGTACATTGCATGCACCTTAATATATACATATGAAAAGATGTAAGTTAATACCCATAGATAAGAATACTTATAAAAGTTAGATGTACAAAATACTTTCAACATAAATTATTATGAATTAAATTTTAAAAACATTTCTAAAACCCATATCAAATCACCCATCTTGTGAACACATAATTTCTTCCGTAAAGCGACGTTTGGAAAATAAACACCGTCCATATGCATGCGGTGAATACAATTGGCCCATTTTCATCAATTCTTCTCGTTTTCTGCAATCTCTGTACTACGTGAATGCGAAATCTACCCGCAAAATATACAACCCTTAATATTCCTTAAGTATAACCTGCACATCTACAAAGGCAAAGCTCTTTGGAAAGAGTATGATTTAATTAATATATATATATATATATATATATATATATATATATATATATCAACTGAGTGTATGCATAACTTCTAAGTATGTCCATAAACGAAGTACAAGTTTCCTTACGGCATCTGAAGTAAAAGTAAAAAAGAATTGGTTTATGGGGTACTAAACTCTTCTCACTGCTACATGAATCTAATTTCCGGCGTTATATACTATGTTTCAATATTGTGAACCTGCTCTGAGCTGGGTACTTCTACTAGTATGTACTAATACTACTTTTTGTGCTTTTGTATTTGGCTTGTTTTGCTTTATATTTGTTATTGGATTGAAATGGATTGCAATAACTCTTTATGTTTCCCACATATTGTTATTTTACTTTTTTAGATATTTATCTAAATTTCTTTCATTTTTACGAGAAAAACATGTCGATGCATTCGCTTAACGAACCAACTCACAAGTAGTGGACTCTGCTCTGATTAAACAAAGAATCCAATAACCTTGCAGAGTTGTGTTTTGTCTTTTGCGTTTTGTTGCTTTCGGGGAAAGAGTTTAGATTTTTGATCCTGGTGAATTGAGGAATTCTAATTTCCAAGGCGTCATGTGGTCCGATGTCATACGAAAAGAGGAATCCATGCTTTTATTTTAGATTATCGTTTATCAAATATGCGCTTGTGCTAATGACAGGAACGGGCCACTGCGCGAAATGCCTTGTAATTTGCTGGGAGCTTTAATTTGCAATCTTAAAGAAAGGAAAGAAAATTAGAAGAAGAGATGAGTGGCATAAACATTAGGGTTCATTATTACCATCGGATCGCCGTCTTTACAGTTTCTATTCATAAATAGATAGTTAGATAGCAACAAATGACAACCCACACAAAAAGTTAAATGAAAGATATACACATAGATAAAATTATATATATACATATATGGGAAAATGAAAAAGGAAAACCAAAAAATTGATGTTTTTATGTGTACATCAACGTTTCGTCTTTATTTATAAGACTTCATCAGGATGATAAAATAGAGGAAAAAATGTCATGCAAGTGCAGATACATGTAGGGTAGACATATTGGGAGGAAAAATAGAATGAAATAGTGGCCACTGCTGGGTGGACGTCCGTATTTGTTGGAGAAATAGAAATGAATGTTGAAAAGAGTGAGTGGGGAAAAATGGAGGGATGGGTTGAGCAAGGACTACTGTGGCTGGTGGTAAGAGAAAGAGGTGGGGGATGAGCAGGGGTAAAGTGGATGGCAGAGAGAGAGTGGAGGAAGAGGGGGGAGGGAGGTGTTTGACCAGATCGCTGCCATCCACTTTACCCCTGCTCATCCCCCACCTCTTTCTCTTAACACCAGCCACAGTAGTCCTTGCTCACCCCATCCCTCCATTTTTTCCCCACTCACTCTTTTCAACATTCATTTCTATTTCTCCAACAAATACGGACGTCCACCCAGCAGTGGCCACTATTTCATTCTATTTTTCCTCCCAATATGTCTACCCTACATATATCTGCACTTGCATGACATTTTTTCCTCTATTTTATCATCCTGGTGAAGTCTTATAAATACAGACGAAACGTTGATGTACACATAAAAACATCCATTTTTTGGTTTTCCTTTTTCATTTCCCATCACGTCGGATTACTTTCATCCTTCTCTTCCCATATATATATATATATATATATATATATATATATATATATATATATATATATATATATATGTCTATGTATATATATATACATATATATATATATATATATATATATATATATATATATATATATATATATATATATATATATATATTAGTAGGACATATGTCCCGGCGTTTCCCGTGGAAAAGAATGATCTAACTAACAATTTCCAATGATTTTACAGAATACGAACGAGACAAAAAGAAAACTTAGTTAGTGTTACGTTATTGTTTGTTTAGTGTTTGGTTATTGTTAGTTTAGTGTTAGGTAAAGATAACCATTTTTAAAATAGTTCGGTTTGTATTGTGTAGATTGTTCGGTGAAGTTCGTTAACGTTCATTATCGTATATTTTACTTAGCCAAACAGTGGTATTTTCTACTATAGTCAATGTTTTCTCAAGTGGTAGCGAATTTCTGAATATAAAAAGCCCCTGCTATGAAAAATGAAAATTTTAGACATGTAAAATTCCCCGATTTATATTAAAAATTAAAAGAACTCAATGTGGATGTGTAAAAAAAATTCCACCACCCCAATGTTCTCGTCCCAAGACTTAGAAACAATTCAGTTATACGTCTTGATTAAACACTTACTGGGCAGGAAGTGGGTACTTATTTTGCATTCAATTGATCCCCCATTTCTCGTACGTAATCTCAAACAACTTATGCTTACTAAAACCATGTTTTCCTAAGTAAATAAAAACTCATTAAAGCAGTAGTCATAGCAAGTTTAATCGTACACATGAAACACCGAAATGAAAACGTTTATGGTATAATTTTTTACAGTTCTATTTCAAATGTTGAGGTCGTGTAGATCAGCGATATTCTGGGGGCCAGTTCTAACTTCCAGAATTATTAAAGACAAGTACAACAGAGCCAATTTTTCACCTATGAGGGAAGCAAGATTCAGCAAGGCATTTATTGTAGAGTTTTGAGAAGAGAGAGCCTGTTCAGCACATAATTTATGTATTGTTATTACTGATATAAGATCAGATCTACATGCTTTGGAAGTGTCAAGGTTTTTTATGATGCCTCTGGAGTGATGACAAATAAACATACGTAAGTTTACATGAATATATATATATATATATATATATATATATATATATATGTATATATATATATATACTGTATTCTATATATATGAATTTATAAAAAGTATATATATATGTATATATATATATATATACATATATACATGCATATGTAGGCATATATAAGTGCATATATATATATATATATATATACCTAGTATTCAGGTTCGATTATTTTCGATCGGAATCCGGATCAGAGAGCTCTATGTCCGTTAAAAAGACTAAATATACATTCGGATTGTACACATTATAAGTTATTTCGACCTTAACTAGGTCTCCTCGGATGTGTTTCCAATCACGTTTACATTCGGATTGTACACATTATAAGTTATTTCGACCTTAACTAGGTCTCCTCGGATGTGTTTCCAATCACGTTTACATTCGGATTGTACACATTATAAGTTATTTCGACCTTAACTAGGTCTCCTCGGATGTGTTTCCAATCACGTTTCAAACCCAAATGGAAGAATTTTAACACCTTTATATCTTTTAGAACAAAGTAAAAATAAAGAATTAGAAAAAAAAAAAAAAAATAAATAAAAAAAAAAAAATAAAAAAAAAAAATAAAAAATAAAAAAAATAAAAAAAAAAATAATAATTTCAGCGATATTCTATTTGTTGATTGGACTCTATAGTATAGAAGTGGTGATTATGTAAATTAGGGTGGTGGCATTAACGGAGTATAAAAATATGTAACATTTTTATCAAGAAGTCAATCCTCGATTTAAAAGGAGAATATAATTGATCCTGATTAAAACCTAATTGCGTTCGTTTAAAGGAATAAGAATTTTTTAAAATTATGTAACAATGCGAAAGTTTTGATTAGATTTCAGATTGCGAATATTATACGTTTAAAGATTAAAATACAAAAATTACGATTAAAATAGGTACTGCAGCTACACACGATTAAAGGATGTTATATTATATGATAAGTTTTTATTAAATTTCAGATTGTGAATGTTATACGTTTAAAAATTTAATATACGGAAGTTACGATTAAAATAGCTACTATAACTGCACACGATTAAAGAATGTTATGTGACGATGAATTAAAGGTATGGTGAAGTTAATATAGGTTTTATTTAATAAAAAAAAAAAAAAAAAAATTTACAGGTTGGTTATTTTAAATTTGTGACGATGTCTACATTTTGCTAATAGTTCGTCCCTTTTATTTAAGATATTACTGCCTTCATATTTTAATATTCTAATTTTTTCTTCCAGACATAGATTACATCTATGTCTGAAACCCCTAGGAGTGTTTGACTTACATAATATGGTCCAATCAATTATTGGTTTTAGTCCCTTACTTTTTAAAAGCCACACATGCTTTGCCAATTCAGTTTTATTAGTGATATTTTGGTTAGAGAACGAATGCTTGTGTGTGTAAAATCTTTGTTTCCAATTGCCAGCCGATATTCCTATATATATTTTCTTATCATTTATGTTTTCTTGTGGGTAAATTGTGGCTTTGTATACTACATTATCTATATTACAATTTCCTTTCAGCGGGCAGTTGCTTTCAATACGACAATTGCATTTCTTCTCCTTGACTTTTTTATATATATACGTATATATATATATATATATATATATATATATATATATATATATATATATATATATATGTGTGTGTATATATATATAACAATAGAAAGTTTGATTCCAGTAACCATGTCTGTATTCAGTTCAGAGCTGACCGTTTCGTCATATCTTATACAACTTAAATACAGATACATATTTCTTTATTTTTTATGAGTGTATCTCATTAAAAAGAAAGGGCAAAACCGTGTCCAAAAATATACGAAAAGAAAAAGCAAAAATAATATACCTCACATTAGTAAAGCAAGTTCGTCGGAGCACATTCCACAAAAATACTTGTAAAACAAGCACAGATGTTGCAACATTTTGGCAATAGGATAGAGGTTTGAGCTTGATAGACAGTATGTGATCTATTTGATTAGTGATTTTTGGTGGCCTCTGTCAAAAGAGGGGATACTAGTGGTTGGTGCACCAGTCCAGATGTGACAACATTACTCCATGCATGGGCAAATGGTGTCTTTATAGAGATATAGGATATTGGCAGGTGAGAGAATTCTCTCTAGCCCGGTAGAGAGAGACAACTTTCTTTGCAGAAGAATTGGCAGTATTTTCTATGTGTTTGTTCCAATTCATATTACCAGTGAATATAAGTCCGAAAGGTGTGAATGTTGGCTCTAAGGAAGGGCGCTATTTAACATGACAATCGATGATTGAAGAGGTTTCTCACAATTGCTAAAGGCGAGGAGCTTTGTCTTGGTAGCATTAAATGTAGCCATCCATTTTTGGCCTCATTCCACTACAGACTAAGGACTCAGCCATTGCATTGGATATATGCGCGCTTGTTTTGCCACCATGTAGAGAATAGAGTCAGTAAATAAAATATCTCAGGACGACATAGCATCAGCGGCGGGTGTACGAAAGTAATAATAAAGGTCTAACGATCGACTCCTGGGGCGTGTTAGGTTGTTTAGATGTACGGCCATCGAAAACGACCTGGATCTTTCGTTTGTCTAAGAAGGATATGATTATATTAAATATTCTTCTAGTAATACTGTACGAATTAATTTTCATGAGAACACATTTATGTAAGACCTTGTTTACCGCCCTAACATCATCTGCCTTATCTAGTGTATAGTATATGCGCTCAGAGATAACCGTTTCTTGATGCTATAAATTATTTGTCTATTTGTCTATGACTTATGTCGGTTGAATCGATGGAATGCTTGCTTTCTATGCGCAATAGCAGTAGCACAGGTCAAAGAGAATCGTTAGGAAGAGTGGGACTTACTATAGAATTTCCGCGTGGGGATATATGCGTCTATGCCTTCTTTGACCCAATCTGTTCACTCATTTGAGGCGCAATGATCAGCAGGGAGAGAAAATGTTGTATTCCATAGGGCGTCTCTGATGTGATCTCTGATGGATTCCCAATCTGCCCGTTGATAGTATCTCGTCGGTTTTAGAAACGAGAGTTCAAGGTGATATCAACCACTATCACAAGGTGATCAGTCTTTCCGATAGGGCTACGGGCATCTGTAACCCACGACTCGGGCAGTGTTGCCAAGAACAGGCCGAGAAGTGAAGCTTGCTGATCTTTACGATTTGGGGGAACAGGTCTGGAAAATAACGGTTAGTTGGAAGGAATGTGCAATAGAGAAGCTATGCGTTTTGTTACCAGCTGCGTTGGTGCAGTCCTCTACACCAAGCCAATCTCTGTGATGGATATTAACATCTCCAAATACATAGATATAGGCACTCAGATCTTAGGAAAGTGCTGAATCTACACTATGGGAGACATAGTCCGGTAGAGTCGTGGGTCTTGTGGTATTTAAATAATAATAGTAATAATCAATGAGGATGAGAAGACCGAGGAGGGGCAGCACAAACCAGACCTCCACTAGAAGTGCAGAGAGTGATGGGACCTTCGGGATGCTTATTGCCACCTAAATCTGAGAGAAGACCAATGGTCCTTACCAGCGATAAATGAATGGTAAACGACTGTTGCTATATTGAAAGGTTATTTGTGATGGCTATCGAAAAGAGGTGAGAAATACTGGAAATTTGAGGAGACTTGTTGTCATTCAGACTCAATGGAATACCACCGGCTGTTGGTGAGCAATCACTGATGATGTGAGAACTGCTAGTGGGTACACATAATAATAATAATAATAATAATAATAATAATAATAATAATAATTATAATAATAATAATAATAATGGAAACTACTGTAATAGTTATAATTGTAGTAGTACTAGTAACAGTTCTGAAAACTGGAAAATGCTTAAGAGGAAATCTGAATCAAGCGGATCATTGAGACTATACTTCACACATCACTGATGAAAACAGGTAATACATGGAGTAACTGATTAGTAAATCATTGAGATTGGAAGCCAAGCCACATATGCTGGTGATGCCGACCAACTTAAGATAAGTTGAAATAGAATAACATAGCATAAACACAACAAGAAATTCAGAATTAATCCAAAAGAAGTGAAACTGACAGAGAAATGTTAAACTCTGTCTCCCCTCCTTTAAAATTCGTTTGCATCAACATCGCTTGCTACCGCACAAAATTATCATGAAAGATTAAGGAGGATAGAATGTCATAGGAGGGAAAACACCATCCAGACCACTACTTAAATAGAACGGAGAGTACTTGAATGCTGGAAAGGTTTGTTGTCAATCACATTCTAGAAAAACTAACGCCAATTATCAATGATGAATCAATGGTAAACGGGTGTTACGTGAACTCAGAGTAATTTGCACTATGATCGAAACAAGCGGGAGTACTGAAAATATTGGAAGACTTGCTTTCTCTAGGAACCATCATCTGTTTTTACCAGTGAGCAATAACTTTTAATGATTAATTTTAGACCTCATAGTGAGTACGAAATTATAATAAACAAGATAACATCCCAGTGCAGAGATGATGAGGACACACGTTGAAGGTAAGACCTAAAAAAGACTTTTATAGCACCATTCTCTGTGTTGAGACGTAATAATTGCCACACCTCGGCAAGTGTGTCTGCTATCATACACTTCAGAGGAGAATCGCTGACTTTGTCATCCTAGTCCAGCATAACAACAGTAGCAAGACGTCTGATGAATCCTATCGCCACGTGAATCCATTCACACACGAGAAAGTGGTGCATAACACGAGAGAGGTGGGCGTATGGGTGGACGCGAGCTTTCTGCCTTTGGGAGTTTCTCTTAACGCCGATACAACCATTATCGAGGATGAATGCTGATTTCGGCCAACAAAGAACATACTATATAGTTAGGTGGTAGAGTTTGATGCCGTGCTGAGAGGAATACATCTCACTTTAAATGGGAAGATCGAGGTGATACATATGAATACAGATTCTTTCTGCGTGTACTACTGGGTGAGCAAAGGAAAGTCTCTGCTGAAGACCGAAGTTGTGAGCGCTAATCCACTATTTCGGTCGATGTGGCACTAGTTATAACGGACTATTTTTGAAATGGTGTCAGTATTATTACAATATAAGATGAATAGGAGTTGTTTCTGAAGTTTGTGCCGTCATTTACATAGATGTTTGTTTCTTACAAGTACAGTATTATTAATATCCATTACGATCAAAACCAAAATAAGGGATTTTTCTCTCAGAAAGAAAATGTAATTCTCGCACTAAAAAAGTGCAAATAATCAGCGTAGACAAGCGTTTCAAGTAAGAATTCGGAATGACAACTTTTAGAAAAAAGGAAAAACAACGGTGTTCGTAAGAAAGATGTATATAAATTATCGATTCTTTTCATCAAAGTCGGTCCAGACGTCATAAAGCCACTTGATGTAAAGTGGATTCGTATCAAGAGCAATAACACTTGATATATCGCAGAGTTTCAATAGGGTTTAAAATATAGGATAGCTTTATAAACTTGATAGCGATGGAGTATCTAACAATGTCATCGCAACCATCAAATCTTTCCTTTTTGATAAGTCTATAAAAGTAGTTTATCAGTATGGGCAGATGTCGGAAGAACATAGAATGAACCCCGGCTTGCCTCAATGATCTATTCTGATGAACACACAATTCTTGGTTTGTCTGATACGATTCATTACCATCTAGGCAGAAGACGCAACTATGCTCAAAGAGCACGAGTTATCAAAATCTCACCGAATATGAAGCATGTGCTGCACTAGAAAAATATTACTTGCAAAGCCATAGCTTCTCCCATTTAAACACCTTGTTCTGCCTCAGAAGAAACCCTTGTTATTACTAAGTTCATATGACTGACTTTTAGACCAAATTTCAAATAAAAAACATTTATCAAGTGTGTTTATATCGTAGCGAAATGGGTTGAATCATTCTATCACTCCAGAAAGGACCTGAATCAATAAGTAATATACCTATAAAATATCAAGATACGTCCTAAGATAGAGTACTGCGTTTACATATGTAGATGTGTCGGTCAGAGTACGCTTTTCGTGCTTTGACCAAATAAAAAATCAACTTCTTCGCAATCTGATGAGGAATGATCTCTTCTCTACCCTAAAACCCTTTTCTCACAAACCAGACGTTACTTAAGACGTATCGCTCTCCCCTCTCTCTCTCTCTCTCTCTCTCTCTCTCTCTCTCTCTCTCTCGATATATATATATATATATATATATATATATATATATATCTGTCTCTCTGTCTCTTTCTCTCTCTCTTTCTACTCTATTCCATAAAAGATTAGCAACAGAGGTTTGATCTCCGCTATTTCCTTGTAAGAAACCGACAACAAGAATTGGTATTCCTACCACAACGGAAAAAAAATTTCCATTCTTTCACCCTGACTTGGACTCATACAGAACTATCATGTTTACAAGGGCTGCTCGTCTGTAGAACACATTATCACTAGACCGGTTCCCTGCGGATTACAACATAGTCGTCTTCAAATTCATATGTTAACGAATACTTATCATAAATCGTTCGTTTAAATAATCAGACTTAGTTTATTTCACTGATTATTCCAAATCTATCGACTCACAATCTTTTCATCTCATTTACTTATCTTCGGATTGCTCTTCGCCTAAATCTGTGGTAATCCTTCAGTCAAAAATGAAATTAGTTCGGTTCAAAATGAGTGCCCAAACTTCAGAAGGAACTCCTGTTCACCCAACACCGTAATTGCACTGATGAATTCCCAAAACTAACGTGTTTTCTCCTCTGTCTGCTTTTAATCTGCCTTTTTTCAAAACCAGTTGGTCGTATGAACATTAGTTGAAAATGCATAGCAATTATACAAATTAGCATTGTGAACACACGTTCTTTTCTCTCTACAAAACAGTCGCCCGACATGCAAAATATTCTATGTGTTTAAATCTAATAAGATTTCGTTTTTCTCTCGATTGTACGTTTATATTAAACGCCCACTTTTAACTTAAGATCTTATAGTTTGTTCACGCTTTAGATTTTTACTTTAAAGAGTGTTAGCGTACACTAATTTGGATTTAAGATTTCGAAGATTTGTTTCCATGCATTTGGATAATTTTCGTAGGAGTTTGTTTTTGCTCGTTGGTTTTTATTACATGTTTTGGTGTTTTATCCCTTTTTTATTATTTTTGAGCCCACTTCACTTTTTAAAATTTGTTGTCCTGTTAAATGTAATATATTGCACCCACGCTCCCAACAGTTTTGTTTTCTTTCTTTGTTTATATTTACACAATTATTCGTGATGAATTAAATTCAACAGATTTGTTTTCTTTCTTTTTTGTATTTAAACTATTATTTCGTGATTAATTACAGTCAACAAATTTGTTTTCTTTATTTTTTGTATTTAAACTATTAATCGATATAAACTAAAGTCAACAGTTTTGTTTTGTTTCCCTTTTTGTATTTAAACTATTATTCCTGATACATTAAAGTAAACGGATGTTTTTCTTTTTTTTGGTATCTAAACTAATATTTCGTGATCAATTCAAGTCAACAGATTTGTGTATTGCTTTTGTTGCATTTAAACCATTATTAGTAATAAATTAAAGTCAACAGATTTGTTTTCTTACTTTTTGTATTTAAATTATTATTCGTGATGAATTAAAGTCAACAGATTTGTTTTTTCTTTTTTTGTATTTAAACTATTATTCGTGAAAAATGTCAACAGAGTTGTTTTCTTTCTTTTGTTGCATTTAAACTATTATCTGTGATAAATTAAAGTCAACAGATTTGTTTTCTTACTTTTTTATATTTAAACTATTATTCGTGATGAATTAAAGGTAACATATTGGTTTTCTTTCTTATTTTGTATTTAACCTATTATTCGTGATGAATTAAAGTCAACAACATCGTTGTCTTTTCTTTTTGTATTTAAACTATTATTCGTTATGAATTAAAGTCAACATGCTCGTTTATGTCTATTTTTGTGTGTAAACTATTATTCGGGATGAATTAAAGTAAACATATTTGTTTTGCTTATTTGTTTTGTATTTCAAATATGATTCGTTATGAATTAAAGGCAACATATTTGTTGGCTTTCTTTTTTAGTCTTAAATGTATCATTCGTGATCAATTAAAGTCAAAACATTTGTTTTCCTAACTTTTTTGCATTTAAACTATTATTCGTTATAAATTGAAGTAACATATTTGTTTTCTATCGTTTTGTGTATTTAAACCATTATTCGTGATAAATAAATGTCAACAGATTTGTTTTTGTCTTTTTTGTATTAAAATTAATATTCGTTCAACATTAAAGTCAACATCTTTGTTTACTTTCTTTTTTAAATTTTAATTATCATTGATGATAATTAAAGTCAACAGATTTGTGTTTTTTTTTGTATTTAAATTATCATTCGTGATAAATTAAATTAAACAGATTTGTGTTCTTTCTTTGTATTTAAACTATTATTCGTGATGAATTAAAGCCAGCAGATTTGTTTTCGTTCTTTTTTTATTTAAACTATTATTCGTGATAAATTACAGTAAACACATTTATTTCATTTCTTTTTTAGTATTTAAACTATTGTTCGTGATAAATTAAAGTCAACAGATGTGTTTTCTTTTCGTATTTAAACTATTATTCGTGATAAATATAAAGTTAACATATTTATTTTCTTTTTTTGTTCCATTTAAACTATTATTCGTGATACATTAAAGTCAACGGATTTTTTTTCTTTCTATCTTTGTATTAAAACTATTATTAGTTATAAATTAAAGTCAACAGATTTGTTTTCTTACTTTTGTTGTATCTATCCTATTATTCGTAATGAATTAAACGTAACAGATTTGTTTTCTTTCTTATTTTGTATTTAAACTATTATTTGTGATGAATTAACGTCAACAGATGTGTTTTGTTTTCTTTTTTGTATTTAAATTATTATTCTTAGTAAATTAAAGTCAACATAATTGGTTACTTTCTTTTTCTTATTATTCATACTATCATTCGTGATAATTAAAGTCAACAGATTTGTTTTCTTTCTTCTTTTGTATTTAAACTCTGATTCGTGATAAATTAAATTAAACATGTTTGTTTTATATCTTATTTGGTATTAAAACTATTATTTGTGATAAATTAAAGTCAACCGATTTGTTTTCTTATTTGTTTTGTATTTAAACCTATATTTGTGATAAATAAAAATAAGCAGATTTGTTTACTTTTTTCCCTTTACACTATTATTCGTGACAAATTAAAATCAACCCATTTGTTTTCTTTCTTAATTTTTATTTAAACTATTATTCGTGATAAATTAAAGTCAACATATTTGTTTTCTTTCTATCTATGTATTTAAACTGTTATTCGTATTTAATTAAAGTCAACCGATTGGTTTTTTACTTGTTTTGTATTTAAACTTTTACTCGTTATGAATTAAAGGCAACAGATTTGTTTTCTTTCTTATTTTGTATTTAAACTATTATTTGTGATTAATTAAAGTCAACATGTTTGGTTATTTCTATTTTTGTATTTAAAAAATTGTTCGTGATTAATTTAAGTTAACATATATGTTTCTTTTTATTTTGTGTTTTAAACAATTATTCGTGATTAATTAAAGTCAACAGATGTTTTTATTCCTTAATTATTCGTTATGAATTAAAGTCAAAATGCTTGTTTTCTGTCTATATTTGTATGTAAACTATTATTCGTGATAAATTAAAGTCAACAAATTTGATGTCTTTCTTTTTCAGTATTTAAACTATTATTCGTTGTAATTTAAAGTCAACGGTGTGTCTTCTTTTCTTTTTTGTATGTAAACTATCATTCGTGATGAATTAAAGTCAACAGTTTGTTATCTTTCTTTTTTTGTATTTAAAATATTATTCGTGATACATGAAAGTCAACGGATGTTTTTCTTTTCTTTTTTTGTATTTACACTATTAGTCGTAATACATTAAAGTAAATGGATTTGTTTTCTTTCTTTTGTTGCCTTTAAACTATTATTCGTGATAAATTTAAGTCAACAGATTAGTTTTCTTTCTATCTTTGTATTTACACTATTATTAGTGATAAATTAAAGCCATCACATTCGTTTTCCTTCTGTTTTGTTATTCGTGATGAATGCAATGCAACATATTTGTTTTCTTACTTATTATGTATTTAAACTATTATTTGTGATGATTTTCTTTCTTTTTTTGTAATTACACTATTATCCGTGATAAATTAACGTCACCAGATTTGTTTTATTTCTTTTTTTGTATTTAAACTATTATTACTAATAAATTAAAGTCAACAGATTTGTTTTCTTTATTTTAAGTATTTACATTATTATTGGTAGTAAATTAAAGTCAACATATTTGTTTTCTTTCAGTCTTTGTGTTTAAACTATTTTGCGTGATAAATTAAAGTACACATGTTTATTTTCTTACTTTTTTTGTCTTTACACAATTATCAGTGATACACTAACGTCACCGGGTGTGTTTTCTTTTTTTTGTATTTAAAATGGTGTTTGTGATTAATTAAAGTACACAGATTTGTGTAATTTCTTTTTTTGTATTTAAACTATTATTTGTTATGCATTAAATTCAACGTGTGTGTGTTTTGTCCATTTTTGTATTTAAACTATTATTCATAAAAATCTACGTCAACGGATTTGTTTTCTTTTTTTTTTGTATTTAAACTATTAAACTATGTAATTTAAAGTCAACAGATTTGTGTTTTTTGCTTTTTTGTATTTAAACTATTGTTCGTTATGAAATAAAGTCAACACATGTGTTTTTTTTCTTCTTGTATTCAAACTATTATTTGTTATAAATAAAAGTCACCTGATTATTTTTCTTTCTATTTTTGTATTAAAAGTTATTTAGCAGAAAAATTACAGTCAACAAATTTATTTTCTTTCTTTATTTGCATTTTAACTAGTATTCATGATGAATTAAATTCAACAGATATGTTTTCTTTCTTTTTGTGTATTTAAACTATTATTCGTGATGAATAAAAAGCAACATATATTTGTTCATTCGTAGTAAATTACAGTACATACATTGGTTTTCTTTGTTTTTTCATTATTTAAACTATTATGCGTGATAATTAAAGTCAACAGATTTGTTTTATTGTATTTAAACTACTATTCGTGATAAATTAAAGTCAACTAATTTGTTTTCTTTGTTCGTATTTAAACCATTATTCGTGATGAATTAAACGTAACATATTGGTTTTCTTTCTTATTTTGTATTTAACCTATTATTCGTGATGAATTTAAGTAAAAAACTTCGTTGCTTTCTTTCTTTTATTGTATTTAAATATTATTAGTTATGAATTAAAGTACACAATGTTTTTTTCTGTCTATTTTTGTATGCAAAATATTATTCGTGATTAATTAAAGTCAACAGATTTGTTTTCTTTTTTTTAGTATTTAAACTATTATTCGTGGTAATTTAAAGTCAACATATTAGTTTTCTTTCTTCTTTTTGTATTTAAACTATCATTGGTGATGAATGTAAGTAAACAGTTGTTTGTCTGTTTTTGTATTTAAACAATTATTTCGTGACAAATTAAAGTCAACATATTTCTTTTTCTTTCTTTGTTTGTGTTTACACTATTATTCGTGATGAATTAAAGTCAAAAGAGTTGTTATCTTTTTTTGTTGTTGTGAAACTATTATTCGTGATTAATTAAATCCAACCGATTTGTTCTCTTCTTTTTTGTATTTATCGTGATAAATTTAAGTCAACAGATTTGTTTTCTTTTGTTTGTATTTAAACAATTATTCGTGATGAATTATAGTCTACATGTTTGTGTTCTGTCTATTTTTGTATTTAAACAAGTATACATGATAAAGTAAAGTCAACAGATTTGTTTTCATTCTTATTTGTATTTAAACTATCATATGTGATCAATTGAAGTCAACAGATTGGTTTTCTTTATTTGTTTGTACTTAAACTTTTATTTGTGACAAGTTAAAGTCAACAGATTTGTTTTCTTTTGTATTTAAACTATTATTCGTGATGAATTAAACTCAACGGTTGTTTTTTTTCCTTTTTTTGTATTTTAACTATTATTTCGTGATAAATTAATGTCAACAGATTTGTTTTCTTTCTTGGTTTGTATTTTAAAAATATTCGTGATAAATTTAAGTAAACTGATTTGTTTTCTTTCTTTTTTGTATTTAAACTATTATTCGTGATAGATTAAAGTCAACAGATTTGTCTTATTTTTTTATATTTAAACTATTATTCGTGGTAAGTTACAGTACACCATATTGGTTTGCTTTTTCTTGTAGTGTAACTACTATTCGTGATAAATTAAAGTCAACACATTGGTCTTCTTTGTTTTTTGTATTTAAAATATTATTTGTGAAAAATTGAAGTCAACCGATTAGTTTTCCTTCTTTGTTTATATTTAATATAGTACTTAAAATAAATTAAAGTCAACAGATTTGTTATCTTTTTTGTTGTTGTTAAACAATTATTCGTGATGAATTAAAGTCAACAGATTCGTTTTATTTCTGTTTTTGTATTTAAATAATTATTCGTATAATTTAAAGTCAACCTATTTGTTTACTTTCTTTTTTTGTATTTAAACTGTTGTTCTGTGATAAATCTAAGTCAACAGATGTGTTTTCTTTCTTTTTTGTTGTTAAACTATTATTCGTGATAAGTTAAAGTCAACAACTTTGTTTTATTTATTTTTTGTATTTAAACTCTTATTCGTGATCAAGTAAAGTCAACAGATCTGTTTGCTTTCTTTTCTTTGTATTTAAAACATAATTCGTGATAAATTAAAGTAAACATTTGTTTTCTTTTATTTTTGTTTTTAAATAATTATTCGTGATAAATTAAAGTCAACAGATTTGTTTTCTTTTTTTGTACGTTAACTATCATCCGTGATAAATTAAAGTCAAAACATTTGTATTCTTTATTTTTGTATTTAAACTGCTATTCGTGATCAATTTAAGTCAACGGATTTGTTTTCATTCTTTTTTTAATTAAACTATAATTTGTGATACATTAAAGTCAACAGATTGGTTATCTTTTTTTTCATGTGACACTATTATTCGTGAGTAATTAAAGCTAACTAATTTTTTCTCTTCTTTTTTATATTTTAACCATTTATCGTGATAAATTTTAGTCAACCTATTTGTTTTCTTTTTTTCGATTTAAACTATTATTCGTGATGAAGCAAACTAAACAGATGTGTTTACATTGTATTATTTAAACTATTATCTGTGAGAAAGTAAAGTCAACCGATTTGATCTGTTTTTTTACTTAAATTATTCTTCGTTATGAATTAAATTCGGCATGTTTGTTTTCTGTCTATTTTTTGTATTTAAGCTATTATTCGTGATAAATTAACGTCAACAGATGTGTTTTCTTTCTTCATTTGTATTTAAAGAATTATTCGTGATACATTAAAGTCAACAGATTTGTTTTCTTTCTTTTTTGTATTTAAACTATGATATGTGATGAAGTCAAGTCCACAGATTGGTTTTCTTTCTTCGTTTGTAGTGAAACTAGTATTCGTGACAAATTAAACTCAACTAATGTGGGTTTTCTTTTGTATGTAAACACTTATTCGTGATAAATTAAAGTCAACAGATTTGTTTTCTTTTTTTATTTAAACTATTATTCGTTATAAATTAAAGTCAACACATTTGGTTTCTTTCTATTTTATATTTAAAACATTATTCGTGATGAATTAAAGTCAACAGATTCGTTTTTTTACTTTTTATATTTAACCCATTATTGGTGATAAATAAAAGTGATCAGATTTGCTTACTTTCTTTTTTTGTATTTAAACTATTATTCGTAGTAATTTAAAGTCAACATATTTGTTTTCTTTTTTCTTTTTGTATTTAAACTATCATTCGTGATAAATTTAAGTAAAGAATTTTTTGTCTTTTTTTGTATTTAAACAATTACTTCGTGACAAATTAAAGTCAACATATTTCTTTTTCTTTCTTTTTTTGTGTTTACACTATTATTCGTGATAAATTAAAGTCAACAGAGTTGTTCTCTCTTTTGTTATTGTGAAACTATTATTCGTGATTAATTAAAGCCAACCGATTTGTTCTCTTCATTATTTGTATTTAAACTATTTATCGTGATAAATGAAAGTCGACAGATGTGTTTTCTTTCTTTTTTTTATTTAAACTATTATTAGTGATAAATTAAAGTCAACAGATTGGGCTTCTTCCTGTTGTTATTTAAAATATTAATCGTGATGAATTAAAGTAAACATATGTGTTTACTTTTTTTGTATTTAAACTATTATTCGTGATGCACTAAAGTAACAAAGTGTGTGTTTCTTTCTTTTTTTGTATTTACATTATTATTCGTGATGAATCAAAGTCAATAGGTTAGTTTACTTTCTTGTTTGTGTATTAATCCAATTATTCATGATACATTAAAGGAAACATGTTTGTCGTCTGTCTATTTTTGTATTTAAAGTATTATTCGTGATGAATTAACCTCAAAATATGTTTTTTCTTTCTTTTTTTGTATTTAAACTATTATTCGTGATAAATGTAATTACAACAGTCTGTTTCCTTTCGTTTTTTAATATGTGATAAATTTAAGTAAACATATTTATTTTCTTTCTTTTTAAGTATTGAAACTTATATTCGTGACAAATTAAAGTCAACAGATTTGTTTTTTTCTTTTGTATTAAAATAATTCTTCGTGATGAATTAAATTCAACGGATGTGTTGTCTTTCTTTTGTGGTATTTAATCTATAATTCGTGAAAAATTTGAGTCAACAGTTTTGTTTTCCTTTTTTGTATTTAAACTATTATTCGTGAAAAATTAAATTCAAAAGATTTGTTTTCTTTCTTATTTTGTATTTAAACTATTATTCGTGATCAATTAAAGTCAACAGAGTTGTTTGGTAGCTTTTCTTATTTAAACTATTATTCGTTATAAGTTAAAGGCAACATATTTGTTTTCGTCCTTTTTTCGTATTTAAACTATTATTCGTGATTAATTAAAACCAACAGATTTGTTTTCTTTTTTCTTTTGTGTTTAAACTATTATTTGTGATCAATTAAAGTCAACATATCTGTTTTTGTTTTTGTTTGTATTGAAACTATTATTCGTGATAAATTAAATTCAACATATTTGTTTTCTTTCTTTTTTTGTATTTAAACTATTATCCGTGATCGATTAAAGTCAAACAAATTGTTTTCTTGTTTTTTTGTTTTTAAAATCGTATTCGTGATTAATTAAAATCAACAGATTTGTTTCATTTTTTTCTTTGTATTTAAACTATAATTTGTGAGGATTTAAAGTAAACAGATTTTTTTTTAATATATAAACTATTATTCGTCATGAATTAAAGTCAATATATTGGTTTTCTTTTTTTTGGTATTTAAACTATTTTTGCGTGATTAATTACAGTCAACAGATTTGTTTCTTTCTTTTTTTGTATTTAAACTATTATTTGTGATTAATTAATGTTAACATATTTGTGTTGTTTCTTTTTAATATTTAAATAATTATTCGTGACAAATTAAAATCAGCCCATTTGTTTTCTTTCTTTTTGTGAATTTAAACTATAATTCGTTATAAATTAAAGTCAAACAATTTGTTTACTTTCTTTTTTATTTAAACTATAATTCCTGATAAATTAAAGTCAACATATGTGTTTTCTTTTTTTGGTTTAATGTAAACTACTTTTCGTGATAAATTAAAGTCAACAGATTTGTTTTCTTTTTGTTTTAGTATTTAAACTATTATTCGTGAATTATTAAAGTCAACATATTTATTTTCTTTTTTTTGTATTGAAACAATTATTCGTGATAAATTAAAGTCAACAGATTTGTTATCTTTCATAGTTTATTTAAACTATTTTTTGTGATAAATTAAAGTCAAGAGATTGGTGTTCTTTTATGTCTTGTAGTTAAACTATTATTCGTGATACATTAAAGTAAACAGATATGCTTTCTTGCTTTTTCTGTATTTAAACTATAGATCGTTATAAATTAAAGTCAACAGATTTGTTTTCTTTCTTGTTTTGTATTTAAACTTTGATTCGTTATGATTTAAAGTCAACTCCAGAAAAAAGCTGAGTATGGACATTTAAATAAAATAAATTTAAGCGTCGCTTTCTCTTTGTATTGATGCCAAGCGAAAACGGAGACCCAACTGTAATGTGATAACAACTCAGATTAGAATGATATACACTTATCCAAGACATTCGGGTAATGCTTTAATATATATATGGTTATAAAGGTTTATCTCCAGAATTGTATGAGGAAGTGAACCAAACACAAACAAACAGGAACTGCATCTTGATGTAATATATTTCGTACTATGCTTTTTTTAATAGCCTAAAAACCTATTAAAGTGTGTTTTAAATTTAATTGTTTAAAGCTTAAGCGTGTTTATTAACCTATTTTCTGAATGTTACACATCTTAACATGTGTAAATGGATAGATATTGCGCATAGGAATACATCCAGGCGTTTTCGTTTATGTCCATATAAGACATACCGTTTAACGTTTTAACTTACCTGTATCCTGATTACACGTATTTCCTTTATTTATTAGTGCCATTTTATTTTACCTATATATTATGTCTCATTCTCTAAATATATATCTCACTATATTATTATTATTAAACATTTGCACCAAGAGGGCGTGTATATTTGCTGATGGTCGTTAGAACAATTGGATCTAAAGAGATATACAGAATATAAGAAATACTGTCAGTAATTCTTTGCGAAACTAACATCAGCTTATCTTATATCCAATTACACGGCGGTATGAATCTGTTTATAAAAATCTTGAACACCCAACGACCTTAAAAAGTTTACGACTTGTCAAAATCATTTTCTGTCTTATATCAAACTCTAAATGGATTTCTTTGTTTGCTTTGTTTGTTCATTTCGTCTTGTTTCGTCTTCTGTGGTGTGTTATGTAGACGTCTGGAAATTTCCGATGACGCATCGTACGCCAGAAAAGTTTTTACCGATTCCACTCGCAGAAACGATCAGGAAAACCAATAAAAACACTACAATCAGGTCTGGTTGTCAACTGAAAATGGAAAAATGTTACAAGGGATAAAAGAGAAAAGAAAAATCGAAATGTTGACAAGACATCAACTCTATCAATCGACGAAAGAAATGAGTGTAGACTCTTTAACGTGTCCATTTGTATTGAAACGAATATCAGATAAAAACAAAGAACGATGTGTTTATCTTCATAGGATATCACAAGTATTACATGTTAGAGTAATAAGAATTAACAGATACCAGGTGCCATGTAGATATATATGTAGATAGGTAAACAGAGCGAAAAACACGAATACAACCATATCGATAGATATAACGATTGAAGATAGCGACGGGGATCAATAGTAACATGTGTGTCCACATGTGGTCCCATGTTTTGGCACCTAGCATTGGCAAGAATACTGACGATACGGTATTTTTTTATACGTTATAACAATCGTAATTGCAAGGATTTGCTCAAAAAACTAGTTTGATTTCCATCATACATGTGTGGGCAGTTCATTTCAGCATTATCTGTCGGTCTCTCACTCATTCTCTCTCTCTATATATATATATATATGTATATATATATTGGCAGCAAATTGTTATAATTGCATGTCTGATAAAACACGATGGGCTTTTCTTTTTTCGTTATTTTCGTAATCTCGCACAATACATAAATAACGAATAGAGATAATTCCGTCGTCTTAAATCAGACATGTACACACATATACATATATACACATATATATATATATATATATATATATATATATATATATATATATATATATAGTCATCCACATACAGCCTGTTTCGCTGTTTCACAGCTCATCAGTGCGGCGTGACCAGTTAGTGTCTCAAGCCGGGATCGAAACGCAACCGTCGAGCTGACAGTCGGCGATGCTAACCCCTACGCCATCATGCGACACTGACTGAATGTAAGTGATACCTCAATGTAACGAAATGTAAACATTGCAAATAACCGGAGCTCGAAATTAGTTTTACCTAATGAGCATGTGTCTTAAAGCTATATATATATATATATATATATAGATAGATAGATAGATAGATATAACCTAACGTTCGAACAATACCATTGATGGACTATTTTCTAAAAAGCAAATTGATAAGTTTCTCTAACGTAGATTTTTATAACTAGGCAACTACACGTGAACACTTCTGGTTAGAAGCGCATCAAGTTTGTGGTCGTATTTTGTAACAGGTTGTTCATATATATATATATATATATATATATATATATATATATATATATATATACATAATAGTAAGTTTTTGAAAGGCTGTGGGCAATGCAAATTCCGGTTAAGATGCAAGTTGTAAGGAACAAACACAATAAATCGATCGAATACGAAATATGACGGACAATTATCGACTGATTGTTTTTGTTCCTTACAACTTGCATCTTACCCGGAATTTGCATTGCCCACAGCTTTTTAAAACTTACTACTACTATACCCAGCAATGCTTTTTAGAAAACTACCATTCTCTACTAACACTTCGTCTAGGCCAGACACAGTTTGCATATGCCAGAAAAGTATTCCGACTCCTGGAGTAACGTGCCAAAACCAGCTGTCAGATCCACTTCCTCAAAAGATGCCTGAAGCACAACATAACACCCAACACTATACGAAACATCCCGCTACCTGCCTGCCTACACCTAATTATACTTTACCCAGCCAGAAAAGTCATACATAACTATTGTATCAAGAAAATTATACAATACCTCTATTGTAAACTTCATCAACTCATCAACACCATAAAAGAGATCAACTCCTCACTATCCACATCCACAGAACAATCGACACACAATATATCTACGGCTGTCAATGATGCCTATCACCATTGCTTCAACCTTGAGGAACACCGACTTAAACGGAAATTCACTTGGCTTTCCCAGAAATATTCTCGACCTCACATCATTAAAAACACTAGTACCACCAGAACTTACAACTCCAACAACCAACTCATTAGCCCTCGCATTGTCACTGACCTCACTGGGTACTACTACCGAGACTGAGCTTCTCAGCATTGGCCCCAAATTCATCACCACCCAAAAGCTATACGACCACACACAACTTTAGATCGAGACTCAATTCTGTAGAACAGCTTATCACCTCAAATGGCTCACAGCATTTAATATACCTATCAAAGACATCCCTAATAACACACTCTACAGTACTAATTCCTTCCCTGTCTACCAGCTTGACCACCCACTACACCCACCACCTAGTAACCACCTACTTGATCAAAACTTTCTAAATTAAAACAGAGGATCCTTGATATATTCCAACAAGAACAACCCCACATCACCCCTAACATCACCAGATCCCAACGCCTTACCCCAGAAAACCTGAAAAAAAAAGGCCTAGTTTACTTACACTCTGATAAAGGCAAACAAATTCTGTATCATCTCACAAGACTCGTACACCACACTCGCTCTCGAACACCTTAACAACAACAACCTAGACACCCCCGACCCCCCAAAAAAATTTCAGCCACATTAGTCAAAAACTCCATTAACAACACCTGGTCCCTAATCTTTCGCACACGTAACCTCCCCCCAAAATACAAAATCAACTTCACCACCAAAAACAGCAGACGCCCCACCCTCTACCACCTCATTAAAACACACAAGACCAACATACACACACACACAAATTAGACCTATAGTCTCTAGTATTGAAGGACCACTCTATACTATCTCCTGGCTTCTCTCTCAACTACTCAAACCGATACTCTCCACCTTCCCCGCACATGTCAGCAGCTCCGACCAAGTAATTAGCAGACTACACTCAGTCCAACCCCTTACACTTACAAACAAACAACTATATATTTAGCCTAGACGTAATTTCCCTCTACGCCTCAATACCCGCACACCCACACATAGACCTCATCACCGACCAAATATCTTCCACTGACAACCTAGAGCTCTTCGAATTAACACAAAGTCTCATGCATCATACTTTACCTTTCACCAGCACACTTTCAAACAAACTTCCGGCCCCTGCATGGGTTCTAGCCTTTCCGGTCTCTTAGACATCACCTACATGAACTGGTTAAGGCAACGAGCACTTAACTCCTGCCTCTCCTATATATTCTTCTCCAGGTGTATAGATGCCATTCTAATCCTTACATCCTCTCAAGACGAAGTCACACACATATTTAGCATCTTCAACACCACCGACATAAAATTCACCATATAACACCCCAACGAGTCCGGCTCACCTTTCTTTCCTTGACTTAAACCTTACATACTACCTTACATATCTTATACATACTAACTTCTATAGGTAACCTGCATGCAAAACCATTTTAATACACTTTAAGTCTGCCCTGCCCACAAAAGCTAAATTAAGTCATGCCCATAATGAACTCACCCGAATACAAAATAAATGCTCTTCTGCTGCTCGCACAATATCACACACTAAAAACTTCCACCAAACCCTCCAAACTAATGGCTACCTCGCCCCCACCATAGCCCACCTAAATAATCCCAAAACACGTAGACACCGCACCCTCTCTAACACACGCTTCTTAAAACTCCCTTTCTTCAGCGATAAGATCAGCACCTTCATCCGAAAGGCAATACATAAGGAACACCTTTACATACAACTAACACATACTGGCACCTTCTTACGCATACATCACGCTAATAAACGTACTAACCACACACTCGAACCCTGCTCACTGGCCAATTGCCCTATCTTAAACACAGGTCTGTGACATCGCACTAACTGTGTTTACAAACTGCAGTGCAATAAATGCAACAAATGTTACATCGGTAACACTACAAGACCGTTACACTTGCGTATAAAGGAGCACTTGAATACCCGTATATCCTCTTTCCACAAACACACAGAGAGTTGATCAGCCACTCAGCGTGATATTCATGTCTCCATCTTAGCGTCTGTCGGAAACATTGGTGACCTTATAATCACAGAATCAATCCTCAACTCTAGAGTAAACTCCTCACTCAATCAGCGTCACGAGCTCAAACCACCGTTCATTCTATAATATCTACCGACCAACCCTCATATCTAACACTCATCACACTCCGTTTCCACCACTTCACTCATTACTTACCTCCTATATTAAATCATCGCACACCCAAACAATCAAATAGGCCCCTCCCCATGTGAACTTTCATCCTAACACACATTCAACCACAAACCAAAAAAAATTATTCAACATAATCCTCTAACCCACCAAAATAAGTCACCCCATAACCTAGCATTGTTAATTAATTAATCCAAACACATATAAAATATAAATATAACATATAAATACATTTATATATATATATATATATATATATATATATATATATATATATACATACATGTACATATATATATATATATATATATATATATATATATATATATATATATATATATATGTATGTATATATATGTATATATATATATATATATATATATATATATATATATACATACATGTATTTCTTGTTAGCTTACATAGGGGGCTCCCAGTATTGCGTTCCGGTGCACCGCACGGAGGGCAGGTGCAAGTGTGAGCATACACCGATCATCAATGTGTGTCCGTAGATGTTCATGCACACATGGACACATTAATATATTGTTTCGTACATTAGTGATCACATGTATGCACCTGTATCTGTTGTGCGTCGTTATAATAAAAATGTGCAATTGAGTTCTGCTCTGTTTTTTATTTTGGAATTTAATTTTCTTATATAGATATATTCTTTATTTCTAAGGTTGGCTAATATTTATATGATTATGTTTTTATTGGTGTTATGATTTCTTGATGTGTGTGTTTTTAATGAAAACGCCTTGTACTCTTATAAGTATATGTAGCAGACTAGATGTGTTACCGATGTAGAACTCATTGCATATCGACCATTGTATTTAGGATATTGTATACGTGCAACTGCATAATCTTGTTTTGTTGATGGGCAATTTGGAAGAGTGCACGCATTGTTGTTGGATTGTGTACTTGGGGTGGATAGGTGTTTTGTTAGCGTTTGTTTGCAGTAGGTAAGCTGTATTTTAAAATGTTGTTTGCGAGTAAAAATCACGAGACAATCACATCGTTAGAGCAGAACCAAGATATATCAGTCGATTGAATCTAAAATATTCGTTTGATGATGGTACTTCATTGAAAAAAAACATCTAAATGTTCATTATACAAGGTAGGAATAAATACTCAAATAGCAGTTGTAGGAGGAGGGGATGATAGATACTGTGTGTAGTAGGTATGTAGGAGGATGAGAAGACGGAGTGGGAAGAGTAGTAAATAAAAAGAAGGAGATACAAATCAAGCTCGGTGGCAGATCAATAATTAGTGACATCATGTGGAAAAATTGAATTTTAAAAAGGTGGGGGACAGAATAAATTAGGAACACGTGATGATAAAATTAATACAACTAATAAAATAGAAATCAAACCATGTGATAAGAAAGGAAAAAGGTAAAAGACAACAATAGAAAAAAGAAAGTAAAGAAAAGAAAAAAAATAATCACGTAGAGGGATCATTCTTTGTGGAATAAAGAGTATTTATTATCGTAATTGTTATTATATTTTATATTATCACTGCGTATAATTTTTGCAACGCTGTCAGTGATGTTGTAAAAAAAACGGCATTTTAAAATGTTATTGTATCGTATAATTAGACTGGATTCGATTGAGCGTTGTACTTTTACATCGTGAATATATTTTATTAGGCGTGTTAACATGATGATTATTGGAAATCATATGGGGACCAACGCGTTTAAAGTATCTCCAAGTTGTATTGCCCTATTGTGTTTATATATCTTTTATTTTTAAGTCGTTGAGTCTCACCGAAGTAGATTAGCTCAAAGTTATTATAGGGTATGGGATATATTTCCGCGTATGTGAGAGATGTGTTTTCTATGTTTGTGTATCTTTTCAATATGTTTTTTTTATGGTGAATAGTAAAGTAAATTCGTATAAATCAGCCTAGCACAATATAGAGATATATAATCAACGTATTAGGAAGGAGCCCTACTGGTGATATTTTTATGTAATTTGGAACATAGATTATACACATGAAACATAGTCTAGTATGCTATATCTGATGTAGTTTTGAGGGGGTAAAAGGGGACAGAATCCTCCTACTTTAAATAAATTGTGCCTATGGATTATTAAAAGACTGCTCTAATTTTTATGACATTAGGAACCTAAATAGTAGACATAAACTAATGCCCTATCAGCTATGAATGAGTGCAATTACATTTTCAACATGGAACATAGTAGACGTTATAAAGTTGTATCATGAAGAACCTCCGCGCAGAATTGAACATAAATGCACTTATTTTTGTGTGTTTCTTTTTTGTTTTTTATATATATGGGGATTCTAATATATGCAGTTTTTGTTACTTAGTACTATATTCTAAGATGTTGGTATTTTTACTAAGAGTTTTCTGAATTTCGATCAGGGGCAGGAATGGTCGTTAGTTAAGTGTTGGTCTATGGCGCTAGTATCCGACAAATGCATCGTCAATCTCCTTGAAAAAGTCGTGGTAGTAAAGTCTATGTATATGTATGTCTTCTCAAAAGACATTTGTAACTCATATACTAGGTTTGTCTCATCCAAAACCCGTAATTAACAGAATTAAGTTCAATACCGGATATAATATACTAAAATGTCTATAATGCTAACTATAGTTTCGCACTTATTATATAATTCACGGAGACACTCTATAATACGACCACATGGTTCTTATCTGATTGACCTCATTCCCCTGAAGATAGACCCGGATGGGTCTGAAAGTATTTGGGGCACAAATGAAAAGTAATGACCCATTAATCAAACATTTCCCCCCCCCCCCCCGAAATTAAGATTATGATTTGGACTATGGAAAGTATCTACGAAAAGATATCCAAACATAAGTTGCCTGTTATATTTAACAATTGTTGCTTTCAAGAAAGGATAGTGTCTATATATATATATATATATATATATATATATATATATATATATATATATATATATATATATATATTCCCGAAACAGTTTTTCATGGTAAAAAACTGATGATCCCTTAAATAATGTTAGAAGCAAACTAATATAATAACTGTAAAAAATAAATTGACTTACATGAGTGATTTGCTACTGAACGACTTGGGACTAAAAGTGCTTTTGTTTTTTTTGTATAGTTTTAATGGTTGATACACTTCCGAGACTATATATATATATATATATATATATATATATATATATATATATATATATATATATATACATATATATATGTGTGTGTGTGTGTGGGGGGGGGCGTGTTCTCGATGAAAACAATGCATTTTGTACTCTTTTAAATTCTTGCTTTAATACGTTTGTTAACGGTCTGAACTCGCAATTGGCCCCAACGATGTGATTAGTTATATTATAGTTATATGTATTTTGCTTCGAACAACACATCCTATATTCGTCAATTTCTTTTGATGTTTACTATGAGAGAAACCAAGAATGTCATCTCCACAAATCCTGATGTGTTATCACATATAAAGCAAACTACTTCTGCATTGTTCAAAGTATATCCGATAATATCAAACAATGGTTTGATCTCTCAGCTACCAATATAACAACTTTTGATGTAATTTTCTTTTAACTTCGAAAAGTTTCCATTAATATTTCTCCCTTTTTTATGAAATCTTTAAGGTAAACAAGATAATTTATTATCAAGATAAAAAGCATGGAAAACGTAATTGCAAACTTGGCAGTCAATCAAAGATTCTCTAAAGATAGCTGGAAACTGACAGTCACATTGAAATAATTATCTCTGACACTACAGTACAAATAACTCTTATTTATATACATATATATATACATTTATATTCATATATATAGTAATATAAAAATATGAAAATGGCAATTCAGCTATACATAGTTGTCCATGTTTCAGCCATCAGGCAATGGACACGGATTATTGTAATTCATTTTTTGAATATATCTAAGTAGTGTTCAGTCAATCTAACTCACCAATCATAGTCGTTGTTATTTCTCTTTCGTGGGTTAATAGTTTAATGCTCCGATTGTTGAGCTTCTCTCCGACAAATTTTGACTGCATCTCTTTCTTAAGTGTGTCAAATTAACAAGTGACCTTAATTTAGTATAATTAATTGTCTATTAATTATTGCATTCCTGTCTCCTTTAGTGAATTTCTATTTATTTTATTTATTTTGTTTTATTTATATATTTGTTATGAATATACTTATCCTAAAGTGAAGTGTATTCTATTTAACAGTTGATTGCTATTTCGCTGCAAGAGTTTAGTATATTTTGGGGATCTTTACATTTTTAATCTCAACTTTCTCATTTAAACATAATCTACACAAGTTGTCGACATATCTACATGTTCTGACCCATCGTAATATAGTTCACTTGATTATTGTCGAGCGTCCGCTTTTTACCTTCCAGTAATCGTTTGCTACTGATGTTTTTGTTTGATTGTGGTAGATAAAAGTGTACACGGAGCCTTCTCAAAGAGATTTTCTTTAAAAAATAGATGTTTTGAAATGGGCAGAAACAATTGTGTTCATTAAAGTATTTTTACTCAAACCCGAAACATTTTTAAAATAATTATTATATTATATTGTAGCTATAGTTGTATTATACAATATTGAACAACTACCTAAATTTGTGCGACCTTAAATATATATATATATATATACATATATAAAGTGTAATCAGGTTCATATTTTTTTAAGAAGCATCTATTGTTAAATTTAATAAGGAATAGGTAAAATAAATACCTTTTGAAGCATTAAAGATCCGATATCAATTTACAAAAAAAATAAAAATAAATCGAAACCGATTTTTTTCTTCTTTTTTTATCATAAACTTCCATTTCGTTAATAACTTAGGTAAAATATAAATCCGATTAAATCAGGATATATTACCCACCGATGAGGCCAAGTTATTGGCGAAATATATGTTTCACTTTAAACTAACAAAAAATAGTAGTTAATAATAAAAAAGAAGAAAAAAAATCGGTTTAGATTTATTTTCCTTTTTTTTTAAATTGATATCGCATCTTTAATGCTTCAAAAGGTATTTATTTTACCTATTACTTATTATATATAGGTATACATATATATATATATATACATATATATATATATGTGTTTGTGTGTGTGTATATATGTGTATGTATATGTGTGTGTGTCTGTAACATTAGTAACCGACGAATTTTGTAAGTATTAGAATAACGGAACATCATTATTCTATCTGAAAATAATTTGCGAGAAGAAGCCTCCCAATATGCTTGTTATATATAGATGATGATTTCGTAGATAAGTATAGCATTTCGAAAACATGGCGATCTCTCATTAATACTTTCAGAGTATGAACGGCCTTAGATTGCTGTTCAATAAAGATGATTGGTTCGCCAAAAAAGATTTATTATGAACAGAACTGATATAAAATATTTTATTATTTATTAACATATGTTTTCTCTTATTTGTTTTTATTTGTTTGTATATAGGTTTGTCGGGTCACAAATGGTGTTATTAATATATATTGTTTATATTAGTTTAATTTTAGTTTTAATTGTGATGTTTTAAATTTCGATACGAGTGATTTCTTTTGATTTTTTCATGAATTAATGTATAACGGCTCAGTGTTAATTCATATTAATTTTGTTATTATTACTCTAGAGTATTCCCTGTGTATGTGTGTGTCAGCAACACAGATTGGCGTTTGTTCGAAAGAGGTAACTTTTATCATATTGGCCAATGTATGTGTTGAGCGTGTGTAACACTTCCTACCAATTGAGAAGTGTCTGTATTCGCAGCCACTGTGTATCATATTAGGTAGTAAATTGAGCCATGGTATAATTTGTGAGTCTCTCTGATTTTATCTAGGAAGCCCAATTTACTTAACGTATTCAAGTGTGAAAACAGCATAGAAACACATTGATATAAGCAAACATAAATAATATATATGCATAGATATTCATGACAGGATAGAGCGCTTTGAGTAGTCGTTTATTCCTATGTAAATATATTTATACAAGCCCCTTCTTTAAAAGGTTGAGTTTTGAATCAGTTCGAAAAAATCTCTCATTTAGCAACACCGAAGAGATTTGATAGAGCGAATAACAGTTTTTTTGTGGATGACTCTCTCTCTCTCTCCCTCTCTCTCTCTCTCCCTCTCTCTATCTATCTATCTATCTATCTATATATATATATATATATATATATATATATATATATATATATATATATATATATATATTTATGGATGACTATCCCCATCTCTCTCTAACTCTCTCTGTCTATCTATCTATTCATCTATCATTCTATCTATCTATCTATCTATCTATCTATCTATCTATATCTATATATATATATATATATATATATATATATATATATATAAACCCTGTGTATCGCTTTATTGCAGGTCAATATTTTTTAAATTTTGAAATTGCTATGAAACGCAGAGAAGTGAAATTTGGTACACTGGAAGAGCATAACAAGGTGCCTTATTTCCCTAATTTTTGTGGAATTTGAACAAATATTTTGAAAATTATGCTAATCTTTCTATTTTCTGTTAATTTAAAGTGTGTATCACTTTATTGCAGGTCTCCCAAAATGCCTAGAAAGGGTCGATTGACAGCTAGTGAAAAGGGCGTGTTGTTGCAGGCCTTGCAGAAGGTTTATCTCTCGTAGATCTAGCCAAGGAGCTTGGAAGAGATCGAAGAACATTGTCTTCATTCGTTGAAAATCCAAACATCAAACCAAGGAAGGACAAAAACACAATAAAGTCAGTTTCTGCTCGTGATGTTAGAAAGATTCGCCGTCAACTTATCAAGCAGCCGGGCAGCAGCAGTGCTGCTATATTTGACAAGTCTGGGATATCTTCCTTGTCCAGAAAGACACGCTGCAATGTCTTAAACGAAATTGCAAGAAGCATTAAGCCCATAGCAAGACCGGTTTTAAACCAAACTCATAAGGAAAAACGTTTGGCTTGGGCTCAGAAATACATGAAAACCAGCTTTGAAAATGTTCTTTTCACCGATGAGGCCAGAGCAACCCTTGATGGACCAGATGGGTGGGCCAAAGTTTAGAGTCCTCTTGGATTCCCTACCCCTCATCGATTCCGTCGTCAACAGGGAGGTGGAGGTGTCATGTTTTGGGCTGGAATAATCTGCGATGAACTAATTGGACCATTTCGAGTGCCAGAAGGTGTCAAACTGACAAGCCAGTCTCATATTTTATTTTTAAATGAGCATTTGTCACCATGGCTTGATGACCTTCCATTGGCGCGTCACCGCAAATTGATTTTTATGCACGACAATGCGCCATACCACTCAGCCAAGGCTACGGCATCCTACCTTAAGTCATTAGTCATTAGTGGAGAAAATTTGATGACATGGCCACCTTGTTCTCCAGATATAACTCCAATTGAGCAGCTTTGGTCAATAATAAAGATGAAAGTTTATGAAGGAGGTGTTCAATTTTCGTCGAAGGATGAACTTTGGAGGAAGATTTTGGAAGTTTCCTATATGATCACATCATCTCAAATCCGCCGATTGACATCATCAGTTGACAAGAGGCTATTCAAAGTGATTTTGAAGCATGGGAGTTATGTTGATAAATAAATATTTCCTTAAACAAAATAATGTGAAATTCGTTCTTGTTTTTGGTTAATATTGTTACTGGATATGTTCTTTATTTCATATAAATAGAAATATGAAGTAAGAATATTGTTTTATTACCGAAAATATACATTTTTAGACACTTGCAATAAAGTGATACACACTTAAAATTACCAGAAAATAGAAAAATTAGCATAACTTTCAAAATATTTGATCAAATTCCACAAAAATCAGGGAAATAAGGCACTTTGTTATGCTCTTCCATTGTACCAAATTTAACTTCTCTGCGTTTCATAGCAATTTCAAAATTTAAAAAATATTGACCTGCAATAAAGCGATACACAGGGTTTATATATATATATATATATATATATATATATATTTGTGGATGACTATCTCCATCTCCCTCTAACTCTCTCTCTCTCTCTATCTCTCTCTCTCTCTCTCTCTATATATATATATATATATATATACCTTGCATTTTGTTAATATATATATATATATATATATATATATATATATATATTCTGTAAAAGACAATAAGACATCACTTTTAAACTCTACATTTCTATGCTTGACTCTTCATGTGGTTTCGTATTTCTATCCTTTCAAATAATTTTCTTTTCCATTTAACTCTAAATACCAAATATTATATTATGAGCAGCATTTGTATAATATATATATATATGTATATATATATATATATATATATATATATGTATATATATATATATATATATATATATATATATATATATTAACGACACTCAACGTATAGAGCCACGTTTGTGTTTCACGCAAACAAGGGGTTCGTTGGTCTACTATCTAATATAATCCCTTTGAGAGTAAAATAAAACATGTAGTATGCTTGTCATGAGCATATTTATATTATTACGGTCTAATCATGTATTGAGCGCTGTTTAAGTGAACACTAAACCACATATATATATATATATATATATATATATATATATATATATATATATATATATATATATACAGAGTATATTTTATGATATAAGTCTATTAAAATGTTTGAGAGAGAGGGAGACAGGGCAGTACTCATAATAATAGAAGGTTGAAGAAAAATGGTATTTATTATTCCAGGATTTATTCAAAAACATAAAAATAAAGGACATCATTGTCCACAATAACCTGCAATCGTTTGGATTTGGTTAAACTAACAATTCTTCGGTTTGGAATCGAAAGATTTTGGACAGGCTAGTTCACTTCATTTAAAGACTTAAATTGGCTGGCCGTCATGCAAAGCCGCATTTTTCCAGATTGACCAGCAACAAAATTGAAAGTTCGACAGTTGCCAATTCTGCTGCATTCTAACCTATAGTCCAGTCGTTCCTTTGTTGAACAATGGTCTATTCCGATCAATATTGCACAAGAGTCGCCGATGTGAGGATTTTAGTGAAATTGAAGAAGCTTGTCAAGAACTTTTTGATTCAAAGCCGAGGAATTGGTACTCTAACCAAATCCAAACGCTTGCAGATTGTTGACAGAAGATCGTGGACAATGACGTGCTCTTAAGAATAATTTTTGTTGTTGTTGTTCTTGTCGTTGTGGTTGTTATATACATCTTTGCATAATAAATCATTATTTTGACACGGCACAAAACCTGGAATGAAACTATTTTTCTATATCGACCAACTCAAAGCGATACAATGCCGTCATTTATTTAAGTGAAATTAGGTAACAATCTTTGACCAACTGTTTCGATTGTATAATATATCAAAGCGTTTAATTTTGAAAATGTATATATATATATACATATATATATATATATATATATATATATATATATATATATATTAGAAAGAGTATTTAGACATATTTTTAAACCATTGATTCGTAATAGTATTTTTTTGGAAAACATCCATAACAATGTATAGTGCTAAAATAAATAAAATTTACAATTCTCCTTGTCAAAAAGTGGTTTTCTTTTTCTTCTTTTTCTTCATCGTCCGATGGTAATGGACTTTTGAGTCAGAAAACCACGTTATGTCTGCAGGCGAGGTTGCGCCAATTTTAATTAGAAATACTATTTAGACATATTTTTAAACCATTGTTTCATAATAGTATAATAGATAATTATTTTCCTAATCAGCCACCGGAATACAATCTCGAAACATCTGAAATCGAACGCTTTCCAAAAATAACAATCGCGTTTTTTTTAACATAGTTAACCCCAAACAATGCAGGCTGTCACTGTAGACATAAGGGGCTACTGAGAAAAAGGATGATAGTTTGGGGGTCAACCTAAATTTGGAGCTGTGCAGCGAGATGATTGTTTACATTAGTTTTAAATGTGTTCATGTCAGTACCGTCAGGAAAACAGGGGGCAGTGAGGGAGTTCAAGACGGCAGCAGCACGAGAAAAGAAGCTTTTGGAGTAGAAAGCTCTTCGGCATCTGGCGAACTCCACAGTGAACGGATAGGATGTGGCTGATATCGGGTTGGTCTAGTGAATTTACGTCGAGGAGGCACCAGAGCAGCAAGTTCATCAGAGCAAACTCCAGTGAAGTACTTGTAAAACAGGCACAAGGAAGCAGCATGGCGGCGATGGGACAGGGACTGGAGCTTGGTGGATAGTGAGGGACCTACTAAGTTGGCGACTCTTTTTTCGACCTTGTCTAAGAGAGAGAGAGAGAGAGAGAGAGAGAGAGAGGGAGTGAGAGAGAGAGAGAAAGAGGCTAGTGGATGATTCCCCAGCCCAGATGTGACAACAATACTCCATGCATGGGCGGATGGTGGCTTTGTAGAGATATAGGATGATGTCAGGTGTGAGAAGTATACTAGACCGGCAGAGGGGTCCCAACTTCTTTGCAGCAGTCTTGGCAATGTCTTCAATGTATTTGTTCCAATACATGTTATCTGTGAAAGTTAGACCGAGGATTTTAAATGATGAACTCCTATGTAGGGTGTTATTTGTCATGACAACTGGTGGTTGAAGGGGTTTCTTGTAGTTATTGCACGAAAGGAGCTTAGTCTTTGCGGCATTAAAAGTTACCATCCATTTTTTACCCCAATCAACTACAGACTGGAGGTCAATTTCTAAGGATTAAGCCATTGCCTCAGATATGTGCGCGTTGGTTTTACCCACATGACGAGAGTAGAGCGTGGTGTCGTCATCAAATATTCCTATCTCAGAGTAACGGCCATCGAGGACAAGCGGGACCTTTCTTTAGGTTAGGAAGGATTCAATTATATTAAATAGTTGTCTAGTGATACAATATGAGTTCAGTTTTATGAGAAGCCCTTCATGCCCGACCTTGTCAAGGGCTTTTGATAAATCAAGCGCTACCGCCCTAGCTTCAGCTGCCTTGTCCAGAGTATAATATATGTGTTCAGAGATAACCGTTAGGATATCTGCGGTAGATCGGGAGTAAATTGATTGGGCGATGGTAAAGAAGATCAGTTCTATCTCCAGAGGTTTTTGTCCAACTATCAGGGAAACAAGATTCAGTTAGGCATTTGTTGTATAGTTTGGAGAGGACAGGGGGCATCTCAGCAGAGTATTTTGTTATTACTATAAATGGTATAAAATCAGGTCTATAGGATTTGGAAGTGTCAAGGTGTTTTAATGATGTATCTGACCTGAGATAGGGCGATGACCGTATTCTCAAGGGTGGCTTCAATTCGCAATGGGAATTTAGGGAGGTTGTAATTGTCCGTGCAAACAACCTCGTTGTGATTTGATAGCGGGGGAATTGTCGATTGCCTATTGTTCATCACACTATTGTAAATTTTCCAGAAATCACGAGTACCTAGTTTCTGTTATTGAATGCGTGTGTTGGTTATCTCTGTATACCTTCTCTTTGCTTGATCTATTACTACTTTGCAATAAGTTATTGTCTCTATGAATTCATGTCTATTCGGAATGCCTCTCAGCAATAGCAGCTGCACATTTCGAGGTGGACCATTGCGGAGAGTAAGGTTTGCTGAAGAATTTACGCGTGGAGATGAAGCATCAATGCCTGCTTTGACCTATTCGGTTAGCTCATTCGCACATTGATCAGCAGTATGTGAGAAGGTTTTACCTCATGGGGCGTCGCTGATGGGATCCATGGGGAATTCACCATCATCCTGATCAAAGTTTCTCGTCGTTTTGAGCAGTGTTTTTTTTAAGGTGATGAGTATCATTACCACAACGTGATCAGAGTTTCCGAGCGAGCTAAAGGGATTCACCACACAAGCCTCGAATAGTGAGGTCAAGAACAGGTCGAGAAGTGAAGCTTGCTAGTCCGCACGATCAGGAAGGCTGGTTGAAAAAGTGACAGTCTGTGAGAAGTCGTGGGCTGAGGAGAAACTTATCGTAGAGTTCCCAGCTGTATCAGTAAGGCTAGAGAACCCCAACAAGTCACCGTAATGTGCATTACAATCCCCAAATACATGTATTTGGGCATTCGAGTCAAGTGAGAGTGTTCTATCTAAGCTTTCAGAGACAAAGTCAAGCAGGGTACAGTCCTAAGTCGAACGAGAACTGTATAAGGAATATAAGTAAATAACTTTGTGATGTAAGGTAAATATAAAGCACATGTAGGCTTGGTCATCTGATTCTTACCTATGTGCTCTAGTCAAGGGAGGGTTTTCAGAACATAAAACTGTAGACCGTGCATATTTTTGTCAGAGTCCTTACAGTAGAGTGGTAGGTAGTCAGTCATATAAAAGTGGTGAGAAGAGATTGTCAGGAGAAAAGTGTCTACGGTGTCGATG
>OY744526.1:131727031-131744531 GCA_963556195.1 Sepiola atlantica | reverse complement strand
CGAATTAACAATTTTAAAAATTTCAACACAATTAATAAAACAAAAACATGATACACTCATTCCGCAACGTCTAAGTATCAATGAAAAAAAAACACAAAGGTTTGCCCTCGTGGGCAGGAAGAAAATAATGATTATTAAATATATGTTTATCTCTTAAAATAAATTAAAAGACGTAAAATAATTATAAAAACTAAAACATACATGCTCCCTTTGGTTGCATATTTTTGCTCGCCGTAAAGATATATGTTATATATTAAGTAGTACGGATTTACCCTATTTCTTTTATGGGTATGGGTTACGAAGGCTTGTTAGATCTAAAATGACGTCATACACTTTGGTTGAGTGATCGAGACATGCTTAAAAGTCAGGATGAATGATAGCTTTAGAAAAAAGATTTAGAAATGTTTAAAACTTCAACAGGAGTAAAAGAAGGGACACGATCCAGTTCATACTGATACTAATGAACAAAACAACAACACCAACACACAAGAGTCAATTCAAAAAGAATAGTTACGTTTGGTGTTGTTTTAAAGTTAATGAACATAATGCTGTTTCATGAATTTTAAAGAATAAAATTAATTTATTTTGATTGTGAACAATCTGAAAAAAGTTTTATATGGAAGTAATTAAAATAAAAACATGAACACCTAAGCAATGAAGATCATATTTGTTTAAGTTAGAACATAAATATATTTGTTGTATAGAAAACATTATTGGTTACGTTGTGATTTTTAACTTTTTAAGCTAAATACAATCAAATACTGCAGTTATGAAGTAAGGGAACAAATAAACAATAAAATAAGCAAAATAAAATAAGCAAAATAAAAGAAGCAAAATAAAAGAAGCAAAATAAAATAAGCAAAATAAAATAAGCAAAATAAAATAAGCAAAATAAAAGAAGCAAACAAATTCAAAACAAACGATAAATAATTTAAGAATAAAAACGATCACTAATTACAAAAAGATACAAACAAACGATAAGTTAGTTTGAAGTTTATATTGAAGCGGTTTGCTCCACATTTTATCGACTAGTTTTTTGTTCGTATTTACCATGCAGTGTCAGGATAAATTAATGCACTGTTTTAATTTGTTGTAATTTTTTTGGATGTACTATTTTCTTTAATATTAATTTATTTTCGTTTTTTTGCGGATTAAATTGTATTTTTAAAGAAAATTACTTCGGCAATATTCTATATTGAATACGTCATCATTATGATGTTTTATCTGAAGTATATTTCAATTTATTTTAAATAAACATTGTTTGATGTTATTATTTGTTTCTTACAAAAAATATTCCCTGCTTTTACCCTTCCAATAACTCTAAGTCAGAGTTGAAAATATATGTAATACAGAGTTGATTTTATTATTTGGTTATTATATTTGCCAAATAAAATTTAAAGCAAAAAAGAAATCCTCAAAATAAAACAAATTAAAATGATGTATTAATTTACCCTGTTACCGCTTGGAAAATTAGGCAAACCTAGTCGCTAAAAGATGGCAGTTTTTTAAAAGCAAAACTTTTCAATATAACCGTTTAAAATAAATAAGTTGGTTTAAAATGAAATTTAAACAAATTATTTCAACAAGCAATAAAGTTGCTAGCGTAGAAATTAACTAAACCACTCAAACTTATGAAATAAATATGGTAGATAATTTAGTTTAATGTTTCAAATGTTCTTTTACTTCTTAATGTTTTCTTTGTAATCGTATGATTTTTCTTACAACACATATTATTTAACAGAGAATTGAAAGTGCTCCAGACAAGCATTTCAAAACATATTTTTCAATACTGTGACCCTGATCATAGTAAACATGAAAACACATTAGAGAACCTATTAATCCCTTTAAAATAGCAGATTATTTCAGGTATTTCGAAGTCTTGTCAACCGACGGCTGGTACCCACAACTGTGACGTATGCGGAAAAACAAGACGCAATGAAAAGGCATTGTCTGTACGAAGGCCACAGTATAACTCCGTATACAAAGGTTACATATAGAATTTTGTTTCCTATTATTTGTACTAAATGATAGTTTCGTTCAAATTCAACGTTTTCACTTTGTTTATTCATTACAGCGTTATTAATACCAAACCCAGTTATAAGTCATCAGACTTCTACCCAAAACACTGTCAGAGAAATCCGGTTGAAACCTAATTAGGGTCGCTTTTTTGTATTATAACGTATAATAAATATGATGAGAAAGTACTTCGTATTGAGGGCTTTAAACTGGTCAAGGACAACCTTAACACGTGGTTGCCGGTTGCGGTTTAAAGTTCAAGTTTGACAAGCTTGTGAATAGTGAAAACAAAAGTAGAAATCATGTGAGGATTGCTGTCATTGAAAAAGTTAGGAAAGATTCTTGTTGAACTAATCGATCGTGAAAGGTTAAATCAGGACTATAGAATGGGGTATTAAAATAAAAAAAAATTAAGGCAAACCTACGTTGTCTGTCCTGCCCTCCCTGGTTGCCATTAAACCGACTAAAATGAAATAATATTCAAGTTGTTTTAATCATTTGCTGGTAATGGGAAACATTCATTTTCAGTGCCACTTCATTAATTTGCTTCAAATATTAATCGGACGTAAATATTACACTTGGAATTATTAAATATATCACCTGGTTATGTTTCTTTCGGATTTGATAAAAGGAATAATTAAAATCTCATTGGCCACTCTGTTAATTTGATGTGATATACGGGCAAATATATTTATTTAAGTGTATAGCGGGACATTGTCATAAGTTATGTTTACTGTTCATCCAAACTTTGTAAATCACTGGTATTTTTTTATATAATAGACGTAAATTCAGGGAATGACAGTTAGTTACCAATGATCCAAAGTTTCCAAAGCTTTCAAAGTTTGTTACCAATAATGTAAAGCATCCCTTCAGATAATTTGCGTCTGATAGGGTCTCAAAAACGAGATGCCAGATGCATGCTGAAGTAGATTCTATCCTATATTGAAGTTAGTTTATATATTCCATAGTTTCTGCTGAGTGTAATCTAATTGATATTCCGACATCGAGTTGGTAACGAAGCTTTTAACTCACAACTAAAAAATCTATCTACGAACCAAGTTGTTAATTGTCAATTTATAGACAAACGGAAACGGTTTCGTCTATTTTTGTTTATTTTGTTTAACATATGTCAAAGTTTTACGATTAGTAGATTATGAATCACGCCGTTTTCATTTAGAAATGTATACCTCATATATGTATTCATGGTTAGGCTTATTGGTGATGTAAATGGGCGTGCATACCACCGGATGTAGGTTCATGTCATACTCAGAAAAGATTGTAATTAACTCATAGAAGCGAACCACGAGTAATCTGAGTGTTGTACCTGTCTCTCGCTTCTATAGATTTCACTCAGAGTACAAAGGGCACCTAAGGGTAATTGAAATTAAGTTTTAAACGCAACATTCCTCAAAGATTCCAAATGTGGGTCCCGATATAGTTTTATGTCATATCTCGGACACCAACGCCTTTAGCACGACAACGTATCCGACATAATTCCTAACATCCTTTCAAACGTTAATCTAAATTCTGCATGAACCTCATCCTTCATTAACTTAAAACGCAGTTCTCGAGAGTATGTCTATAGTTGTTATCTACCACATTCCTATCCGTTTACTACACTGTATTAGTCTCTATACAAGTTTACCATGTTAACGTGTGTTATACCCTATGTCGTTCTCGGCCTTTTGGCTAAGATCAAAGTGTAGTATCTTTTCCGATGGATACTGCACCCCATAGACCGGTATTGTCTTGGCCTTCGGGACTTGATTTACGCCGGTCTATGGGTCTGTCCTGTGCAGTTCTAGGAGGACGACCCTCCCAGGCTTTGTCTCCCCTCTTAGGGGAGGAGTAAGTTTATTGCTTACTGCCTGAGGCGCCCCTACCGGGGAATGCCGACGGGGCTGCCCAGGCAATTGTTAAACCCCACTTTCCCGACCCGACCTTGGGTCACATCTTACTTGTGGGAGTAAGATAAAAACTGGCCTTGTGCCTAACTCCTGGAGAGGAGTAAATCAATACCCTATGCCTATATAACAGAACAGCGTGTTCATATTGACTCATTATCTTACGAATGTCAGTTTTTTTTAACGTATGTTTAAAATGTGCTGTTTCAATATACGCTATTAACACTATGAGCATGGCCATTACTTTCAGAGCATTGGTACATAAACTATATCAATATTTAGATTTTGCGACCTAAAAATGTAAAAACTGATCTAAAAACAGGACTAATTTCTATATTTATGAAGTTGCGTCATTTCCTATATAACAGTGAGATTAACTAAACAATATGGATTCATGAGAAAACAAATGGCATTACCTACGGTTTGAGACTAAACATTCCTGAACTCTGTGATGTATACTTGTTCCCCAACAAAATACAGTTATAATAGAAGCATCGTTAGTCCCTTGTTTAAGTAATTAAGTAAAATCTAATACAACTTAAATACACAGATAATCGATAACTATGCTTATATTTCTACATTACTTAAGAAAATCAGCAAACGGTAATAACGTCGAAATACACGTAGAACGAACTGTAGTAGTATGCAATTATTTAAGAGATTTAGTAAAACTTCCCATGTCAGTTTCGTATGATCTATTGTATAAATATGAATATAAATGAGAAGATAACGTATTACAAATATGTTGGATGACTTCATTGAACAGCGGAAATCTCTTTGATGTCTACCTCTAATAAAAGCACAAAAGAACACAACATATATTTCTGATATGAATTTGTTGTGATAAGCAAATTAAACGCTCATGTTATCAATTGCGAATTTAATCATGATACCAACTTTTTATATAAATGTCGGCATTACTATTCTCTATTCGACACTACTTTATTTTGTTATTTCTAGTCTAGGTTTGTTCTTAATTGATTATTTTATCTTGTTATATATATTTATATATATATATATATATACATACACGTATATATCTATACACATATATATATACATATATATATATATATATACACATATATATATATATATATTTATAAATATATATATATATATATACATATATATATATACATATATGTATATATAAGAACGAGAGGTAGAGAGCAGATACAGAAAGTGGGAGGAAGAGAGGAAGCGAATTGTGTCTGGTGTTCAACGTCTATTCGTAGCGCGAACTGAGCAAGATAAGCATTTTCATGAATAAATAAATGGTTCTTGTAGATTTACGTTCTTGGTTTGCTGATAAAATAGGAAACCGTCTAAAATATTTATTTCGAATTACAGCAAATGGCGCTAAACGTCAAACACATCCACTTAAGAGACGGCGAGTTCTACTATTCCAAAAACAGTTTAATAGATATTTTACCTTGCTAAAGTTTCAATGACAATAAACACCAGGGTGTGTTAACATCAGATGTTATGATGTTCGATAAGGGTTAATTGTAACAAACACAATTGTAGTGGCAGTAGTATGGTTTAATAATAACGTAAATTAAATTTTATGTGGCTCAATGGTAAATAATAGAATAATGGGTAGAGAAATACTGTTTTAAAATAAATTCAATTATATTGACTCATAATAAACGCAATAACGGTTACATCAATGACGTATTATAATCGGGTTTAATGATAAAAAACACAGTAGTGGGTATATAATAATGACTTAATATTCCTGTTGAATAATACTCACTGATAACACTGGTTTACAATAAACAATTTTTGTCTGAGGCAAGAATGGGGATAGATGTTATTTTGCTAATTTAAGTGTGGTGACTTCAAATTCATAAATAGGTTTGCTCTATCACCTCTAGTTTTCTGGCTTCTAAATAGTCTCATTTGAGTATAAACAGAGAATAACTATGCATATTTCAAAAGTTGCAGCAGTTTATAACAGATAAAGGACACTGATTGAATAAATATACTTGGATGACACAAGTGCACTTACTTTTTCCCCTTCAATCTTGAACCGCAGCCATCTGGTCAAACACCTCCCTCCCCCCCACTTCCTCCACTCTCTCTGTGCCATCCACTTTACCCCTGCTCATCCCCCACCTCTTTCTCTTACCACCAGCCACAGTAGTCCTTGCTCACCCTATCCCTCCATTTTTCCCCACTCACTCTTTTCAACATTCATTTCTATTTCTCCATCAAATACGGACGTCCACCCAGCAGTGGCCTCTATTTCATTCTATTTTTCCTCCCAATATGTCTATCCTACATGTATCTGCACTTGCATGACATTTTTTCTCTATTTTATCATCCTGATGAAGTCTTATAAATAAAGACGAAACGTTGATGTACACATAAACAACATCCATTTTTTGGTTTTCCTTTTTCATTTTCCCATCACGTCGGATTACTGTCATCCTTCTCTTCCCATATATATATATATATATATATATATATATATGTATATATATATATATATATATATGTGTGTGTGTGTGTGTGTGTGTGTGCGGAAATTATGGTATACATCAATTAATATATCTAAAAGGCATATGTGAAATAAACAAAATGAAACAAGTAATATAAAGAGCGACGCGTATCATCGTTATTGTCAACTATGGTTGTAAATAATCTCTGTTTGTATTGGACTAATCAACATGAGTATTATTATTATTATTATTATTATTATTATTATTATTATTATTATTATTATTATTATTATTATTATTATTATTATTTTTTTCCTAGGGTGGTGTACATCATAGTACGAAATACGTTAGGCGCCTGAAATCGTTTGTCTTATTTAGCCTTTAAACGATATGCACGATATATATATATATATATATATATATATATATATATATATATATATATATAAATATATGTATGTATATATATATATATATATATATATATATATATATATATATATATATATATATGTGTGTGTGTGGGGGGGATGTATTAGTGTTCATTGATGTTGTTTATATGTACATATGCATTTCACATTTGGCTTTTTTCCGAGACAATAAAATAAGTCTTGATAATAAAAGAAAATTGTTTTTATTGATCACTATTTGCCATTGCATATCATAAAAACACACGTAGATAGATAGATAGATAGATAGATAGATAGATAGATAGATAGATAGATAGATAGATAGATATTTTTTGTTGTAGTTTATGAACCATGGAGTCGAGAGTTATTTTTCGATCATCTCAAGTGCTCTCGATATTCGCAATCGTCTTCAGGGGTTTTGAGGTTTTTCGCTGTTGTTGCTGTTTTAGTTGTTTTTATTTTTACTAAGTAGATTCAGGGGGAGGTGTGACTAAATGTTATTTATTCCTGTATTTGTATATTTATTGGTTTTAATAATTCGTTGTTCATATATATATATATATTTATTATGGAAGAATATATATATATATATATATATATATATATATATAAATATATATATATATATATATATATATATATATATATATATATATATATATATATATATATATATATGTATAACGATAAATGAAGGAAGAGAGATAAAGATGTACGAATGACACATCTATTTCAAATTCGATTGTTAAATGCAAGGTGTACTCGATAACAATATGTTTATTTTTCTTTCCTTAAGCCAAGGATGTTAAAAGATTAACATCTTATAATCAGATAAATTACATAGATGGATAAGTTTGTAGTGGAAAATCCAAAATTCAAAATATGAAAAAATATAAAGTAATGGAGAGTAAAAGCATGCGTGTAAAAAAATGAGGAGTCCGTCCAGTTGGTGAATGTCCGTTAATAAGTTGTCCGGTGAATTGAGGGTTAATAATGGCAAAAAGGGGTTTCGTGAAGGTAGTGTTCAAAGTGTTCAAAATGAAGTAAATCCAATAGACAAAATGTTTAATTCAATCGTAGATGTAACGCACTTATTCGGGTGTAATTTTGAGATGTGGGGTCATTTTCAAATACTTCCATGGACCGAGAAAATAGGCTTGCAGGAGTTGATTTTTAAATGTGTATAATAAACGGAATTTAAGTAGTGAGTTCTTCTTCTTCTTCTTCTTCTTCTTCTTTCGTGTGATTCTGGTGTTGCCATTAGTTTCTCCGATGTCTTTCTAGTTAAAAATCTTTCAGGAATGACATCGGTTACTTACGGGAAGGACCACAAGAAGGTTGCTACCCTCCCTATTTGAAAGTGATACTGTGGAACCGACTGGATTGGAACGTTTACCACCCATGTGTTCAGTCCGTGTCGTTATCCACTTAACCACCGTCACTTCCCAGTAGTGACTTCGATCGAGTTTAAGAAAAGCGAAAGAGTTCTGGTCGGTGACGAGGCCAAGTAAAGCAGTGGGAGAAAGGATAGAGATAAAAGAAGGTGGGTGATAGGGTTAGTAAAATGAACTATGGCTGATGCTGGAGAAGAGAAGGGTAAGGGTTTGTTAGGTTACTGCCCATTGCTAGTAAGCAACTAATCCATACGAGGTTTAGGCTGGCTTCACTTAAGAGTTGGGTAGGGTTATCATAAGCTTAAAACAAGTCAGTACGTAGTTCTGAAGGGGGTCCTGTAATTAAAACGGATTTTTATACACACTTATATATAATTCAGAAAGTTTAAAACGGTTCAAATTGGGAAATTAGTGTTCAGACGATTGGAAATCTGGAATGTACGTGGTTAATATGTAAGAATTCGGACAAAAACTACAATTTCAGAGTTAGATTGTTAAAGACTTTAAAGAATTCCCAGTTAGCTAAATATTACATGCTGATGATAAAATTTTAATCTTTGAAAAGTCTTTGCTTAAGGAAAGAAAAATAAACATGTTTTTATCGAGTACACCTTGCATTGAACAATCGTTGAAATAGATTTGTCATTCGTAGATCTGTATCGCTCTTCCTCAATTTATCTTCATAATTGATCTATCTCGTATATTGAGCTGAAACAATTTCACTCTAGGTTCTATCCTCTAAAAGTATACTCTTAGTTTCACATTTTATACACACACACACACACACATATATATATATATATATATATATATATATATATATATATATATATATATATATATATATATATATATATATATATTGTGTCTGTGTATTTAGGCAGCAGTTTCTCATTAATGCAAACATTGTTAAAAGTAGCAGAATTCGTATTTGTAATTATACGTATTTTATTTTAACACATTTTCCAATGGCCTTTTTTTGTATTACAATCAAAGAATTAATAAATGTTCCATGGATTCCACAGGTTTCACGAACGTTTTCGATTCTTTGTCGAATACTCCTCAGGTATTAGACGGAAATGACAAACCAGCTAGACACTTTTAGGAAATGCAGAGAAACGCGCAGAGAACGTGTTCGCATGATTGCAGGAAGCCGTTGATTATTTAAATTATGGTGTATACCCACACACATATATATATATATATATATATATATACATACATATATATATATATATGTATATATATATATATATATATATATATTATAATTATATATGTATATCATAATTATATATTATATTTTTTATTATATATCTATCTGTAACTGAAAGTATATCACTTTTTTCACAATTTCCGAATATTTCTGATGTCAGATGATTTAATTGCGAAATGTTTAATCTTGATTTAATATTTTTATGTTTATTACATGTTTACTTTACTTGAATACTTTATTAAATTCATTTATAAAACAAATTATTGGTCAATAAAATTAATATAACATAATAATAACAATAATAATAATAAAAATAATAATAATATAGTTAATATAACAGAATACTAAACATATTGATTTTTTTTAACTGATTTTGATATTTAACACTTCAGTTTCATGAATTTATAATTGTTTGTTATCATTTCAATTTATATCATGAATAATTTTGTTGATTATTACTAAATTAACGAAATAAAACAAGACTGTAATTGTATTCAACTACTTTCGTGAGTTACAACGTTTAATCAAGTAAAGATCCATGAAATTAGAGTAAGAGTGAAGAACCAGCGTCTGTATTTTCTTACTTACGTACGTTAAATAAAGTTTGTAAATAAACCAATGGAGCACTATGTTAGTGGCACACAATGTTCATAAAAAAGATTGACATATCACTTGCTAACAGCGTCTTTCTCATAGTAAGGTATTTAGAATCGCAAACTATCAATGAGATGGTTGTAGGTTCGATCACGACTTTGGTGCGGGTGCTAGTCGCGCCGCAGTGAAAAACTGTGATGCAGATATACAGCCTGTCTGTGGATAACTATATATATATATATATATATATATATATATATATATATATATATCGAAACTCCCTGATGTGTTTTGTTTATGCCGTGTAATTGGTTTTGCTGGTCGACGACTGGCCTTATAGAAGAGAATCTCACGATTCGGACATACAATTACATCGTACGTTCATTGACTAATGCCTCATTTCGTTCCGTTTTCATTTTTAAATTAGTTTTTGTTATTTCACTATATAAACAAAAACAACAATTTGATTTTATTACATAAAAAATGCATAGAGAAAAGCGTACAATAAATAGGTCAGCTACTTACATTTCGATTCAATGTATTTTTTTTTTGCATTTTCCTTAAATTTTAATCTGTGTTGAAGTCCGGATATTTATTTTATTTGTTTATTTATTTTTTACTAAATACATTGTTACTTTTTAGTGTCTCATTATATTTTGTTTTACATTCATGAAATTGATTTTGAATCAAAGAAAAAAGAAAGCAAAACAAAAATGTCTATTTTATGACTTCATTGAAAAAGTCGAAGTGATTGATGAAATTTAATTAAAACAATTTCTCAACTTTCTTTTATTTCAATATTATTTCGCTCCTGTATTTATGAGTTGTTTTTATTTTTTGTTGTTGTTTATGTTTCAATTTGGTTTTGTTTTTGGTTTGATTGTTTTCCTCTTATTTAGTGTTTGCTTCTGATTTTAAATTTGTAATTCGGCAAATGTTCTGTCTTAGACATAAAAAGAATCGAAAAAGAAACGTACCGAACGACGTGACAGAAGTTTTTGAATTTTGGAAAATGAATCATCTTTGAGTCATTAGTTTGTTGGAGTTAATCAATTCAAGTTTAATTTTAATTAAAATACTCTCCATCCATCCATAAGAAAAGTGAAATGCGGACAGTCAAGGACATGCAGTTTGAGAAGATATATGTTACCATGGAATAAAATCAAATAATATCCACGTTTTTTTTTCAAATACACACTATCACGTATCAAACACTAAAATGTCTGTTGGACAGAGAGAAGGCCAGTATGGCACACTCTTCTGGGCAACCGACTTACCTTTCATAGTTCGCTGATAATATTAAATGTACCATTTTAGTTAACGAGATTTAAATAGATGTCATTTTCTTACGTTTAGATGAAGTGATGGATATACCAACAGTTAATTTAAACTGGGAGTCATGTACAAACTGAAAATAAGCGTAATTTATCTTACAAAAATGACGAGTAATTCTGTGTATGACAAACACGAACGTTGATACAATTTGGGATTCAATTGGATAAATTGATAGGTTACACCCATTATTGATTTGTAGTAAAAGAAAGACTAATGTGAAACTTATTTTATTCTCTTCATTGAAAGAGATTTAGTGATCGGTGAAGTTTAATGTCATCAATGTTGTTTCAATGTTCTTTTACAGTTATTGATGTGTTTATCTTTTGATTTCATTATTTGTGTTTTGTTTGTAGTTTTTCATCTTTTTACTCTGTAAAGCAGATATACATATTTATATATTTGCTTTAAAACTAAAAGAATAGGAAAAGACGTATCCCATACTAATAAGGGATGCGTCATTATCCGCCTTTGATGTGATCAGGGTCATGATGTTTCCCGGATACATTTCCAGGATAAGCTTTTGTACTCATGATAAAAGAAAATAGTGACTTTATATATAGTTTATTTACTTAATTATATGTGTGTGTGTATGTACATTTCCGCTTACGTAACAAGAAGCATAAACCAGGGGACAGAAACTGGAAGAAATCTCATGAACTGCCGCCCCCCCCCCCTAAAAAAAAAGAAAGTGATGGCACCAGCATCGGCTGATACCACACAAATAGTTCGATTGGTCAAGGAGGTGATGAGACAACCGAGGGAGAGGAGCACTTACCAGACCTCTACTAGAAAAGTGCGGAGAGTGCTGGGACTTGGGGGGGCGTATTTCAACCCAAATGATATAGAAGACTTATGGTTCTTACCAGTGAGAAATAAGTGGTAAGCGACTGTTGCGATACCGCAAGGCCAGTTGCGGTGATTATCGAAAAAATGTGGAGAGTACTGGACATCTGTGGAGGCTTGTTGTCACTCAGACTCCAGCGAACACCACCGGTGCTTGTCGGTGAGCAATCACTAACGAAATCATGTGTGATAACTCCTAGTTAGTAAAATAATAATAATAATAATAATAATAATGATAATAATGATCATAATAATGACAATAATAATGATTATAATGATAATAATGATGATACTAATAATGATAATAATAATAATAATAATAATAATAATAATGATAATAATAATGATAATTATCAAAATAACAATAATTAATAATGTTAATAGCAATAATAATAATAATAATAATAATAATCATAATAATCATAATAATAATAATAATAATAATAATAATAATAATAATAATAATAAAAGTCTCGTGCCGATCAATTGAAGACGTATTTTTGGTAGATATACACATGATATATTTATTGTGAATTTTAATGTTAACTAACAAGCTCTCCAGAAATAATATTTTTCCTTTTGTTTGAATTGAACGTAATTGAAGCTCGTCACGTTAGAGAAAAACAAGTATTGTTATTTTTTTAGCAGCCGATAAACATTTAAAGTCTCAAGCCGATCAATTGAAGACGTCTTTTTGGTAGATATACACATGATATATTTATTGTGAATTTTAATTTTAACAAATAAGAAGCTTCAGAGATTTCATTTCGGTGGTTGGGAGATAATATTGTTGCTTTTTTTTTTAGTTGAACGTAATTGAAACCCCTTCCCAAAAAGCAGCTAGTCACGTTAGAAAATAAAAGATAACATTTTTTTTAAATTTCGACCGAACGTTTGATAACTTCGCATCAGTTTACTAGAAAAACATAGGAGGGGAATCTATCAGCTTTTCTATGTTTCAATTATTTAAGAGTATCCTAGAAAACTTATACTATGTAATTAGGTAACACATATATATATATAAATATATATATATATATATATATATATATATATATATATATGTGTGTGTGTGTGTGTGTAATTATTAGTTGTTTTTAACTTATTGATTTATTCATTATTATTATTATTTATTTATTTCATGATTTATTAATTTATTTATTTATTTACTTATTTTTTATTTGTACTTTTTATTTTTTTAATTTATTCATTCATTTATTCATTTATTTATTTGATCGTAAATGTTTCTTTATGTATATGTGATCGTGCATTCTGCACCTTATGGCAATGACAGAAACACTATACCTGTGACAGGACCACAGGTAAACAAAGACTGGGCCTGGTGCTGCCACACACACCAACATTATTAATGTCTATAAAGACAAATACACTCCGTGGGACTCAGAAGAAAGATCTGAGTGTCATGATGAACAGGTGCTCCCTCGATGGGCAACATGGAGGGGTCCTCCATGTTGCCCATCGAGGGAACATCCTGCGAATGTTGGCTCCTTTAATTTCAAAAACAAGACCACGGACAAAAACCAGATAGGTAACCGATCAAATTCCAATTATGATAAGGACACTGACCACACGAATTTAACAATGAAAATAACAGACCAACATGTCATAGAAAGAAATGGACCACAAAAGAGAACAGATTGGTAATGAAATGCTTCTACAAAAGCCGTTACCCCGCAGAAAGAGGATATCGGAAACGAATGACATATCTATGGGGCATTTCTACTTACTACTATAAAACGGCACAAAGAATATCACATTAAGCAAGACAGATACTTGAGAGAGGGGTGTCCTCGGAGATGGCTTTAACGGAAATTAAACAAAAGATAAATGGCGTGACCGATCAAGACACCTCACTTGACGAACACTCCCAGGAGGAAGACGGGAAAAACATAAACACAGAAACTGAAGAAGAAGCAGACGACAACACTATAGAACTAACTGGGGAAAAAGGAAGAGAAGTGGAGAAGATAAACGATTAATGTCCGAGAATAAAACAAAACTTCAATTCCTAAGGAACGAAGACTGGAAGAAGTGAAAAGTTGAAACAGAGAAAGTAAACAGAGTACTCACGTTCATCCCAACATACACTATCACAGATCTAAAGAACTTGATATATGCGGGGGAAAAATCAATAAGTATGAAACTAAAAAGGGAAAAGAAGACTGACCAAAAGAATGGACAGACGAAATCTGGATGGGAGATCAAACTGGAAACCCAGATAACCAAACTTAAAAACGAAGCTAAAGCCGTAAATAGGAGGAAGGAGAACAGTAAACGATGGAAGAGCAGACATCCGAATCGCAAAGAAAGACTAAATAAGAAACATGAAGAACTAAAACAAAACGTAGCAGCGAAAGAAGGAAGATTGAGGCGATACAGATACAAATCGGAACAGTACAAACAAAACAGGGCCTTTGAAAACAATGAAAGTTTTACAAACACGTAAACGGAGAAATAACAACAACAGAACAACCGGACCCGACACAAACAAAATATTTCTGGAGCAAGATATGGGAAAATGCTGAAGATCACAACAAAAATGCTAAATGGCTCAAAGACATGAAAGATAAACAAATAGAAATTGAAGAAGGAACGGAAACAGTAATTAATGAAGAAACAATTAAGACAACCCTAAAGAAAATGGCAAACAAGAAAGCACCAGGTCACGATGGAATAGATGCGTACTGGTTCAAAAGATTCACGACCCTACATGAAAGGCTAGCACAGAAACTGAGAGGATGTATCCATAACGATGACGTACCAGAGTAGATGACCAAAGGAAGGCCAACGCTCATACAAAAAGACGCCAATAAGGGAACGAACACAAGCAATACAAGATCAATAACCTGTTTACCGACAATGTTGAAAATCCTAACGGCACAACTGAGAGAACAAATTTACCATTCCCCGAACAGTCGTGGACTACTTCCCGAGGAACAAAAAAGATGCCAAAAAGGGAAAAGAGGGACGCATGACCTGTTATACATAGATCAAAATATCCTGAAATCATTTAAAAGCAAGAAAAAGAACATATCTATGGCATGGATTGACTACGAGAAAGCGTACGACAAAATCCCTCAAGCATGGATAATCGAATGTTTAAAAATGTACAAGATAGACGACAGGATTATTAATCTCATAAAGAAAGCAATGGAAACATGGAGATCAGTACTGCCAGCTGGAAGGCAATACTTGACGGAGATACAAATACAGAGAGGCCTTTTCCAAGGAGACTTCCTATCCCCACTAACGTTTATCATAGCCATGATGTAACTCAACTACAAACTCAGCAAATGTGATGCCGGATACAAGTGCACAGGCAGAGAACAACGAATAAACCATCTCATGTACATGGACGACCTGAAGTTATTTGCAAAAAGCAAAAAAGAACTGGCAAAACTTATAAATACGACCATAATATTCAGTCAGGACATTCAAATGGAATTCGGAATCGAAAAGTGTGGAGGACACTAAAAAAAGCTGGAGAAAAACATAAACCAGAACACAAAAAGGCGGATCACCGCAGCAAGAGATACCGTCCCAACGAACAACGCAGGAAACATCGACACTGGATACAAACAGACAAGAAAAGAAAAATGGGAAGAAAAAATACTACATGGACGCTTCATAAGACTCACAAGAGAAGAAACCAACGCAAATAGCTGGACATGACAAAGAAAAGGAATCTTGAACAGAGAAACATAACTTTTACTGATGGCTGCACAGAACAATGCGATTAGGAAAAACTACATGAAAGCTAAAATAGATAACACCCAGAAAAACAATAAATGCAGACTGTGTGGACGAAGAGACGAAACAATAAATCATATAATAAGTGAATATAGCAAACTTGCCCAAAAAGAATACACGAACAGACATGATTGTGTTGGGAAAGTAATACACTGGGAACTGTGCAAACAATTGAATTTCGAATACGCAGACACATGGTACAAACATAAACCAGAAACTTTACTGGAAAACGAAATACACAAAATCATCTGGGATATGGATATATAAACAGATAAACTCATACAAGCAAGGAGACCTGATGTTATTATCCTAGACAAAAAGGAAAAATCTTGTAAAATCCTAGACTTCACCGTTCCACCAGCCCACAGAGTTAAGATCAAAGACACAGCAAAACGAAGTAAATAAACAGAACTAGCCAGAGAACTGAAAGGAATATTGAGAATGCAGAAAGTTAGTGTAATACCAATAATCGTAGGAGCATTAAGAACAACGCCAAACAACATGGAGAAAAGACTGGGAAAGATTGGAATCAAAGAGAGCATCGAAACCATACAAAAGACGGTAATGATCAAAACAGCTACAATCTTAAAGAAAACTCCTCGAAAGCGGAAACCAATACGTATAATCTACAAAGGCTAGCCAGCCACAATACATTATCAATAGGGAGAAAACAAAACCACATGAAGAACACAAGCAGACGAACCAAGGAACAGAACCTGCAATAGACATCACTTCACACTTTCCCCCTAATAAATTACACCGGCCTAAGTATCACTACACAAAAATGAACCAAAGAAACAGACATTACAAGAAACACAATAAGCGCCTCTCTCTCCCCACCCACCCAACCCTTCCAAAAAACAAAACAAAAAAAAGAATTAAAATTAGTAAAAAAATGAAAAATATATATACATATATTTAAAAAAAATTAAATCAACATTTTTATTTATGGTGCATGCCTAGGCTGACACCAGAAAAGTATTTGTAGAGGATCGAGGAAGATGAAAAGACCGAGGACAACAGTGGAAAAGGGCAGAGCATGCTGAGACCTTGTGGAAGCTTATTGCAACCCAAATCCCAGAGAAGACGAATTGTCCTTACCAGCGAGAAATTAATGGTAAGCGGCTGTTGTGATACCGCATTGTTATCGAAAAAACGTGAAGAATACTGGAAATCTGGTGAGGATTGTTGTCACTCTGACTCGATGAAATGCCACTGCTTGTTGTCGGTTCGCAATCACTTACAATGATCTGTGAGACAACTCCTAATGTCTACAAATAATAATAATAAAAAATAAAAAATAATAATAAGAAGAAGAATAATTATCATTATTATTATCATTATTATTATTATCATTAAAATTATTATCATTATCATCATTATTCTAATAAATTATTATTATTATTATTATCATAATTATTACTATGATAATTATTATTATTATTATTATTATTATTATTATTATTATTATTATTAGTATAGTTAATGCTTATAAATAATGATGAAAATAATAATAATAATTATAAACAATAATATATATAATTATAATAAACTATGATAATAACAAATA
>OY744526.1:131707031-131722031 GCA_963556195.1 Sepiola atlantica | reverse complement strand
CAGCGGTGATGAACGAAAAGAGGTGGAGCATACTGGAGGCCTGAGGAGACTTGTTGTCACTCGGACTCCAGGGAATACCACAGGTTCTCGGCAGTGGGCGACCACTGACGATGACCAGTGTGATAACTCCTAGTGAGTAAATAATAATAATAATAATAATAATAATAATAATAATAATAATGATAATGATAATAATAATAATAATAATAATAATTATTATTATTATTATAATAATTGTAATAATTATAATAATAGAAGATCATGATAATAATACTACTGATAATAAAGTTTACTAATAAAATGACTAAACTCAGAAGCAGAAATGACGTTTATTTAAGTCAGTGTAAAATAAGTTGTTGTGAAATCAAATATATAACACTTTTTTTTTATATTTTCAACTTTTTTTTAAAAATTAGTCAGCTGACACTAGATGTGGTACATTGTGGATAGCGTACTGCAGTTACAAGCACATCCATGACAGGTGGTTTTCTATCGGGGTAAGTGGGTCAGAGTTGAGCAAGAAAACGAGAAAGGTGTGAATTGCGCGAGGAGTGACGTCATCGATGAATTTCGGAAATATTTTTATAAGAGAAATTTACTTGGAGCGAGTCGAACAATAATGGAATCTAAAAATGAGTAGTTAAATCGAACTGTCTCTCTCTATCTCTCTCTCTCTCTCTCTCTCTCTCTCTCTAACTATCTCTCTCTCAACAATGTAAAGACAAGATAGCTATCATCATCATCATCATCATCATCATCATCATCATCATCATCATCATCATCATCATCATCATCATCCTCATCATCTACAGTAGAATTGGAATCCCGAAGGAGGACCACTAAAATATCAGAACACTATGATTTATGTACTAAACGGTCAGTCCAGAATAGTGAAATTCATGTATCGTAGCGTTGTATAGTGTTATTATAGTGTAGTGGTCCTTCTTGGGGATTCCAGGTCTACTGTAGATGATGATGATGATGATGATGATGATGATGATGATGATGATGATGCTGACGACGACGACGTTGATGACGATGATATGATGATGACGATGACAATGACAACGACGACGATGATGATGATGATGATGATGATGATGATGATGATGATGATGATGATGATGATGATGATGATGATGATGATGATGATGACAAAATTATTCGGTCTCGTCAGTTTGACAAAACTTACACAAATCCATACATCTAATAAACTTGCGTAGTATGTACCCGTCCAGTAACGGGTACTTTCTTAGCACGACTAGCATACTAGAATGTATTTCTTATAAACAGGTGTAAGCAATGTAATTGAGTTAAATTGTAATCTATAATCTATTGCCAAGTGTGAACGAATACTTTAACTATTACAACAATGGCGTCACATAATCAAACTAATTATCAACATCAGGGGGTTTTAATTGGTTGCTCCATACTTCAGAAATAGTAGTAGTAGAAGTAGTAGTAGTAGTAAATGTATCCTTCATGTTGCTCTACGTGTGTTTAATTTCTATTTTCCCTCGAATTAATTAATTATTATTAGTAATAATAATAATAAATATAATAATAATAATAATAATAATAATAATAATAATAATGATGATGATGATTATAATAATAATAATAATAATAATAATAATAATAATAATAATAATAATAATAATAATAATAATAATAATAATAATAATAATAATAATAATAACAATAATTAAAGAAAAATAAACATTGTCTCTTTGTTAAATTGAATCACGAATTTATTGATGATAAAAACTATAATAATATAATAACCGGATCAATTTCTTTCATGACAAAAATACCAAAATATCTACAACAATGGCCAAAACTGATTTAGAATAAATAAAACATGAAAGCAACCAACCGGACGTTATTCGCATTTTATAGAATGGAACATTAAATAAGAAAAAAATACAATACCAGATAAAGAAAAAAAGGTGTCCAGATAAAGAAAAAAAGAAGAAATTGGACTGGAAATAATTGTAATGCAAAAAAGCGAAAGAACAAACAAAATATAACATTAGCGACATTTTTTTTATTGTGTTAAGCAATTTGTATCCAAAATATGTTTGTTTCAACTAAAAGTGATTGTAGTTCAATAGAGATGAAAAAATGTAAGAATTAGTGAAATTCGTCTTTATATTTTAGCAGTCTGTATAAAAAGTAGTTTCGTTGATATTAATAATGTGGTACAATTGGAATATGAAAAATGCTATTTACAAATTAGAACATCCGCTTTTTGAAAAGATTGGACGCATTAAAAATGAGATACGTACATTGGAAATTTGACAAAAGAATTGTTTCTAACAACTAACAGGCGGTCGACAGGCCAGGTTGAGCAGAAGACTATAGTCTTCTTCTTCTTTCGTGTGAATCAGATGTTGGTATTAATTTCCCTGATGTTTTTCGAGTTAGAAATCTTTCTGGAAAGACACCGGGTACTTACGGGAAGGACCACGAGGAACTTGAAAGTGATACCGTAAAACCGACTGAATTCGAACTAGGACCACTCAGGTCTTCAGGCCGTGTCGTTATCCACTTAGCCACCGTCACCTCCCAGATGGCTATAGTACTTGTAGACGACAACACGAGGGGTGAATATCCCGTACCCGGCTCTGGTGATGCGATGTGATGGTGGTGTGATGTCAGGGTACTTTTTCTCTTTCACTTCTTAACAACTAACCCAAAACAGAATACATGTGACATAATCCATAGTTCAATTTACTGTTAACATGTGACCAACATCTACCCCCTAGTAAAGGTTACTATACGTTCATCATTTCCTCACTTCGGCCTTTACAGGATTTTTCTATTTTAATATCAATCATCCCTCTCTCCCCCTCTCTCTCCCTCTCTCTCTTTCTCTCTCTCTCTCTCTCTCTCTCTCTCTCTCTATCTATCTATCTATATATATATATATATATATATATATATATATATATATATATATATATATATATATATATATATATATATCCGGGTCCCAGTTAGATTGATGGCCATTACGCACCCACACACTAACCGTGATCTGGAACGAAATAAATTACTGTTTTCTTCCGCGATATTCTTGTGTGTATGAACATGTTAACAGTTTTAAAGAATTAGAGAGATCTATTTCCTCTCCTTAAATAATAACTGACAGAAATCACGTGGTACCTTGTCTCCTGACAACTGTATATACATATAAAGGTTTAATAGCCTTTAAATGTTCTGCTCCCTCTCTCTCTCTCGCCCTCTATCTATCTCTCACGTTCTCTCTCTCTCTTTCTCTCTCTCTCTCTCCCTCTCTCTCTCTCTCTCCTCCGGCTGACAACTAGCAAATCTTGTTTGAAAATGCAAATGTATTTTCGTTCATACTGGAAGTAAGTGTAAAGCTATAGAGGTGAAAAAAGGGTTAAAATAAGTGAATATTTACTTTTTTATGTTTTTATTAATTAATATATTTTTCTTTACGGTGTTCTTCACATAGTGTTACGACAATATCTTAACGCTGTCTATGATGCCACCCTATCTATGTACAACTTACCTGTTTACTTACTTTCTACTCAAGTCAACGAAATGACGTTTTAATAACGTCGCTGCACAGACGTGTTTTCCAGACTCCCTACAACGTGTCTTCAAAGTCCTCTTGTAATGTTACATTGACATTCGTTTTAACATTACTTCACAATGGCAACATAAAAATGAAAAATCTAAAGAAAATAGAGTGTGCTATATTATTATTTTGAACTAATCTAAAAATAAAAAAAAGCATTTGTTATCGTTTGAATTCTGTAAATTTGTCATCAAAATTACCATTCTTTTGTATGAACATTTAACTTACAATTACAAGACTGAAATACGAAAATAACAGGGCTGAAGAATACGCGTCTTACAAAATGGTGCTCCTGTTTACGTGAGTGACAGTGATAGTAGATATGAGTGTGAGATGAAAAACTCCTTCAACCAATATTGATCAGAACTAATTATTAAAATCGAAGAAAGCGAACCAGACTAAAATATTATGTTCTAACAATATAAACTAATATATGGCAGAAATCCCTATGTGAAAATACTAATGCGTGTGTGTTTTCTTAGCGATGCTATTGACGAACCCCATATTGTGTTGAAACGGATTGTCTTCATATATAATATTGTAGCTTGTCCGTGTATCGGAAAACTATCTTTTTGGCGGTAGTTTATGCAAACACAATACGTATTTTGGCTATTTCGATTATTCAGTTCTCATCTTGGATGTTATTTTCATGACGTTTAGGTCGATGTGACCTCCAACCATCTTGAGTTGCGTCTTGTTGAACTTGGTCATCTGTACGGAAATTCGAGCGCAACTCTTTATTCAATCAACGACCGTATATCCGTTGTAATCTACTGCTTACCTTTGGAATTCCTTTCAGCTTACTCATACGTACAGACATGCAGAAATGTAAAAGCAGTGTGAACAAACCTCCATGCAGTCCCAGGTTACTCCCTATAAATCTGGCGCCTATCACAACAGGCCCTTACGGATCAATGGCAATATGCGGTGTTTGGGGTAAAATAAAGTTTTACAAACTAAAATATGAAACATTGAACGCGTCACGGCCGATTCAATAGTTCACGACGGTATCTGATTGGCCAATCACGCACCTTTATTGTGGAAGAGCAAAACAAATAAAGATTTCGTGTTTCTCAGGGATTTCGTGTTCGTTCGATTTATTTGCATTCTTTTGTTAGATTTTGCTTCCATTAATCGAAGGTCCTCGACAGAAGCGAATGTCTCTCGAGGTTAGTTTCAAGAAATCCTTTCGAGCACGCGTTTTGCTCGATGCACGAAAACAATTAAAAGAAGAAGAAACAAAAAGCTACAATCAAGAATTGCAACCACAAAAGAAAATAAACATTTTACCTTTTATAATAACTTAATAAATCTGATAATGGAAAGTTCCTCAAACTTTAGATCCGATTAGAAACTTGAGCATACGGCTCAATTAATGATATCATTTGCTCTATAATAAACACCAATTTGTATAATTATATATATATATATATATATATATATATATATATATATATATATATATATATATATATAATGATAATAGTAATCGAGGCAAGGTAAGCATCCACAGGATAGGAATTCGAAGAATTTCAACCGGGTCTTTCCAACTATGATCTAAGGTTAAGATCGGATTTTAACTCTGCCTGATGAGGTATCAGTATATAACAGCTGTTGATCGATAACATCGTCATGCCAGTGTCGCAGATTTTGTTCATATTTGTTTAAATAAAAACAATAATCATATATATATATATATATATATATATATATATATATTATATTTTTAAGAAAATACTAATTCGTATTGCCTACAGACATCGATGTTTCATGCTTACACAATCATAAGTGAAGGGATGTTAATTCATGTCGGTAAGAGGGCTCGAACATAGTTTCCAAGTCGCCACTGATTCGTAGCCTGGTGTCTTTCTCCACGGCAGCAACAGACTAACATTCCGGCCACATCTTCATACGGTAGGAAAAAGGTAGATACATGTTCTAACAATGAATTAAATAAGCCTTAGTTCTTTTGATATAAATATGGAACACTTTTGTATTTATTCATTCAGATAAAGAAATATAAGTAATTTCATTTCGTCAAGGTAGAAGTACATGTATTCAGTTAGTAAAACAGGTGCTATTTCTAGCTCACGGACGATACCATTTTAAATGGTGACAGGAAGCGAGTACGCAAATTACAAGTCAGACAACCACCTCAGACTTATCTCGCCGCTTGAAATAAATTCGGAAATAAATTGTTCACTCAAAAATATATCGTCAGCTGTTGGTGTTTTTACAGGTCATCAGAAATGATGATAGCAATTTATATGTGAAATATTTTGTTACTAGCGAACTTCTATGGTGTTATATGAATATTTCAGTAATAAATCTACATGGATAGCGAGTGCGAGCATTGGCGGAGCATACTTATTTCTGTCATAATTGAACACTAATAATAGTATGAGTTCTGTCGGTAACATATCGCTGATTTAGTCATGTTCTATCAAGTGTACGTTCATTTAATCCTCTACAGGAGGTTAGACACAAGGTCATGTGAGGTCTGGAAAAGTCAGCGCAGATGGGGAAATGCATGAAGAGTCCCGGCGCCATCCACCGGTAAGAATGCCGCAGACGATTAGCAATAAACTAACCCCTTCTCAGGGAGAAGGTAAAGCCTGGTGGGGTGGAACCCCTGGGTCTGAATAGAATCATACCTCAGCCCGATGGCAACAAAGCGATTGACGGACTGATTGTCGAGGACGTATTTGCAACTGGTACGAACAAAATGTATGGTAGCAACAAAGAAACGTAAACATTAAAAAATTGTATTAATTGAAAATATAATCAAGATAAATATATAATATATAAAGTCGAATGCTTCATAGGTGATGGAACTGTTGTGCAAGTCTCGTTGTTGTAAGGCGATTTCTTTCGTGAGTCACAGGAAAGTGGCATCGGTGAAAGGGGTGAACGAATGATCACACACTATTGTTCATGTGTATCTGTCAAAAGCGGCTAGCTGACAGTCTGCTGGTCAGCGAACAACGCCGTTTATACGGTCATTACAGAAAGGTGCAGACTTTGCAGACAGTATTTAGTTGAATATATAGGCTAGTAATTTCTGATTAGAAAATATAAAATGTGGTTATGGCTTGATAGGCAACAGCGATGTAATCCTCTACCTATATACGAAGCAGATAACTCCTAAGATGGAGTACTGTCGTTACATCTGTGAAGTGTCGCTTGAAGCTTTTTTGTGTTGACAAAGTACAAAATTGACTTCGCAATCTACTTCTCTTCTCTACCAACCCTACCCCACAGAAAAGGCGTTGCTCATCTTTCTCTACTCAGTCATTACTTTCATGGATACTCGACTGAGCTCTAATCTCTGGTTCTTCCTTGTAAGACATTCAAAGCAAGAACTCGTCCCCCTACCACAACTGAACATAATTTCTTTCTTCCTCTATGCATCTGTCGCTAGACAAAATTTCCATGAACAGAGATGGTTCTAAGATCTTCCCACCTGTGGAACGGAATATCACGGTACTGATGCCCTGCAAACTACAACATGATCGTCTTCACATGCAATGTCAACAAATAGTTTTTATAAACCGTCCCAATGAGTAATTAAACTGCATTCACTTCATTAACAATGTTCAATCCGCTTATGATATTCTTCATCATAAAACCGACGATCCATTCACTACTTAACCCTTATCTTCGAGTTGCTTTTGGCCTTTATAAGTGGTGACTCATTAATAAAAGAATATACTGAAATTGTTCCGATTCGTTGAAAAACATAATCAAAATAATATTCGCTACGATAATAAAATAATGGTTTTCATATTTTCTTTCATTCATAACAGGATTTCACAACCTAAATTCGTGTACGTTTCTCCGACTCTTCTGAACATTAACCCGGTCTAATAATCAGCAGTGATCATGGTATATACGTCTACTTTCAATGTCCTATCCTAGTATTTTTCTACTTGTCCTTTTTCGCAATGCTTTTCTCTTTGTCCGTCTTACTGTCAGATTCTTCTAAAAACTCAACATGGTGTGTTCGTGTGTGTTTCTATCTAATTGTTTACGAACACTTACTTGCTGTCACTTATTAAATGTATTATTTATTGTTACTCGTAAGGCCTGTGTAGCGAATTATATGTTTTTACATTCTATTAGTCGCGGTAAACGTTAACATGGCTGGATATCGGATAACAATTGAATTCCAATATTTTTATACATCATTTAAAAAAAAAAAAATAGGAATGCTACTATGTTTGTCTACACACACTTATTCTTTCGATTTCAAAAGATCGAGTCTCAGTGTGGGTCACATATCAATTAAGCGAATCGTGTTCTCATCAAATGAAAAATTGATAAAAATATGTTTAAAGTACGAATACATAGTGTGTCCTTACCAAATATTGTACCGAAACATTATTATTCTAATATTCTTATCAACGCATTTGAATATTTTGTAACGTCTCGGTCATGATATAACCGACTTTGGAATGAGTTTTAGTTACCCAGTGTGAGAATATTATAAGCTTTGACATCAAAAGTCTCAAAATTAGATTACTTTAATTTTCTTGGTGACATATTTTCTAAAGTGTCTGAAAGTCAGAAAAGTGCATTCTTTTAGTTGATGAAATGTATGTTATGGCTTTTCTAAAATATCACGGACGAAATGTATTTTGTATTGCTGAAAATTCTAAAGGATTAACAAAGATAGTATTGGGAATCATGATAACATTTTTACATTGTGAACTAACATTTTACCTAAAATGATCCCAGTGGTCAAGTTCGAGACAATATTTTATATAAAAAAATTCAAATATTGTTCATATAATGAAACAATGAAATGATCAAGTGATTGCAATCGTACATAAAAACGAGAGAACAAACCAATCTTTTTTCCATAACTTTGACACTATTTATAAGCTTTGGCTAACTAAAATGGCTTTCACTGATTAAAATGGTTTGTATTTACTATTGACTATGCCCACGTTTTATTAGATATTGTGAATAATTTGATTACTTAAGTGTCTTCTAAATTACTATTTCATTCTGAAGGCAAACCGAAAACCATCAAAGTGTGAAGTTATAAAAGGTCTTTAAAAACATGGAAAAATAGTGTGTTAACTGATCAAAATTATATGATGTGGCATTTTACCCAAAACCTGCTGAGCGACAGAAAGTTCACCATTGTTAAAAAGTGTTTTTTGTGTGATCAAACTATAGTAGCAATAAAACTGTATCCATAATTAAATGAAGAATATACTGTAGAAAGAGTTTTATTGAAAACGTTTTGACATTTTGGAAAATTGTTAGTGTCAACAAAATTGATGGCAAATTTAAGCACAATTCTCCACAAAAAAGGTCATAACATATTTAAACGATGAAAATCCTATATTTCATTCTAATTTTGGAAAAATGACACAAACAATTAGAAGCAAAAAAGGAAAAAAGAATTAGATTCTTAGCAAGGTATATTAGTTTAGCGATTGAACATACATGCAATGTTTCAAGTGATGATTGTTAATGTTTCTTAATCAGTGTGTTTAACTTGGTTTGCATTTGCGCATTTATCAAAATCTATTTAAGAAATGAATTTCGACAATTAAGACAAAGTTATGTTAAAAATATTTTTCTTAAATTCCATATTGAAAATACTAAACTGCTACTTAAATTAGATGTTGATGTCAAAGAATACAACTTTGATCCAGGACATAAGTATTCAAAATGCGAATATTTTCTGGATGAAATAACATGCAGAATATTTCATAACTTATAAGACCTTGAAATTAAGATCATTAAAAGTATTAACATATCTATTTGGCATAAAGCCGTTTATGTGACAACAGAAGATTTTTGAACCGACGATGAACTATTTAATAATAAAAGTTTTTACTTTCAATAATATGGACTTTAAAAATATATTGTTTTTATATTAGAAGTTCACTGAATTCCACAGTCCAGTTGATATTCTACTGTTTTATAATGGTTGCTGTTTCTAAATTGAACACTTGCAAACATTCTTTGACAAAAGATGTTGTCAGTTTATTGTCTGCATCATTACACTATGAGAACATAAGTTTATATTGACCAATATATATTTAGAAAATTATTGTTTCTTTTATTCCCTTAATGCTACTCAAATACAAATACAAGTTTAGAAATTATCTTAAAATACTATCTATGAAATATGAATGTGTATACAATTCTTATGACAACATAATTGATATTGATAATACATTATTTTCCAAACAGTTATCATATATGTTTGAAATGTCCCCTTTCTATATATATATATATATTATTGGGGTTATGTTCTTCTTAATGTAAGTTAATTTTTTTATCAAAATTCTATAATATGAATCATCATATCATTAATTATCGTATCGAGAATCAAGATATGAATTATCGTATGATAAAGAAATCAGTATGTTTCTTCTGTAAAATAAATTGTATGAAGATACTATACAAATAAAAAATATATTCTAATTAAAGATCGCTCAATGACTTCTAAGACATCCTGTATATAGATAAATACAAAGTTTACTAAAATTCTTCACATACATTTCTTAGATTAAATAAAGCAAAACATATATCATTTAATTTAATTTCATATATATATATATATATATATATATATATATATATATATATATATATTTATGCAGACATTGTTAAAAATAAAAAAAAACATTCGTCTGTTTAATCATCTTTTTTTATTTTTTCAATTTTCTCTGATGTTTTTCTTGTATTAAAATTAAAAAAAACATATAAATGTTCCATAGGTTTCACAGCTTTCAGGAACGTGTTTGATTCTTCGTCGGATCCTTCTCAGGTGTTATAAGTAAATGAACAAATAAGCTGGTGAAAGAAGAGACTTTTGAAAGACGGGGGAGAAACACACATATAACGTTTTCCGTCTTGTTCCAGGACGTCGTTGACAATTTTAAATTCATCAACGCTGGATTACATTACGGAACAAAATTGCATTACGTAAAGCATGTTAAATTGTTACAACTGGTTTCATATGTGATGTTGTTAATTTTTTGTTGTTGTCTTTTTATGTATATAGCATCGAGTAGGTTTTTATTTATTAAAATTAGTTTCAGATGTATAATTTTAGTGTTATTAACTAGCATAAGTCTTAAATCAGAAGGAGGGCAGTTATGATTTTGTAGATGTTGGTAACTTGAGCTAGAGTTTACAGGATGCATGGCGAGGCGACGGGACAGGGTAGTGCTTGCATATATATATATATAAATATATATATATATATATATATATATATATATATATAATTATTATTCAAACTGTATTATATTTATCATCATTAGGCATTATTGTATGTTTGCCAATACTGGTATAAGTATCGCCATGCCGTAAGAATATATGTATATGTATTTATGAAGTGGGTAATCGAATTCAACGTAAGAAGCGCCGCTAAACCATTTATTCTAAAATACATTTTTCTTAAGTTTCCAATAATCAAAATCTAAAAGTATTCTCTGGTACAAATAAAGAAGTGCATTTGCTTGTTTTTTTTTTATTAAAATGTGCATGCTTACACATAACATCGACCATTTTTGTGCACTGAGAATTGACACAGTTCAAAGAAAATATATGCTAAATGTGGATGGAAATGTGATAAATATTTAATTCTAACCACAATCCAAACCTCAATATCAGCTCCAAATAGAATATTTCCATGAATAAACTGATGAAAAAATCTGCTTTTATTTCTTAAAAAAAAAAAATTCGACAAAGCATTTTTGCAAACAAAACTTTGAAGTGTTGGACAAGTCTGTTGTTATATTTGAGAATTTGAAAAGAAAATCGATAATTTGTATCATTTGGATGATTCTGACTACTCTTCCATTCTTCAATGTTATTCCCAAAACGTTTCAGCCGATATAACCTCTAACCTTCTTTCAAGTGCATCTTGTAACAGTCGGGCATATGTATACCAAACTGATGAATATGTATTAAATTTCGAATGGAACATTTAATTTCATCCACTGGGGTAGATTGTACTCGATTCATGACAGGGTAAGAAGTCTTAAGAAATTCTGAATTCTATTCTTAGCATCGCCTGTTTTGGGGATTCAACCAAAAGGCTGTCAGAACTGATTATTACTTTGCACTTTATCCGTTGCGCCCAAAATAATTCATATATTCCTTCCAGACGCACCTATAGAAGATCAGAGGTTACATCTGCAGAAACGTTGTGAGAATAACATCCAAAATGATAACAGTATTCTGAATAATCTAAATAATACAAATTGTATATAAAATGGCTACTTTATTGTTTGTCCTGATTGGTCGACTCATATCACATGTATAATTTGGTATATTCGGACTACTGTTCTCATATTGGGTGTTTTTATCACAACGTTTCGGCCGATGTAACGGTCGACCTTCTTTAGGTGTACTCTGTCGAATTCGGGAACTTTCTATCGAACTCGGGAATCTGGACGGAATGTCGAACGGAAGCCTTTATTAAATCCACGAGGCTAGCATGCTCTCGTTCCATCTGCCATGACTGGGAAGAAGTCTTCAGTAATTCGCAATTATTCGTATCGCCCGCACTGGGGATTGAACCTTCAACCTTCAGATGACTGCCACTTAGAACTGAATTATACTTAGTACTATACCCACTGCGCAAGGACCCGTGTTTAAATACTTCTTTTCTGCTTTCGTTTTGCATATTTTCTTCTGCTCTGAAAAAATAGAAGATTGAAAGACTAAGTCGTTTGGGGGAGGTTCTAATTACATTCTTAATAGACCAAGAATATATGTGCCATTAGCACCTTTAAAGCAGATGAAAATACAGAAGAATTCCAACAACTGATGAAGCAACAGGTTTTTAAGACGACAAGATAACCATACATCTATAGGCAAACACTGCATGAGTCTTAAGTTTCTGAACTCCAATTTGATGAGAAAAACGAAGGTGTCGTGTAGTGCACTACAACGTAAGTATGGTGGAAATTAAGGCGGGTATGTTACAACAACAAATGGGAGAAAATTCGTGAGAAACATACCAACGATCCTCTTTTTTGTTTTTTTCGAGAAATAGATACAAGGTGTGGCTCGTTTTTTCCGACGAACGCAGAAAGTGCATAAGAGTAGTTTGGTGTATACTGAAATTGTGAGTTTTCGCCAGGTAAACAACACTTTTCGTTCGTAGAAATTCGATGAAGTCAGCTGTTAAAACGGCTATTTATATGATTTACAAGATAATAATAATAATAATAATAATCATAATAATAATAATAATAATAATAATAATAATAATAATAATGATAATAATCATAAAGCACAACACACAACGCATTAAACCTAAAAAAAACAATACGGACAGACTTTACATGAAATGAAACGAAGGATGGAAGAGTACTGGTGAGTATAGAAAACTATGTGGAAGACACAAAAAGAGTTGGGAAAATACATAACCCAGAACACGGAAAGGATTATCACTGTATATATATATATATATATATATATATATATATATATATATATATATATATATATACACACTAGCAAAACCATAGTCCCAGCGAACAACGCGGAAAGCACCGAAACCAGAAACAAAAAAACAAGAACATAAAAAAGGGAAGAAAAACAACTATATAGACGTTCCATAAGAATGGCAAGGGAAAGAAACCAACGAAAAAAGATGTGCATGCCTAAGAAAAGTACACTTGAAAAGCGAAACGCTAAAATAGATAAAACCCAAGAACATAATAAGTGAAAACTGTATGGACAAAGAGACAAAACAGTAAATCATATAATAAGTGAATGTAGCAAACTTACCCTAAAATAACCCAAGAACATACATGACTGTCTGGGAAAAGCAGTACACTGGCCACTGTTCAAATGAGTGCATTTCGAACACGCAGAAAATGGTACAGACATACACCACAAGGCTGGAAAACGAAAAGCACAACCTCCTCTAGGATATGGATGTAAACACAGATAAACTCATACAAGCAAGGAGACTTGGTGTTATAATAATCGACAGGAAAGAACAACCCTGCCAAATCGTAGACTTTGCCGTTCAAAGAGAACAGAGAGTGAAAATCAAAGAAAACGGAATAACGAAGCTAATACACAGACCTTGCCAGATAACTAAAAGAAATAAGGAGCATGAAGAAAGTCAATATCATAACAATAATCATTAGAACAGTTCCTAAAAGCGTGGTGAAAAGACTGGGAGAAATTGGAATCAAAAGGTCATCTGAGACAATACCAAATGCGCCAATGATAAAACACAGCTTCAACCCGCATAAACTACAACTGGACACTAGTCACATGGAAGTTACAATAGGAAATAAATCGCAGGAAGAACACCACCGCACGAACCAAGGAACAGAATCTGCTAGAAATATCATAAGTTCCCCCTCTCCCAAAAAAATGTAACCGGCCTCGGCTGACACCACACAACATCATCGAAGAGGGTCAAAGAGTGTGGGAAGACCGAGGAGGGACAGCACTAGCCAGATCTCCACTGGAAGAATGCGGAGAGTACTGGGATCTTGATGAGGCTTATTTACACCCACATCCCAGGGAGATCAATGGTCGTTGCCAGCGAGAAATCAATAGTAAGCGGTTATTTCGATACCGTAAGGTAATTTGCGGTGGTGATCGCAAAGAGGTGGAGAGTACTGGAAATCTGGGGAGGCTTGTTGTCACTCAGACTCCAGGGAACACCACTGGTTGTTGTTGGTGAGCAATCACTGACGATGAATGTGGTGAAACTCCTAGTGAGCAGAATAGCAAGCGATACCGTCCGAACGAAAAACAAAGGAAACATCGAAACTAGACACAAAAAGACAAGAAAAGAAAAATGGGAAGAAGAACAACTACATGGACGCGTCAGAAGACTCAAAAGAGAAGAAACCAAAGTAAATTTCTGGACATGGCTAAGAAAATGAAACTTGAACAGAGAAACGTAAACTGTACTGATGGTTGCACAGAATAATGCGATTTGGACGAACAACATTAAAGATAAAATTGATACAACCCAGGAAAACAATAAATGCAGACTGTGTGGACAAAGAGACGGAACAATATATCATATAATAAGTGAATGTAGCAAACTTGCCCAAAAAGAATACAAGAACAGACATAACTGTGGTGAGAAAGTAATACACTGGGAACGGTACAAACAATTGAATATCGAATATGCAGACAAATGGTGCACACATAAACCAGACACTTTACGTAAAATAGAGACCACAAAATCCTCTGGGATATGGATATACAAACAGATAAACTCATGTAAGCAAAGAGACCTGATGTTATTATAATAGACAAAAAGGAAAAATCTTCTAAAATGGTAGACGTTACCGTTCCAGTAGCGCAAAGAGTGAAGATCAAAGACACAGAAAAGCGAAGTAAATAACAGAACTAGCCTGAGAACTGAAAGGAAT
>OY744526.1:131634531-131704531 GCA_963556195.1 Sepiola atlantica | reverse complement strand
ACTATTTGAAATTATTTCTCACCAGCAATCTCTTCACATAGGCAGGGTGTTTAAAAAAAAAAAACTACGACGCTAACAGTTTTTTTAATTACTTTACCTCATGTCAATTTTTTTTTTTTAACTGTTATTTCGAGGCAAACATTGCAAATTGTAAATTATGTTTTGCTAAGATACCTTCCGACCAACAATATTTCTCCACACGGACACCTTTGTATGAATACCGTTACACACACACACATACATATATATATATATATATATATATATATATATATATATATATATATGTTATTGTAATTACATCCACATAAAATGTTATAAGGAGATATAATCTTTTATGTATCAATTTTAAGTATTTTCTTTAACACTGCTCAATACGTGAGAAGAGCCATGTAGTAACTTATGAAAATATATTCATGGCAATTAATCTACACATAGGCTTCCGCGTGGCATCCCCATTTTTGAGAATAACAAAGAATCTAATTAGTAAACTTGCTAGATTAAACACCATGTGTATATATACAAAATCGCCGGCAACACAAACTCCATGCATTTGAGTCTGGGGATTTCCTACGAGAAGGAAACGCGGAAGTCTCTGTGTAGCTTAATTGCCTCAATATATTTTCATACCTTACTAGTATATATATATATATATATATATATATATATATATATATATATACATATATATATATATTATAAATATATATATATATATATGAAGTAAGTTATGAAAATATATGTATAGCAATTAAGCTATACAGCGTTTTCCGCATTTAATCCTCGTTCCTCGTATGGAATCGTCAGGCTAAAAAGGCATTTTAGTGTGACCATTCGCTACGGGGACGAAACGCGGAAGATTCTGTCTTGCTTAATTGACATACATATATTTTCATAACTTACTACTTAGCTCTGCTCACGTTTTGAGCACTGTTTAAGTAAATACTGAACATCGATACATAATATATCATATCTACTTATAACATTGTATTTGGATTCATGAAATAATAATATATATATATATATATATGTATATATATATATATATATATATATATATATATATATATATATATATATATATACATATATAATAATTAACATTACCAAGTTCTTAGCCATTAGGTAGTTATGCGTTTGAATTGTATGCACTTTCTTTAATGTCATCAATTTCTTAACTGTTTAAACAGTCACAGTTTTAAATCTCTCATATGTGTAGAACGCCACACGCTCTCATGTACATTTCAACTTTACAGTCGCTTTTTCAAGTTATAAACAACTTGCCGTTATAATTAAAAAATTACCTCAACTGTAAAGTCATAATTTGTAAAGACACGGATCATATTTACATCAATTTGACCGAAACATTAGATGGACAATTCGGAAAATTGAAAAAATAAAAAAAGTCGCATCAAACTAAACAACTCTGTATTATTTAAAATAATGTTTGCCTAAATAAAAATACGCTGCCTAAATACACACAATATATATATATATATATATATATATATATATATATATATATATATACATATATAATTAGGGATAAGTAAGTGAGTAAATAAACAACAGTTGTATAGTTTACAGGTTTATTAAATTAGCAAGTCTTACAACTGAGGAATACATCACCTCTTTCTCTCTCTCTCTCTCTCTCTCTCTCATATATATATATATATATATATATATATATATATATATATATATATATATATATCACATGTATGTTATTAGTTACTGTAGATGGCAATCCGTTGAAACATCAAGTGTTTATAAAAAGTGATTAATAACAAGTAGAGCTGTTCTCAAATATTATTGGTTACATATGTGTATACATGTTTGGGTTGTGCTCTTTACATGAAGTCAACAACTTCAGAACAAAGAAGACAGAGAAGTGAGTCTACTTTGGTCTGAAGAGGTTGACTCTCTGTGAAGAGTACAACCGAAACATGTATACACATATGTAACCAATAATGTCTGTATGAATAAGAATAAATATTATTGATATATATATATATATATATATATATATATATATATATATATAATCTCGTATAGTATGTTTGGATAATTAACACGAAATGCCTCATGCGTCAACAACAACCATTTATTCGGTTCGATTTTCCCATTCCACATGCGTATGGCTATTTCGCATAGACACATTTCCAAATAAATAGCCCACAATTTACAAACTCTAAACGGAGACGCGTAACACTTTTTCTACTGCCTTACACCAACGGCCCTCTTTTCTGCATAGTGCAGCCTACAGGCCTAGTTCCATTTACAGCGAGCTTTCTCACCCCTTTTTGCTTTGTATTGCCGGATTGTGTTCTGGCACAACGTAAACTAATGCCCCATAAACGAATTGGGACAAATTTTCATAAATTTCTCTAGTGTTTGCTATTGCGTGACTTTTACGACTCTATAAACTGAATGTGCTGCGTTCGTTACCGTATTATTGTTCCGGCTATTTTGATTGGGGGGAATCGGAAGTGGCTTACTTTCAAACTGAGCCTGTTTGCCAAAAACCTGATTTAGAAACCATCAAATACCGTTTAGTCAGCCAACTGATAAATGGAAGCTCTTGTTTCTTCACTTTCTTTCATTCTTTCTTTTTTTTTCCTTTAATTTTTTCCACCCTTCTTTCTTTCATTTTCTTCTCTTTTCACTTTCTTTTTCTCTGTATTCGTTCTTTCTTTTCTGGATTTGTCTATTCTTAACTTTCTATATTCCTCATTTTTTCTTTATCGATATCTTTCTTTATTTATGCATTAATCTTTCTTATTTCTCGCTTCTTTTCTTTCTGTTTTCTTTAATATTTTTTACCGTTGTTTTCATTTACTTGATGATGAAACTCGTTTTCTGTCTTCTCTATTTCTCGCTCCAACTCCTTATATATATATATATGTATATATATATATATATATATATATATATATATATATATATATATATATATATATATATACATATATATATATATATATATAACTATATATATATATATATATATATATATACATGTATATATATATTCTATTAAAATATTAAAATGCTGGATTAAATTAAAGATAATTGAATTATCGTTTACTCTATCGTGGTAATATTAATCTCAATATAGTGAATAGATAAATCAAATTTAGAGATAAAAGATGAAAATAAAAAATTGTAAAGATACAATATTTATCAAAACATCAGCAGTTCAAAGCAAGGAGTTTCATATCCTTAATCTATGGAGTTTCAAAAACAAACTCTATAGATATATAATTATGCTTATTTGTACAGACCTGTACAAAAAGCGTAGCGCATGTCGATGTTATCGACACTTAATTATTTGAAACTAAGATCTCATGAGATCTTAGTTTCTAATAACTAATGGTCAATAACATCGACATGCCAGTCTATCAGCTTTTTTGTCTGTATATAAACAAAAATAATTATATAAATAGGTGTATTTACTGTTGAGAACTATTATGTAAGCCCAGTTAAAATTCTTAGGGTTTTTATCCTGGGGATGCTTACTTTCCATGGATTACTATATATATATATATATATATATATATATATATATATATATATATATATTGTTTTTGATTTTGTTTTGCTTTCTATTTTTGTTACTCACGTTTTTGCTTTTTTATTTATTTATTCACTAACAGGCATAAACATAGTTTCCAATATTTAATCTTGCCTCTGTATTCTTACTCCTAACACTGAGCCCAATATTATCATTCATATCTATTGTTTTTTAGTTTCTATAATACTTTTTTAAAAATAATAACTAAAATGAAATGGAATAAAATGTCGCCTTTGCAGTCTATGTGTGATCGGCGAACACGCAGACCTAACGATATTATTGTAAATAAAATAAAATAAATTTGGATTCCCCGTAAAATTATGTTTGAAAAAAGACCGTGTTCAATCTTGGAACTTGGCTTTTTTTGTTATGGTAATTTACACACCCACGCTTGAAATATCCCAGCTATAAATAGCAGTAGTACTCCTCTTACGGGAAGTAAGTATTCCAGCAGACACCCCTTACATTGATGATAACCCTCTTCTTATGGTTTGTACTACTGTTTTTTTTATACTATGTTTTTTACTCAGTTTCTTTTTTGTGTCTTTTTTTCTGGTCCTTAAAAAGCTACAAAAATATAGCAACGAGGACCCTTAACGATCTTTCAGGACACGTTATTCTACTAAACAGTACTTGGCAATCTAGAACAGGAAACCGAACGAAGTAAGTGTAGCTAACCCACACCGAACTTGAACGCGAGCCGCTAAATTACGAGAATCTATTTCTCGCACTAACATTATTTTGAGAATATTTCTTTTTATGCAGATCCATTCTTTTAAAAAGGGACTTTTGATTGTTTGAGTGACTAAAAAATTAAAGTTAGTTGTTATCTAAAAGAAAAAAAGTTTTAAACTGTAATTTAATTATATTTCGGATCAAACCATAAGAAAATTACACAAACTTAAATGAGTTTAAAGAACAGTTTGAATTTCAAAAGCGAGTTGAAGAAGAAAAACAAACGGAACTCACACACAAAAATGGGGAATACATTTTACTTACAATCTCAACAAATATTTGCTTGAACTGACACACACATGAACGATTAATATAAAAAATAAAACACAGACAAATGATACAATACGTACAATAAAAAGAATAGAATAAAATAAAAAGTAAAAGATAACAAGTAAAACACAGGAGATAAAATCAATAAAATCTACTGAACATAAAAATAAAGTTATGATATATTATTAACATAATTTTTGAATTGATAAAAATATATAAAACATGATAAAAACTTAAAATATTAAACATATTTACAGTAAAAAATATATTTTAAATAAAGAAAAAGAATATATATAAAACACTATATACGTATAAAGGAAAATATAAATTATAAAGTTCAAATTGGTTTATATAGAAATAATAAAGAAAGTATTAATAATGAAGTTAAAATGAGTTCGTATGAAAATAATAGTAAAACTTATAAAACTATAAACACTTATAAAAACTTGTAAAACTATTATTAAAGAAATCAAGTTAAAATCAAGTGAATGTAATTAAGTTTATTCTGTTACATTTATAAAAATGAAATAAAATAATAATTTAATTGAAGATGCCTATTTTACTGGGTTATGAATTAATTAATAAACCATAGATAACGGATAACATGAATTAATGTAAATTTATATAAATGAATTATATTTTTAAGAATAAAATATTACAATAAATAAATAAATGATTATAAGAATAATATAATTAACATACTCGTTAAATAAATTTAAATACATTTAATTATTATTATTGTAGTTATCAATGGTGAATCTCTGTCCAATTTGAGGTCCTTGATAAGGTTCAGAAACGTATCCGTAATTTGATTGGTGTTACCTTTTCTTCTTCTCTGCACTCTCTCACTCACAGACGTGGTGTTGCTAGTCTCAGTATTTTCTATAAATACTATCATGGCATGTGTTCTTTCGAATCATGTCAACGATTCCCCGATTCTTTTGTTCCAGCTTGTTTGACTCGTATCCAATGTTGCTCCATCAATTCGCTGTTTTGAGTCCTGATTGTAATACAGTTTCTAATTCTAGTAGCTTCTTTCCAAGAACAGCAGGCTTCTTGATCTCTCTTCCTGTTGACTGATTTCCTCCCACCTATAATCGTGGTCTCTTTAAGACTAAGGCCAATAGGCATCTCCTGTCTTTACGATAATCATAGTTGTTCTTGTTAGCTCCTTACATCAAGTGGCGTCATGCCTTGTCTAGAGTGATTTCCATAAAAAAGTAAAATAAATAAAGGGTTAATTAATTAAAATTCAAATAAATAACTAGAATAACAATTAAGTTAAAATAAAATAATACAAACGAGCATCTAAAATGTTATAATTTTTTAAAATTAAGAATAAAATCAATATTGAAGATATTTGTAGGGTGCAATTAATGTAATAATTGTGACTGGAGTTAAAACGGGTTAAAATTAAAGATTTCATGGGCTCCAAACATGACGAGCAGGTTTAATTTAAGTGTTACTAATTTCTATGACTTACAAAGTCATCTGGATGGGAGAAGTATATAAAGGGTTTTATATTATGTTATTTTGTGTGCTCACATATTATTATGTAGCATTGTTTTGAGGTAAGTGTTAGTAAATACCCTTATATCCGGAAAAACAAATGACGTAATTGTAAAGTAGGTTTAATATCATAAATTAAACATATTCAGTAAAGTGGAATACACGTGTGTGCGTGTGCGTGTGCATGTGCGTGTGCGTGTGTGTGTTGACTGATTAAGGGAGTATTACGGTCTTTATCAGGTTTCACAAAATATTTCGAGGTCTCAGAAAAAATAAAATAACATTTAAAAACTGAATAATTGAAAAACCTTTCCAAATAGTCCTTTTTGGCCCTCAACGCATTGAACACTTTTTTAGGGTGTGTTTTTGTTTGTCTATACGTCCAATCTGTTAGTAAGTTTCTTATTCGGTGGGCCCACATCTTGAACACCTCAGATGATGATTTAGGGTTCACATATTTAGTTGGATGGGATGCGGTAGTTTGTAGAATGTGTAACTTTTCTGGTGTGCATCAATTGCATTTCATCTAAATGTTTGCCAATTATAAAATATATGATCATGTTAGAAATAACCAAACTAATACGGCGACTTCTAAAGTTATGCTAGACAACACAAATAAATATTTTGATGGTTTTAATATTGAATGCGTGTCGATACTATTCGGAAACGTATTTATTTAAATCAATAAATAGTAAATTAAATGTCAAATAATGTATTTTAAAGTAATCTACTACTGCATAGATAGAAACTGTTTTTAATTTTGTCGATCCGCTCTCTAAAATAATCAAATTATTCCCTTTCCACCTGCTGCTTCCAACTTTATCCTCGAGCGGGTCTTGCCCTTGGTAAGTAGTGATCCATAAATATTATAAAGAATTTAAAAAGAATTAGATATTTTCATTTATGTATCACTGTTATTAGTATTTGTATAATACACAGACACCGCCGGGTAACCGTTCTAGTTTCCTTTAAATACTTGTAGCCAACAAAAGAGGATTGAACCTCTGTTCGCTTTGTTATTGTAAAATGATGATGGATATATGTTGAGTAATAATTGATAAGGCGTCACGCGGAGGCTAAAGGCATGACCCCGCAATAATGAAGAAACGCCGAAGACTAGATAGATTGTCCATTAGGCTAAAAGAACAACATAAATGAATCGGTGATCTTTGAACGAGCCCAGATGTGTGAGGTCGACGAGTTCATTTCGGAGTATGACGTCGTTAAAAAAAACGACCCAGTAACCTTTAAAAGAGTCAGGTGCACGAGACCAAGAGAAGATAACACCCGGTGTGCGAAGTCAGAAATTAAAACGGCGGTTTTAAACGAATGAAGAAGAGGCACTTACGTAGCAGAGATCTATTTGGGAGGTTATAGATAAACACTTGTCGTGGGTCAGCCCTGAAGAAAGGTACCCCCACCACGGCCGAATTGCAGTAAACAACTAGCGTGGGGATCACAAGCCTTCCCTAGATTTCGGGAGCAGACTGCTACAGAACGTATTGTCGTGTTTCCCTCTAGGTTGCTAGGTAAATCACTCTGGATGGTTTTGGTGAAAATAACCTACGTAGGGTAGAGTCGAAAATCAACCGCCGTCAAGGTAAACAAAGAGTTTTTCTCGAAAGACAAGAGAAAGAACAATTAGGCTAAAGGACTTTTGCTAACAAAATAAATATTAATTTATATATATGTGTATACCCAACTTACACCAGCTGGCGGTGAAGAATAAAGAAACAGAGTTGCTCGAGAATAGCCTTGTCTCTATAGTTGTGTTTTGTTTGATGCTACAGGGTCCCCCAAAGGAACGGGTATTGCAACATTATCAGCATCAACAAAACAAAATTAAATGAACTCACATTTTCTCCGTTTTTTAAATGAATTATTTTTCTTGCCTACTTTTAAAAGTTCTTCAATTATCAATGTTATAAAATAAACTTTTTTTAATACGAAATTAAAATTCCAAAAAATATTTTTCTGATTAATTTTCAATTTTGGAGATAGTGGAACGAAAAAAAATGTATTTTCAACTGTTTTGAAGTCTGAATCTTCATGTAAAAAATTGCGGCGTGAGTATGTCGCTTGTAAGAACAACAGCGCAGCATCTTAGCGCACGCGCACTGAGTCTCATTTCGTTCTTGGTTTAACTTTATATTAAAGAGAACGAAATTTCTCTCGGCAAACATATCACTGTGAACACTGTGATCAAATGAGTATTTTCTATGTTATTGCTTATTTATTGTGAAAATGACAGCAGTTGTCCGGCAATTCCCAGAACATTATAAACATAAAAAATTCTCCTCCGCAGCTTCGACAAAATGGCATAACTTTTAGACAATAATCAAGAAAACCAATACAAATATACACGAATGAATATATATATATATATATATATGTATATATATATATGTATATATATATATATATGTATATATATATATATATGTATATATATATGTATGTGTATATATATATATATATATATATATATATATATATGTATATATATATACACTCCCATGTCTTATAATTCGATGTCATTTGAAAACTCATTAACTGTGGCATATCTTTTAAAAATGTATGTTACATTATAATAAATATGTTTACTTCTATATTATTCAAATCTATATAATGAAGTCTTCGCATTATGTCATCGATAACTTGAATCTTTCAAAATGAACATATCATATCGAATATCCACTTCGTGGTGATCCTATTACCATGGGTGTCAAAGCGATAGGATGTAATTCGATTTATTTTATTTTGAAAATACTTTGTTCGACTAGGAATAGTTTTCGTGTATGTGCTATATTTGTAAATTAAAATAGCCGCTATCTTCTCTCTAAGCAGCAAATAAAATTACTCATATTAAATACTAATAATTATACATACATTTCATGTATTACTAATAAAATCAGTTAAATAATATCATATTTTCATTCATATAGGAAAAAGTGGAACCAAATAGGAAATCGCTGGAAATTTGGAAATTTAGCTTTTGCATCTGGTGACGTCACATACCTTCCGAAACCATTGCTTAAACATACCTCACATAAGGCTTCTTCGCTGCTTACTACACACCATATATATATATATATATATATATATATATATATATGTATATACCTATCTATCTATCTATCTATCTCCCTCTCACTCTCTATTTCTCTATCTCTCGCTCTCTCTCTCGCTCTCTCTCTCTCTCTCTCTCCCTCTCTCTCTCTCTCTCTCTCTCTCTATATATATATATATATATATATATATATATATATATATATACAGTTGTTTGAAAATACATATTTGTAATTATTATTTATATACACATATGTTTCATTTATAGAGAACATATTTATATTTTCAACAAAAGATGTTCTTATAGACAAGTGAAATGCACACATCTTTCTGCGTTAAAGATAAACTTATTCACTTACTTTAAACGAGTATAATGAAATATTTTTAGACCCTCATTACTCACATCGATGTTAAGTTCTAAGCAGTTCTTCAATTTTAGATTAAATTACGATATTTGAACAACCCTTTTGTTCCCATTACCCCTTTATTATTAGTTTTCGTTTTATTTTTATTTGTGCAAACATTATTAAAGAAAAGCTAAATAAGATGACGGAGAAAGAAAAATAAAGGACCATAGAGTTATCGGAAATGTTAGAAAGAACAGCAGACAGAAAAGCCTTATTTATGTAAAGCAAGTTGAATTAAAAGTTAAAAAAATGAAACGCAATAGTTAGAAATGAGAGAAAGAAAGTAAAGAAAGAGGAGGAATTTTAAAGAAACGATTTTTAAGAAAAAAAGAAAAAAGATGAAAAAGAAAGAGAAAGGACAAAAGTTGGAAAGAAAATAAGTTTATTTTATCGGAACAATCCTCTCTCTAATCGGATGGATTTTTAGTGGTTTTATAGGTTTTCGAGTGCCTTGATAAAGATTTAGCAAATCAATACTTTGGGTGTTATGTTTGGGTTGACAATCGCAAAACCCTAATAATTATATTTAACCCGAACGGATTTGGAGACGGGGGCAATTCTATAAAAATTTCGAAAATACACCTGGAAAAGTTGATATGAAATTTAAGAAAGAAAGAAACGAAGATGATAGAAGTGAAACGAAATAAAGAAAGATTTGACTGTTCGGTAATTGACCGGGGAAAACTAAATCAAATTGATCAATAAATGAGAACCAAATCCAAAATGGCGACCATGAATGTTGCCTTCTCGCTTGTCTGCTTAACCGGTGACTGGCTGATATCGATTTGAGTCGTTAAACGCTTAAAATAAGGGACGACGATGGCGTGAGAAATTTGGGGTAATTGCAGGAGTTTAATGCTCGATTGATTTCGTTATCGTTTGATGAGCATCCACTAAAAATAGACGGGCCTTAAAACTTCATGCGCCGTGCGCGTTGCATCTTGAACTATCGATTCTATCGAAAATAAAAGCCGGAAGAAGAAAAAACACAAATTAGACTCGAGGCGGCACATCCTCATCATCTCTGGATGCCTCTTGGTTCCTTGCCAAAAATGTCGCTTTTCTTTAAGGGCAAACCTATTTTCACTTAAACAACAACAACAACACCAACAACAATAATAACAACAACAACACTGGGAAAGTAAAATACAATTTAAAGACGAAATAGAAAAACATTAGAAAGTAATTATCATCGCTAATTACTGTTAATCAAGAGAAATACTGGCTGATTTTGGGGTAACATTTGGAAGATTGCCTCTTTTGTATTTATTACTAAATATTTTTTTAACATAGTTCACATCAAACAAGGCAGGCTCCACAATAGACGTAAGGGGCTACTCAGAATTAGGGTGTAAGTTTTGGGGGGCATCCTAAGTTGGGAGTTGTGCAGCAAGATGTATGTTTACATTAGTTTTAAACCTATACATGTCGGTACAGTCGGGGAAACAGGGAGCACGGGGCGGATTCCAGAGGCCGGCAGCACGAGAAAAACTATTGGAGTAGAAGTCTCTTCGGTATCTGGGGATTTCCACAGTGAATGGATGGGATTTAGCTTAATATCTGTTTGGTCTAGTGTGTTTACATCGAGGGGGCACTAGAACATGAAGTTCATCAGAGCACAATCTATTGAAGTACTTGTAAAACAGGCATAATGATGCAACATTGCGCCGATAGGACAAAGGATGGGGCTTACTTGATAGTGGTTAACTAATTTAGTTGGCGACTCTATTTTCCATCTTGTCAAAGAGGGAGAGACTAGTTGATGATGCACTAGCCCAGATGTGGCAACAATACTCCATGCATGGGCGGATGGGGTTTTGTAGAGATATATGATAATGTCAGGTGTGAGAAGTTTACAAGCACGGTAAGGGGAGCCCACTTGCTTTGCAGCAGCATGGAAAATGTCTTCAATGTATTTATTCCAATGCATGTCACCTGTGAATGTTAGGCCGATGAGTTTGAATGTTGGACTCTCAGGTAGGGTGTTATGTGCTATGACAATCAGTGGTCGAAGGGGTTACTTGTTGTTATTGAAGAAAAGGAGCTTGGTCTTTGCGGCACTAAAAGTTACCATCCAATTTGTAACCCCAATTCATTATAACCTTGAGGTAATTTCCTAAGGATTTAGCTATTTTCTTCGATATGTTCGCGTCCGTTTTGTTCACATGACGATAGTAAAGCGTGGTGTCGTCAGACTCAATGTTATTAGGGAGGTCGTTTATGAAAATCAGGAACAGTAAAGGTCCAAAAATTGATTCCTGGACAACCCCAGCATTTATATCATATGGCTTAGATGAACTACCATCAAAGAAAACCAGGATCTGTCTTTTAGTTTAAAAGGATCTAATATATGTGCAGTAGTGTGATATGAGTGAATTTTTAGAAGCCCTTTCTGCCAGACATTGTCAAAGGCTTTGTATATATAAAGCGCCGCTACCTCCCTAGCTTCACCTGCATTGTATGATATATGCGTTCCAAATGATGGTTAGGTTATCCGCAGTAGATCGTTGTTGTCTAAATCCATACTGACGATCAGAAATATGTTTGGCATTAACTAGGTGCCCGACTATCACTAGATTGATTAAGGATTCAAATATTTTAGCAAAGATTGGGAGTAGACTGATTGAACGGTAGTTCTGAGTATCAGTTTTATCTCCAGCATTCTTTAAGAGGCAATTTTCCAGCTATCAGATAAGCAAGATTCAGCAAGGTATTTGTTGTAGAGTTTGGAGAGGACAGGGGCCATTTCACCAGAGCCTATATGCTCTCTCAGGTTGTATATTGTTTGCAAGACATGGGGGATGGTATCATGACGAACGAGCATATAGTACATTGCCCGCAAACGTGAGGGTAATGCCTGAGAAGCTGATATTATGATGAATGAACATATACTTCACTACACACCAAAGGAGGATGTAATGCCTGAGAGAATGGTGTCATAGAAACAGAAGAGGTTCTACACTAACCTTCCAAAAAGAAGGTAATGCCTGGAAGGATGATTCCGTGACAACACAACAGATACTACACGATTCTCCTTAGTTGAGCATTCAAATATAGTACATTATTCTGAAATAATATAGTAAACTAGATTGAGCATTAAAACATAGTACAACAATACACATAATAGAAGTAATAGTATAGTTTCGGCTTCCGACAGGCAGATACCATCTCTCCATTAGTAATAGAAGTAATAGTCTAGTTTCGACCTCAGACAGGCAGATACCACATCTTCATTAGTAATAGAAGTAATAGTATAGTTTCGGCTTCAGACAGGCAGACACCAACTCTCCATTAGTAATAGAAGTAATAGTATAGTTTCGACTTCAGACAGGCAGATACCAAATCTCCATTAGTAATAGATACACTATTGAAATGAGTTTATTTTCAATTTTTATAATTAAATATTTCAGCAATCTGAAAATAAAAAATAATTTACATTTTTTTATTTAGCTTGTCTTAAATTCAAGATGAGTTATTTTCTGCAAGATTCCTTTTGCGTAGATAAAAATGCAATTTGTTGTACATGAATACAAAAAATACAATTATTGTACAATGTCAATGGATTAAAAGATCGCATTTTTGTTCAGAGTTCACGATTAGTTAAAGTAATCATTTAATAAAATAGTTTATATACATGTAAGACACGCAACCGAGATAGACTTTTTATTAGTCAATAAATAATATCAAAAGATCTACAAATATCGCAATTCAATATGATTCTTTTCTAAGCATGAAATAAATCAACTTTGTACCAAAAGGTGGTTTCAGATTTTTTAAATACCAAATTTTTCAAGTTCAGGACATTTTTTTTGTGTTCGCATTTCTTAAGAATAATTTTGCGGGTTTTATAGTTCTATAAATGACAGCATTTAGAGTAAAAGGTTTTTTTTTTATTCCTCTTAGTATGTATGTGTGTGGGTATGTATGTGTGTATGTATGTATGTATGTATGTATGTATCTATGTATCTATGTATGTGTGTATGCACGTATGTATGTATGTAGGGGATCGTCAAATGTAATGCTCTGACTTTTTTTGTGATTTGATTTTTAATCTGATAACTTTCTAAATATTTATTCAATTTTTCGTAAACCTAAATTTATAAAATTCGAATAAATTATAATTTCTTTCTTTTTTTATATTTAACTCCGTCAAGAAAGAAATAGTTCAGCTGATGTCAGTCTGCTGCTGCTGCTGCTGCTGCTGCATCATCATCATCATCATCATCATCATCATCATCATCATCATCATCATCATCATCATCATCATCATCATCATCGGTGTAATCTCAATTATATATGCTTGCATTATGGCTTTTAGAGATTGAGTTACAAACTAACCAATGTGTCGAAAGGTCTATTGTCTATCTGTCTTTCACTCACGTTCTTCTTTTTCTTTCCTCCGCCACTGACCTTGCTACCGTAACTGTTTTACATCTATTAATTCAATTACTCTCCGCCATTTTGCTACGTTATCATACCAACGAAGTCTCGGGTACTGCACTCATCTCTCTATACTGTACAGATTGAATCTTACTCTAAAGTCATAAGATATAAGCCCGTCTTTCAGACTCACATTACATATCTATCGTATAATTTCCGATTGGTGTGATAACTCTATGTTGGTAATAGTAATAAAAAAAGAGTTATCGTGGCGTCCTTAACGTCGTCATATATACATCTTCGTGAAGCGTTTTTTTAATTCTGCTCGTGTTGACTTCTTTTTTAATGTTCCTTTTCATTCAGATCTGCCCTAAAATATACCGATGACTATGGACGACGTAGCATATTTTTAATAGTGAATTATTGAGTCAAAACATAATTACTGGATGGATTTCGTTGAATTATACATTCCTGATTTCTAAAATAATCCAGAACGCCCTCCATCGGTATCAGCTTGCTTTTTAAAATGTATCTGTCTTACTTAACACGTGGTATTGTTCTACTAATCCGGGTTGTGTATCTATCAGGCACTCCTAAACTCTTACGGAGTGCAGAAAGACACAAAGCTAATAATAAATTTAGTTTTGATCTGGGCAAATGTTAGGTCATTCATTTTGTCTCGAAAGAACAGAGGAAAACTATCAGAAGATTAATTGAATAATCATATTAAAGTTCATGTACATATATACAGTATACATTAAAGGGAACAAAAATAGTAAATTGCTAAATAATCTTGCATTTAGCATTTAATGTCAAGTACAACAACATATTAAGATACGAAAGGAGGACTGTTTGACCAGCTTAGAAATGTAAAGATTATCTATGAGTCTACTGAGCCACGAATCGTTTCCTATAGATAACAGCTCGAAAAGGTCCTTGTGGAAATGGTTCGGCAGTAATTCTCTCTCTCTCGGTCTCTCTCTCTCTCTCCGTCTCTTTATATATATATATATATATATATATATATATATATATATATATATCCCTCTCTATCTCTCTCTCTATATATATATATATATAAATATATATATATATATTTTTTTTTCCTCTCTCTCTTCCTTTCTCTCTCTCTTTATATATATATATATATATATATATATATATATATATATATCTTCATTTCTCTCTTTCTCTCTCTCTCTATATATATATACATATATATATATATGTATATATATATATATATAGCTTCCTTTCTCTCTCTCTTCCTCTCTCTCTCTCTCTCTCTCTCTTTCTCTCTCTCTCTCTCTCTCTGTCCGCCCGCTTCGTTAACGTTGTTGTTTAAAAATGTCTGATCGGATAGTATCTGGAAACGTCCTCGTGCCTCTTCGTTCGGGACTTATTTCACAGCAGACTCATCTTAGTTTCAGTTGTTAACATTAGTTATCTTCAGTAAACGCTACCAAATGGGGTTCGTGGGGAATCTATATAGCTAAAGGAAGATAACGTATATGTTCTATATTCTCTTAAAACACGGAAAAACATGCAATGACGATTGATATTTCAATTTGGTAGTACATAAATCAGTGCATAGAGCGTCTTCAAGAATTCAATATTGTTACAAACATTTATATTCAATGAGTATTGTTAAACTGATCCAGTTGCTCAACAGAAAAGTGTTCTTTATAATGCAAGTATGCTAATGTAGTCAAACCCCATGACCCACCGTATATAAGTGTTAAGTCAAATCAGTTCTATGTGACAGTCTTCTGGAAGTTGAAGGTTCAATCCTCAGAGCGGACTATACTATGAATCAAGGGAGGCGCGAGAGCGCTCTATCCCTCAATAGACTCAAAGAATAGTCTATGCTGGAAATCCCATTTCGTTGATCAATCATAACTTCACAACCAATGCACCGAATGTGTTAACACTTTGGATTCAACTGATTTTTGGCAGATATAGGAGTTCTAGGGTCTAATTGATGACATTTTAATTTCCGTTGATAATCTACCGTAGTTTTTCTATAAAATTTCAAAAGACCTCATGAGAAGGCATTGTATTGAGGCATAACCTTTACAAAAGTAGTGATATTCCATGATAAATGACAGTATACTGAAATCATAAGCCCTTAATAGGGTTCAGATGAAAATTCATATACACTAAATATACAAAAGCAAGGAAATACCCAAATATGTACACTTTTATTGTCATTAAGGGTATGACTGCATATCAACCAAACCATTTCATTATCCCATCACTACAGTATAAATATCTATGCATGAGTAGATGAAGTGTGTGGGGTGCGCTGAAGAAAAATCCCTACCATTAAAATACAAAGCCCTGTTGTGCTCGCATACGCTTAATGACAATAAAAGTGTACACATTTGGGAATTTCCTTGCTTTTATACATTTAGTGTATATGAATGTTCATCTTAACCCTATTAAGGGCATATGATTTAAGTATACTGGCATTTTTCATGGCATACAATTGCGAATTACTTAAGACCTCTCCCCATGGATTAAATAAAGGGCCCGCCTAATTTTTTTACAGATTCCCGAGTTCGACATATAAATAACATAATTCGACGAGACGCACCTGGATATGGTCGGAGGTTACATCAGCTGAAACGTTTGGATAATAACACACAAGAGAAGAACAGTAGTCCTAATAATTCAAAGAAAAGATAAACAATTTGATTGTCATTTGTATTTATTGTTATGCATAATTTAATGTAGTCAACGAACAATTGGATCGAACTTCTTCGTATTTTGAACAAGCAATTTGTTATGTATGAGTGCGCATTGGTTAGCCATAAATCTGTTGATGATATTTTGTGATTAATCTAGTTTAATAATATAATTTTCACGGTTGATTGATTCGGCTATCCCCTATGTTGATTCTGCTGATACATCATGTGAAATAATATCCGCTGGATTGGTAATAAGTTCATACGTGATAGATAATACAGTGCAGCTGAATCTAATATTATATGTTTTGTTTTTTCTTATATATATTAAGCAAACAGTGTAGTGTTTTATCAAGTACAACCCTAACAGGTGCTACCACTACGGGTCACAGTGGATCTGGTAATAATGACAACAAAATGACGTCATCGCACTTCTCAATCACCAAAACAGGGCTTCGCCACCAGATTTAGTTTCAAGTCATAGTCAGGACTGTTATGTTTACAGTTTAGCGTCGTTTCAGCGGATAGTTGATTATCCATTTCTTTTCGGGTCTCCTAGATACTTTGTGTATGTCTCAAGTACACATTCAATTTCAGAAGAACATTTATATGTAAATGACCAGGAATTTATAAATATTAGAAACTAGTGTTAACATTGAAAGTTATTACATTTTGCTCTGCGCAGTGTTTAAAACAAAATAGCAATTTCAGAGTTTAGATCACCCTTGTTTTCCACACTTCTCATCTATCGAGAATACAATGGTGTTTTGATATGTATTACTTGTCTTCTGAATTAATCACTATCAAAATTATTTTCTATTATATTTTTTCTTTCAACCTGTACTTGTTACACTTTTACTTACCGAGCGTGTCAAATCCAGGTTGTTAAACGTGTTTGGACACAAAACTACTCGAACGCCAATGTTCAGCTTTAAATAAGTGGAATTTAAAACAAAGAACAATCACAGAGACAAATGGCCGGGCTGCTATGGAGAACTTTCTAATACATTGGCAGTGAGGTCTTTACCCTGTTGTTTAAATCACTAGTTTGACCACTTCTCGAATATGGTGCTCCTATATGGTCAACATGCACCTGGAGACACGCTGAACATATCGAAAATGTGCAAAGAAGAAAAACCAAAAGAGTGCCCGGCCTACGTGACTTCTCGTATGAGGAAAGCCTCAAAGCCCGGAAGCTTCCATTGCTGTTGTACAGAAGACTGAGGGGAGATCTCAGCAACACGTATAAATATGTGCATGGCCTGTATAACACTACGACATGCATATCAGAAATTCAGAGGGATTCTAAAACAAGAGGACATAATCATCGACTGACAAGAAATGCCACTAAGACAAGAAAAATACTGCCATTCTTTAGAAACAGAGTGATTTCCTGGTGGAACGGATTGCCAGAAGAGGTTGTTAAAGCCCTTTCGGTGAACGCTTTTAAAGCCAGGTTTGACCGGCTCATGGAAAGCCATTTTGTAAAATATAACTTCAGAGCCCTGGACCACCCACGGAAACCCACACTGTCAGTCGGCTAAAGAAGAGGTACACAAGAGCGGTCTAAACTGGATGTAAATATCCTAGCTGACGCTACTCTACTCTACTCTAGATAGGGGGAGAGCAATACCGTGCGCGCTGGTCGCCCAATTAGGGAAAGCAGTAAGACGCGCGCTTTCTTTTCTTCTTGAAATCTCGCCAGCTAAATAACTTCACTCATTTTTTGTTCACTCTTCTTTTTTATTTGTCGCTCTTTAAATTCTATGTCTATAAAAAGAAACAACAGAAACCTCAATTTACATTCATTATTTTTTTCGGTCGGCCATCTAATTTTCTGTAAGATACCTATACTACATACGTATCCGGCGTTTCGATACTCTTCCGCTTTTCAACATGGACCCAGATATTACCCTTCTAACTCTCAACCAAATATTTCGATCAAATCATATACGGAGCCAGCCTGTGTTTCTATCTTTCTTCCAAGAAGGTCCCATAAATCCGACGCCGGTCTCACTTGCCTTTTTAACTATCCTTCTTCTAAAGAGCTCAAATTATTTTAACACTGACTTTTCACGCATGACTTAACTATGGAAGATTTGGAAGAGTGTCTCCAATGCCTACATCAGTCCGCATCAAGCTACGAAAACAGGTCCGTTTTTAACACTATTTATTTACCAATATCATAAATTTAAAGACATATCCATGCAGTTTTTTCGGGGTTTAAAATGGATATGATACGTCTTGTAACTTATAATTGCCTCAGCATCCGTATATGTGGAGACAGTTTACCTTCCAAATCGTTATCCGCGATAAGCCGATTTGACTTTATAATTGCTTGCAATCGTGAACACATCTTTGGTCAACTCAGACCATCCTAAACTAGGAAATATAAATTCAGTTCACAACGATACATTTAATCTATTAATCTTCCAAAAAAATATTATTATTATTTTTTATTTCGAACCTGACGAAAAAAAAACAACCGCTATAAAAAAGAAAAGGTTTTTTCTCATTACATCAATTGGCTGACATGGGTTACTCTAATTCTATACATGTTTTTGTTGGTGTTTGGTTGTTATTCTCATGCAGTTGTATAATTGTTTCTCGTTTTCTCTCCCCCACAAAAGGGAAGACAAAAACATAAGAAAACTCGACAGACACTGATCGCTCACCAATACACACATCAGAAAATAAAATCTTTTCGGCTTTACCACTTTTTCCAGAAAACTACAAAACAGCAAAAACATATTCGTTCGTTTTTTTACTTCCTTGCTTATTTCTCCATGGAAAGATTTGAAATAAACAATTACTTTTTATAAAAAATATAACACGAATAAAAAACATTATTTCCACTGTTATTTTTCACAGAATCACAAGAAAAAACAATTTTTTGTTCCTTGTTAGACAGTATTTAAATGTTGTGTTAGCGTCCGTGTGTGCGTTTGTTGTAAAGTTTGAAAATAAGATCTCAGATTTTTTCTGTTCAGTTAAAAAAACAGCGAAATCGTTGCCTTTTTCTCTTTCTCTGTAACAACAGGAATAAAGCAAAACAGTATGTGTTGAATGTGTGTTAAGTATTGTTGGTGCGTGTGTATGTCTGTTTTCTATTTGTTTCTTATCTTTGCGTCTTCTCATTGTTTCTAGTATAAATATGTATATATATATATATATATATATATATATATATATATATATAACATAGTTGACCCCAAACAAGACAAGTTGCCACTGTAGACGTAAGGGACTACTGAGAATTAGGGTGAAAGTTTAGAAGGTAATTAAATTGCGAAGTGTCCATCGAGATACTTGTTCACATTAGTTTTAAATTTCTGCATGTCGATACAGTTGGAGAAAAAGAGAACATTGAGGGAGTTCCAAAGGCCGGCAGCTCGAGAAAATAAGCTATTGGAGTAGAAGGCTCTAAGACATCTGGAGTCCTCTACAGTGAATGGATGGGATTTAGCTGATTGTCGGGTTGATGAAATGTATTTACCATCGAGGGTGCACCAGAACAACACGTTCATCGGAGCACATTACATTGAAGTACTTGTGAAACAGGCACAATAGTTTAACGTTGCGACGATGAGATAGAAGCTGGGGTTTGGTTGATAGTGAGATACCTTTAGATTAGATACTATTTTTGACCTGATCTAAGAGCGATAGACTAGTGGATGGTGCACCAACATAGATGTTACAGCAATACTCCATTCATGGGCGGATGGTGGCATTGTAGAGTTATAGGATAATGTCAGGTGTGAGAAGTTTATAAGCACGGTAGAGGGAGCCCACTTTCTTTGAAGTAGCCTTGGCAATGTCGTCTATGTATTTGTTCTAATTCATGTTTTCTGTGAATGTTAGGCCGATCAGTTTGGATGTTGAACTCTCAGGTAGATGTTATTTGCTATAGCAATCGGTGATGAAGAGGTTTCTTGTAGTTGTTGAAGGAAAGTAGCTTTGTCTTAGCAGCATTAAATGTTAGCATCCATGTATGTCTCAATTACGCTACAGATAAGAGGCCACTTTCTATGTGTGCCGTCATTGCATCGTATATGTTCGTGTCCGTTTTACCCACATGCCGAGAGTAGTGCTGTGTCGTAAGCAAATGTACGCATCTCAGATACAATTTTATCAGTGAGGTCGTTTATGAAAATCAGAAACAATAAAGGTCCAAGGATCGATCTCTGGTGTACATTTTCATTTATGCTATGTTGTTTGGATAAACGTCCATCGGAGACAAGCTGGATCATTTTTTGGGGTAAGAAATTGTAATTATATTACATATGAGTCCAGTAATACCATATTAACTAAATTTTATGAGAAGCCATTTATGCCTAACCTTGTCTAAGACTTTGGATATATAAAGCGCTGCCGCCCTAGTATCACCTGCCTTGTCCAGTGTATGGTATATATATACATATATATATATATATATATGTATATATATATATATATATATATATATACATACATATATATATATATATATATATATATATATATATATATATATATATGTGAGCATAATTTTCAAAATTATTACTTACACACTTTTGTCTTTTTCCCCTCATCTATTTTTCTCTTCCTCTCTCTATTCCTCTCTCGCTCATCGTCGACAGTATCTTCTTGCATTTTCTCTCTTGTTTTTTTATTTTCCAATCATTCGCCTTCCCTTCATAATATCCGCTATATGTTGATTTCGTGTCATCTGGACACTCATCTCTTGCATAAATGGTCATGTGCACCGACTCGTAGAGATTGCACTCTCACTTACCGAGCCTGTATAAAACCTTTATACACCCGTGTCGTTATGGTCGAATCAAGGTTGTTGATCGTGTCTGGACACAAAACTTCTCGGACGCCAATGTTCAGTTTTTAATCAGGTTTATTTAAAACAGAAAGTAACAATAACAGATACGGGGTTTGTTTATGCCTGAGAGAAATAGAATGGCATACAGATGAATAGACTGCCAGGAGCACCGTGCTTGCTAGGTACCACCGATTTAGGAAAGCAGTCAGACACACGCGGCTATTCTCCTGTAAATCCCGCCAGCTAAGAGAGATAAAAGCTTTTTCTGGAAATCACATGTTTTCCTTATTTCCGCTTTACACTTTTTCCGTTCACACACTCTCATTATGTAAAATACTGAATGACCTTGCACTGTTACTATTAATATCGGTGGGTACACCATAGAAGTTGCAAACTCGACTTAGCTTGTAAACATGTTTTAGGGACAATGTCCTGCACCATTCCCTATGAATACTTCTCGTAGTGGAGCAGGTAAATAGCAATAAATATATTCTTTCAACGTTTCCATTTTAATGTATCAGAAGATGTCATGTATGGTCGATACTAGTTTGGTGCTAAGTATTGATCAAGTTCACTCACTGCGTTGGTAAACTGGTCATTTGAGACTAAATTGTTATATTATTTACTGTTAATTAACTGTACCAGAAAAACGTTTTTTAAGTGTTGACTGTAATTCAACCGAACCGAATTTCGTGCAACCCACTTTCTGCCTTTTTCTCAAAACGTGTTTACTGTCTTTCAATTTCACCCACAATTTCGTGCAACCCACTTTCTGTATTTCTCTCTCTAATCCAACATCGCTTCACCTCTTTCCCAACTGTCCTCTTCATTTATCTCACCTGATATCCACATATGCAAATCACATGAATACCTGCACCTATGAAGAGAAGTCCTTTTAAAATATGCATACGACATGCAAAGCACTTCCTTATTTTCCTTATGGTGAGTGTACTTCTTTATTATCGCATTTACAAATAATACATTTGTTCAGAATCAACACTGTCTTCAAAAACTTCATTGCCCGTTGAATACAGAATCGTTCTTTGTTAGTATTGACTGCTATTTATATATATCGTGAAACACTTTAATGACTAACTCTTTAACGAGATTTGGTAAGATGGCATATTCTCATCTACTGCAATCGTGCCATATACACTTCACTTTTTTATCATCTAAGAAAAGGTTTATTTTTCACCATTGTAATATATTGCCATTAGCGGGTTCTTTTTCAAGATTGCTTTGAGACCATTTCATGTGATTTCTGAGTATCCAAATGGTCATTGTGTCCTGTAATTTAGCATTGTTTTGAATTGGGCGGGACAGAATGGGGGCTGATGGGGTATCCACAGAATGCGGATATTATATTTAATACTTATCATCTTTCTTAAAAAGATTCTTTATGGTTTGCATATCGTTTATCCTGCTATATTATTTACTTTGATATTGTCTGTGAAACCTATTTGTGCATCCAAAAAACAAAAATATATTGCATTATTGTAGGTAAAGATTACATGCAGAATACATTAGGTGGGCGTCACAGAATAGATAACTTTCAACATGATTTTTACTTACGATACTTTTACTTATTTTTTAGATAATATTTAATGGGCATCATCATCACTGTATTCCTCTTGGCATTTTTTATCTCATTCCTAGTTTTAAGGTCCATACTTTGCTGATACATAACTTGGTTCTGATAGAAATAGAAGCATATAGGGCCAATATAATGGGTCACACTGCTTTGCATTTTGAGCCAATATACTTATCTCTTCATGGTACCAAACCTTTCCACCTGAGTAGATAAGGGCTGACAGTACAACTACCCTCTTTTCCCCTCAGAAAATGTTGCTGATATTACAAGTAACACAAGTACAGTGTCCTCTGCTGATTTCATGTTTCAAGTCGTGTGGCTTTCGTATTAGGACACATCGAAGTGGTATAACATCTAGTAACACGTTTTTACAAGAGTCCATTTCTTGATCGTGTCACTTATGCTTTTTACTAGTACATTTCGTACATATTCTAATTATTTTACACTGTTTGATTTCATTTGCGTATTAAATAAATTGTCGGCAATATGAGATTTTTATTACAGAATCTATTAATCAAACTCTTAATGTAAATTGTAAAGTTTTGCAAAGGAAATTTCAACGCCTATTAAATTCCTTTCTAGCAGCAGCAGCAGCAGCACCATAATCATCATCATCATAATCACCATCATTATTAATCTGATAATAATAATTATTATTATTATTATTATTATTATTATTATTATTGGTCCCCCGATTTATAAAATCGGGGAACCTATGTTTTGAGGCATTTCCGACCGTCCGTCCGTCCGGATATTTCTGCGCAACCATCCATTAGATTTCTCTGAAATTTTGCATGAAGTTGTAACCTTGGTCAGGTTAGAAAGTGGCATTCTCCGATTTTTGAAAAATAATCTGGTTAGATCCAAGGGGGTCAAAAGACCCCGAAATGGCAAAAATTCACATTGTTTGCCCTATAACTGTTCATCTATCCATTCAATTTCTCTGAAACTTGGCCAAAACGTAGAGGCAATTGTTCCTAATAGAGAATTAGTATCGCTGACCTTGCAAAACATCTGGTTCGCTTCCCCAGGAGTTCAACAGCCCCCACAATTGGAAAAATTACCCTTTTCTTCCATAACGTTTTATCCATCTATTTAATTTTTATAAAACTTGGCCAAAATGTAGAGGCAATTGTCCTGGATATAAAATGAGCATCTTCGACCTCAGTAAAAATTCTGGTTCGCGCTCCCAGGGGGTCAGAAATGCCCCAAATTGCCCAAATGTATTGCATTTTACACTCGCCACATCGGTTTATATACAGAGGGGACCATGCATGCGCGGCTTGTTATTATTATTTGTATTGGCTTTAACATCAAACGGTATTTTAAGTTTTATTACCGCTCTAATGTTATGTTCAAACATTTTGCGTAAGGAAAAATTACTTCTCACTAATTTGTAAATTATTTCTCACCTTATGAAGTGGGAATGTTTTTCAACTAATTATGTCATTATGTTCAAACATTTTGCGTAAGGAAAAATTACTTCTCACTAATTTGTAAATTATTTCTCACCTTATGAAGTGGGAATGTTTTTCAACTAATTATGTCATGACTAACGACCATATTTATCGCCGAATTATTCTCAAGTAAATCAGAATCGTAGGAATTTTTCAATTCGGAAAATCTGCTCTTACTTCTTGCTGAAGGTCAGTAAATTGAGGATGAAATTTCGGCCTATATGTCGTTCATTAGGAAATACACGCCTACGAATTTCTTTACGCAGAAATTCTAATTTTAACTCATAATTGTTGTCTTCAAACTTTAAATCGCAATTCGTACTCCGTCAGATAAGTTTTGCAAGAACGCTAGGTCTACTTTATCTGAATTGAAACTGTTTACACAATGAATGAATGGGGACAGAAATTGTTTAAATTCGAACTTGAAGTTTAACTTAATGCTTTACAGTTAGGGTCATTGTTAAGATTTGGTGAAAAAAGGCAACCTTATAATCGTTATAACGAAGTCATGATTTGCTAAGTGAAGTCAATACTTTCTCCAGACGCTTATTAATATTTAGGCAAAATTTACTGTCGTGATTCAAATCTTTTCCAACTCATTAAAAGTCAGTTATAACGAAACTTTCATGCATTTTTATGTGTACTTCTATTAAGTTTTATACTTTATTCTTTTAAAATAATTATAAATCAGTCTCAGTTTCTGAATTTTCCCAATTTAATTTAGTTCATTCTTTCCCCAATCGAATGCATCGTGTCATAAGTAGATCACAACGATAGACATTTCTAGCACCCACCCTGTTCTCCAGATCTGGAAGCAACCGACTACTGTCTGGTTACAGCCCTCAAAAGAATGCCCGAGGGAAATATATTTGGTTTCAATCAATATATTTGGCTTCAATCAATTGTCAGATTATTAGAGAAGCATTAGAATCTGTGTCACCCTAGAAAGAGACTATGTTTATGAATGAAGTAGTTTTCTTCTAAAAGTTGTTGTTTTATTAGTTAATACCATAACTTATTGAATGATGTGTTACTACAATTTTCTCCTGGTCGAGTCCTATCCGTTTTGCCTATGCGGTTCCCTTTACTGTGTAACAGGGAGTTAGGGGGCATTCTGATAACAGTAAGTTAGGGGGCATTCTGCTCAACTTGTAGTATTTTTTCCAATGAGTCATCACATATCAAGGCTAAAAGCCATTCGAGGATGAAGCTAATGATAAAGCATATGATGAGCGGATTGAAAATGATTAATGGAATAAACACAGTTTGAGTACTTATGGGTTGGTTTATGACAATAACTTGTTTGCATTGGATTCGAAGACAGCCATGTTGTAGTCTACTGAAAAACAGTCCACTAGTAATGTGTTCTTAGAAAAGAAATCTGTTTATCTAAATTCACCCTAAGATTAGACACACGAAAACAATGTTTTGTAATCGGTTGTGGTAAAAAGACGGGTTCTTGCTGTGCATGTCTTAGGAGGAGGAACCAGAGGTTGGAGCTCAGTCGAACATCTTATATTCAAATTACGATCGAGTATCGCACTTCAAATTCCATGCAAATAACGATATGGTATCACACTTCAAATTACATGCAAATAACGATCGAGTATCACACTTCATACGACCAACTTTGAAATAGTTGGAGATTCGAATTCCAAAAACTAAATTGTTTTTAAAGTATATTAAAATATCTTATTCGAGGATTTTATGCTTGGTTAGAGAATGGTTATATCGATTTAAAACTGGAATGAGAACAAATTGTATATGGAAAACTGGGAGCTTATCTCGTTATCGTTTCTCCATTTCCTGATAGATTGTACACCAAAGAACTTATGCTACTTAGGTGGTGGGTTGATTGAAATTAAACGCTTAAACATGTTAAACCAAACTTTTCTGGAGTAAAATTTTACGAAGAAGTCGTTCGCGTCGGACATCTATAAACATTGGAGATGACGTTTTACTTTATTTATTTTATTTATTGCTTGAAATTTATAGAAATTTAAAAAATAAGAAGGACATGGAAACATGGGGTTCAGGGCGGGGGAGTCATGATTTATCCAGGAGTCTGTTTGCAAGTCTATATATAAAGTAAATGGTATTTTCTCTTCATAAATATATATATATATATATATATATATATATATATATATATATATATATAGTTTATATATGTATATATATATATATATATATATATATATATATATATATATATAAATATATATTTCGTTGTGTAACAACTATTCGATGTGGTGAGACACACAAGTACTTCCCGCTGAGTTCAAACCCGATCGTTTTCACAGCAGATGGATTCCTTACTCGTTTTGCTATCAATATAAGCTACGAAGTCAGCGAAACTTGATATTTAGCATTTTTAGCAGCTGCGAGTTCTATTATTTTACGAACAGCTATACATTATCACTGATGAACACATGCGATCTCACTTACCAGAGTGCTAAATCCACGAATGTTGTGGGGGGCATTTGTCGTCATCCACATATATATGGAATTATATGTAATTATGTACACAAACAAAAATATCATACATAAACTTGTTTTGTGATTCATAATTCAGAAACTGTATGAAGTAGGTTTTTTTTTCAAACAGACAAAGATTGGACGTCAGTCGTAGCATCATTTATACTAAAAAGGTGACTTTTCTACGTAAGTGTGTCTATAATAAACGATGCCCATTTAATGCTATTGTACGCGAACGAGTTCCCTGCGGCCCGGTGTTCTAGCATAGCGGTTTCTGATGAGATTCTAAATCAAGATTAAATATTCTAATAAAATATGTATTATTCATTTATTTCAACCGATTGACTGAACAACCGACACAGCGTCTTATAAGGATGTGATGGCGCATCAAAAACCTACTTAATTCTTATCGTTTGAAATTTAAAAGAAAGTGATTACAAAAAAAAGATTTGATTATTTGATTCGTTGCTTGAATATGAGAATAGCTCAACGCTATTTTGAAATGACGACAATATATCAAGTTTCCTTTTGTTACTTTGTGAAACATTTTCAAAGAAATTGCTCATCAGCGAGATATTCTGAGCAGAAAAAAAGTTAATTTTACTTATAGATTACTTTGAAGTTCAAAAGGAAGCCGAGTGGCAATTTCGTTTGAAAGCGTTACCATGCATATTAAAGATGAATATATATATATATATATATATATATATATATATATATATATATATATATATATATATGTGTGTGTGTGTGTGTGTGGGTGTGTGTATGTTTCTGTATGTTTGTCTGTATATATATATATATATATATATATATATATATATATTCATCTTTAATATGCACATATATATGTATGAATATATACGGATTCGTGTTTTATATGCATAATATTACTATCCCATATGATTTTTTAATGTCTTTGTGCGATTAGACATCGATTTTAACGATATGATACTTGAGCGAGCAAAGGTAATGCTGTTTTTTTTATATTACCCGTAATGAATGAAAATATAATGAACTTTGCTAAACAGGTTCTGCAGTTTAACAGTACCATCAGTGATCAGAAGTGTTCTAAGCAATATATCTCGACCTGATAGTATATGGATCCCTTTGTTTTTAATTTATTTTTTCGATTGGGGGGTCATTGTTATATATATATATATGGGAAATGAAAAAGGAAAAACCAAAATATGTTTTTGTTATGTATTCATCAACGTTTCGTCTTTATTTGTAAGACTTCCTCAGGATGATAATTTAAAGAAAAATGTCATGCAAGTACATAGAAATATTTGGTTGACATGATTGGTTAATTGTCTTCGACTCGCTATAACTCCGTTCATCCTATTTGATGTACTAACGAGTCACCGATTATCAAGACCAAAGGCCACTCGAGGATAAGGGTAAATGAGTTTGTCAGGTGGACGGCAAAACAACAGCGTGAAGATTGTAATTAGATTATTTAAAAACACGGCTCAACAAGAAGTTGTTAAAATTGGGCCTTTAAAACGGCCATGTTGTAGTAAGCTGGGAAGCAGTCTCGTGGGAATGTGTTCCACAGACGAGCAGTTATTGGAGAAAAAATTTGTTCATGGAAGTTCCGTTTTGCTTTAGGTGCACAGAGGATGAAAAGAAAATGATGTACAGTGGTTGTAGTAAGACGAGTTTTTGTTGTGAATGTTTTACGGAGGGAGGTACCATTGATTGGAGCTCAGTCGAGCACCTACCATTAAATAACGATAGAGTAGAGAAGAGAGTAGCAACGTCTCTTCTGTGAGACAGATGTTGTATGAAGAGAAGATGGTATTAACCCCACACTGCCGACGGGTCTTGGTCAACCGCAGAGGCGTGAAACCCTAATCGCGGTGCCAGATTGTGACTCCCTACTCGTGCCGATCGTCGTAGTCGTAATAAAAAAAATATATATAGATCTAAATACCTCTAGGCCGGGATGGCGCCCATGATGATGATGACGTCTCCGATCTTGTCGTCTCATCGAGCCACACTTACGCTCCAACGTTGAACCTGTTTATATCAGCGAGCGATCTCAAAGCGAACAACAACCGGTTGGCTCTGTGGGGTAGAAGATCATTCAAAGCAGAATAAAACGAAAAGAACAATGTTCAACAACTCGGTCGGGTGTTTTTGTATAGAAGAGTAATTATTAATAAAATAAAAGAATTGATTTTACATTGGAGTGCTGTATACCGTACTCGTAAAAGTTGTGTTTTCCCTTAGTTATCGCGTTAGTTCTCTGTCTGCGCGACTTCTTTACACTAGTAGTTATTTAGTCACAAGTAAACAGACGATGGTGATTTTGTCCGGTTTTCTTTTCTTCGACACATGCTATCATCGGCGCGCGCCGGGGTCCGTCCGACTTCCTCTGCTGACAATCCAACTCTCACTGGCTCTCTCGTCGTCTACTCTACTCTACTGCTCCTGCGTGAAAAACGCACATTCTTTTATTGAAGATGTCTATCGTCGTACACCCCCTTCTCCACTATCTTTCTGCCTGCGTATCTTCCTTTCTCAAGGAGGGTGGTCACACGCGCCTCACTCCCCCTTTCATGAAATAAATGGAATTTTCTTTCTAGCCTTATGTTTTCGCCAATACAAACGCTTCTAATTCTGTCACACTACTGGAGATGATATGTGAACGAGTTCGTAATTAACGATGACAAGCCCAATTAAATCCCTGCCAAGTCCAAAGAGCCTGCACAGAATAGTGAATCCCCAATACGTCATTCACCAAAAACAATAATATCGCCTTATTTAATCTTCGGAATAAAATCTAGGATCATGGAATTTCATAATCTTTACTTCCCATCTGGTAACTGTTTCCTTGCCTCTGGTGGTAATCGGTTCTGATCATAAAACACGACTCTACGAAACGAACTGGCGCCTCGTTCCTGTCCTTTGAATAAGTTCGTTTCTTCGTCAAATATATACAAGTTTTATATCTCACCTCGTTTCGACGGTGGGCATAACATCACTACAAGATGCATACTAACGCGTCACCAGGGTACCCGATCCCCATGGTCCCCGGATACTTTGTCACAATTACATCCTCCACTAGATGTTGAAGTCAGTCTTGTGATTCATCAAGGCATGCAAATGTGATAACAGTACTCTATCTTAGGACGTATTGGACTCTTATACAGATTAAGAATTGCGTCAGGAATGAGATACTTTCTGGAGCGGAAAAATGATTACACAATTTGTCCAGCAAACTTAGCAACATATTGATGTGAGTCTTCTATTTTAGTCTAGTAGTTGATCACAGCAAGGAGCGAGCAATTCATTTCAATTTGTGCAAAATGAAGAGCCGAGCGTTGATGGTAAAAGGAGAAAAATATGTTTTAGATGTATAAAAAGTAACCAACCCCCTTTACCCATTTTACGAGATGCTCTGGGTAGGAATACAGAGAATCAGAAATATTTGGATTATTAATGTTCTTCGAAGTCTTACCATAGGTTGTTGTGTCATCTGCATGAATATAAACGAATGATCTTAGAATGCTATTTTTCAGATAATTGAGGAAGATCAGGAAGAGGATTGAGCCTAGAATCAATCTTTGGAACACGCCGACGTTGATACTATGTGGTTCAGACTTTTACCCATCAACAACAACTTTTATAAACCTATCAGAGAGAAAGGATTTGATAGTTGAAAAGACATTATCAAATAGTCCATAGCTTGCCAGCTTGTGAAGCCAAACACTATCAAATGTCAAAAGTTATTGATTCTGTGTTATATGTGTCATCACATCAGCTTCTGATCTTGTAGGACGAAATCCATACTGCTTGTCACTGAGTAGATTGCTTTCGCTGAGGTGGTTGAAAATACATTGTTTTATCACAGATTCAGGCAACTTACTCATTATACTTATTCTTCTGTACTGAGATGCAGAAGACCAATCTTCCGTATTTTTTAATACTGGACAGACTGACGAAATGTTCTTATGTGATTGGGGCATTCCTTTTTTAAGCAACGCTTGAACAGCTTTGCTATAACAGGAGCTAATTCATATATATGGATGTCGTTCAGAGGGTGTACAGTCATAGGGAGTAATTCAGGAGGTAGACAACCCTGATCACAAAGAGTAGGGCTTTAATGAAAAGTTATTTGAGAAAAATTGGCTTTGTCGGATACTGAGGAAATCACATCTCGTCTACTGATGCTGGTTTGAATAGAGGCCTTGCATCTGTTCAGTATCCTGTTTCTTATTCAGCAAAACAAGTGTGAACCGAACCTCTGCTCAGCCACTCGAGATTTAACGGATTAGGCATAGGATATTGAAAAGTATTAACAGAATCGTGTTCTACGTGGCCTGTGATTGGATGATAAACAATCAATCGTAGGTCACTTTTTAAAACCTCCATTGAACTTAACGTGAGCAGATTTTTAAAAACTCACTGTTTCAAAACGCCTTTTTTGCGGTGAAACACCGATACATTAACACGGCAGCTACTACTCTCCGCTGGCAACACAGCAAGACATGTGCGGCGCTTCTTAACAGCACAAGAATCACAAAAAGGCAAGGCTTCCTATTCCTGCAACCCAGCGTAATAAGAAAACTAAAGACTGTTATGAGGCCGAATCTCTTAAGATACATTCCTGCAAATACCAGTGATCTTGCATGACACTTTCTTTTCTTTTCTATTTTTTCTACTTCGAAATACAAGCTTATATTACACTTTCTAGTGTGTTGTGTTCCTTTTCTCTGGTCAGCGTCACAATATATTTCATTGTGAAATAAAGATACTCTCATGTTTTCTATAATATGTGTGCAGTGGTTGCAGGCAGTCCTAAATGCGGCTTTGATTTCAGAACATCTATGTAGTTAAAAGCAATTGAAATAATGATTTCTGGGAGCAAAAACAAATGATTAACCAATCAGGTAAATCAAATGCGATACCTGACACATTTCTTTCAACACTAGAATTCTGAGGAATTTATTATGTGAAAGATCTGAAGAGGTTTCTATCAGCAAGCGAATATCGAAAGGCTCTGAAATGGAGAGGGACATCGGAGGTTTATTGCACTTCGTTTTCATCTTAATTGAGACATCTAAGTGATTAGAAGATCCAAGCGGAAGCAGAACGGTGGATAAACACTGTTTAGGACAAGTTGTAAGGAAAATATCAAGAAGGGGTGCAAAATGTCCGTCAGCATCGCGTATGCGGCAAGGTTGTTCAACCATCAGTATTAGATCATATTAACAGGGGACAACTCGTGACCAATTTAAGTTAATCAGCAGTCCTGTTTCAGGACTATCCATACAACATTGTGAACATTCAAGTAAGCAGAGACATAGATACTGGTAGATGGGTAAGCAGATGGTCAATTTTATCAGAAATACTCTCTATGATATTAACTTCGTCATTGTATGGCCGATACAGGGCAAAGATGAATGTTGTGATGTGGATAAGTGCTACACACACACACACACATATAGGACAATGTACAGTCTTCTTTGGATATGCTCTTAACGCATAGAGAGCCACTTCTAATGTAGGCACACATTCAATGTCCATGACGATCTTGCGAGTCGGGTTTTGATGCCATGTTTTAATCATGAAATCATCGGTAGAAGCTGACGCGCTAATGCCAGTTTCACACAGAAAGAATAGGTCCGGTGTGGTCTTTTGTAACCACTGTAAGGTTGGAATGCAGGCCCCTAGTTTTCAAAAAGGGGACCTGATAGTAGGGATCCGCCTAAGAGTTGGGGAACTGAGTTTAAGGTTATTATTTGTTTTGGAAATGCTTATGTTTGAATTGAACAATGTGTGGAAGTGTAGATGGGTTGAGATACGAAACACATAGATTATGAGTAAGCAGATTATCTTTGTAAACCATTCAAGAAAGAAAAGCCGTAGCGGTTCCCACTAATATGGTATTGAGTTGCCCAAACGGAAACTACTGCATGGTCCAGCTACTATTCAGCAAATAGCAATAATGCAGTTCCGGTGTACCTGCTGATAGGAACACCCCATTGGGAGTAACTTCAAGGTCCTTGGACTATTTAGTGGATAATGTCAACGCAGATAAACCGTTTACCTCGAGCACGTTTATTAGTGACATAGTAACAAAAATAGAGGAAATAATGGCTAACACTAACCAACAACCGACTAAAGGAATTCCACCTTTGACAGAAACATCGCCCTTGGAAGGTAGGGACTAAGATCGAAATATATTCACGGTGCAGTGTTTACTCTCCATCGGTGTGGGTGTACAAATAAATGAAAGGGTTGTGCACTAACAAGGCCTGTTTCGAAAATAACTAAAACTACACGATGTAGAGCACAGGTTTAACATCAGAGTTTTCTTTTCCGAGATTAAGGATCAAAATAGAACTACGGGTCTACCTTGCCGAGTGGGGTTATTCCGCGCCTGGGTACTATGCCTGGTATTTCTACGACCCACCGTGGCAACAGATTAAAGGCAGGGTTCCTTCTCTTAAAAGGTATAAACGGCGTGAAATTTAAAGCATGATGACCATAGTAATTTGCTTATTTTGCTTCTTTTTTTTCTTTTTCTTCTTCTTCTCTTTTATGACAGTTTTGATGAGAGAGGTACGTGGTTGGAGAAAATAAATAATTGAAAGAGAGAAGAAAGCTAATTTATTATGAGAAAATAACAAGACAACATTGCGCAATGACCCGTGACGCAGTGCATATAGTACTATGTTAAATTCAGTTCTAAGTAATAGTCATCTGAAAGTTGAAGGTTCAATCCTCGGTGCGGACGATACGAACGATTTCGAATTACTCAAGATTTCTACCAGCCATGGCTAACGGAACAAGCGCATGCTACCTTCGTTGATTAAATAAAGGGTTCCGTTCGAAATTTCGTCCAGATTCCGTAGTTCGACTGAACTGTTCCCAAGTTTGAAGAGATACACCTGAAGAAGGCTGGTGGTTACAGATGAGAAATGTAGTCCGAATAACCAAAATTATACCAATTCAGAAATATATATATATATATATATATATATATATATATATATATATATATTTTCTAGCCTGGAAGGATTATGTCATTCTTAACGAATATATTCTACATTGGTCCCCCAAAGGAGGAGCCACTGACTGAGAGGATGGTATCATGACGAAATCCCCCGCCCTCCAAGAAGGAGGAGTAAATGCTTTAGGGTATAACATCATGAGAATAGTAAACTACCCTTCCTAAACAGAGAATATAATCATGGAATGGTAATATCATGATAAACGACGATACACTAAAAAGGAGTAGCTAATGCCTGTGACTATAGTATCATGAGAACAAAGCAGATACTACATTACTAGGATGATATACTTGAGAGAATTAACCCTAAAAAGGAGGAGGTAATTCCAATGACAACATCACCGATACTACACCCCATTAAAAGATGATACAATCATCGATTACATAATTTTCCTTGTTTTAATTCATTTAAAAATTCCTAGCCATAAAGTAATTATTTGTCTGGTTACTTGGCCCTTTAGATGTTCTCAATATCTGTTCACAGCATCGCAGCGACCTCGGACGTTTTACTATCGACGAAAATGTTGCTTATATATAAGAAAATATGACAATACTAAATCCCAACTGTATATTACAACATATCAATGTTTAAAAAATAAATATATCAATTAAGAATATCTAAATGTGTTGAAAGGTATTTCCAGTTTTCTTATATATAAAGTTTATTTTATGTCATAGAATTAAATAAGCATAACGTTAGTTTATGTTAATATAGATAGGATAGATGCAAAAACGCATGTATTCATTTATATATATATATGTGTATATATATACATGTGTTCTTCATTCTTTCGCTCTCTTTCTAGCTATCTATCTCTTACTCGCACAAAAATATAAATATATATATATATATATATATATATATACACACGGACGCGTGTTTCACCGCTTCGTGACTAGACCAAGAACAGGTGACGCATACAATATATACTTGTTGTCATTTTAGTGATATTATTGATTTTGTTTTTGCAATGTTGATAATTTCAAATATCTTTTTACTGCGAAGCATCTCCCTAAATTCTAAGGGGAAAGCAATGTTCTTTTCATCAATGTGATATCCCTATATAGGGGAGTATATATATATATATATATATATATATATATATATATATATAATATTATTATCCACAGACACGTGTTTCATGATCTACGATTCATCAGCGTGGTTAGACCTAGCGAGTTTAGAAACCAGGAGCCAGTGGCGCTTTCCGCTGAACAACAAAAACTTGCCTTGGAAAACGTATATATATATATATATATATATATATATATATATATATATATATATATATATATATATATGTGTGTGTGTGTGTGTGTGTGTGTGTGTGTTGTCATTTCATGTATATTATTGGTTTGGATTTTGCGATATCAATAATTAAACGCATTCAAATCTCTTTTACTTAAATGCTAAGAAGAAAACACTGTCCTCTTTACGAGTCCTTTGCTCCAATATGGGAACGCATGAAATATAATTATCTACGAGCAAGTCTCTCACCATCTACGGCTTATCAGCGTGGCTTTACTAAGCGAAATTTCAATGAAGGAAAGATGAAAAGAGGTAAGACCAAACACTCAAAATTGCATATCAACGATTCGCCTTGATGTTGCGAAAGCGTTTCAGATCTTTCCTTCTTTCCATTTTTCTTTCATCTTGTCACATTTATTTTATCCTAATAATTCATCATATGCGTGTATATCGCGACGTAGATATTAATAAAATGTATATAGATTCATGAGAGGCGTGAAATACGTGTGCCACATAAATATGATCAAGCGAAACTGACGGTGAACCTAGCCAGGTAGATATCTCCGAGAAGGCTGTAGGTAAAACCGACCGCTCTATGAGACTGTTGGAATTCAGAGATTCTTGATAACCTCGCATTCGCAGTCGTTTATTTGACCCGCGACGAGAAGGACGAAATGGCCAACTTCATTCGTAAATTCTTCGAGTTATTCCCGGATATACTTAAATAGACAGATATAACCATCACAACGTTGGAAATGTAACTCCCGTCAAGATACATCCCTACCGCGTCAACCCGCATAAGGCGGGAATATTACACAAAGAAGTAGAACACATGTTCGATTATGGAATTATTGAGCCCATCCGTCGTTACCATGCGTCTTAGTGAAAAAGTTCAACGGATCTATCCGATTTTGTACGAATTACCGTAAAATGAATTCTGTAACTCGGACAGATTCCCGTCCCATTGCCAGGATGAATAATTGCATTGATAAAGTTGTCAGGGCTTCTTACATTACCAAACTAGACCTATTAAAAGAGAACTGGGGTTTACCCTTACCGGGCGTGTCAGGGAGATTTCTGAGTGTGTCACCCCGCACGGTTTATACGAATACTGTGTCATGCCGTTCGCCAAGCGACGTTCAAAAGGATGATGAACGATTGCCCTCGTGTTTACCCAATGTCGAGACTTACATCGACGACATTGTCATCTACCACAACAATGGGTCAGACAATATCACATCTTTGACGGGATGTGTTCGACCGGGGCTTACAGGACAACTTCACTGCCCACCTATCGAAAAGCGAGTTTGGGAAAGCTGAGGTAACTTACCTGGGGCATAATATTTGGTATAAGAGGTATCTCTCGTCACTACAACATTTCAAATATCTTAAACGTTCAGTTCCGACAAATGTTAGAAAACTGGAGCGATTCGTTAGCATAGCGAGCTATTACCGAAAGTTTTGACGGAACTTCTCCTCAGCATAGCGAGCTATTACCGAAAGTGTTGCCGGAGCTTCTCAGCATAGTGAGCTATTACCGAAAGTTTAACCAGAACTTCTCCTCAGCATAGCGAGCTATTTCCGAAAATTTTGCCGGAACTTCTCCTCGGAATAGCAAGCTATTACCGAAAGTTTTACCGGAACTTCTCCTCAGAATAGCGAGCTATTACCGAAAGTTTTACCGGAACTTCTTTTCAGCATAGTGAGCTATTACCGAAAGTTTTGCCGGAACTTCTCCTCAGCATAGCGAGCTATTACCGAAAGTTTTACCGGAACTTCGACTCAGAATAGTGAGCTATTACCGAAAGTTTTGCCGGAACTTCTCCTCAGCATAGCGAGCTATTACCGAAAGTTTTGCCGGAACTTCTCCTCAGCATAGTGAGCTATTACCGAAAGATTTGCCGGAACTTCTCCTCGGCATAGCAGGCTATTACTTTAAGTTTTGCTGGAATTTCTCCTCAGCATAGCGAGCTATTACCGAAGGTTTTACCGGAACTTAACGGTTTTTGTAAAAAAAGGCTGAATTTACGTGGCCCCATCTTGCCAGAAGTCATCCGAACAGATCAGATCGCTGTTATCCTTTGACCCCGTACTAATAGCCTCTGACTTCCTACAATCGTTCTGTTTGGCTGTTGACGCCTGTTTGGCTGTTATTTCATGATTACATTCAGGCCTCATCGCTTTTAATTACTCCGCGGAGAGATAGTGACAGCATGAAAAAGACAGCAGTAGTCTCAATGGGATGTACAGTTGAATGAGCAAGCTTGTTTACTTACAAATTCACATTGGTTAAATCATTACATAAATATATTTATAAACAAAGTGACCTATTTCTTTTTCATAGTTCAAAACGCATAATTTATGCTCAAAACATATTTCTTATATTTTTCCCAAGAAAATTCATGTTTACCACTACTTTTTCAGACTGTTTTCATTTAATCACCTGAAAAATGAATGATCGCAGTTTTCGTTTTGGTTGAATTAGCATAGGGGTCAGAGCTCTAATAATTACCTTATTTGTGTTCAAAACAAACAGTTATAATTGCGAATTAGCGAAAAAAACTAAAACAAAAATCATTGAAAATTATTTTTGTTTTTTTTTACTATTCGAACAACTATTCTAATTTCGAGTGTTGCCTTTTAAGGGAAGAGTAGGCACATCCCACAGTCGGTTTTCGCAGCGGTTTGCTTCATCCGTGTTATTATATCGGCTTCTTTGTATGTGGCGTTATTACTCTAGTGGCAGTGTACTCGACTTGCATGCAAGTGACTTGTGTTTCGAATCCTTAGTTCGGATGTGCCCGACAAAGGTCTAGAGTATCGAGCTTCTGATCTGCGGGTTTAATGGTTTATGTTGGCTGCTGCGTTTTCTGATTGTGGAAATAATTGTATATACTCTCACATTCTATATCTAATATGCATTTGCTCGCTTGGTTAGTTTTATGGTACCTTACCCACTTGGACTATTCCATTCACCATAAATACTGGGAGCCCATTATCTTCAGTGTTGGACCTACACCAGTTTATACTTGCAGTCGAGACTGACGTACAACAATTTTTGAATATACTTGTTTTCTCGAAACTCTGAGTCTGTATCTTCTTTCCAGCATCTTTACAGGATCACCCCACCTAGCGATGAGGTAGTTTTAACTTACACCGAACATAACAACTGCATTAAGGGATTCGTGAAAAGGTAAAAAAGGGCCTCACAACAACTGGCGACTAGCTACAGTAAAGGTTTTATTTGCCACCTTAAAAATGACCCCACAACAACTAACTGGCTACGTGGTTACAGCAAAAAACTCTTGAGAACCTTAAAATGGATGCCAGAACTGTGTCGCCTCCTCTATGGGGAGCGTATATATGTGTATTTATAAAATATAAGTATCCACTGTAACGTGTTTCGCTGTCGATACAGATCATGATCGTGGTTGTATGGAGCCAGATTCAAAACCACGATCACTGTAGTGCATATATGCGAAAAAAGAAGTACAAACTGGGAAAGACACCCAAGGAACATAGACCAATTTTACCAACATACTTAATTGACTATCCGGAACATTGAAAAAAAAGTCTTATCAGAAACAAAAACTCCGTATGATTTAATGAAACATTCCTGATATATATATATATATATATATATATATGTGTGTGTGTATATATATATAGCTTCTTACAAAAAATTTATATTTAAGTTTATACTCTTTATTATATCAGACAATTTTCCAAATTGCAAGCTCAATAAAGTTGCATTACAAGCTTCAGAGCATATATACTTTATAGTTACAAGTCACTTGCATGCAAGTCGAGTACACTGCCACTAGAGTAATAACGCCACATACAAAGAAGCCGATATAATAACACGGATGAAGCAAACCGCTGCGAAAACCGACTGTGGGATGTACATACTCTTCTCTTAAAAGGCAACACTCGAAATTAGAATAGTTGTTCGAATAGTAAAAAAAAACAAAAATAATTTTCAATCATCATCTTATAAAAATTGAATCATAACTGATTAGTCTTGATCACAAACTGAAACATTATTTTATAAAATATTTAAATTACAAAATATATTTTTCTTGACAAAAATGTTTTTATCTCATTTTTTAAACATTTTTCTGTTACTGCATGACATTATCAGTGCTTTTTTGTTCTTGTTTTTGTCGCTAATTGGCAATTATAACTGTTTGTTTTGAAAACAAATAAGGTAATTATTAGAGCTCTGACCCCTCTGCTAATTCAACCAAAAAGAAAACTGCGATCATTCATTTTTCAGGTGATTAAATGAAAACACTCTGAAAAAGTAGTGGTAAACATAAATTTAAAAAGAAAAACAGTTTCTCATATAAATGTGACGTAAAATGATCACCATATTCGTACCCGATAGCGTTTTAGGACCATGTAACCAATTGTGTTTGTTTGAAATCTTGGCCATGTAAATGTTCCTGATCAAACTTTAGTATGAAATATGTGATTGTTAAAAGTCATAAAAAACACGCCTACTTCTTAAACTTAAGTCGAAACATAAACGCGTGGTGTTATGACTTTGCAACTCAGACTTAGGGATAGTAGTAAAATATTTAGTTAATTGCCCTAACACGTTAGTATGGCCCGGAAATGGGAAATCATTTTACGTTAAATTCCCCCCACTCTAGATTCTTACATATTTTTCAGTGTAATCGCTTAAAAAAGTAGAATCTCATTTGTGGGTTATTTTAAAGTGTAAATATAATTTATTGTTTAATTTGACACACTTTTCCTTTTTTACTCTTAATGTATCCGAGATGGGGATAGACTCGTTGTGAGATTGTTATTTATATTTTTTACTTGGTCCAGTTTTCCTATATTCAGTGAAAATAGCTAACTTGAAGATGGTTTAGCAGCTATACGTTTTTAAATTCTCTATGAATTAAACATTCATTTAATTAATCTGTAAGGGAAAAATACAATAACACTTTAATTATATCAAAGGATGTATACGCGGTGAGCGTACACCGGCTATGGTCAGGGTTGCGCCAGCAAAATACAAAAACTTGTCCCGGGCGTTTTTATACTAAACTCTGAGTGACGTCATATAGACGTTTAGCAAATAGGTTAGAAAAGAAATGTGAACATTTCAAAAGGGAATAGGCGTAAGGGACCTCTAGAATATTTACTTCCTTTACCATAATTTACGAATAAAAAAATTAAATTAGATTGAGGTAGTCAGTGCTAAATATGGGAATGCGATTCTTAATCTTCGGTTTTGTTGCCCTTCGTCTCATGTTGTAAATAAACACATTTCTAATAAATAATTACATTGTGTTCGTGACATTTTTATTGTAAGGAATAACAATTAAAAGAATAGTTTTTGAAATCGGAAAGCGCCATTTTTTTTCGATTCTGATACCTTAAAATGTTCCGATTTGTTTCTATCCGATTCCGATTAGTCGGAACGACACTTAAGCATCGTCGGTAATAAATATTGCCTCTCTTCTCTCTAAGAATAGAATAACATCATGCTAATAATTCTTTAGCATTATCTTTTTGATCTAACGAACTTTGTTTACCTTTTCACCATGTATATTTCTTCTCTCTCGTAACTTGGCTATCCTCTTGTATGTTTTCCTTTTTAACATTATTTTTACGCTCAAATATATTCTTTTCTGTCGTGTTATTAAGTTTACGACTCTCATTAGACTTGGACAAACACTTCGTCTCGACTACACTTCTGTTTTGTATTTACGTATTAATGAAACAGTGTTTTCGTTCTCATTCAGTTTCACGTTTGTCAACGTTCAATAAACCTGTGTCTAAAATATACCATGCTTCAGAGTTTTGAGTGTCGCTAGGAGTTTATCTAACTGTCGAGATTTACACACGTTATCACGAAGCATACGCAACCCGAAAAAAAGTACACCTATAGATTACAAATCGTGTTCCTTTATCCTAATGCTTATCAAAAGTTTAGTCAAATATACTTTAAATACAATTCTTAATTTTATTTTTCCTCGGTTGATTCAAAATAAAGTATTACTCTTGCCTCTTATGTATTCTCGTAAGATAATTTACAAAACTGACCCCACTTCTCTTGTTTACTCGAAAGTGTGTCTCAAATTTTACGCTGCGATTTCGTACCTCAATGTCAACTTAGAAGGATTTGTTATTGTCAAATGAATAAAGATAAACGATCGTGGATTTTGTCTACTGAAAATTGAGTACATATTTTGTTGTACAAATTTTCGAGTAAAAAAAAAACAATAGTGGTAACGGTTGCGTTGCTAGCGTAAAAAGAAAACACACAAATGGTTGACTTTTCAGCATGTAATTAAGCGTTGCTATAGCGGGAGGCGTGACAAATCCTTCTTTTTTCTGTAGAATCTGTAAATGTCTTCGTGTAAAGAAGCGAAAGAATTCAATACTACCCTAACGAGACATATGAACACAGCACACACCGATCGTGAGAAAGTTAGAAATAAACGTTACCCCGTGGCATATCTTTTTATTTCCACGAGACATGTGGAAGCAGCACACACCAATCCTACGTGGCGGACTTTTAGGAACATGACATATTTTTGTTCGTTGTTTTGCTGGAAGACAGGATCGTGATAACAATCAAATTCAGAACTTCGGTGCGGGAACATTACATCAGTAGAAAGAAAGGTGTCACCATTTTATCGGCCATAAAAGAAAATGCAAATCTCCGAAGGACTGGATTTTATAACGCAGTCATGCGTAACAAGTTGCAAAAAATGAAATCATCTCATCTCATATATTCAATGAGTAATTATACTAGTTGATCCCTTCTCCTTAAACGGTGTTGGTACGTATCTGGGTATGTCAAATTTCTTGGAGAAATACGTTTAGTATTTGTATAAGAGAGTAAGTAACCACGATGTGTGTATTTACGTATTGTTTTTCTTGGGAAAAATATTAGAAATATGTTTTGAGCATAAATTATGCGTTTTGAACTATGAAAAAGAAATAGGTCACTTTGTTTATAAATATATTTATGTAATGATTTAACCAATGTGAATTTGTAAGTAAACAAGCTTGCTCATTCAACTGTACATCCCATTGAGACTACTGCTGTCTTTTTCATGCTGTCACTATCTCTCCCCGGAGAAATTAAAAGCGATGAGGCATGAATGTAATCATGAAATAACAGCCAAACAGGCGTCAACAGCCAAACAGAACGATTGTAGGAAGTCAGAGGCTATTAGTACAGGGTCAAAGGATAACAGCGATCTGATCTGTTCGGATGACTTCTGGCAAGAGTGGGCCACGTAAATTCAGCCTTTTTTTTTACAAAAACCGTGAAGTTCCGGTAAAACCTTCGGTAATAGCTCGCTATGCTGAGGAGAAATTCCGGCAACACTTAAAGTAATAGCCTGCTATGCCGAGGAGAAGTTCCGGCAAATCTTCTGGTAATAGCTCACTATGCTGAGGAGAAGTTCCGGCAAAACTTTCGGTAATAGCTCGCTATGCTGAGGAGAAGTTCCGGCAAAACTTTCGGTTATAACTCACTATGCTGAGAAGATGTTCCGGTAAAACTTTCGGTAATAGCTCGCTATGCTGAGGAGAAGTTCCGGCAAAACTTTCGGTAATAGCTCACTATGCTGAGAAGAAGTTCCGGTAAAACTTTCGGTAATAGCTCGCTATTCTGAGAAGTTCCGGTAAAACTTTCGGTAATAGCTCGCTATTCCGAGGAGAAGTTCCGGCAAAATTTTCGGAAATAGCTCGCTATGCTGAGGAGAAGTTCCGGTAAAACTTTCGGTAATAGCTAACTATGCTGAGTAGTTCCCACCACACTTTCGGTAATAGCTCGCTATGCTGACGAATCGCTCCAGTTTTCTAACATTTGTCGGAACTGAACGTTTAAGATATTTGAAATGTTGTAGTGACGAGAGATACCTCTTATACCAAATATTATGCCCCAGGTAAGTTACCTCAGCTTTCCCGAACTCGCTTTTCGATAGGTGGGCAGTGAAGTTGTCCTGTAAGCGCCGGTCGAACACATCCCGTCAAGGATGTGATATTGTCTGACCCATTGTTGTTGTAGATGACAATGTCGTCGATGTAGGTCTCGACATTGGGTAAACCTCGAGGACAATCGTTCATCATCCTTTGGAACGTCGCTTGGGAGTTTTTCATGGCGAACGGCATGACACAGTCTTCGTATAAACCGTGCCGGGTGACACACTCAGAAATCTCCCTGACACGCCCGGTAAGGGTAAACCCCAGTTCTCTTTTAATAGGTCAAGTTTGGTAATGTAAGAAGCCCTGTCAACTTTATCAATGCAATTATTCATCCTGGCAATTGGACGGGAATCTGTCCGTATTACAGAATTCACTTTACAGTAATTCGTACAAAATCGGATAGATCCGTTGAACTTTTTCACTAAGACGCATTGGTAACGACGAGCTACTCTGGATGGGCTCAATAATTCCATGATCGAACATGTGTTCTACCTCTTTGTGTATTATTCCCGCCTTATGCGGGTTGACGCGGTAGGGATGTTGCTTGACGGGAGTTACATTTCGAACGTCCACGTTGTGATGGTTATATCTGTCTATTTAAGTATATCCGGGAATAACTCAAAGAATTTACGAATGAAGTTAGCCATTTCGTCCTTCTCGTCGCTGGTCAAATCAACGACTGCGAATGCGAGGTTATCAAGAATCTCTGAATTCCAACAGTCCCATAGAGCGGTCGGTTTTACCTATATTTTCCTCGGAGATATCTACCTGGCTAGGTTCACCGTCAGTTTCGCTTGATCATATTTATGTGGCACATCTATGTGAACTTCCGACGGTCTGGCGTATTTACGACGCAGTTAGTTTGATGGCTTTTCGATAATTACATACGGACCGTGAAATTAAGCTTTTAGGAGTTGACTGGGTATGGCCTACACGACTAGGATTCTGTCGCCGACTTCAAAGGTTCGAGGGGTATACTGCCTCTTCATCTTTCCCTGGATCGATTTGATCTTTAGTTATGCAATCTCGGTTTTCTTGTGCAATCTTATCCGAAACCGTAGTATGCAATCAAGAATTCTCGCTACTCTCCTTCAACCACTTTCAACAGGGAGAGTGATAGCACACCGAATGGCCGAAAACAAGCTAAACAGGCTGAATCAAGCGATTCCTGTGTAGCATCTCGTGCTGCGAACATAAAGAACGAGATATCTACGCACCACTTTTTTAGTCGAATGGAAGCGCTCTAGGGCGCCCGGGGATTGGGGATGATACGCACTTGATTTGATGTGGTTATTTGCTCTTTGATCGCATTGCACTATATTCAAGTGCTCAGCTATGGAACAGAAAGTGATCAAAGCTTTCGCAATCTTTACAGCCGATATATTCCTGAGGGCTATTGTATCAGGAAATCGGGTTGATGAACACACAATGCTTTATGAAAATCTCTCCAGACAAGGCATTAAGCCACTTGATGTAGTGAGCTAAAGAAAGTACTACTTCAAGGTCAAAAACTTGTCAACGGTAAGTGTTATAGATAGACTGTGACATAGGAAACAGCAATTCTCCCCCTTTGTCAAAAACATCGCTCATGGAATGTGAGGACTAAAGGACAACATAAAGAAAGCGAGATTACGAGACAGCCGACAGTTATCTCAATGTTCACTTTATACTCTCCTTAAATAGTTAATATGTGTCCATTATCACGAATGGTCTTCAGTAGTGAACACACATTATCGATGAGGATCCGAAATGGCTCTTCAAACTGGGAAATTGGATGGAGGGGAGCAAATGGGATTCGCTGGTTCGACTTGCCTACCAGCTGACATGTCTGGCAAGTTTTTCAGTACTTCTATACGTTTTTACGGATCTTCGGCCAATAAAAGTGTTTGGTAATCCGCTTATGTATCTTTCGGATGAGCACATGGCCTCTCAGGGGTGTATTGTAAACAACCCTTAGTACTTCATCTCTGTACTTTTTGTAGGATGTAGGCATTCGGTTGACAAGTCCTCGGTGGAGTGGGTATAAGGGGCTCCACTTCTTTAGCATTGTACTTTATTTGACGAAGTATCCAGATGGTATTTCTTCCAGCTCTTCTAGCGGGGCGATTTCGACATCTTCTCTCTGCCCATGGGCGACTGAGGTCCATGCGATCGGGGTTACCTCGACCGAGTGTTTCTCCCTCTTTGGATCTTGTCTTGGGTGTCTATCCGAGTCTAGAACTCAATTCTATTTCGTGACTTTAACAGGTTTGGGAAAAGTCAACGACTTCGTTCACATTATCGCCGCCGCTTGTTTCGGCACGTTTTTTTCCTCTTAGACTCTTGCTTGGGTCACCACACATGCTGGGTATACTCTGTTGTCTCTTTCGTTTGCTTTCTCATTTTCCCTTGAGATGTTTGGCGCTATCGTTACTTTTAGGGTATTTGCTACTTTCGTCTAGGTCGTTACTGAATGGCATCACTATTCTTCTCATGAGCAGATCATCGACTCTTTTGATATCTATAGTACTCGGAATCAAGTATCATTTTGTGGAGCGAGACGCTAACAAGCTCTTGCCGACTCCCTTTATTACTACAACTTCGCCTGTGGATGAATTTGCCTCTTCAATATTATAGATTAGGTCGCTCCAGAATCCTTTAATATTTTAATAATTGTTCTCCTCGTGTGATCGTCCATGAAATATACTAAACCGTTTGAGACAAAAGGTCTATACCCCTTTCTAAATTTCTTTCGCGTTTTCTTTCGCAGGGTTTCTCCGCGACGCGATAACCCTTTGTGGTTTACTTGAGGACGCGCTTTAGTTTTCCGATCCCGTTCGCTACTGTATCCTACTTTCTCATAGTAGTGACACATAATTGATCTCCATCTCTCGGCCTGTTAATTTCTCAGAAAATGAGGTTTATTTCTTGGACTAACCGGTCGGTTAGGGGGATTAGTTCTAATTGACTTCGTGGTCGGACCAATACTAGCCGCCATTCGTGGATTTGCGCAGCTTCGTTTCCAAACAGGTCGTTCAGCTTACTTTTGCCCCGTGTATGCGTCAGCGCAAAGGTGGCCATGCCTTACGCTGTGTCCACCTGTCTCTCGTTAAGAAAGACGTTAAGATCGTCATGGATACGCCGCTTTAACTCCTCCATCAATATTAGCTGTCTCAACCTATAGTGGTGTGCGCCCACGTCCTTGGTTGGGAACCTGTTATCAAATCATGTCTCTTTTTTACGAAAGAACGTACATCTGCCTATCCCTCTTTTTATGACCACTAAACTTTTGTCTAGATGGCTTTCGTAACTTTGTAAGACGCCACAATGTTATAGTCGGCACAAGATGTCGCCGATGGAGAAGCGTTTATCTCGTTTGCCTTGTTTTTGAGCACCTTCTATAACAGTAAATTCGAAGTCTTGAATGGCCAGTCCAGAGTTCAGGCGATCTTTTCAAAATTGTGGAAATATTTATATTTTTTGTTCACGCAAACTCGCATCAATTTTGTCCATCTCAAGTTCAATTTTAGTCCGTGAAAGTCCTAGCGAGTCTGGCGAACTGTCGTCTAACACATCTCCTTGAAAGATATCGGTGTCGACCATGTGTTCCGCAACTATGTTCACTAGCTGAGATTTTCTCATTAAAGGTCTGGGTTCTTACCCTAACGCTGTTCTCACCTCGAGTATGCTATTTTTTTGTTAATCTATCAAGCCCTTCGAACGTGGGATACCATTTAAAAATTCTTTACTACGGGCATATTAGCTTTGTGCCTTCTACTGTTATGCAATTGCTCTGAATTCTCTATGGAATTTTATTGATCAGTACAACATTTTCCAAGCTATGCAACTCCCCAATTTTGTCACGCTCAGCCTTCGTTGATACTACAGCAGCGGGCACGTGACAATGGTAATTAAAAATATATACAAATCCGAAGGTGGGTCGTGTGTCCCAAGACCCGATATCAGCAACAGAACACCGGCGAAGGGGGTTCTCTAGTTCAAGACACCACGTAGAGACAATAAACAAAACAAACAAGCGAACAACAACACGAAACAACCAAGTTAAGATTTAAATATGAATATTTATTTACATCAAATAAAGAAAACACACATGACCAGAATAAAACATACAAATGAGCTCCAATTATATTACGACAAATCTATGAAAGAAAATGGGGTGTAACTTACAGGGCGTTGATGGATGGTACCATGAGTACTCCACAACAAGGTGCAAAAGTTTAACGAACAAGAAAACACAAAATTGTTTCTGTAAGAGAGTCAATAAGTGTAAAAAATATGGATCCGCTGAGTAGCAAACAATGAAGGGGCGCTATAAAATCTTTGTGTCGTATATCTAAGGTATACTTCCCGGTGATTGAATAAAAGTGTCAATGGCAAGTACAGGCTTCTGCTGGTTGGGCCGAGTTCATTTTTACCAGTTGCAATGATTTCCGCGTAGCAATAAAGTATTTTCAGATAGAACTTTGATTCCTAGTGTGTAGGAATCGTATCTTGCTGTGGTTTTCCTTACAACATTTATGCTCGCCCGAATACTAGAAGTAAGACGGATAAGAATATTTTTTATTTGTGTCCTTCTCTTTACTTTTGTAATTTCCTTTTCTTCTTCATCAGCAACAACCGAACTTTGTTGAGCAGATTATAGCAGAACTACTATCTCCTGATTTTCGTCGGAACCTTATATGCTTGTAGGTCACATGACTGATTGCATAGGTTGTTTGCGTAGGCGGTTTTTAAGGTGACAAGTACTTTTATTTCAAGTCACGACATATGTCGTTACAGGGTAAACATGGGGTAGGACACGGTTCACGGGAAATGGCACGCGCCTTTTCCTTTTCTCAGGAAGTATTTCCTTTCTCTTTCCTCACAGATTGGCTGGTCAAAAAAGATTAATTATGACAAAATTAATCCAAAATATACAGCTTCTAAAATCCTAACTCGCTAACTCGTCATATGTGATACATCCTACCGGAGGTTTCCGTAGGCTGAAATTTCAACTACTGTTCCAGATCGCTATCCTATCCCTCATATTAAATATTTCGCTTCATCTTTAAACGGTTGTAAAAGTGTTCTGAGTTGGATCTGATAACGACTTACCACCAAATTCCGACTAATTCTGCTAATATTCCTAAGATTGTTGTCACTACTCCTTTCCGAGCGTTTTAATTTGTAACAATGCCATTCGTAAGGCAGCTAGCACTTTTCAGCGTTTTATGAGCGTAGTAGTTCGAGACTTAGACTTCGTATATAATTTACATCGACAATATATTGACAGCTAGCTTCTAACCGGAATACCATTTAGTACATATCCGTATTCTTTTCTAACGTTTGTGTTATCATGTCATTATCACACCTGGTAAAAGTGTCTTTAATGCAACACATCTTGTATTTTGGTGTCCTGCCATAAGCTCGAAGGACATTTCTCCGTTCTGAAAGTATTTTTGGACTATTAAATCACTACAGACGGTTCATCCGCGCTGGTATCTTTGCTCCTTTAAAGGAAAGAAAAAAGATTAACCTATTTCACTTGATGACTTCCAGCGAAGAAAAAACTTGTTGACTCATATTTGCTGTCACATTCCATAGCAGGTAATGCATTTTCTATTGTGTATCTTTCCGCAATTAGTGCAGTTTTACAACAATATAAGCAACAGCAAAGTCAACCACTCTCCTATTTTTTGTCGATTGACAAGTACAGAAGCTATAGTACTTTTGAACATGAACTTTTAGCTATTTATTTGCATAGTAATAGCTATCTATTAAATATTTTTATTAAACACTTTCGAAGGTCGGGAATGCACCATTTACACAGCTCATCGTCCCTTTACAATTGCGCTACGTGCTCAGCCGGACAAATATTCCGCTCGGGAAGCTGGACATTTGGATTACATTTCCCAGTTCTTTAATAAAGTATGGCAAATCTCCGATTCAGATAATAGCGCTGTTTCTTCATCTGAGAACATTAACCTTTGTAAATGGCTTCGGACCAGCCATGTTTGGAAATTTTAAATCTCCAGAATGTTCTACCTGCAAATTCTAGTAGATTCCCATCCCTACAGCTGATGAATGGATCTTGTGCGAGAACTCACTTTGCTCGTTCATTCCTTAAGCGCATTGCCAAACTGTCTTCTTCCTTGCATGGATTGGCTCACATCGGAATTTCTGCCACAGTGAAACTTATTTCAGCTAGATTCTTATGAAACATGAAATTACTGCCTCAAACCATTCCTGTTTATTCTGCAAGAAATCTGAAAAACTTTTAGTATTCCTGATGCACGAGTTAACCATCCCACAAAGTTATATTTCTGCTGAAACTGTAGCACGTGCTCTAATGTAGGGTGGATTTTGCATTATGGTGTCCCTAATACCACTGATTGTGGCAGGAAGTTCGAATCTTATCTATTTCAAGAACACCATAAATTCTGGGTACTTGGACCACCAGTTATCACCCAGTAATAGAATGATTGAGTGCGTTCATCGACAATTAAAGCCACTTTACGTGCAGCTCCTGATCCTCAATGTTGGATTGAGTATGTGCCCATTGTTCTCCTTAATTGGGGATATTCTGCAACTGAACTGGTGTACACAACCCCACTCGCATAACCTGGGCATATTTTCATTCCCTCAGATTCTACTGTGGTTGATACTGAACACTATGTTAACAGGATCAGATGCTACTTCAACTGATGAACCTTCCACATAAAACCATAAAATCAGCAGTTCCTAAGGGCATTGCATACTGGACCCATGGTTTATATACAGAAATACTCGGTTAAAGCCCCACTCACACCGCCTTATTCCGGTCCATATCGTATGCTCACATGAAACGGAAAATATTCTATTCAGAGTGTTGGGGTACCGAACAGACTGTGTCGGTTGATAGAGTGAACAAGCAATTTTGGACACCGACACCCAAGAACCCCATGTTCCACCGACACTCAATTTTCCTGAGACGCTAAATATTGTCTTCCAACTCACGTCACCACCACACGTTCTGGTCATGTTCTGGTCTTGTCATGTTCATTGGCCAAAAAGATTATGCAAAACTATGTGTATTTAGACGGCCACATTTTCCAAAGATAATAGACTCTTTTGAAAATGTTATTTTTACTTGGTTTGATTTTTTCCAAGTGTTTTTTTTTCTTTTCAGCAAAAAAACATTCTTTTCTGGAAAAACAATTTTACATTTTTCACTTTACAGCAAAATACAGACATTTTTAATAAAACTGAACATTTTATTACAATCTTGTTGCAATTTACATGCAATTTAAATGTATTCCCATGTGTTGTAACTACTAATAAATAATATATTGTGCTGTATCGTCTAAAAGCCTAAGCAGGTGGTAATGTAGCAGTTACATGACTGAGATCTATTTTCATGTGTATTCATATGCAATCACTTGTGTGGTGATTAGTGATTAGTTTGTGGTTCGATTGGCTAAAAAAGGCATGTTAAATCTCACGTAGGAATACACCAGCAATTCAACATTTCTTATCATGCTCACCTTTCATTTTTCATGTTTATTTCTGCCCAGCCTTAGTTTGGCGTTAAAATACAAACAGGTAATGGACAAACGCCGTGGAGATCTTGTTGTGAGAGACGATACAATTCGAACGAACGCCAAAAAGCGACTGGCTTGAATAGCCACCCTCCTCCTTTCTCAAGTTCGTTTGGATTCCCTATCCTTTTGACTTCCAAAAGCAAATAAAGAGTTTTCACATGTTGCACAGTGCGCCCAGACAGCCAAAAAGTTGAAAAAATTAATAACTTCTCCAAAACTCGAAGTCAGAAAATGGCTGATACCTCGTTGGAAGCGTATTAACAAGGCGCTACAGATGCAATAACAATTTCTTCACAAAACTTAAATCTGGGGGACTGGACTCCAATTACCATATTTGGGCATTTTCTCAAAAAACAGCAATTTTGGGCATATCTTCGTCATAATTCACAATCAGAAACAGGTTGATACTTCGTTGGAAGCATATTAACAAGGCAATAACAATTTCTTTTTGAAAACTGAAATTTGGAGGACTGGACCCTAATCACCATATTTGGGCATTTTCTCATAAACACCCTTTTTGAGCATAACTTCGCCATAACAAGTGGCTGATAGCTAGTTTGAAGAGTATTAACAAGGCGCTTCCGGTGAAAACCTACAATTATTGCAGACTGTGATAAAATTATGGCAGAGAATACATGCATTTGCAATTGAGATAAAAGTATACACTTTTTGTATTTCCAATTGAGATAAAAGTATACAAAGTGTATTTATTTACAAATGAGATGACATATATTCAAAAGCTCAAAGAAAATTGAGTGCTATTTGCATAATTAACAGCATTCCCAGATGTAAAGCCTGCTTAAACATGTTTCCTGCTTTTTCTTACATTTCAGAACAGATACAGTAGTTATTGAAGACATCAGTGGTTCAACAGTTCACCATGTAGAACAGGGATGTTGAGGTGAAGATGCTGAAGAGTACTGCTCACTCAGTTAAGAAAAAGACGAAAGAGGTTGCTAGTGATTTAACAGAACCTGATCACATTTACCTGAAGTCAGGTAAACGAAGCCATCTGGGAAAAACGGAGAGACCTGATGAGGCACTCAGGTAGAGAGAAAACTACAGAAGAACTGGAGCGCTGGAGATGAGAAAGATTCGAGGTGCCTGTACTGAGTTCTTCGAAGGAAGGGTCGTAGGCGGAAGCGGTTAAGTGATAGCCCTGGGGCACAGACGGAAAACAACATCTTGGATCACATCATCTGACAACTCGAGGATCTAGCTGCAGATTAAGACGTTTATCCAGAAGTACTACTAAACAAGCTTGTTGACCGTTCTCAAACAAAGTGGATGAAGGAGAAGCAGACAAACCCCCCCATGTCTGCATCTCCTTCCAAGAAAAGTTGACCTCAACATTTTTTAGCTTTACAGAAAAAAGCCAAAATTCACACTGTGTGGGCAATTTTGACAAATAATGGTCATTCATTACGATTTATTGAACTGATCTTCTTTAAATAACATAATTCCTTTAATTTTCAGCCTTATTTTTACTTCCACATCATTGGTAATTACATAAAGGTATAATTTACCAGATTTACAACAGATCGACGGTTTTCGTACAGTTCAGATTAGTTTAGCCGATTTTGCCAGATTTCTGAATAATAATAGAAATTTTGATCTGCCCATCACACTTTTAGGGGGAAGTTGGTGCAGGTAGTAGGCTATGTGCATCTGTTAGCTAAGAAGGTGTATTTTAAACATCTGAAAACTCCAGGCCTTCATCTACTTGCAAAAAAAACTTCTGACATCAACATTTAAAAAAAAGGCGAAATTCACACTGTGTGGCCACTCTCTAATAGTGCAATTTCATTTTTGGTATCAGAAATTCTAAATTTCATTTATATACATAGATATGTTGCTTATTTAAGACATTATTGTATGTGTTTTATGAAGAAGTCACACTTAAGATTGTAAAATGTACCATATTAAGAACATTCCATCCCAAAATATGCCTTTTTGGTCTGTCGAGCTTTTTTCAGAAACAAATGATGATTTTGAACAACCCGCACACCAACCAACTTCAATTTGCTGTAAAAAGTCCAAAAAGTGACCTTTTGAGCTTTTTTTTTTATTAACATTTGCTTTCTAGTGTCACTTTAAAACATTTTCACGGCCATCTAACAATAGTCAAACATTTTTGTCCACTGCTGGGCGCAGTGTGTGTTGCAGCTAAATCAGAAGTTACGATTAATAATAATCAGCCCTGCTCGATTTAAACCCACACTATAGTAAACTTGTGTGACACGGAAACTGAACAAGCAGAAGCAGAGAGCAAGCAGGCATCTTAAAAGGGCCCAACAATGTATGCTCAACACGCTCTCTCCGCGCTTTTGGCCAAGTGAGGCGAAAGGAAAAAGAACAGTTCAAAACTCACGTACAAGCCCCATAATCTTGCGCACATATTCATATGCACTAAGTGTGTGGTCAGGTTGTATTGTTCAGAGAGCTAGAACTTCTCAGTGACTAACAAAAGACCGGAGTTAGCGACTCGGAGGGAAGACATTGAGTTTCTTGTCAACTTCAGCAATAGCAGATTGAGCCGAGCAAATGATTAGACAAACTAATCACCTCGACAGACGAATTATCGCAGTTTGAATTCAACTTCGGGCCATGGTATTGTGTTCACAGACAGGTACGTCATGGAAATTAACTTTGCACATATGAGTTCTGTTTACCGGTAGGTACACACAGTTGTAGGTACAGTGGTTGTAGCTAGACGAGCTTTTGTTGTGAACGTTTTACAGGGGGGGCATAGACTGAGCACCTACTATGAAAACACAAATAGAGTAGAGAAAGATTAGCGCCTTTCTTCTGTGAGAAGAGGTTGTAGAGACGAGAAGCGGACATTCCCCACTAGATTTTTAAGTCGGTTTTGTACTCAGTTCGTTTCAGGTCTGGAGTGAAAGTCAATCTTAAAAGCTTATCAAAGCAAGAGACTTCTTCAATTTGGGCAAAGTGAGAATCCGAGCGTTGGTGGTGAAAAGAGAGAAGCTTTGTTTTAGATGTAGAAAAAGTGACAATCTACCTTTTTCACCATTGCACAATGTGCTGCCGGTCGGAAGAGAAATAATCAGAAACATATTTATCATTAATGCTCTTGGATGTGTTGCCATAGATTCTTGTGTCATCTACATAGATGTGAATTAATGATCCTAGAATGTGATTTGAGAGATTATTTATTAAGATCACGAAGAGGGTTTACCCAGAATGGATCCTTGAAGCACACCGACGTGTATACTATGTGCTTGAGACTTCTGCCAATCAACGCCTACTTTAATAAACAAAAGATTTGATGGCTGTGAAAATATTTCCAGATATAACATAGCTAGCAATTTTGTGAAATACACAAGGTATTTGATATGATAAGAGCTATTGCTTTAGAACCACACCCTTGTCAATAGATTCATTAATCTAGTGTGATATAACAGTAAGCACATCAGCTATGGATCTTGCAGGATAAAATCAATAGTGCTTGTTACTGAGTAAATACTGGCAGACTGACAACGTTTTCCAAGGTGATGGAAAACATTTCTACTTTAAGCAACGATTGAACAGGTTGTTAAGAATAGGAGCTAGTTCCAGTTGATGCTTCTGAAGCACTATGGTTGGAATCTTATCAGAATCAGTTGCTTTGCTGGCATGAAGGTTCTTTATAAGTTTGGCAACATTGCGGACAGATATATGAATGTTGCCCAGAGTGTTTTCAGTCATAGGAGGAAATTCAGGAGATAGACGGCCCTGATCGCAAAGAATGAAATTTGATGCAAAGTTATTTGCAAGAAGTTAAGCTTCATCAGATGCTGAAGAAATAATCTCTGATCCATTGATGATGGTTGGAATAGAGATTGCGCATCTGTTCACCAAAACTTGTGGGAACCAAGCCACTGCTCAACTACTCTAGACTTAACAGATTTGCCACATTTTCCATACCCTTTTGCAATAGTTGCGGAAAGTCCTACAGGCGGCTTTGATTTCAGAACATCTATTTTGAAATAGTTATCTTTGTGAGCAATGACGTCGGCACATTCCGATATCTGTTAAATAATCAATAGGGTCCCAGTAGAAAGGTGGTATGAGATTAAGACCATGAACCATTGAAAACTTGCTGTATAAAATCACTGACAACGTACACCTGTGTATTTTGATACATGGTGGAGTCTGTTTAAAGGAAATTACATTTCCAAACAAAATAAAATGATGTGTGTATGGACTGAGATGATAAGTAAAGAACCCAACTATGTAAAATTACTTACACAAAACCATGTTTAAACTGTGTATTCCGATATGTTGACACAAGTTGGTGGGTCTTAGTCAAGGAATGAATATTTATAAAGTTGAAGTCACTTTTTATATAGAGAAGAGCTGAGACAGTAAAAGTGGGGGAGAGAGGATTTCTCGAACTACACAGACACAGTTTGTCACAGCACACATAGTTACTCTATTGTACATTCCCTTTCATGAACTGTGAATTTCTTGACCCGCTTCTTACATTGTGAAGATCAGCAAACCTCACCTTGCGGCCTATTCTTTACAACACTGCCTGAGGCTTGTGTGATAGATGCCCAAAGCCCACTCAAGATCAACTTTTGATAATTGTCAATATCAACTTAAATATCCGACTCCAAACAGGCGTTTCTTAAAACGACGAGATATTACCAACAAACTGATTGGAAATCCATTAGAGATCTCATAAGAGATACCCGATAGAGTGAAATTTTTTCTCTTCCTAATGAATAGTGTACAAAATTAGCTAACAAAATAGGTCAAAGTAGACATTGAAGCAGTTCTCCCCATGCAAAAATTCTATACTAAGCCCCACTCTCTCCAATGGTTCACTTCGACCTGTGAAGCTACTATTGCGGATAGGCAGCAGGAATTCCGCTGATTCAACCCGCATAAGTCAGCTATAAATAGACACACAATTATAGCACCAAGAAACCATTGTAAGAGTGTGATAACCGCAGAAAATGCATTGAGTAAAAGAAATTAGGAATTCTCAATTCCTGGAAAATTTATAACAATGAGCAATCAATAACTTCCCCACTATCCAACCACAAAGATGTTGCTTGCACAGCACACGGATAAGGCTCAACTTCTTGCCAGCAGTTCATCCTAAACTCAACTTTAGATCGGACAAACAACTTTCTCTCAAATCTTCCACTACGTACATAAACCCCACTTAATGATCTGATAATGTATTGGATATCATAAAACAACCTTGACACCGTTAAAGCATGTGGACCTGACCTACTCACTTGAATATCCCGATAAACCCGAATAGCAGCTAAATCCACCCATTCACAGTAAAGGTCCCCAAATACCGAAAAGCTTTGGACTCTAATAGCTTCTTTCCTCGAACCGATATCATTTAGAATTTCCTGTCTGCTCCCTGTTTTCCCCGACTGTAACAAGATGCAGAAATTTAAATGTAATGTGAATAAGCATTTCGCTGCACAACTACCCACTTAGGAAGTTCCTATAAATCTGGCTCCTAATTCACAGTAGCCCCATACGTGTCTTAGTGGAAACGGGGCTTGTTTGAAGCGATTGAAGTAAAAAAGGGGGGGAGAGTAATGATAAATATTTTGGAAGGGAACTCATTATTCAAGTGTTTGCCTTTGTTTTTTTCTTTGCTTATCACCTCATTCCACACCAACACACTCGTTTAGTAAGATATTAATCTACATTGTTATTATAATACCAAATCAATTTGCAAATACGTGTTCTATTTATGTAGAGTTTGAGTTATGTATGATATTATACATAACTTGTTTCTTTTATCACCCTACATAATGGTGGTACTGAATCCACACCTAATCCCATTCTTTTATTCATATATATCAGAAAAGTATCGTTAGAATGTAATTCTAATCTGAACATAACTGCAAACGCATACATTCGATGTTTAATTGGTAAACTATATCAAGAAGATGCAGTAGGCCACAGCGGCAGTGATGTTGAATGTGGTGGTCCATTCGGAGTTTTATGTTTTTAAACATTACATCTTTTCATCCAGGCAACCACACTGGTGTTGATCAAATATAAACGTGTGACCCAATAGCAATTTTACTGTAATTGTATTTAAATTCCAACGATACTCGTCTGAGAAATTGTAGTTGAAAAATAGTGTGTCAAGGATAATATTTTCATTTCCTTTTTACATAAAGTTCAATGATCTTCATATGGACTTTATGTGTTAACTTTTTGTGTTTTTTTATGAATAAAATCTGCATCCACTTTGTTTCAATAATACATTAGTTTCATAAACATAGTTGTACCTGCTAAAGAAGATAGTCATCTAACTAATCTGTTATCTTTATTGATTGGCTAATTGTCTATAATGTTATATATATATATAATGTTACATCCAGCATGCATATATATATAGTTTCTGCCATGCTACAAATTTCCATGTAAAATTTAACATAGAATGATACCTCATATCCGGGCTATTCAAGTATTTTAGGGAGTGTGACTAAATAAATGTGTGCCTGTGAGAGATAAATCCTGTGCAGTTTTCTGTTTGGGGGTTTCTTTTTTTTTGGGGGGGGGGGTTGTGTTATGGCATATAAACCATCTATTGTTAATGTAATGACGAATAAAGTTGTCAAATAGAATCCTATATGTAGGATAATTATTTTAAACTTAGAAAGCATTGCTCCTAGAAGGAAATTTTACAGTAAACGGTGTGTTTAACAGCATCCATTACTCTTAGAAAAAATTACTCTTAGAAGTTTTCCTGCGCTATCTGTCACAGAGGTGCATGTGTAAACACGATTGAATGCTCCCAGTGCAAACTCTGGATCCACAGGAAGTGTAGTGGGCTTGCTGGGAAACTGGTTGTTGATGTAGATTAGGTTTGTCGCAGAGAGTATTTGCCACTAACAAATAAAAAACGTTCTTACAATCACAAATGTTGAAATCGCTTTCAATTTTAATATTTTACAATTACCCAGAGTAACTTAAATATAATATTAAAATATTTTACAAATTCATGGTAAGTTAACAAAATTATGGTTTAATTAAACATAAAAAATAAATATGATATCTTTATTTAGACTCTTCAGCTTTATATAATACTAGCGAGGCTACCCGGCGTTGCTCGGAGTCATAAAAACATAGAATTAAAGAAAAATTGCGTGTGTAACGTTTTTATATTAAAACTTCGATTTCTCTCCCTCTCTCTATAGCCACCTCTTTATCGTTCTACTTTTCTCTTCCCTGGTCGCCCTATTTCACCGCTAATTTATAAGTTTGCCTTTTGCGAAATCTTTTTCTTCCCCACCATTTAATCCTACGTTTCCCATTGCTATAATATGACATATTTCTATAAAAGTACCACCTCTATCTACGCATTCTATATAGGTACTTATCTCAGCACCGGTGTTCATACTATATACGTAGCTATCGCCACCCCGGTGCGCATACTATATACGTACCTATTACCACCCCAGTGCACATAATATATACATACTTATCGCAACCTCGGTGCATATACTATATAAGTACCCATCGCCGCCTGCGTGCAGATACCATATAAGTACCTATCACCGCCCTGGGTGCAGATACTATATACGTCCCTATCGCCGCCCCGGTGCACATGCTAAATACGTACCTATCGCCGCCCCGGTGCGTATGCTAAATACGTACCTATTACCGCCCTGGTGCGAATGCTAAATGCGTACCTATTGCCGTCCTGGTGTGCATACTGCATAAGTACCTATCGCTGCCCCAATGCGAATACTGAATGTGTATATATCACCGCCCTGGTGCGAATGCTAAATACGTACCTTTAGCCGCCCCGGTGCGAATGCTAAATGCGTAGCTATCGCCGCCCAGGTACACATGCTATATACGTACCGACTGCCGCACAGGTGCGAATGCTAAATATGTACCGATCGCCGCCCCGGAGCGTATGCTAAATAAATACATATCACCAGCCCGGTGCGCATACTATATAAGTACTTATTGCCGCCCATGTTCACATGCTATATACGTACCTATATTCACCCCTAGATGCTAAATACGTACCTGTCGCCACCCGGTGCGAATGCTAAATACGTACCATACACCGCCACGTTGCGAATGCGAAATACGTACCTATCGCTGCCCCAGTGTGAATGCTAAATACATTCCTTTCGCCGCCCCGGTGTGCATACTACATATGTATCTATCGCCGCCCCGGTGTGCGTGCTATATACGTACCGATCGCTGCCCCGAGGTTCATGCTAAATACACACCTATCACCGCCCTGGTATGCATGCTATATACGTACTTATTGCTGTCCAGGTACACATGCTATATACGTATACGTACCTATCGAAGCCCAGGTGTGCATACTACATATGTATCTATCGCTGCCCCTGTGCAAATACTAAATATGTACATTTCGCCGCTCCTGTGTGAATGCTGAATACCTACCTATCGCCACCTCTATGCACTACTATATACGTACCTGTTGCCACGCCGGTGCACATACTGTATATATATATATATATATATATATATATATATATATATATATATATATATATATATATATATATATATATATATATATATATATATATATACCTATCGCCGGCCCAGTGCGAATATTATATTCGTACCTATCGCCGCACTGGTGCGCATACTATATACTTACCTATCTCTGCAAGGCTGCACGTATTATATATTTACCACTGTCGTGTCAGAAAAACAAAATATGTTTCATTAATGTATTATCACTATCATAAATATAAATATTTAAAAAAAAAAAAGAAAAACATTTTTTTTGGGGGGGGGGGAAATGTTTTTCTTTTTTTTTTTTCATCCTCCCCATACTTGGAAATATTTTTAATTTAAAAGTAAAAAAAAAAAAAAAAAAATTGACGCCTGCCCCCTACTTTCCCCCATACATGGCAATATCTTAAGTTTAAAAAAAAAGAAAGAAAATGTTTTTTTTTAACCTCCCCCATACATATAAATATTTTTAGAAAAAAAAATGTTTTACGTCCACACCTCAAACATTTGTTAAACCCTCCCCGATACATATACATATTTTTATTTAAAGAATGGGAAAAAAATGTTTGTTTCCCCTCCCCCATACATAGAAATATTTTAAGTTACAGAAAGAAAAAAAAATTCCGAAGTGCCTCGGTCAGATCTAAGAAGCATACCGCAGAAGTATCAGTGTCCTATATTGTAGAAGCACCACCGGTGCTGGATCCTACACTGTAGATGCAGTCTTGGTCTCTATACTGCAGAAGCACCCATAGTCGCTATTCTGCAGAAGCCTCCGGGTCCTATATTGTAGAAGGATCCACAGTGCTAGGTTCTATACTGGAGAAGCACCATGGTCCCTATTCTGCAAAAACCTCTATGTTCTATATTGTAGTAGCACTCCCGTGCCGGGCCCTACACTGTAGAAGCAACCCTTGTCCCTATACTGGAGAAGCACTCATGCCCCCTATACTGGAGAAGCACCCATTATCCCTATTCATAGAAGCCTCCAGGTCCTATATGGTAGAAGCACCCTCGGTTCTGGGTCTTATACTGTAGAAGAACCTCTGGTCCCTATACTGGATGAGCATCCATGGTCCGTATTCTGCAGAAGCCTCCGGGTATTATATTGTAGAAGCACCCCCGGTTCTGGGTCCTATACTGTAAAACACCCCTGGTCCCTATACTGGATAAGCACCCATAATCCGTATTCTGCAGAAGCCTCTGGGTTCTATATTGTAGAAGCACGACCGGTGATGGGGCTTACACTGTAGAATCACCCCTGATCCCTATACTGGAAATGCACACATTCCCCTATTCTGCAGAAGCCTCTTGGTTATATATTGTAGAAGTACCCCCGGTGCTGGGCCCTATACTGTAGAATCACCCCTGGTCCCTATACTGAAAAAGCACCCCTCGCCATTATATGGGAGAAGCACTTATTGTCCCTATTCTGCAGAAGCCTCCGGGTTCTATACTGTTGAAGCACAAACTGATCCCTATACTGGAGAAGACCCATGGCCCCTATTCTGCAAAAGCCTCTATGTCCTATATTGTAGAAACACGCCCCGTGCAGGGTCCTATACTGCAGAAGCACCCCTGGTTCCTATACTGGAGAAGCACTCATGGTCCCTATACTGGAGAAGCACCAATTGTCATTATTCTGCTGAAGAGTCTGGGTTCGATATGGTAGAAGCACCCCCGTGTCTTGGTCCTATACTGTAAAATACCCATGGTCCCTATACTGGAGAAGCACCCATGCTCCCTATTCTGCAAATGCCTTTGGGTCCTATATTGTAGAAGCACCGTCGGTTATAGGGCCTATACTGTAGAAGCACCCATGATCCCTATACTGGAAAATCACACATTGTCCCTATTCTGCAGAAGCCTCTGGTTCTATATTGTAGAAGCACCCCCGACATGTTTTTAAACTTTATTTTTCGATATGCCTTAGTTCTCAGCTTGTTAAGATGGCGACTATATTTTTCCAATCTAATGTTCATTTCGGTGTTTGATAAAACTTGACACAACTTAGGGTTTCTAATGTATTGTATTGTTTTTGACTCAAACAGTTCGTAAGTAAAAAAAAGTTGATAATGAGTAATCCTGAATTGTATTTAACTCTCAATGATTTACATGATTATTCATAAACTTGTACTTGACTGTGTCCCTTACTCCCTCCTGGGTCGTAGGGGCGCTGCACCAATGAACTCCACACCAGATGTCTTCACTTCTGACGGTCATGGGCAATGGACTGGGTTGTAGCGAAGGTGTAGCCCGTACACTCTTTGATGTTGTCCGTCCATCTTTTGTGTCATCTACCTCTACCTATCTTGCATTGCACTGCTCTCTGAAAGGTGGTTTTGAAGAGACCCCTGCCCCTTGTCACGTGACCATACTATCCAAGCTTTCTTTTTTCTTACAGTTGTCAGTAAATCTTCGTAGTTGTTCAGATTTGCGTTGATGAGCGCGCTAACTTCTTCGTTTGTGACACGGTCTTAGTAAGAGATGCCAAGCACTCTTCTGTAGCATCTCATTTCTACCGTTTGGATCTTTCTTTGGAGCTCAGCTGTCAAGGTCCATGACTCGCATGCATAAAAAAAGATGGATAATACTAGTGTTTGCCGCAGCTTCAGTTTGCAACGGAGAATAATGTTTCCGTCTTTCCAGATTGATTTCAGTTTTGCAAGTGCTGCTGCCGTTTGTGCTGCTCTTGCCAGGATTTCAGTCTTGGATCCTTTGTTACTGAGTATAGCGCCACGGTATTTGAACTGGTTTACGGTTTCCAGTTCTTGGCCGTTGGCTGTTATTGTTGTTGATAATGATTGCCCACTATTCGTCATCAGATTCGTTTTTTTCAGCATTGATCTCCATTCCGTACCTTGTGGATGTTCTGTCGAGGTGGCTCACTAGATTAGAAAGTTCTGTTTGATTTCCGGCAAGTCCATCAATGTCATCGGCGAATCTGAGGGTATTGATGGTTCGTCCACCAATGCTGACTGTGCCCACGTGATCATCAAGAGCATCTGACATTATTCGTTCAAGGACGATGTTGAAGAGTGTTGGCGACAACTGACAGCCCTGGCGAACCCCAACTGCAGTGTGAAACCATTCCCCCACTAAACCCTGAAAGAGAACTGCACTTGTGGCTTTAGTATACAACTCCTGTATAATTTTGATCATTTTTTAACCCATGTTGTATTTATTCATTGTTGACCACAGTGCGTCGTGCCAGACCCTGTCGAAGGCTTTCCTGAAATTAACAAACACATGCTATATTTCTTGTTGTTCTTGTCTATACTTTTCGTTCAGAACTCGTAGATTGAAGATGTGTTCTGTGGTGCGTCTACCCCTACGGAATCTAGCTTGTTCTTCAGCGATGATCTCTTCTGCTTGTGGTCTAAGTCTGTTCCAAATTACCCTCAGCATTACCTTGCTGGCATGGCTGATAAGACTAATGGTCCTGTAATGTTGGCACAGCTGTAGGTTACCTTTCTTGGGAAGCGTGATTATGAGTGACTGTGTCCAAGTTGACGGCCACTCTCCAGTCTGCCAGATTTAGTTGCAGATGTGTGTTAGGATATCGGTTACGGTTGTTCCTGTCTTCTTAATCATTTCGGCTGGGATGTTGTCTACTCCTGTAGCTTTCCCCGTTTTCAACGATTTAATAGCATGAACTACTTCTTCTTGTAGGATTGGGGGGTCATCGCTGTTCGTTGACTCCTGACTGGCTAGATCACTGATATCTCCGTTGTTCATAAACTAGTCTATTAAAAATAATGTTCCTATTTTAGTCATGTGAACGAAAATAAAAGACGATGATCTTTGCTTTTTTTGGTTTTATTTATTTATTGGGGATGGAAAAATTTAGATTACAGGAATTAATAAGTAAAAGGGAACTTTACATGAAAATAAACAATGTAAATCACAATCTGAATGAGAATCCATGCAAAAAGTCTTGGGGAGGCTGAATTTCTGGGAATCCATTCATAATTTGGTGAAGTCTAGCATTCTGTTAATCAAATCCAAACTGAAAAAGAAAGAAAAAAGTGAAGTATTTATAAACACATAATTTTTGTATTAAAAAATGAAAGAAAACAATCATGTGATGAAAGCGTATTGCCTAAAGAACATGAAACAGTATGATGTAAAAGGCATCCTGAAGTGTTAATAGAAACAGAAAAAGCAGGTTGTATAATATAAAGTATTGGTGTTTTTTCGTAAAATAGATAAGAAACTTGCCATGAATAATCTCTTTACCCTATTCAAAACGTTGCTCAAATTGGGATGTTCTTGTACTCGGTTCAGGAGTCCTGGTGTGTCTTACTTTCTGTTAATTCTAAACTGAAAAAGAAAAAAACATTTAGTATTCAAATAGATAACAAGCTTACTCTAAAGAACTACTATACTCATTGGAATACACTTCTCAGATAGGGATGTTATCTAGGATGAAAGGCTTGATGCAGTGAGATGTTTGATGCTACTCCATTGAACACTGGAAAAGACAAAAACTGTATTTAAACAAGGTAAAAGTCACAAGTAAATTGATTGACAATAATAAAAAATCCATGTAAATTCAAAAGTTTAACCGTGTAATTAGAAACAAAATTAACATTGTTTTTTAGTGAAATATTTAAGAATGTTACCATTAAAATTTCCTATTTTTGTTTCGCTACTCTGTTCTGAAAGGGATTCTTGTCAAATCGGGTGAGAGGTTTGATGTTATGGGCTGCTTGATGCTACTCCATTGAAAACTGAAAAAGGCAAACACTTTATTTAAACAGGGAAAAAGTCACAAGTAAATGTTTTGGCAATAATCAAAAAAAATCCATGTAAATTTAAAAGTTTCAACCGTGTAAATACTGTATAGATTCACATTGTTTTGTAGTGAAGTACGATCAGTACGTATATAGCTCGCGTCCCGGAGCTGCGATCATTACATATATAGCACGCGAACCGGGGTGGCGATAGGTACGAATTAAGCATTAACACTGGGGCGGCGATAGGTACGTATTTAGCATTCACACCGGGGTTGCGATAAGTATATATTTAGCATTGGCACCGGGGGTTCGCACAGGGGCCGCAATAGGTGCGTATTTAGCATTCACAACGTGGCAGTGATAGGTACGTATTCAGCTTTCGCACCAAGACAGCGATAGGTATGTATTTAGCATTCACAATGGGGCGGCGATATGTACATATTTAGTATTCGACTGGGGCCGCAATAGATGCTTATGTAGTATGCACACCGGGGCGGCAATAGGTACGTATTTATAATTCACACCGGGGCGGCGATAGGTACGTATTAAGCATACGCAACGGGGCGGCGATATCTACATATTCAGAATTCGCACTAGGACAGCGATAGGTACTTATGTAGTATGCACCACGGGGGCGGCAATAGATACGTATTTATCATTCGCACCGGGGCGGCGATAGGTACATATTTAGCATTCGCGGCGCTAGGTACTTATATAGTATCTGCACTCAGGGTGGCGATATATACTTATATAATATCTTCACCCAAACGGCAATAGGTTCTTATATAGTATCTGCACCGGGGCGGCGATAGGTATGTATATAGTATGTGCACGTGGGCGGCGATAGGTACATACATAGTATGTGCACCGGGGTGGCGATAGATACATATATAGTATGAACACCGAGGTAGAGATAAGTGTCCTATATAGAAGACACAGCCAGAGGTGGTACTTTTTATAGAAATATGTACTACTATTGCCTTGGGCAACATAGGAGGAATAGTGGCGAAGAAAAAACTTTCGCAAAAGGCAACATTAGAAAGTAGCGGTGAATAGGGCGACTAGGGAAGAGAAAGGTAGAAAGATAAAGAGACGGCTATAGAAAGAGGGGGAGAAATAGAAGTTTGATAATAAAGAAATTACCCACGCGATTTTTCTTCTATTTTATATTGTTATGGCCCCGAGAACCGCCAGGTTGCCCTGCTAGTCTCTTATATGAAAGGCAGTTTTCTGTTTGTGTGCTTGTTTGTATGTCCAGCATCTCCTCATAAACTACGCGGTGACATGTTAAACAGTTTGCATCGTCAGGACCGCGCATATCCTGAGATAATAATATCTAAAAATCGCCAATAACGATTCAACCGGACCACTTTTCAACAGAGGGTAGTAGATTTTAGGTACTTTACACACTTTTGTCAACGTTATTTAGTAGTAAATTCGAAATAATCCAATGTATTTATGTACTATTCCGATAAAAATGCTGAGTCACTGAAAACATCCCATAATCTATTGCGACATGTACCCGGTGTTGCCCGAAATTCTGTCTGGTTGCATCAGGTCATCCAATAACTTCTGTCCGTATGTATCAATAACAGTGTAACAAGGGTTGCTCTATCACATCCGCACCAAGCAAACAAAAATACTTCTTTGGAGAAAGGGGGGGGAAGCTTTTTTAGGGCGGGTGAGGGGGCTTCTACACTATAGAACATATAGGCTTCTGCAGATTAGAGACCAGCGGTTCTTCTACAGTGTAGGACCAATCACAGCGAGTGTTTCTACAATATAAGACCCGGAGGCTTCTGCAGAATACTGATCATGAGTGCTTCTCTAGTATAAGGACCAGGGGTGCCTCTACAGTATATGACCAAGAATAGGGGGTGCTTCTACAAAATAGAACATAGAGGCTTATGCAGAACAAGGACCATGCGGGTTTCTCCAGTATACGAAACAGATGTGTTTCTACAGTATATGAACCAGAACCAAGGGTGCTTCTACAATATAGAATGCAGATACTTCTGCAGAATAGGAACCATGTGTGCTTCTCCAGTATAGGGACATGGGGTGCTTTTACAGTATAGGACGCAACACCCGGGGATGCTTCTACAATATAGAACCCAGAGGCTTCTGCAGAATAGGTACCATTGATGCTTCCGAAGTATAGGGACAACGGGTGCTTCTATAGTATAGGACCCAGAACCGGGGGTGCGTCTACAATTTAAAATCCGCAGGTTTCTGCAGAATAGGGACCATGGGTGCTTCTCCAGCATAGGGACCAGTGGTGCTTCTACAGTATAGGACCCAGAACCGGCGTTCTTCAACAACATACTACCTGGAGGCTTCTGCAGAATAGGGACCATGGGTGCTTCTCCAGCATAGGGACCAGTTGTGTTTCTACAGTATAGGACCCAGAACCGAGGGTTCTTCACCAACATACAACCTGGAGGCTTCTGAAGAATAGGGACCATGGGTGCTTCTCCATTATAGGGACCAGGGGTGCTTCTGCAATATTGGACCCAGAACTGGGGTACTTATAGAAATTAGGACCTGGAGGTATCTTCAGAATAAAGACGATGGGTGTTTCTCAAGTATAGGGACCAGAGGTGATTTAAAAGTATAGGACCCATAATCGCGGGTGCTTCTACAATATAGAATATAGATGCTTCTGCAGAATTAGGACCCTGGGTTCTCCTCAAGTATATTGACCAGAGGTGCTTCTACATTACAGTGCATGGTACCGGGGGTGCTTCTACAATATAGAACATAGAGGCTTCTGCAGAATAGGGACCATGGGGAATTCTCCAGTATAGGTATTGGAGGTTCTTCTACAGTATAGGTCCCAGCACCTGGGGTGCTTCTACAATATAGCACATAGAGGCATGGGTGCTTCTCAATTATAAGGGCCAATGGTGCTTCTACAGTATAGGACCCAGAACCGGAGGTGCTTCTACAATTGAACACCCGGAGGCTTCTGCAGAATAAGGGCTATGGGTGCTTCTCCAGTATATATACCAGGGGTTATTCTACAGTATAGGACCCACAACTGTGTTTGCTTCTTAAATTAAGGATCCAGAGGCTTCTTTAGAATAGGGACTATGGCTGCTTCACCAGTATATGGACCAGGGGTTCTTCTCTAGTATAGGGACCAGGGTTGATTCTACAGTATAAGATCCAGCACCAGCGGATGCTTTTACAATATAGAAAATAGAGGCTACTGCAGAATAGGGAGCATGGGTGCTTCTCCGCTATAGGGACCAGAGGTGCTTCTCCAGTATAGGGACTATGTGTGCTTACCAGTATAAACACAGTACCGGGGGATACTTCTACAATATAGAACATAGAGGCTTCTGCAGAATAGGGAGCATGGGTGCTTCTCCAATATAGGGACCAGGCGGTTTCTACAGTATAGCACTTAGAGCCTGGGGTGATTCTACAATTTAGGACCCGAAGCTTCTGCAGAATAGGGGCAATGGGTACATCTCCAGTATAGGGACCAAAGGTTCTTCTCCAGTATAGGATCCAGGGGTTCTTCTACAGTATAAGACCCAGGACCGGGGGTGCTTCCATAAGATAGAACATAGAGGGTTCTGAAGAATAGGGAGCATGCGTGCTTCTTCAGTATAGGAACAAAGGGGTGCTTTTACAGTATAATACCCTGCACCAGAGGTACTACTACAATATAACACTTAGATGCTTCTGCAAAATAGGGACTATGGGTGCTTCTCCAGTATAGTGATCAGGTGTTATTCTACAGTATAGGACCGAGCACCGGGGGTGCTTCTACAATTTAGGACCCGGAGGTTTCTGCAGAATAGGGACCATGGGTGTTTTTTCGTATAGGGACTACGGGTGCTTCTACAGAATAGGACCAAGAACTGGGGGTGCTTCTACAATTAAGGACCTGAAGGACTCTGCACAAATAGGTACGATGGGTACTTCTCCAGTATAGGGGCCAAGGGTTCTTCTATATTATAGGACCCAGAACCGGAGGTGCTTCTACAATTTCGGGCCCGGAAGCTACTGCAGAATATGAACAACTGATGCTTCTCTAGTATAAGGACAATGTGTGCTTCTAAAGTATAGGATACAACACCGGGGGATGCTTCTACAGTAGAGAACATAAATGCTTTTTCAGAATAGGGAGCATGGATACTTCTCACGTATAGGGGCATGGGGTTGTTCTACAGTATAGTACCCAGAACCGGGAGCGCTTCTACAATTTAAAACCCGGAGGCTTCCGCAGAATAGGGACAATGGGCGCATCTCCAGTATAGGGACTAGGAAGTCTTCTCCAGTATAAGGATCATGGGTGCTTCTTCAGTATAGGACCCAGCACAGGGTGTGCTTCTACAATATAGAACATAGAGGCTTCTGCAGAATATGGAGCACGGGTGCTTCTCTGGTATAAGTCTCATGGAGTACTTCTACAGTATAGCACCCTGCACCGAGGGTGCTTCTACAACATAGCACCCGTATGCTCCTGCAGAATAGGGGCCATTGGTTCTTCTCCAGTATAAGGATCAGGGGTACTCTTACAGTACAGGACCAAGAACGGTGTGCTGCTACAATATAGAACCCGAAAGCTTCTGAAGAATAGGCACCATGGGTGCTTCTCTTGTATAGCGACCATAGGCATATCTACAGTATAGGACCCAGAACCGGGGGTGCTTCTACAGTTTTAGCCTCGGACGCTTCTGCAGAATAGAGAGCATGGGTGCTTGTCCAGTATACGGACCAGGGGTGGCTATACAGTATGAGACCATGCATCGGGGGTGCTTCTACAACATAGAACATAGAGGCTTCTGCAGAATAGGGGGCATGGGTTTTTTTCTAGTATAAGGACGATCGGTGCTTCTACAGTATACCACCCAGAACCGCCGGTACTTTTACAATTAAGGACGCGGTGGCTTCTGCTTAATAGGGAAAATCGGTGCGTCTCAACTATAAGGACTATAGATGCTTCTCCAGTATAGGGAACAGGTGTTCCTCTACAGTATACTTGTCATCTCCGAGGCTTCTTCTACAATATAGAACATAGAAGCTTCTGCAGAATAGGGACCATGGTTACTTCTGCAATATAGGGGCCAGGGGTGCTTCTACAGTATAGGACCCAGAACCGGGAGATTCTTCTACAATATAGAACCCAGAGACTTCTGCAGAATAGGGACCATTGGTGTTTCTCTAGTATAGGACAAGGGTGTTTTTACAGTATAGGACCCAGAAAACGAGGGTTCTTCTACAATATAGAATCCAGTGGCTTCTGCAGTATAGGGAGCAAGTGTGCTTCTACAGTATAACACCCAGCACCGGGCGTGCTTCAACTATATAGGACCCGGAGCATTATGAAGAATAGGGACCATTTGTTCTTTTTCGTGTTCATCAAAAATATTTTTCTGTATAGGGGGAGGATTGAAAAATATTTTTTTTTTGGTGGGTGGGTAATAATTTTTTTTTGTTTTCTTTTTCATTAAAAATATTTATATGAAACAAATTATTGAGGGGTTGAACATTTTTTTTCTGTTTTCTTTTTTAAACTGAAAATATTTCTATGTATAGGGGAGGGTAAAACAATGGTTCCTATACATGGGGGTAACATAAAAAAAACAATTTTCGCGTGGGGGTCAAAACTTTTTCTATTCTTTTTTTTTTCTTTTGAATTTAAAATATTTCTAAGTATGGGAGAGGATGAGAAAAAATGTTCATGTGGGGAGTCAAACAATTTCCTTTTTTCAGTTTTTAACTAAAACTGTATATTCATGATAGGGACACTACATGAATGAACACTATTTTGTTCTTCTGGCACGACAGGGACACATTAATATAAGTTATTAGGTATGCGAACCGGACTAGAGATAGGTACATATATAGTATGGGCACCCTTGCAGAGATACGTAAGTATATAGTATGTGCACGGGGGCGTCGATAGGTATATATATATAGTATGTGAACCGAGTGGACAATATATATAGCATGTGCACAGGGGCGGCAATAAGTACGTACATAGCAT
>OY744526.1:131572031-131629531 GCA_963556195.1 Sepiola atlantica | reverse complement strand
TAGATATATACATATAAATATACCAATAATGAAAAATCTTTATTTCATGATACAAGCAGCTCACATGTTCTGTGAATTTATTAAAGTTTCATTGCAATGAACCACGTTTATTTCAAATTATTTCGACTCATCCAAGTTCTTCGCGTAGTAACTCTACAAGTTCTCTTTTACTCCTATTAAGTTGGTCTGTTGCATTCGCTTATATTCGCTGAAATACTTTAGTATGAACAGCGCAGGAAGATCATAATCATGATACTTATCATCATCATCATCATTATCATCATTATCATCATCATCCTCATCATCATCATCATTATATTTTTTTTATATCATCATAAATGTCATCGTCTTGTGCGTTAGCAGCGTCATCACTGTAATAGCAGCAATAGTCGACGTCCCATCGCTAGAAGGAGACGTAGTATCTCCAGTGTTAGCAGCAGCATTGTTATGATATGGGAGCCGAGTAGCAGTATGACACTAAAATACGTAGTAGTTATTAGAATAGTGATATTGGTAGAGAGAGAGAGAGAGAGAGAGAGAGTGAGAGAGAGAGAGATAGAAAAGAGAGAGAGAGAAATAACAAGATAGAGAGAGAGAAAGAGAGAGGGAGAGAAAGAGAAAGATATATGAGAGAGTTTAGAGAGATGAGAGTGTGAGAAAAACAGGCGCCAGTTGCAGTAGAGGTATTAGTAGAACGAATACCATGAGATGATGTCAAACTCGCCGTCATCTTCATCAGTCATATGTAGTTCTTTGTGAAGAACAGCGAGGAATCCCTACCTCCAAAAGCGGGGCCTGGAAGAGATGCATCGTGGCACTTATTTTTAGAACCTTTACCAAAAAAGGTGTATTAAAAACAAATTCACAAGCGCTACTTAACGGTTAAAATAATAATGATGATGATAATAATAATAATAATAATAATAACAATAATTATAATAATTATACTAACACTTCTACTACTACTACTACTACTACTACTATAATTACTACTACTACTAATAACCATAATAATAATAATATTAATAATAATAACAACATTAATAATAATAAGATTAATAACAGTTTATTACTGATTTACTTTCACCCGGCTTAGATTGTGAACCACTAACTTTGTGCCTCGGTCGTTGTAACAAGTGTCAAACTGATGTATTAGTGCTGTCATCGTTCAGAAAAAAATATCATCCTTCGATACCAAATCAGTGTTTTCTTTTATTTATCAGCTTCATTAAAATACCTGCTCTGTTTGCTTATTATCCCTTGTGGGGAGACAATACGCAATAATTTGTGCAAATCTCCATGATATATATTAGAAATCATTTAGTCATAATAAAATATATCATTTATCGAATGGATGTAGAACATCACATTAACTTTCGATAATTATTTGATTTTATCGACATTTGGGGATTTGAAAAAATGATGCATACAATAGTCGTACCTATATACTTTTCTCACCACGAGAGGAAAGTTAGACACAAGACAATTTTTTTTTCTGCGGGAGATACCAAGCTCCCTCAAAGATGCTGTCTAGATCGAGACAAACATAAAAATTGGTCAAGTCAAAAGGAGTTCTCACCATCTGACCGACGTGCGACAATACAATACACTTTCGTCCCAGCCCTGAAGCATAAGCAGACGCCCTGCGGCATAGATTTACAGAACGACGTCTGTTTCAGATGTGTATAAAAACAATGCTATTTAGTTTGTATAAATGTTTGTTCATTTTTACATAGCCAAAATTATTTTAAAAAAAAATTATATTTCACCCCAAACAAAGCAGGACGCCACTGTAAACGTAAATGGTTATTGAGAATTAGGGAGTATGTTTAGGGTGTGATTTTAAGTTAGGAGCTGTGCAGTTAGATGGCTGTTTATATTAGCGTTAACATATACACTGTCGGGGAAACAGGGAGAAAGGAAGGAGTTCAAGAGGTCAGCAGCACGAGGAAAGAAGCTATTAGGGTACAAGGTTCTCCAGCATCTGGGGGTCTTCACATTGAATGGATGGGATTTTGCTGTTTGTCGAGTTGGTATAGTGAAGTTTACCTATTTTATTAACATTGATGAAATAAATTACATATTTCCGTAAATAGACATTCTATCTGGGTCGGCAAAAAGCTTCATGCAGTTGGCATTAGGGATTCGCCCATTTGTTGCCGTTGCGGTGACGAGGACGAGACTGTTAGTCACGCCTTCGTTTATTGCTGCATCGTTGTGCCGCTCATTAAGTTAGTTGCAGTCCTCATGGTTCGCGTACTGAATGTAACGTATTTCGATCTTGAACCGATAGAAAAAAAAAACGTTTTGTATTCTATTACTTACTAGCATTGTTGAGAAGTGTGATATGGCAGACACGTATGAAAGTTGTCTACGAAGGTTATACCTTCATTGCTCTTGACCTTATTCGCATTTTCAAGTGTCGTCTCAAGATCCGCATGAGGACCGAGAAGGCGAAACTCCCTTCGGCAGAGTTTGGTTAAAGATGGGAGACAGTTGCACGATTGTGTCGAGTGAAAGGAGCTAGTCGGGAGTGGTATATGGACGTGCCTTAGGCAAAGGATTTTGGGTTTCTCCAACGAACGTTGATCTTGTCCCGTCTTGTCCCATTAAAGGATGTATACGTTGACCCGTTTTTGACTATTATTTGTGTTCATAACTTAGCTAGTGCATGAATGATTTCATTAGGGTCCCGCTTTATTTTCATCGTAGCCCACCCACCCCTTTCCCCGCTCTTTTTTTTTCGCAATTTAAGTGTTTTAATTGGTCAACCTCTTTCCCGATTAGGTGACAGCTAGCCTGATTTGCCAGAGATGCAGGTCACCTTTCAATATTTGCGAAAGAGGTGATAAAAAGAAAGCGGTCGGGTCTGCATCGCCTTTCGACTGGCAAATCCGCATATATGCCACCACTTAGAAATGGGGTATCATTATACTAACACTGGGACTTTTTTCATTGTACATACATTCATTTTCTTTCTGTATATAACATTTTATTACCCAAATCCGCCATCTCATATTGTATAATTATGAGTTTGAAGTAGGATAGTCATGGTATAAATGTGTTTGGTGTAAGGTGCATGATTGTAGTATGAATGTGGTCTTTTGGTGAATGATGGTCAAAAATGAAACTTGCCAAGTTAGACAAGTTAGAGTAAGTTAGTTAATACCGATCTTTTCCCACCCCCAAAAGATGTAGAACGATTATACGTGAACTAATTTACACGCTAAAACAAGAATAAACGATGCATACAGTTGAACATTTCAATTTTTTAACGGTTGTTTTTTTTTTTTAATTTCCTATCATTTCCTATCAGAGGACTGCTCGAAATATATAAATAACATATAAGAATTACAAAAATAAGCACGGTTGTATGCTTCATACATCAACAAAAACACATTAATATATGTATATATATATATATATATATATATATATATATATTTACATATATATATATATATATATATATATATATATATATATATATGTATATATATATAAAGTATATTTTACTTTATTTTTTTTGAACATATACACTGACTTACATTTCTTACCAAAGATTGTGTGGCCCCAGACGACCTGCCATAATTTATGTTAACGACTCACTTAATCTAAGATGATCTACATCACTCGCGTATCTGTCATGATCTTAAATCCTGTCAAATGTGTACATTTTTTAAAATCGCTGTTAGTCGACCATGTCTATTTATAAAATATCAAAGCATCCAGGTGAAGACTCATATGTCAACGACGTCAACCTTAATACACAACTACGAGAAGAAGCAAAACTCAGCCCTAATTCCCCGCCCAAAAGCAACAAAGAAGCCCCTATATACATACCCCCAACAGCAGCTATTTCCCCACCCCAGAACAATACCTCACTACACAAAATTCTGCCCTCAGTAACTGCCATAATAAAAATAAGATATAAACTCATATCCATAAGCCCTGGTCCCAAAAAGGCAAGGATCAGCACCCCAAGACTCTCCCAATTCGCCTCCTTACAACAAATTCTAGACATACAAACCCTGCTCCCCCTAAGAAAACACTAATGCTCCCTCCCCTTTCCCCGTTTCTAAAACACACCTTAAGATCCACTCCCCCACCATACCATTTTGAACACCGATATATCTGCACACCCTCCGCCGCCCCAAATTGTTACTGCCCCCGTCAAAGGAAAAGAGAGGAAAAGACAACCCTTCTACCCTGGTGAAGATATATGTACGATTTCAACAGTTGTTATCACCAGGGCGACGGGTCACTATTTCACCGACCTCAAAAAATTACTCGCTTTCACAGAAGTCAAAGGAAAGTCAATCGAAAACCCATATAATTTCCCAAATGCCACCCGTTCATTAACCGTTATACGACCTCGAGAGGAAGGAAAATCGATTTGGAGGATCATAGAGGAGACGAACATTACATTTGATATTCTCCCACAACTAGCGATTCATAAATCCCCAACTTTCAGAAAATTACGCAAATCATGTCAGGGGAGGGTCCATATTCTTTTACACCCATCCCTGTACATTGCTGTATAATTAATCTTCCCCTTTGATGTCGGTGGTGTGTCCTAGGATGGCCTCAACAATACTAAGATGGACACTTATTCTATGGGGAAAACCGCCGGTTTCTTGACCCCATCAATGTTTGTTGGATAAACTCAACCCTAAGATACTACAATTGCACTCTTTCTAGCAATCGTAATTGCCCGAGGTTAGAGGGCCGATTCTCGGAAATTACGATTATGCCTGGACCTTCAAAGCCTTGGAGTGGATGTATGTGGTGTTAAGGAAACTCACTTAATTCAAGATGATTAATCAAGTTCGCTGTCTATGAATGTTGATGTCTATTCAGCGTAGTTCAATTCGAACTACAGATGCGTCGTGTGACCCTTGTTTCATGGATTCGGAAGGAAGGCTTTGCGTTCTGGATGTTACCATAAAGATAAAGCGTTTCGATTTATTGGTGTGTATGCGCCCAACTCTAGGCTGAGAGTGTTCCCTTTTTTCGGCGAATCGAGCAGTTCATGAACACACCACGTTCAGTTACCTTTACGGGAGACTGGAACGCGGTCCTGGATCCCGATTTAGATTGCGCAGGGAATCCTTCCAGGGGTACTAACAGAGATTGCGATGCAAAAACATTTCAGGACTTTGTCGATAAGTTTGATGTTATCGATGAATTCCGAAATGAAAAGCCTCGCGATATAGTGTGGACTTGGACAGCTAGACGCGGCTCCGGTGCAGTACAGCTTTCGAGTTATATTGACCGGTTCTTTATTAAAAGAGTCGACGTAGAATAATTAGAATGTCCAAGTGTTCATGATATAGTTTATACGGATCATAGACTTGTTCGTGTCTGTGTAAACTTAGATAGCCGTAAACGTAGATTAGCTGGGTACTGGAAACTCAACACTTCGTTGTTCGATGTGAAGAGTTTTCGGAGAACAGCTACTACTAACATATCAGCGGGTAATGACAGGGGCTATAATTGGGAATAAGTTGTGGGTGAAATTTAAGAAACCCATTAGGGTTTTTTTTCTGCTAACTTTAGCCGACGACTACACCTAGAATCTAGGGCAGTAAAAGCGACACTAGAATCTAAATTAAGTCAGGCGGTCGTAGCGGGGATAGTACTAATGTTACTATAATTAAGGCGAAGATCGCCTCCTTGACACGCAAGGATCACAAGACTTCTTTAATTAGGTCTAGGTTACAGAGAATGCCTCAAGAGGTGGCAAACATGGCCGGTTAATTGCGTGCAGAGGAGCGTCGACGCGCTACCAATCGATATATCGCACATGTAACATTGTCGGACGGACGTACCGTGACCACAAACGACGGTATTTTGGAAGCGTTTCGTAATCACTTTCAGGATCTTTTCACCAATGAGACCGGTGTGTATTTAGCACATTTCGACCCCTATTTAGCTGACTTTTCACGCCTCGGGGCGAACGAAGCGGCTAGGTGCGAAGGTTGCATAACGGAGGATGAAGTCATGGAAAGCCTAAAGGTAGTCGGCCTAAATAGATCTCCTGGGATTGATTGTTTGTCCTACGAACTGAATTTGAGGTTGTCGCACATTTTTGTACCCTTGCTGACTATTTCATTTAACACTTGGTTTAGGAACAAGTCAATACCTGAGTACTTTACCAAAATGATTGTGAAAGTGTTATGCAAGAGCAAAGATGGTGGGGATGGGATAAATTATTTACGGCCCTTAATTATGCTGACCACAGAGGTAAAAGTTTTTGGCCAACACTTTAGCAAATCGCCAGCAGGGTGTTTTGGCTGGTCTGATTATCCCCGAACAGACTTGTTCTGTGAAGGGTAGGACCATTCAGGATATTTTGTCACGCGATACGCTTAATGATTTAGAAAGTCGACACAGAAGCCCTGCTGATCAATTTTAATCAGTCCAAAGCGTTCGATAGGGTGGACCCTCGCTACTTGGAGGCTGTTTTGTCATCGGCGTGTTTTGGCCCGCAGTTTCGCTCCTGGATTCGCCTTCTTTATGCAAACCACGGGGTGCTGGTGGAAGTGAATGGTTTGAGGTCAACCCCCTTCAGATTATCCAGATCTCTTCGTCAGGGTTGTCCGCTTTTACCGATGCTCTATGCGCGTGTGTTGGAACACTTTCTTCGCAGGTTCAGGGTGAACCCGGTCCTACACGGGGTTACTTTGCCAGGCGCTTGCACCACACTGAAGTACCCTGCCTATGCCTACAACGTTACAGTACTTGTAACGATCAGTGTCGATATTAGTGTCGTCAACAGAGAAATCAGAATGTATGAAACGGTAACAGGGGCCAACATTAATTGTGACACATCTGTTGGTTTGCGCATCGGTGCCTGAAGGAGTGTATCCGTACAGGAACCCTTCAGCTGGACTGACGGGCCTTGCTAGCTACTCGGCGCCTGGTTCGGTCCTGATCTCCAGCTTGAGAAACATTGGTTGAAGTATAGAAAGCGATTCGGTATTCTTTGTTGCTTTTTGGGCGGGGAGTTAGGACTGTATTTTGCTTCTTCTTGTAGTTTGTTATTAAGGTTGACTGCGTTAACATATGAGTCTTTCCGTGGATCATGTGATATTTTAATTTCTTCTTCTACCTCCGTCCTTAATTGCCCCAGAGCGAGTCGTCCGGGTGTTTTCTTCCCCGTTACAATAGTCCACTTTTCCCATTTTTCCTATTCGTCATCGAATTCCGCGAACTCTTTTTCACTATGTGGCTTTGTCATTTTTGGGGGGACTCTGTCAGCATATATCCGATTTTAGATTCCCAGATCGTCTCTAACATGATTTTTGCGGTTGTTCACAGGTTTTCCTCGTTCTGGGTAGTCGGACGTGAGATGCCCTATCGCATTACATCTCAAAAAGGCCGGTCGTCTGCCTGCGACAGTAACCGGCAGTTTGGTGTTCTCAATTTCGAGATAACACGGTGTCTGATTACACGTCTTCTGGTCGATAAGAATATCAAAGTTCCATATGGAGAGCTACTGATCGCGGGAGACTGCCATCAACTCTCCATATTTTGTAAAAAAAGCTCCGATGTGAGCGCCTTAAATATAGAAGGGGACATTACATACAAATATCGTGGTCCTCCGTTTTCTTGAGGTGTTCCATTCGGAGTATATATTCCGGTGTAATGATTTCTTTTTTCACGAGTGTCATGCACTTCTCTTCTGATGCAAAAAGTGTAGACCAATTGTTATGTCCGCGTGTTCTAATTATTTTCACCGGTCTATGACCGACCGAAGCTAACAGCTTAGGTAAAATCTCTAAAGAGGCTCTTATCGCCATTTTATTTTCCGGTCCATGACGAACATCGTAAGTGTCTTCTTTTGAATTTGCTCATTGGTGTATTGTTTTGCCACTCACTTTACTTCTAAATTATAATTGTATATTATCTAAATGTACCTTATTTTGTGTTCGACTTAAATGTGTTAAATTGTTGGTATATACTGGCTCATAAGGTGCCTTCTTTGGGTTCTACATTTTCTTTGCTGTTCGATACTAATATTTTATAAAAATAATATTCATAACGCGATAAATAGTTCTATTAAATAAGGTTATGTGTTAGTTATTTTTAGATGATGATTAATTACACTTACTCATTTTTTATAATTAAAAAAAGATGAACGGTTTATATTATCTTCCATCTTTATTGTCCCTACTTCATTTTTTTTCGAAATTAAGCCGTACTCTTTTATAACTTTAGTAAACATAAAAGTAACAGCGGGAACTCAACCGATCTGACCCGCACTCAAGTCCAATTGTAAATATTCTCGTAATAATTATTGCATAACACAGTGTACCGTTTTTGTTCTCCACAAGATGATAAATGACCCTCTCGTTAAAACAGTTAGCGTCATCACATTTAACCGGTCCACTTTTGGGTAGCGTTTTTAACACTCATAAACCAAAAAAACACCAGTTCGAAATGGTACATCTAATCTGGAAATAGTGAACAGTCTCTAAATACATATTGAGTGGAGACGTTTGACGAGCGCAGTAATTAATTAACATACGTAATCAGAGAATTATCGATGTTTGAGTGACTACCCAGAGTGAATGGGTTGCGCAAGATGTTATGCATTGTAGTCTCTCTCCACCCTTAAACCAACCCCTACATTGCATTCATCGACCAAACCAAAGCTTCGGACTGGATATTCCGAGAGGGTTGTTTAACATATTTCTGGACAAATAGAACCCAACCTTGAATATATAGAGCATGCTCGAGTTTACTTGTGACGATATTGAGACCCCCATCTAGTACGAGGACAGTATATCCAAGTATGTTAGCGTCAAATTGCTCTTTAGAACTATTTCCATATCTCTTCATGCAATATAAATAAGGGATCTGACCAAAGGATCATACATGCACAAACTATATTACAACAATCTATAACATCTCGGTACTCTGGGCTACACCAAGATTTTACAAAATTAGCAGCATGTATATGAAGTTTAAGAATGACGTAGATCTTGTGGCCCACCGAGCAACAGCGTGATTCTTTATGGATATATTATCCAGGTAATGTTAAAACTTTAGGCTTACCATGATCGTTAATAAGACGGCCGTAATGAAGTAGGGCAATACCACTTCATCTTTAAACCTAACCGACATTTAATTTAACGAACCTAGGTCGACCTTCACCTCCAACTTAATTGCACGCCGTAATCACAAACCGCATGTTTAAAGGTCATGACACTGTTATAACTGATTACACATGCATTGGGAAGTACAAGCTGACAAGTACCATCAATATAGCATTGTAATACGCTTATCTCATGAGGACGTATTTTAAACTTCCAAACTGCGATGCATTTATTTAAAGATGTCATATGCCAACACTGAGTTCTTTAAGTTCTCAACCATGTACACGTGCTGTTCATTCGGCGAATGCTGCGCTGATTCGGTTGTGTGTGGAACATGAATGATTGTTGAATTTACAAGTCAATCTTGGTGGTCCACTCAATATAGGCATCAAGTTTTGACCACCATACATAGATTCTAGCTAATGCTTCATCCTCACAATGCCTACATGAGTCTGGTGTAATTACTGCAGAACGTTTCCTCTCAACTTAAGAGGAATAATAATCCTGCTTCCCCACAGTCTCACGCCTACTTCACAGGTCAGTTCGTCCCGTTTATTAAAATAGGGCTTACTGGTCACTCGGACTGACCCCATTCCACCCATTCATGGTGAATTTGTATACCCGACTCAAGATCGGATCTTGGCTAGTCTCTGCTCTCACAGCTTCAACCTACACTGGAGCTTCCACAAAGTCAATCATAACTATTTCCTTAGTGGATTTAGATATCTCTTTTTCCTGAGCCTCCAGTGGAAGCCGACTCAAACAGTCTGCATTACTATTGAGGGCTCCAGTTTGATATTCTAGTTTGTAATTATAGACAGCCAAGAATAGAGCCCACCGCTGAACCCGAGCAGCTTCCATAGCAGGAATTGGCTTGTTCTCTGCAAATAGACCCCACAACGGTGTGTGATCGCTGAACATTGTGAAGGTGTTTCCAAACAGATATTGATGTAACCTCTTCACTGCAAAAAATAGTGCAAGCCCTTCTTTTTCAATGTGTGCATAATTCTGTTTAGCATCTGAGAGCGTTCGGGAGATGTAACATACTTGCTTTTGACTGCCATCTTCCATCCTATGTACCAGCACAGCTCCCAAGCCATGAGGAGAAGCATCCACTTGTACAAGTGTGGGCTTAGATGGGTAAAAATGAGACAGAAGGGTTGATGTACACAGCATGTTCTTTGTCTCTTCAAACGCTTTTTGGTTGGAAGGCTTCCAACTTCCAAACTGTGCCTTTCCTCATTAGACTGTGCAGGGCTCAAGTCGTGTGGACACATTTAGTAAATGGTTGCGATAATAATTTACTGCCCCAAGATAGGCTTTCAACTCTGTAACATTCGTGGGTGTGGGGGCTCCTGCCATCGCAGCCACTTTCTCTGGTAGAGGAGCTGTACCATCCTTGCTAACCTTGAACCTTAGATAGGTTATTTCCTCAAGAAATAATTCGCACTTGCTTCTTTTCAATTTGAGCCCAGCTCTGCTCCGCGTGTGTAATACTCTCTCTAGGTTCTTTCAGTGGCTGTCATCATCGGGACCTGAAATTACTATTTCGTCCACTCGTACCTTGCAGAAAGGAACATCTTTCAATCGTGCGTCCATCTCCTATTGAAAAAGGAATGTAGCACTGTGCACCCCGAACTGTAACCTTATGTGTTTACAGTTAACAATTCCTGGGTACCTTCCTCCAATTTCAGCTGCTGATAAACGTGGCTTAAATCTAGCTTGCTGAATTTTTCACCCCCTCTCAGTGTGGCAAATATATATTCGGTTCGAGGAATAATGTATCTGACACATGGAGCTGCTGCATTGATGGTTTGCTTATAGTCCCCACATATTCGGATCACCCCATTGTTAATTTTAACAACGGGCACTATGGGTGCAGCCCATCTATAATATTCTACTCTTTTGTAAATGCCTTGGTTTTCTAGGCGGTCTAACTCCTACACCACCCCTTCTCTCAAAGCATAAGGTACAGGCCTGGCTCTACAAAATTTGGGCTTGGCTTCTTTATCAATGGGTATATTCACCTGAAAGTCTTTCAGACATCACATTTCTCTATTAAATAAGGCATCATATTGTGTAAGTATATTTACAGCCTCGATGGATTCCCCTTGTTAAACAAAACAGCCTTTCCCAGTCCAGCTTTAACTTCTTCATCCAATCTCTACCCAGTAGAGTTGGTACCTCTCTTTTCACAACCAGTAGTGGTAAACAGTTCATTTGTCCTTCATGTAATATATCTACAGCTGTTGTCCCCTGAGGTTTTCCTATTTCACTAGTATACGTCGTCAGTATTACTGTGCTTTTTTCAAAATCCTGAATCCTGCCCAGTCCTTTAACATTTTTTAGACTAATGACCGAACAGGATGCTCCTATATCTACATCCATGACCACATTTTTTTGTTTAACAACAGCTCCACCTTTACCGTTGGTGTTTGCAAGCTGGAAACATTGTATGACTTCAATTCTGCTTGCCGAACCTCCCTCTCATCCAACTTTTACTTTTCAATAGTGAATCCTTTTTCAACTGTCTGGTCTTCATCAACCACATTCATTGGATCGCTCTTTTGAGTTATTTTAAAGAATTTACCTTGTTGCTGCCTGCACTTTCTGCGGGTGTGTCCTGTTTTATGACATCTGTAACATTCACTTTTTTTAAATGTACATTTATCTGCCGTGTGTCTGGTACTACCACATCTGTAACACTCCCGTCTCAAGGGTAATTTGTGTATAGGGTTTTCATTATCGGGAAATGTTTCTTGCATTGATATAGAATATTTCCGGGCTGATTCGATTGACACTGCTATTTCAATAGCTTGATTCAGCGTTAGATAGTTTCGGTTAGTAGGCTTTCCTGGATTTTCACATCTTCAATTCCAGATTGTAAGCGGTCCCGTATGTATTCACCAACCCTCTCTTCAAAATTGCAGTGTTCGGACATTTTCCGTAATGCGGCTACATAGTCAATTATAGACTCTTCCTCCCTTTTGCCCCTCGTGTTGAACAAGAATCTTTCATGAATCATATCAGGTGCTGGTTTAATATGTCTTTGCAGCAGCCCAACTAGTTCATCAAACGTTTTCTTTTTCCGGACCATTATCTGCTTAATCTCTTAATACATCATAGTGTTTGGGACCAATAACGGATAATACAATCGCCTTTTTCTTCCTTTCACTCTCAATCTCATTGGCTATTTAAACAAAACTCCACACGTTCAATGTTGTTAATCCAGGACTCCTCAACATCGTTCCATTCCCGTAAAATGCCCATCAACGCCATTTTTTGTGTATGCTTGTGGGAACGTGGAACACATCCAATGTGTGGGTTTACTTTTTTTTTCCTTAAAAACTTCCAGCACATGTTTGTGTTAAACTTCCAAATCCCTTCCTCGCATATCCTTCTACTACCTCGTCGCCAATTATTAGGTCTGCACCATTCACTAAGTGTCAAGACTGAAGCAAGTGCCGATCTGTTAAAGTCTCTTCTATTTATGATCAAAACATAGACAACAATTACAACAAAGGCGCCCTCTGGGCCAATAAAAAACTTCACCCAATGGCTGTAACTTGATACATTACAGTTTCCGTAAGACATTTCGCTTTAAATATAATAACTACCTGCTGAAGATTATTTGTTTCATATTCAGCGATGATTTAAACGGTCTAGTACTGTTTCCGTCAGACTTTTCGCTTTAAATATAATAACTACCTGCTAAAGCTTATTTGTTTCATATTCAGCGATGATTGTGACTTTTCGCTTTAAATATAACTACCTGCTGAAGATTATTTGTTTCATATTGCAATATATAGTATATAGATGTGTACATCTAAATATACCAGATCAGCCATAATTTCAACAAGCTTTAAAAATAAACAATAGCCCGTCTCTTATGGGCTTTTTGTCTACTTTTATTCGTTCATTCTACGTTTCTTTTTAACCCCAACTACTTTAACCAACCTTCTGTTATCGTTGATTAGTTGTCTCTGCTAGTTGTATTTCTGTTGATAAGCAACCATTCATGTTTTATTACAGAATTACTAACGCTCACCAATGTTAACATCATCAAGTAGTACACACTTTTAAAAAGCTGCTGTTTCAAGAATATCATCAAAAACAGTAAAATCTGCTTTCGAGATCACCAATGTTTTTCACATATTTAGAGAAATTAATCGGAATAATATAATAGCACCAGCAGACACGAATATCGAAAATATGTTCAGTGTTCAGCAAAACTCGATAGTTTGGATGGAGAAGATATTGCCACATTAAAAGTCGAAGTCTTCGATTGTAACACTTGCGATCAAAGACTTCGACTTTAAATGCGGCAATCTTATGCATAAACATGAATGTGTAAACGCCATAATATTCGAGCCGAATTTTTTTGTGAGAGTTTAATGTTAGTATCCCAAGCGCCCTAAAGTCGCAAACGGAACTCTCGGGACTATTAGCAGTTTGTAGAAAACAATGGTACTTTCTAATAAAATCAAAAGAATGACGACTTTAAAAAGGAGATTAATACTTCATGTAGGTGCTGCATAGTGTCATCAACCAACTTTACCCAAACAGTGTCCTGCTGACTAACAATTTACAAAGAATAACATTTGTGGAATGGTCGCCTCAGAACACAGCTTTTAATTCGATTGAAAATCTATTGGCTATTATGAAACCTAAAGTTTTATTAGAATAGGCGCCAATCTACAAGCTAATATGATTATCGCATCGTATTTCGGAAGTCTATTTTACCCAAGGCTTTTGAGAAATGTCTTCATGAGGGTATAAGTGACTTTTAGACCGTATAATATATACCAATACGATAAAATAAGAAAGTTAAGTATTAATTATGTTACGTGTTTTAATTCTGTTGATGCAGGCTTATTATCATTTTCCATGTGTGAACTCATATTTCAACACAGCTCACTTTTGGTCGAGATCAAAGTGTCGTATCTGTTCCGATGGATTCTGCACTCCATATTCTGATATCGTCTTGGCCTTCGGGGCTGTATTTATGCCGGTCTATACGACGGGCCTGTACAGTCCTAGGAGGTCCCCCTTCCAGGCTTTTCCTCTTCTCTTTGAGGAGGAGTAAGTGTATTGCTTACTGCCTGAGGCGCCCCTACCGGGAAATGCCGACGGGGCTGCCCAGGAAATGTTTAATGGCAGAGTGCTCACCTTCTCGGGCGCTGGTTTTCTAAGTCCAACTTTCCCGACCCGACATGGGTAACATCTTACCTTGTTGGAGTAAGATAAAACTGGCCTTGTCCCTTACCTCCTAGAGAGGAGGTAAATAAAAACATACCTTCTTGCCTTTCTATGCTAGAATATGTACTGAATCAGATGAAATAGAAGTGTGCATAGACGTATGCGCCGTTAGGTTTCCACATATTAATTTGAACAGTTATAATTAAAATATTCCCGAAAGGAAGTATAGAAAGGTGTATTGTGATACTCAATAATACGAAGTGCTGACCTTTTCTAATTGTTTGCCTTAAAATCAACCATTACAGATATATATGCAACAACAATTGCTATTTGAAAACATTGTTGCTTCACACTGTATACGTGTGTATAGATTCATTTGCACGAGCTTTAAAACACAAACATCATAACATTCGTCAATTCCTTAATGACAAGTTAAAAAAAGTGTGTAATTGACAAGTGTATTAATTAAAATGAAATGAACCCCAATAAGATAGAATCAATGTTATGTTATATTTTCATGACAACTAATACATTTCACACAATCTTTTGGAAATACTATAAATCTCTCTCGCTCTCTTTCTCTCTTTCTTTTTTATATGCACCAACAATTGCTATTTTAGCTTCACATTGCATATGTATGTGTAGATTCATTTGCACGAGCTCTAAAAAACATAATGACATTCGTCAATAACTTAATGACAAGTTAACACAATGAGTAATTGACAATTGTATTTATTAAAATGAAATGAACCCCAATAAGATATAATCAATGTTATGTTATATTTTCATGACAACTGATTAATTTCATACAAATTTTGGGAAATAATATAAATCTCTCTCGCTCGCTCTCTCTTTCCCGTGCTCTCTGTCTCTTTGTGTCTATCTGGCCGTCTGTCGTTGTTTATGTCTCTTTCTCTCTCCCTCTCTCTCTCTCTCTCTCTCTCTCTCTCTCTCTCTCTCTCTATATATATATATATATATATATATATATATATATATAAATATGTATATAATAATCAGTTATTCTATGACCAAGTTATACTACAACTATTTTCATGCAGAATTCGACTTACTTATGATAGAATCCTCAGTTAAGTCAACGTTTCTCTTACAATAATATGCCATTTTTGTAGAACGATTTGTCTTTTCCTTCAAATTACCAAGTTTTCGATATCACTTCGTTAATTGAGAAATATATCTATAACTCTAGTATTATTCTATGAAAAATGCCAGTATACTGAAATCATATGGTCTTAATAGGGTTCAGATGAAAATTCATATACACTAAACACTAAATGTTTAAAAGCAAAGAAATTCCCAAATGTTCAGACTTTATTGGCATTAATGTATGCTAGCACAACAGGGCTATGTATTTTACTGGTAAGAATTTTTTCATCAGCGCAAAACATCGAACAAGAATTAATCGTTTATACTAAACCTATCGGGCTTTTTCGAAGGGAATTCGGCTACAACTCATCGTCTTATTTTATTGAGAAACGTTCTGATCGATCTGCTATTCTTATGGAAGCTACATAATATTGACTGGACCTAGGTCGATCAAGTAAGAACTTAGACTTTGGCTGTAGGATACGTGTTGAACCCTTAGGCAAGATTACAAATATGAACCGGACTAAAGTGGCATTTTTTGCCTATGTTTGTAATATTAGAGCCGTAGAGTACTGTTTTAAGTTAACAGTACACGAACATTTCAGTTCCCATTTGTTAAGTGTGCTCGCATACCCTTAATGACAAAGAAATTGTAAACATTTGGGAATTTCTTTGCTTTTTATACATTTAGTATTCAGTGTATATGAATGTTCATCTTAACTCTATTAAGGACATAGCATTTCAGTATGCTGGAATATTTTATGGAATGGCACTACTTTTGTAAAGGATATGTCCCATTTCACCGCTACTTTCTAATGTTGCCTTTTGCGAAAGCTGTTTCTTCCCCACCATTGCTCCTACGTTGCCCAGGGCGATAGTATGACATATTTCTATTAAAAAGTACCACCTCTGTCTGCGCCTTCTATATAGGTATTTTATCAGCCCCGGTGTTCATACTATATACGTAACTATCGCCGCCCCAAGTCACATAATATATAAGTACCTATCGCCGCCTGGGGGCAGATACTATATAAGTACCTATTGCCGCCCGTTCAGAAGCATGATACCTACATATCGCCGCCCCGGTGCGAATTGTAAATACGTACCTATCACCGCCCCGGTGCGAATGCTAAACACGTACCTATCGCCCTTCGGTGCGAATGCTAAATACGTACCTATCGCCGCTCCAGTGCGCGTGCTATATACGTACTGATCGCAGCCCCGGTGCGCATGCTATATACGTACATATCGCAACCCCTATGGACTTCAATATAGTACCTATTGCCACCCCGGTGCACATACCATATATATATATATATATATATATATATATATATATATATATATATATATATATATATATATATAAGCATAAATGTGTATTTATACAAACATTATTGGTTACATATGTGCATACATGTTTCGGTTGCACTTTTCCCAGAAAGTCAACCTAATCAGACCAAGAATTTTCGAGAAATAGATGGATTTGTATAATTTTCTCTCCTAAATAAATCTTTTTGGGGTTTAGTCCTTTTCTATTTCTTATGAATTTGTATCGGATTACCTATCCCACTTGCTGACCATTTTTGCTAGTGGTTGTCCCTTTTATTACCCTTTATGGCGTCTCCATCACATTTTCCTATCTTTATTTTATTGCTCACTACTTTCTGGGTTTCTTTAAACTCTTAAGCCTACCCAGTTTTACAAACTCACTTCAGTATAAATATCTTATCTATATATGAAGAATCACACATATATAAACACACTCTAATAGATACCCAAATACAAATAAATAAACATACATTGATATACATCTAAACATGGACACACACAGATCCACTATCGATCAAGCATATATTCAACATATATACGTGCTTATAAATATATTCTAGATGTATATTCAATACCAACATAAATATATTCTAGATGTATATTCAATACAAAAATCTATACGTCTACACATACACACACATATACATCTATATGCACCTACACACGCATATCTATTTACACACACACACATATATATATATACACATATATACATATATATATATATACACACGCACACACACATATATACGGGCACATATATACAGGCATACATATACATATACATATACATATATATATATATATAATTATATAATTCTGATGATGTCTTTATAATTTTGAACTTATACAATCTAGAATATCCAACACATGCTACACACCAACCTATAATAATGTTCTCAGCGCACACACATAGTAATCGCATGGTGGTGTATGTATGTGTGTATACATACATGTGTGTATATGTACATGTGTATATGTCTGTATGTATGTACGTAGGCATGTGTAGAATTAACTGTAATTGCATACGCTGTATCTTTATATTAAAACAATATCAGGTATAAATGCATGTAATTTGAACTGAGATAGATTGAAGCAATAATGAATGGTTTTGATTGCTAAAATATGGATGTTTTTATACATTTTAATCTATTGTGATTGCATGCATGTGGGTATTTGTATGCACATACACATATGTGTGAACGTTGTCTGTGTGCGTATATATACTACCATTACATATTTATGTTATACGGGTATGACAGTATACTTGTGTCTGTAATCGTGTATACATTTGGAATCGTATGGTCTAGGTATGTATGTATATATATTGGTGAACATAAGTATGTGTGTATGTGTGCATACGTGGGTGTGTATAATTGGACTGACATATATATGTATGTATGGGAATAGGTACTTCGACTGATATTTAATATTGCAGCAAAAGGTGTATTTTCATGTCATTTTATTTTTATTTCGATTTTGATATTCATTTCTTGTGTAAGTATACGTTGATGAATGCACATATTTATATGCATGGGTGTACTTTATATATGTGTAGTTATTTGTGTGTGTATGTATACATATATATATATATATGTGTGTATGTGTGGGTATATATATGCATGGATGGGGGCTTGTGCGTGTGTATGTTTGTGTATGTGTACGTTGTGTGTGTGTGGGGGGTGTATATCTTACTATGAATATACACGTATACATTTGTCGGTAGTTTTTATATTTGCATAGTCTATTTTTTTGTAGTTTTTATATATATTCTAGGTATGTGCTTGTATATATTAATTTGTGTGCACTTTGTATAAGTATAAGTGGGTATGTATGTATGTATGTTTATTCATATATATGTAGAGGTGTGAACTGTCGGCGCCTGTGTATATGTGGGGGTATGCGTGTGTATGTATGTATGTGTATATGTGTATATGTGTATATATGTGTATACATATATACATGTGTATGTGTATGTATATATATATATGTCAGTGTGTGTGTATGTATATATATGTGCATATATGTACGTATTTTTAGGAACTATTAATACTAAAAGGGTATGTGTGGGCGTATGCGTGTATATCTATGTTACGAATATGCTCATGTATGATTTATGTACGTGTATGTATATATATATATATATATATATATATATGTATATGTATATGTATGTGTGTGTGAATAGATATGCGTATGGGTGCATATAGCTGTATATGTGTGTATGTGTAGACGTATGGATTTTTGTATTGAATATACATCTAGAATATATTTATTTTTGTATTGAATATACATCTAGAATATATTTATAAGCACGTATGTATTTTGAATATATACTTGATTGATAGTGGATATGTGTGTGCCCATGGTTAGATGGGAATGTATATCAATGTATGTTTATTTATTTTTATTTGGGTATCTATTAGAGTTTGTTTATATATATGTGATCTTTGATATAGATAAGATATTTATACTAGAGTGAGTTTGTAAAACTGGGTAGGCTAAAGATATTAAAGAAACCAAGAAAGTAGTGAGCAATAAAATAAGGATAGAAAAGGTGATGGAGACGCCATAAAGGGTAATAAAAGGGACAACCACTAGCAAAAAAGGTCAGCAATTGGAATAGGTAATCCGATACTAATTCATAAGAAATAGAAAATTACGAAACCCCAAAAAGATTTATTTAAGAGAGAAAATCATTCAAATCCATCCATTTCTCGAAAATTATTGGTCTGATGAGGTTGACTATTTTTGGTTATTGATTTATCATACAGTGTTAAACCCTGTCTAACTTGTAATAAAGTAAAACACAAGAGTTCACATTGCAGAACGAATAAAACAGATAAAAGTAAGGTAAACTTCCCCATAATAGATAGGACGCCATTGTATATATATATATATATATATTTATATATATTTATATATATATATATATATATATATATATGAATATATATATATATATATATATATATATAAACAAGCACGTACAAGTACATATTTTTTATAACAATGTGACGCTAGAACTTAAACTTTTGTTCCAACGTATCGATAATCAAGGTGTATACATGTAAGAGTGTGATTAACAGACCATGCTAATAACTAATAAAACGGCGAAATGTGAAATAATTTAGATCGAGAGTAAACTTATTAACAATATAAATTAAATGGAACTATAAACATATAAAAAAGTGTTCTTATTAAAGCACGTCAACAATTTATTTAACACAAACTGGATGCTAAAGTAAAATCTATAGGCTTTTCCAAGCAATGTTTTTCGTCCAGAAACCAGTTAATCTGACGTCCAAGTCAGAAAATCTAAAGTAATTATAAAAAAAGAAACAAGTTTTGTCATTAATCTATGCTGATGTACAGTCTGAACTGAAAGATAACATTCACTCAGTATAAAAAGGAATGTGCCTTTCGTCTCCTTGGATACATTAAAACAATGAATTAGACAGATTAGTAAGGACCGAATTTTTATCTAATAGTTAATATAGCCAATATATAGCATCTACTGTCTATGTAAAATAAGTCTTAAAACATCCGCGTGTGTTACGATTATCTGACAGGACTATATTCGGAAATCAGAGATTATCCATTTTTAAGCCTAGAAGAAAGTTTAACAACATTTGTGTGAACACATTCTTCTCAAAAATCGATCTTAGCAATGCTTACATCCAACCAACTCTTGAAGAAGTAAGTTAAAAACCATTATGTATAAACGCGCATAGTGAATTAAACCAGTTTAAAAGACATGCGTTCGGGGTGAAGGTCGCGTAAGCTGTCGAAACTAATGTTTCGACTGTATAGATGAACGATATTTTTATAAATAGGAAACGCATGGAACAACATAGCGAACACGTTTAGAACGTATTTGCACAAATCCAGGCGTAATTATACAAATACATACTCGATGTCGACAAATACAGACTCTAATATCTCGCACATATCTTATATATAAAGTAAAGACGTTTTTCCCCTGTACCTTCGCGTCGAATAGGAAAACAAACTCGAACTCAATACGTTACTACAATCGCTACAACATCAAGTTTATTCGCTCGTGCGTGTTCTTAGCAAACTCTACAGTCTTACATCCACCACGGGCAAATTGTTACTTTCGTTCCTCCATCAGTCACTCTCCCCAAAACAGACACCATACAGGTAGTAGCAAGAACATTTCTCTCTAACATTTTACTCCTCCCACGCTACCAGTCTACACCGGGTACACTTACACAACGGATACTTTACACATTTTACAACTTATAATTTATGTTAGGTCCGTCTTCACATTACAACACAGTAGCATACGTTGCACAGAAAATATAACAGACGCTCCCTTCAATACATGTGCCTACGTCACTTCCGTTAAATACTATTACGCAATCTCATACTCTCAGCCTCGAACAGCGTATACAGTTCACGAAACGCCTGCCACATTCACTACGCTTAAACAGTTATGCCGATTTCCCTTACCGACCTACGACTACTTCAGGTAATACGCCGTTCCTGTTCTGCTATTTACATTTAACATCTACCATAAACAACATTACGATTTACTTACTTAAAAAAAAACTTCTACACAATTTGAACCAACAGAATACGTTAATCAAAAAACAAACTGTTACAGATTAACCGATTAACATTCGCTAATTCTTACTCCACACGGATTTCCCCCATTCTTTTAATGGCTATTCATTTACATTATACCTTAACATTTAAAAAATAACGGTTCACTATTCTGAGAAATTTGTAATTCCTACAATAAATAAACAATTATTACTTTTATAAATTATTATTAAATAAAATACAATAACAATTGCTTTTTTGGGATAACTTCCCTCACCGTTAAATACTTAGAGAAAATAAACAAAACATAAACACACCGATTACATACATTTATTCTTTACGTTTTTCACATTAGTTTACATAAACGACACCAATTACATAATAACAAATATATTACATTTCATCTCTAAAAAATAATATAAAAAAATTACGTTTTCCATACTAAAACAAAACAAATAAATTTACTTCTACAGATGTTGACCCACCGTAATACTTTACGAAAAAAAAACCAACGGATTACGTTAAGAAAAAAAACACAGTTACAGAATAACCGAATTACATTCCCAAATTCTTGCTTCGCACGGATTCTTTCCATTCTTTTAATGTCTATTCATTTAAATGATAACTGTTCATTTCCAAAAATAACTGTTGACTATTTTGAAAAACTTTTAATTCGTACAATAAAAAAAATAAATATTTTTATAAATTATTACTAAAAAAAATACAATAACAATTGCTTCTTTGGGAAAACTTCCCTAACCGTTCTTTTTTGGGATAACTTCCCTCACCGTTAAATACTTAGATAAAATAAACAAAACATAAACAAACCGAGTACATACATTTATTCTTTACGTTTTTCACATTAGTTTACATAAACGACACCAATTACATAATAACAAATATATTACATTTCATCTCTAAAAAATAATATAAAAAAATTACGTTTTTCATACTAAAACAAAACAAATAAATTTACTTCTACAGATTTTGACCCACCGTAATACTTTATGAAAAAAAACCCAACGGATTACGTTAAGAAAAAAAACACGGTTATAGAATAACCGAATAACATTCCCAAATTCTTGCTTTGCACGGATTCTTCCAATTCTTTTGATGTCTATTCATTTAAATGATAACTGTTCATTTCCAAAAATAACTGTTGACTATTTTGAGAAACTTTTAATTCGTACAATAAAAAAAAACAAATATTATTTTTATACATTATTACTAACTAAATTACAATAACAATTGCTTCTTTGGGAAAACTTCCCTAACCGTTAAATACTTTGATAACATAAACAAAACATAAACACACCGAAAAGATACACTTTTCCTTTACGTTTTTCTCATTATTACACTTAAAAGACAGCGATTACATAATAACAAACATGAAAACTTCCAACTATAAAAAATAAGATAAAACAATTACGTTTTTACTCACTAAAAGAAAAACAAAAAACTTTACTTCTACAGAATTTGACCCAACGTAATACGTTCGGAAAAAAAAGGTTATAGATTAGCCAAATGACATTACCTACTTCTTCCTTCGCACGTATTTTTCCCATTCTTTTAATTGCTATTCATTTAAATAATAACTTTTTTATTTTCAAAATAACTGTTAACAATTTTGATACAGTTTATTTCATACAATAAAAATAAATATTATTATTTTTATAAATTATTAATAAATAAATTATACTAACAATTGCTTCCTTGTGAAAACTTCCCTCAACGTGAAATACTTTGAGAAAATTACCAAAACATACACACACAGAATAGATACATTTTTTTAAATCCAATGTTTGGGGGGGGGAGAATTGAAATCTCAGCGATTTATTAAATAGGCCTACAGAGCCCCATTAAAATCACCCCACCCCACATTATGTTTGTATAGAAATTCCATTTTCTTTGGCTGAAAAGACAAATGGAAAATGAGCACCACTGAAACATACACATAATTAATGTAACCTGCAGAGCATTACAAATTGTATTCGGATGGTCGGGGAGAAATAAAATGACGATGATATGATTATTTTCAATAAGGAAGACTATTCGCTATTATTTTAATTGACTGCGATTGAGTGACATGAGTCAAATGCCTTGCAGTGGGGTGTGGCGGGATTGATAGGTTGATGTGGTGGATCTGTTTTGAAAAGTAACAAAATATAAATAAACCGAAAAGAAAAATATTGTATTCGAGGGAGGGGGCATAAACACCGAATTGTACAATATATTTAAATCGACAGAAGACTCAGGAATGTGCGGAAAATCTATCAACGTTACTCCTACTCTTTCGAAAAGTAAAACAAATAAAACTAAACCGAAATAAAATAACATGTATTGGGGGGGGGATTTGCCTATTATATGATTATTTATAATAATAAACACTATTCTCTATTTTTAAATGACTGCGATTGAGTCACATGAGCCATTACCTGGTGGCGGACGATGGTGGCTGTGAAAAGTGCTGCCCGTTTTATGTTACGATTCACCTTCTGGCGAGCAAATGTATGGGCCGATTAGATATAACTCTTTCTCAAACACTAAATTAGATATTGGTCTTGCATTGCAAAGCATGCTTCACAGAGAAAATGTATGTATCCAACAATTTCAGATGGCGATAGAGCATAATGGAGGTGCAACAAAAATTGAAATCCTCTGACATAGATTAAGTTATCAGTGTGGAAATTCCGGATCCAGTGGCTTCTTTTACATTGTATAATAAGGCACCATATGATGCATGGACCATGTGGAAACATAAACAGATGTTCACTCTGTCTCAAAGATGGACACTGCAGTAAGAGATATCCCAGACCCTTCTTGAGTGAAACTCAATCGGATACAAATTGCTACCCACAATATCGACAACTATCTCCTTTAGCTGGATGTTTTGAGACGACAGTTACCCTACCTGGCAACATAACAGTTCCTGTAGACAACCGATGCATTGAACCACATAATAAACTGCTTTGTAAGAGTTTTGATGCACATATCAATGTTGAATATTGCAACAGCGTGAAATCAATAAAATACATTTGTAAATATGTAAATAAAGGTAGTGATCAAGATACCTTCACAATTGAAAGTAATGCTCATGATGAAGTTAAGAGTACGAAACGGAACGTTACATAACAACCAATGAAACCATTTGGAGAATACTTAACTTTCACATACATGTATATCATCCCCCAGTTATTCACCTATCAGTTCATCATGAAAATGGACAGCGGATATACTTTACTGAAAGTACTGCGGCAGATAGAGTTGCAAATCCAACTTCAACCACTCTAACAGCTTTCTTCAAATTGTGTCAAACAGATTTGTTTGCATGTACACTTTTGTACTCAGAAGTTCCACTTTATTATACCTGGGACACAAAAACTAAGGTCTTCAAGCAACGATTACAGGGTAAGCCAGTTCCAGGCTATCCGTGCGTTAAACAAACACAGGTGTTGGGCAGGGTATGCACCGTGCATCCAAATCAATTTCACTGCTTCTGTTTGAGACTGCTTCTACACAATGTTTAAGGTACACAGAGCTTTAATGACCTAAACACGATCAATGGTCAAGTTATGACTACATTCAGGGATGCATGTAGTGCACATGGACTACTTGAAGAAGCTTTTACTGAAGATTTCCTTCTTAGAAAATTCAATAAACAGCCTGAAGTTGATATAACACTTTCAGACGACATCTTCAATATGGCTTTAGTACATATAGAAGCTATGACTTATATAGGATGAATGGTAAAACACTGACAAGATTTGGTCTTACCTCACCTAATCGATCTAAATCGAACTAAATAATGAGCAAATTCCTATTTTTCGTACTATAGTTAATACTGTAGAAGATCAGCAAGGTGGCCTGATATTCCTTGATGCACCCAGAGGTACAGGAAAGACATTTGTTACCAAGTTAATTCTTGCTAAAGGGTGGTCAGAAGGCAAAAACTGTGGCAGTCATATTATCTGCCATTGCAACCACTCTTCTTCCTGGTGGTATAACAGCTACCTCTACATTTAAGTTGCCATTATCCTTAACAAAATATGCTGATCCAATTTGTCAAATAGAAAGAGGATCAGATCCAGCTAAAGCTTTACAGAAGTGTTCCTTGATCGTATGGGATCAATATACAATGGCACATAAACAAGCGTTCGATGCTCTAGATAAAACATTGCGTGATCTCAAGAAACGTGATGTTGTTATGGGTGGCATAACACTTTTATTATCAGGTGACTTCCGACAAACGCTTCCTATTGTTCCACGTGGAAGTCTCGCTGGCGAGCTTAATGCTTGCATTAAATTGTCATATTTGTGGAAGTACATTAAGCCTGTAACGTTATTTACAAACATGCGTGTACATCTCAATAGTGCCCCAATGGCTGGTGAGTTTGCCTCCCTACTCCTAAAAATAGGTGATGGCAAGCTTGCAACAACCAACAATGGCAAGATTGTTATTACTCCAGGAATTGGCTCAATTGTTTCATCACTCACAGAACTTAGTAGCAAAGTTTATCCAAATATAGCCGAACACTATGTGCATCCTTAATGGCTAACGGAGAGAGCAATTCTAGCTACTGAAAATGACATGGTACATGTCATCAATCAACAACTGCTTGATGAAATTCCAGGTGATAAACAAACTTTCACTTCTGTGGATTCTACTCTCGATGACGACCAGGCTGTGCAATACCCTACAGAATTTTTAAATTCATTAGAATTGCTTGGTATGCCAACACACAAATGTAAGCTGAAAGCTGGATGCCCAATTATGTTACTCCGGAATCTTGATGTTCCAATGCTATGTAATGGAACGAGACTGTGTGTTAAACGCATGAACCCTCATGTGATAGAAGCTGTAATACTAACTGGTGTGGCAAGGAGCAAACTGCCATTCCTTCCCAGAATACCCATTATTCCGTCGCATTCTGCAATAGAATTGAAAAAGCTTCAGTTCCCAGTTAAATTGTGTTTCGCCATGACAATTAACAAGTCCCAAGGACAATCATTGGCAGTGGTTGGTCTAAACTTGACTTCACCTTGCTTTAGCCATGGGCAGTTTTATGTAGGATGTTCGACGGTAGGCTCTCCACAAAGTCTATACATATTGGCACCAGAAGGTAAAACATCAATCCTATTTTAATTACTTAAATTACTTGCAGTGAAATGATTTATTTTCTGAATCTATTTATTTAACTTAAAAATTAAAATCAGGCTGTTATATTTACCCGGGCAACGCCGGGACACGGGTCTTGCTAGTCATTAATAAAGAGTAACAAAACCCAGGTTAACAGCGGGTCACAACGACTACAGACACGCCGACTTTTGAACATATTTCATCTATACACATGACCTGGGACTGGCAAATTATTACCAATCATTTAACCCAAGCATACATAACCCGCGTGCAACGCTGAACGAACTTATTAGACATGATATCGTTTGGGAATGCATTGGATAGAACTATTAATATTCCGATGTTGATGTTTTTCTTCACGCACCACAACTCGAACCAAGAAATCAGAGGTGTTTGCAATTTTAGCCCGTATGTAATAGGAGTATGACTCCGTCGCAAAATGACAGAAGGATTACACGCCAATCGCTTATGAATACGAAGCGCTCTATCTATCTGAGAAATATTATTCCCAAACCGAAAAAGAGACTTTAGGGATAATCCTTGCAGTTACTTAATCCTACTGTTTCATAGACGGATTACTTTCAACGTTCCAAACTAATCACAAACCGTTACTCACTATACTCGGTTCACAAAAGGTTTGTCCGTTTAAACGGAAAATAGACAACTCAGACGAAAGGCAATCAGACTAAACTATTATTTTATGATGCAATACCTACTATCGAAAAAAAATCAATAACTATGAGTGGTATGAGGCATAGAGTGCTACTGGAAAGTTATGTGATTACCACCATACGAACTGATGGGGAAATAAGGCTTGTCATGTTGTAAGAAATTTTCCGGCAAAAGAAGCTAGGGGACGAGACATCAGCGCCAGTCTATTCTGCTGTCAGAATGTGAAATCGGTGCTTCCTGTTATCACCATCTATGTTGATGATGCATCATGCTTGGCTCTACTCGATACTTGGTTCTCGCGTTTTATCTTGAGTGCAAGGCTATGTCAGTCTTGGCCAAAGCAGAAGATGGTGGTAAGTAAATTGACCGACGCTACACAGGCCTGCTGCTGAAATGCCACTATTATGATTCATACAGAGACTGGTAACTTTGCCACAATACACGTTCTTATTATGCAACGTAAACGTCTTCATTTTCATATGTTACTTAATATTGACACCATTACAGCACTCGGTGGCGATCGCATCACACGATCTTGAGATGTGGAGTTTGGGGAGGCACTAGCTGGTTTTGTTGCAACATTTGACAAACGGAAGAGTGTGTGGGTTTCAGCATGGAAATGGTCAGCGGTTTTATACTAGAGAAACTGGAAACTCGGTTGTCTTAATATCCAATGTCTAATGAATTAAGGGAAAGTTAGGAATGCGAGTTGCAGACCTGGATGAACAACGGTTGGTTGTTGCCATATAATCAAGAGAATTTTTTTCCACTCAAAGGACTAATACCGCTGATAAATGTGCTACAGGCCAATTAACATTAGGTGCGTCCTGTTATAAACTATCGTGAATACACCTATATCAATGCATTCACTGGCGATGTAGATGTATTGGCAGAGTAAATTCAATGATTATAAAAGCAAATAACGAATGTATCCATTTCTAATCTCAGAAAGGCATACACACATATCCATCTTAAGAGATCTTTCTTGCCGCACCAGACAGTCATATTTAAAGGACAACATATATCTAGCAAGGTTCGCATTTGGCTTTAATGTGGCGCCTCTTGTAATGCGGACTTTGCTCGAGACTGTGTTAGCTCGGGATAAGAAAATAAGGAGAGCAACGTCAGCGTATATTGATGGCATATATATTGATAAGGATGTGGTATCGGCTGAATACGTTAGGAACCATCTTTATATGTAAGGACTTACTGGAAAATGGTGCACGAGCGCTGGAATAACACATTTGGGCAGATAATAGTCAACTGCGAGGGTGGCGAAAAAGCAGTATTGTAGATGTGCCGTGAGCTATGCCACGAAGATGTATCTTCTCAATGTTTGGCAAACTGGAAAGCCACTTTCCCGTGTGTGGATGGATTCGAGAAGCAACGCACTTTATTAAAGGTTACACTACAACTGTTACACAGAACTGAGATTGCAAGGTAAGCGATGCTCCGCTGAAGTGTATGATGCACATCAATAACATCCGGTCCGAGGAAAATGGTGCGGTGGCACAAAAGAACTGGATGTGTAGGTGGACGGATGCTCGCTTGCTGTGGGCGTAGCTCTTGGCGCCAGTGCAGTCATGATCATGGATGCATGCTGGTTGCGACCAACAAAGGATACCATACATATACACGTGGTATAGCTGGATTCTGTACTAAAAGGACTAACCGTTAGAATGCCAATGTGTTACACATAATAACGGACTATATGTGTGAACACTGGGTGAGTAATGCACTCACAGGAAATCTCGATTGAGCACAACAGGTGTAAATGAGAATCTTATGAGGCAGAGACTGGACACGATGATCTCACTTCTGAAAGAGTATGGCATTCTGTTTTATATAGCACTAGTATCATCATACTCGAACCGAGCAGACTCCCAGACGAGAGTTCCACAGCGGTGGCCTTATGATGTGAAAATATAGATTGAACCAACACAGCCAGTGTGTGCTTTTGCAACGGTAAACCTGAACCAAACACAACTGAACGAAATTCATCGATATAGTTGACATCCTGGAATCAGACTAACGTTATGTTTCATACGACTCGTCTGTGTCAAAATCAGCAGTAAATGCAGTTATTCTGAATTGTGAGGAATGCAATACAATTGACGAAGCTGCAGTGCAATGGCAAAAAGGAAGAACTCAGTGTGCAGGACGTATGGAACCGGCTAGGCACGACATAACACACTACAACTGTTGCCATTGTTTACACTGATCGAGTGTTGGCACACCCGGTTTTAAATATGGCGGCCACTACAAGGGCAAAACACTGCACCTGTGATCTGGAAATTTTAATCAGTGTTTTTTTAACATGTCCCCCAGCCGAGATTCTGGGTGATAATGACACTACCTTCTGCAGTCCACAGTCCACAGTCCATGCAGTTCATGAACGAGTGGAGTGTAAACCTCCGACCACGCTGTGCATACAGACCATCCGGAAATGGTATTATTAAAATGTCATAGTATAGTGAAGCGGACTGCTGCACGAACGAGCTGCCCTGTTACGGAGGGTGTGTATTTGTACAACATTACCCCCAAGGATCATGTGCCCGCCTCTAAGCACCTGCCAATTTGCTGTACTCATACCAGATCAGAGTGAAAGGGGTAAAGGGTGTGCCCCATCCGAATCACCATAGGATATTTGCAGTTTATTAAGAGCGGAAAACAGTTTTGATGATCAAATTAAAAGGACGATGTAAATCGAAATACAGACCAGGTTGTGTCACTGTAGTGATAAGTCCACAGTCAGTAGTCGCCAATAGCACGCCTCGACATGTAGGAGACGTGAGCCCACGTCTCAGTTTTGCACCGGTATTGGACGACAATGATTGCACATCATCAGACAGTATTAGATGGAGACATTCAGATTCCGATGGAAGCAGTAGATGTTCTGCATCTGAAAGTGAGGGAGAGGACGGACGTTCCTGAGTTAAGCTGTGTTATTCCATCGCCAATTCATGTTTTTATACATCTGATGTAAAAGAAAAATGAATAACTGCCCTACTACAAAGAAGTACTAGGATACAGCGACCAACAATCATCTGTCACTTGCTTGATCATACGATCAGAAGGGGGTGTTAAAATAATGAGAAAATCTCACCCTTACCTTCGCATGTCGTGTCTGCAGGGTAAAAAAGGGCTTCTCTGAATAAGTGCAGGTTTTATGGTGGTCTCTAGTTTGTATATATGGAGATCAGCTGATTAGAATGAAGAGGACAGCTGTGAAGCAGGGAGAAACGAGGTTGCTTGGAGAGAGAAAGGCAGAGAGAAAGTCCGTTGCACGAAAATTGGTTGTAAGTTAAATTACAGTCAATAATTTTTATTTTATTATTTTATTTTTCAGGCACAGTTTGTTAACAAGAATATTTTGTGCAACACACTAATATAACTCATGTGTCTCTGCATTAAATTGAAACGCTCGATGATGAGTTCATTAACGTAACATAGACAAGAATTAAGGGATTGCACTATTTCAAACAGGTTTTCTCTATATGATGATCTCCTCCTCTATAACGAAAGTAATTCTGAAATAACAACAGATAAGATTCCTGAAACATTTTAACGCTGGTCAACTGGTGACAAATATAATGTAAGCGTAATGCGCAGCTACCTATTAACCAGGGCATTGCAAACAACGTCATTTCGTGCAAATTGTGTGCCTTGTTGGAAAAGTCAACTCGTATATAACATATTCCGTGGCCCAAAACGAACTGATCGTGGTCAAAGGTACACTTATGTTTTTTACGGGCGCGTTAGAGTGGTTTACCTACCTGATTATAGTAATACTTTTACTAAATGACCCGAAGTGTTCCGATGTAAAAAGCTAACTACCGAGGTTACTTATAAAATTTGTTCACGAATTGGTCAACTGCTTTCGGGTCTTCGAATATTTTGTCAATGAAAATATATTTACGTCCGCCAACTTTAAAAAGTTTATGAGATTTTCCAGATAAGACCCATCAATATAAACTGTAACCTCCGAGGTCAAACGGCGAAGCAGAACGTTTTATGAACACTATTAAACTTGTCTTGACAAAGCATGCTATACTCCCAAGAAAAAAAGCCCATACAATATTTTTTTACAAATATATAGGATACCTCGAAATGTAAAGGCATAAAATAAGATCCGTTTTCGAAAAAGGTGTCTGAATAAACTAAACAAGGAGGAACCACGATTGTGCAAAAAATGTCACATCGAAGGTGACAAGTATATGTATAGAAATGAGACATCTTTCTAGAAATGTGGTGCAATAATAAATATAAATGCTTTACATAATGATAAGCTTCTTAGTTATCTCAAAAGAGACAACTAAACACAATTAGGAAACAACACCAGAGGATGAAAGACGTTATGGATATCATATACGAACCTTTCTACATACAGTTAGCTCAAGCATACACAGAAAAGCGAGAATATTAAAGTTTAATCGCGAGCAATCAGAAAACAAAACAAAAAAAACAGACTTCTGCGGAGGTGATGTTTGTGTTAGGTCCCTCTCTTACGGACCTCATAAACGCTTCCGTTTTTCAATAAATACTGGAAACACATGCCTATTTGTATTGAATTAACACCAGCTCTACAGAAACTTGGTCATTTCGGTGGCATTTTATCTGGCAGGCTCAGGCAGTAGTCCTGATTCGTCTTAGGAGGCCCACCTTTCCAGGTCTTGCCTCTCCTCTTTGAAGTAGATTAAGTGTATTCCTTACTGACTCATGCGTCTTGCCCGCTGAAATGTAAAGTGGTGCTTGGTTAGCTATTCCCACCTCCCTGCGGTATAAGGAACTATACACCTGCACCTCCGACTGAAACGAAAAACCCTTTCACAATGAAACTAAAATACATTTTTTCGGTTACAATCTAACGTTGAATTGACTGCGTCTATTTCATTTATTGTATGGTGTTATTCTCACAATACTAGTGTGAACTCTACATGCATTCCGGATACTGCATTATTTTATATGTAAATTGATTATTATAAATTAAATATATAAATGTATATGAATACAAATGATGAATGGCTAAAGTGCGAACACCAGAGTAATAATTCTACATCGGTTCATACTAGATGATTCATAAACATGCAATAGTTTCCGGTTTTGTTTTTCCTTGTTTTCCATTTATTCACCCTAAACAATACATTTATTCACCCTAAACAATACATTTGTTCACCCTAAACAATACATATTGCAACTTAAACTGAATATACTACTGTAACAAGGTCAATATTTACGGGGTGGCTTACTGGGCAATAGCTTGATATGTAATATGTCCGTTCAAATTAAATGTTATTGTCTTATTATATATATACAGTCGGGGAAAGCGTAACCGGAAATATACTTACAAAGGAAAACTAGATGAGGAAAGAACATTTCCGGAATTTCCACAATGGCATTGAGGTATTTTGCTTACAATTTAAGAGGGTTGGAGGTAATTGGTTTAATGATTACATTCGCAGGCAGTTAATCTTAATACATCCCGTAGAATACTATTACAGGCATGCAACACTGAAATTTCACTATAGTGCCAGACATGTTAGGTTAAAAATGTGTTTGTACTGTCAAAGTGGGTGAGAGTCAAGTGATCTCTACATCAACCTAGATCTGAGAATAATACTTACAGCACAAGACAATAATTTGTAGGAGATGCTGCCAGATAAGACTATATTGCAAGGACACATCATTCTTTACAGCCGCATTTACAGTTTAGTGTATACCCTTATTTTATATATAATAGTGATACATATATATATATATATATATATATATATATATATATATATATATATATTGTTATAGCTCAGAGTAATCTAATTATAGTAAATTGCCATGTAATATATTTATCGATTTCAGTAGCTATTAGTTCTAAACTTTTTTAAAATACTTACATATATCTACCGAGGAATAAAAGTATGCCTTTTATTAAAACCAACACACACCCACCAACCCACACCCACACACACATATATATATATATATATATATATATATATATGTACATTTATAAATATACATATTATATATATATATACATATACACATAATTATATATATATAATTATGTGTTCATGTATATATATAATTATATATACATAACTATATATATAAGTATATATAAGTATATATATAAATAAGTACACATATACACATAAGTATATACACATCTATTATATATATATATATATATACATATGTATGCAATTATATATATATGTGTGTATATATATATGTATATGTATATATATATATATATATATATATATATATATATATATATATATATATATATATATATATATATATATATATATATATATATATATATATATATAACTCATGGATATTTGTGTACAGGTTTCGGGTGCTCCTCAGCCCGAACACGGTTATTACTTATTTTATCGACACGGTAAGTGTATAGCGAGTTATATGTACATTTGACAAATGACTACAACGAATAGCTTGAGTAGCCACCCTTTTATCTGCATCGTTTAGATACGCTCTTATCTTCACTTTAAATAGAAACTAAAAGTGTTTAGAGGAACGTGTAATCTCAATATTGTTCAACCAATGAACATGAATTTTACCCCGAAATAAACAAAGCGACGTCATCTTACACACCTCTATAAGCTCGGGGAAATAAACAGACAAACGCACAAACCAAACTCGGCGCACCCTTTAATGCGAAAAGAGAAGAACACTTTAAAATTCACGAAAAAGTTCCATCATTTCGTGCATATCTACACACACATTAACTAAAAACAATGTAAAACTACGCATACTTACAGAGTATAACATGTCCACCCATTTACACACGCATATTACTCGAAAATGCGTATTGACACTAACACATCTATAGGCATACAAAGCCTTCGTGTCTACTTATTCAGAACACATTTTTCTACTTAAACACTATTTTTCATAACTATTCTCCAATAAAAAAGTATCGACAATAAGTACTTTTATATTCATGTAGACAAATAGTTTTTGAAATGTATTTTATTTAATCATATCTTCCTTGTTAGATTTAGCATTCGCCATATATGTACCCTACTAGATACACTTGTATATGGTTTGCCATGCCTACTTTCAGAATATATTAATTAAATATGCACATAAGTATTTCATCGGCCTCTGTAGATAGTGATCAATTTTAAATATAGCCAGATTGCAGAAAGTCGAGCAGTGGGTTTAGTGGTATATGTTCGATCGGGTTTCAAATACTTTTTACATTCGAGAAACTATGTGAGTGCCGATAAGTAATTAACACAGATTCCCACGTGTCCATTTGCTGCTGAATAAGAACTTGTGCAGCTGGGCACGTGTGTGAACTAGTTTTATATTTCATTTCCTTCTCAAATCACCTAATACTTAAACACTTTACTTATATTCATGCCCCTATTTTTATTTACTGCGTTAGATAGACGTACAATCTTTACTATTTGTCAGTCATAGAGTTGGTAATTTGCTGTGGAAGTAAACTTGTTTATTTATATCGCTAAAAATGAAAGCGAAAATATGTGTCTCTGTGTAAGTTATTTATATAATGGAACACCTGGAAAAGATACATTCTTGAGCGGTTAAAGTATCCAAGGTTATTTTCCGCACCTTCAGCAAATTATAATACACCCATCTCTGTACATATTTCTCGTAAAGGTTTGATAGTGTAAGTCTAATTTATGTATGAACTTATGTATACACACATCGTATATTTTATGTTTTCGGTGTAAAATCGGTTTCTTTTATACAAAATAAAATAAACGAATTACACACATTATTAATTACACAATAATACATATATTATATGGTTTATTGACTTTATGGGATAGGATAGTGTTTAATTACTGAATTAAAACTACGGTGTACATTGTCGTAAAACATCCCATGATATATCGTGCATTACGCTATTTTATCATCGTAAGCGTGAAGAGAAGACGATTTATGTTGTGCACAATGAGAGTTTAACAGGAAAAACGTCCACCCGATCGGTTTCGCCGTTTTCTAACAAAGCCTGTATCAAAGGAGATAAAAAGGGAATAAGAAGAGATACAAGAGATATGTTTGTGTTGAAAAAGAGAGAAGGGTTCCTGAATCTCGAAGATATCTAGTCAAAACTAATTAAATACAATTCTTAAATGATACATATATATATATATATATATATATATATATATATATATATATATATATCATGTGTTCATCATCGTACCTGAATGCATTCCCTGATATATCTTGCGCTTGTCTTATCTCATGTTCCACTGTCTTTACCGTTTATATATACATATATATATATATATATATATATATATATATATATATATATATATATATATATATATATATATATATATATATATATATATATATATATGTGTGTGTAGGAACAATGAGTAAGGTAAAGTAAAATACCTTTTGAAGCAAGTTTAAAAATGCAATATTTTTTTTATTAAAAAAAAGAAAAATCGATACCGATTTTTTTTCATAAACTTTCATATTTTAGTTCATAGTACATATATATTTCGCCAAGATAGAATTGTAGTTTGTAGATCCAATATATGTGACAGCCGGTTTAGTTGTTTCAATCGGTGTATGAGGTGTTTTTTTCTCACTTTCGCTACGAGAGTACGCTCGCACGTGGCATATGCATATAATTGAACAGTTCATACTTTTTTTTAAAGCATCCACATTAAATTTAAGAACAAGGAGTAAGGTAAAATAAAATACCTTTTAAAGCAAGTTTTAAGATGCGATTCTTTTATTCATTTAAAAAGAGAAAAATCGATAGCGATTTTTAAAAATATTTTTCATAAACTTTCATTTTTTTTCATAAACCGGTGGCAACAACTAAACCGGCTGTCTAATAAGATCGGATCTACAAACTACACTGAAGAGGCCAATTATATATTGGCGAAATTTATCTGTACTATGAACTAAACATTCAAGTTTATAAAAAAAATTCAAAAAATCGGTATCGATTTTATAAAAAATATCGCATCTTTAAACTTGCTTTAAAGGTATTTTATTTTACCTTACACCTTGTTCTTAAATTTAATTTAGATGCTTTAAAAAAGGTATAAACTTTTCAAATATATACATATACCACGTGCAAGCGTAATCTCGTACCGAAAGTGAGAAAAAAACACCTCATAAACCGGTTGCACCAACTAAACTAGCTGTCCAATAAGATCTGATCTACAAACTACACTGAAGCGGCCAATTCTATCCTGGCGAAATTTATCTGTACTGTGAACAAAAAATGAAAGAAAAAAATCGGTATCGATTTTTCTTTTTTCTAATAGAAAAAGAAATCGCTTCTTTAAACTTGCTTTAAAAGGTATTTTATTTTACCTTACTCCTTGTTCTTAAACTTAATTTGGATGCTTTAAAACAGGTATGAACTTTTCATATATATATATATATATATATATATATATATATATATATATATATATAGTCGGTGAGGTTAGAATAATTCAGTATTCTCCACGGTATATTTGCTTAAGTGGTGACTTACATTTTCTCTAGTGTTCCTCAGCTTGCGGCTGTATAAGCGGTGTTTATATCTCAAATTGATAACCACATATTCCCACGAGATAGTAACGGATGGATATAGATTATATTAAACCTATCTCTCTAAGTGTATTGTTCGTTTATATTATTGTAGGTATTCTCCTGATAGACATTTTCACTCAGGAATGGCATTCAATATAACTATATTTATTGTTACAGATGCTTTAATGTACAGATGAAACAACAATCACACCTATTATATTATATATTATAATGATATGAATGCAGCACGTATTCATAGTTGTTCAGAAAAAAAATCAACTGAACTAACAAATTATTATATCATTTGTGTCATTATAGTATACATTTGAAACACATCTAAACTCTTACCTTAGATGTTTGATAAACACTTTGGACAGAATAGAATTTTATTTCATTTAGACAACGTATACCTACTCTTTCATATATATATATATATTAGTTGTATTCACATTAAATAGATATTTACTATATATATATATATGTATATATATATATATATATACCTGTATATATATACATATACATGTATATGAGAGATATACATATATATACATACATAACTATATATATATATATATATATATGTATATATATATATATATATATATATATATATATACATTAATATCACGTATTATTGAACACTTATTGTTTAGTGTCAAAATATTAAAAAAAACACCAATGTATACTTTTATCACATGTTTAACAAATTATCTATAAGTAAACTTAAATGTCTAACGAAATACGTTATGTATTTTTTAATTGGTACGTGTGTATTCTATCTGTGTCTGTGCCAACACATCAGAACCAACGCAATACACACTTTCTAATCGTCCATTATCGAATCTAGATACAGGGCATTATCTGAGTATATAAATAAATGTTGTAATTTACATTTACTTACAATCTGCAAAGGAAAAATAGCTGACTGGGAGTTTAGGATAATATTTTCCACTCGTACTGACTGTTGTTTCAAAAAAACAAACTTACACTTTGCCAATCAGTATGCCAGTCGTCTTTACGTTTCTTGTTTAATTTTCGTTTCTATAGTCGTACTATAGTTTACTCCTTATTTATCATGGATTAATATTAAGACATAAAAGAGACGAAGGGATCGGTAGAGAGCATGAGACTGTCGAGAGGTAGAGAGGTCTGTTTTCTCTACTTTATTTGATGTGTTGTGCATAAATTTAAAATAGTCTCCTTTTAAATGTGGTACCCATATTATTTAATTATATTACACAAATTATTTAACATTGTATGTGTGCAAACTCATATACACTGCCATTTGTATATGTATATAAAGTATACTTGTTTCCTGGATGACACATGCAATACATTGGCTAATTCATATTTCCGGTTAAAAAAACTGTGATTCCTGATGTATTCAAATTGGCATTTCGAATTAAATACTATGTGTATACATGACTCATATGCATCTATTATTCGAAAGAATATCATATAAACTATTGAAATTATAAAATAATAATTAACGTATTTAATTAAAAACGATATATATTCTTTTGATAATACGTAAAAGAACTAGCATATATTATACATGTAATTGAAAAATATTATTAAGCATTTCTGTAATATAATCACTTAAAATTGTTTACTTCATGTAAATGAGATACTTATCATATGCCATATATTTAGACAACTATAATACTTACATACGTCATGAGTTTATTATTATGATACCCTTAGGTATTTTATATTTCATATATGCAATATTCTTATATAGTTCATACACATATTATTTGAATTATGTAATGAATATTTCGGGATTTCATAAAATATAAATGTGATATCTGAAAATACGTTATTCGCTATGTTTATCATCTTTTGAATATTTTAAATATTCGCCCACTTATCTATTTCATATTTGCAGGAGCAATACAACTTAAATAAATATACACGTTTTATTAAGCTATTTCATATACAGAATACTACGGTCGCAGGAGTAGAGATCAGTCTCGTATGAATAGGTTTCGTTAGATATTCGATTGTATTATCATGTTAAAAAGCTGCATATATTCTAATGTTGATTCATCATAAACATTATATAGTCTGAATTAACAACATAACTTAGAGGATCGAGTCGATTTCTTTTGTCAGTGTTCAATTTCTACACATTAACTTCACAGTTATGTTATCACAACGGCATGCTATTGCCTGCATTAACATATAATTAGGAAACAGTGGTCTCTTATATCAGGATACATATGAGATTTCTCAATCATAAAGATGGCACGATGAGTTGGTCTTTCTATTCGTGCAACCACAGGCGAACATAACACAGTTTACAAAAAATGAGCAAATACTTAATGTGTACGTCTCATCATCGTAAGATAATCCTTTCAATTAGTGTGCATATCAGTACGTATGCTTAATGCCGACGTTCATTTAGCAATAAACATTAAGTCAGAAACAATACACCAGTAAATTGTGTAAAGGGCGACGATTTAGCCTGTCTTTAGCTCGATGTATTGTTTACTTAATAACGATGTGAATGTAAATTAACTTCTTTTCCACCCAGAGGCATCATTTATGAAACCAAATAAGTTAATCAGCACCTACCATAATTTAATATTTATTATTTGCCTACTATTGTAGATAAATGCACTTGATTATAGAACTAATGTGATGCATTTCCATGCCACTATTAACATTTACTCTTTTATATATGATAGTAGAAGCATGCCTGTCCGAGCTTGATAAAAATAAATGTTCTCAACATTTTAGAACAGCTTTGCCACAATTTAATGTAAGCTGAGGAAGATTAACACCATGTTAATGAACTTCATGGAATTATTCGGTATTCTAATTCTGATCAAAATCATTGGAATTCTGTTAGATGTCTACCATTTAAAGAATCACCTTCATTGAACTTAAGAAACAATACAAACTCAGGGTATCTTGGTAGTGTCGGATGATTATGCATTCCATTTGCATACACATATGATATATGTGAATGGAAACATGTGCATATATGTTTTGCTGTGTAAAACCCTTAAATTATCGACATATGTATTAATGTGTGCTGAATACATATATTTAACATTCATGATAATCATGTAAGTTGAAGAAGATTAACACGATGTTAATAAACTTGATGGAATGAATCGGCATTCTAATTCTGATTTAAATCATTGGCATTCTCTTAGATGTCTAACATTTACAGAATACACTTAATGAAACTTAAGAAACAATAAAATTCAGGGTATCTTGACATAGTAGAATCGGATGATTATACCTCCCATTAGATACAAACATGATATATGTGAATGGAAGAATGTGCATGTGTGTGCTGCTCTGTAAAACCCTTCAGTATAGCACACATGGAACTTAAATTATAGGCATGTGTATTAATGTGTGGTGAATAAACATATTTACCATTCATCATAATCAGATAAATATATATTCTCACAAATACATCTCCTTATGTGTCTTGTTTTGAATCAAACTTCATCAAACTAAATATATGACATATTAAGTCTCGTTACATTCAACGGCTGCGTAAACAATATTCATAATTACTCGTTTCTTGGTAAAAAAATAATCCTATATAGATAACTACTATAATTTGTCCGCGTACCTAAATATATAACGATAAAAATAAATGATATGTGTTTGTTCATCTATATATAAGGTAAGGTTAACGAGATCATTTACTGATGTCATGGCAAAGCGCAACGACCAACGGCTGGTTACTTACACTCTTGCCTGCGGCTTTAGAAGACCTAAGTAGTTCTCTTAAATGACGACTCTCTACGACACATAGATGTAGAGTGGTACAGAACACACCAACTGGCGATTTCAGTTAAAGCCTCAGAATAGAACTTTCCTTATTAATAGTTACATAAAGAATCGAAACGTAACTTATAGTGTTGTGTTAAGAACATCTCGTATGACAAAATACATGGTTCGAAATATGGCGTCCTTACACTTCATTACAGAATTCGAGCCAAATGTATGCGACAGAAAAGTTGTTGAATAACCTTTTCTTTAATGCTGATTATTTTGACTCCCATTCCAATAGTGGGGTGTTTTATGTCGGGAGAAACACGATAACCCTTTTTACCATCTTAAATCATTCCCCGCTTTCAAGCATCTGGTGATTCAGGGAAGTTAAATATAAGTATTTTAACAAACATGAAGACGATCAAACATGATTTTTAACATATAAACATATGTGCACATTTGGGATTTTTTTTATTGCGCTGGAGAAACATAATCTGTCTGTTGCACGACTATCTGGTTTAAGCTTCCCTCTCTTCTATCGCAGCTTTTTACAATTAATTCTGAAACCAGCACGTTGGGAGATTATAAGAGAATGTTAATACCCCTTTGCCAACCGTTAGACATAAAGTGACGCATTTTCTTACTTAGTCAGTGCACAACATTTTATTCCATTATTAGTGTAACAACGTATTATTGTTGCACCAACGCTGGTGAGTTATTACTGACCCAAGAACCAAAAAGGCACTTATCTGAATAGAGTTACTTCGCATAGTTTCGAATGATGCCTCTAATCGTCATGAAGGAGAGAGTTGGTTCATTGTATATCGGTCTAGATTCCATTTACTGTTTACTCCTGCCGATTCTGCAGACATATGGGCTTAACACTTTAGTAAAGAAGTAGATTAAGATGATATATTAGAATACATATTTTTTTAGAAAGTAAAATGTCAAAATATCACATACACAAACTTCTCGCGGAAGAAAGTTATTTTTTGCTATAAATCATATCATACATTATTTTTTTCTATCTCTTGGGAGTGCGTCGTTATCGTATTAAAGATAACACCTATTTCATATGATCCAGAAATAGTCAGTCACAAAGATGCAAGTACTGGAGAAACCATAATATTATAAGGCATCATATGAAAAAAATAATATACACTTTGTCAAAGTAAAATAGGTTTACTTCCAATATAAATTGATGAAGCTCAAATTAAAGATATCACAAGTTGATCCATATATATTTAAAGAAGAAGAACTTCGCTTTAATATAACTATTCGGCAATTGAAAGAAAACAAACCTGATGAAAACGATTTGCAGTGTACATGAGCAAAAATTGAATACAACATTACATTTTACTTGTGTTTGTATGTGCGTATTTGAATTATATATCTTTAATTTTCATTACAATGTGGTGGTACATTTTTAAATTTCAAGTTCAAAAATGAGAAAAAAAAATATTTTACAAAATGTACATACATTTTGATTAGATATTCATTTTTAAAAATTATATTTTGAAAATAATCTTCTTTTAATTGTACCTAAATAAATTCGGGGCGAAGCTAAATCGTGTGATGTTTGTTTCTGTATTGCAAACTGTTTTTTGTGGGTGTTAAATTCATGAAAATAATAGTTAGAAATTATTACGCAATCGTCAGCTGATCAAAATATTACTTCAAGTCAATACATTACACACCTATAAATTACAATATATATGTAATATAAAGTCGATCGTTGTTCAGAAAATAATTATATGGGGATACATGTTAAATGTTCCAATTTCAAAGCCATACATTATGTTCATACCGACATTCTAAGTTGTTTCGAATTAATCAGAATAAGTAATTTTATTTTATTTTTTAACAGTTCAATTAACATATATGTATGATTATCTTAGCAAAGTCAAAATGCATTCTCGGGTATTTAATTTAGTTTTTTGAATTATGCTTAATCTGATGCCAGCATGAGTTTTTCTTCACGCTATTTTATTTCTAAATGATATATATATATGTATATATATATATATATATATAAAAAAGGAAAACCAAAAAATGGATGTTTTTTATGTGTACATCAACGTTTCGTCTTTATTTATAAGACTTCATCAGGATGATGATATAGAGAAAAGATGTCATGCAAGTACAGATACATGTAGGGTAGACATATTGGGAGGAAAAATAAAATAAAATTAAAATAATGGCCACTACTTGGTGGACGTCCGTGCTTGTTAGAGAATACAAATTAATGAAGAAATGGGTGGGGAAAAATGGAAGGATTGGGTGAGCAAGGACTACTGTGGCTGGTGGTAAGAGAAAGAGGTGGGGGATCAGCAGGGGTAAAGTGGAATGCAGAGAGAGAGTGGAGGAAGAAGGGGGAGGGAGGTGTTTGACCAGATGGCTGCGGTCAAGATTGAAGGGGAAAAGTAAGTTGGAATGTGTTGGTGTGGGGGTGTATGGAGGGAAAGGAGGATGGGTAGAGAGCGAGGAGGGGGCTGTGATTTTGGTGGATGGGCGAAAGTTATGGTCTTAGAGAGCGTTTTGAGAAAATGAGGGAATTTAAGAAGAGGTATGTAAGAAAATAGCTGAGAGGGGGAGAGGGAGGATTTGTTGTGATAGGGTGTGAAATATTTGAAATATTTGGAAAATGATAGCAATGAGTGAGGAATTGGAGGGGTGGAGGGGGCGGTGATTGAAAGGGTGGGTGTGGAAATATTATAACTATTTGGAACATGAGAAAGTTTATTTGGACTGCAGTATTAAAAATATGAGGGAAAAAAAAACGAAAAAAGTAAGGAGAAAATGAAGATCCAGGGAGAAGAAGGAAGGGTGTGGGTAAATGGAAGAGTGTCATAAAGGTTAGAGATGAAAATAAAAGTAAACCATGATCAGGCAAGAATCTTTGTTCTGTGAGGATGATCTTGCTTATTAAGGGTGATAGGTTAAAGAAACCATTCTAGTGCATGGGAGAAAAGTGCACTGAGAGGGTTGTTGTTTTTTATGTCCCTTTTGTGTTCATTTAATCGTTTCTTTAATTCACGTTGTGTTTCTCCAATACACCCCCTCCCCCCTCTTCCTCCACTCTCTCTCTCTGCTATCCACTTTACCCCTGCTCATCTCCCACCTCTTTCTCTTACCACCAGCCACTGTAGTCCTTGCTCACCCCATCCTTCCATTTTTCCCCACTCATTTCTTCATTCATTTTTATTCTCTAACAAGCACGGACGTCCACCGAGTAGTGGCCATTATTTTAATTTAATTTTATTTTTCCTCCCAATATGTCTACCCTACATGTATCTGTACTTGCATGACATCTTTTCTCTATATCATCATCCTGATGAAGTCTTATAAATAAAGACGAAACGTTGATGTACACATAAAAAACATCCATTTTTTGGTTTTCCTTTTTAATTTTCCCATCACATCGGATAACCTTCATCCTTCTCTTCCCATATATATATATATATATATATATATATATATATATATATATATATATATATATATATATATATATACATATATATATATATATATGATACGTACAGGAAATCAATCCATAGACACATGCTACTAGCTTACAGCCGTCAGCAACATAGCTAACTTAGACAGGAATCGAATTGTAGATATAAATGTATATAGTAAAGCGTTTTATCATCGCACTAAGACGCCATGTATAGAAATATGTAGTATTTTTAATTTGGTGAATATTTTTAATATTTGATGTATTTTTTATGTAATTATTTTGATTGGTGATTTCAGCGTTCGTTGTTTTTTTTGCAATATACATGCACATTGAAAGTTGAATCCCTGTCTAAGTTCAAATACGTGAGGAGGTTTACACCTTAATCCCCGTCAATGTTGGTCACTTGTGCTTGCACACATATAGCTTATCAATCCATCCACTGTCGGAAACACCTGTAGACTCTTGTTTGTAAAGGTGTTAAACGCGATCGTCGCGTTCCACATTACCTCTGTTTTCGTACCCTCTCTACAACAGCTGCACTCCGAGCAGTTTGGGATCTGCTAGTACGCTGGTCACTCTCCGTTTTTCAATCGGTTGAATCACTCCTTTAATTAGTGTTGCATCCATCACATTTTTTCCAAACATTTGCTGAATTTAACGCGACGGCGGAGATAAACATCATTCCAAAATAAGACGCCCAGAGGTGAGAGGATCGTAGGGCTAAATGTGTGCAAGCACAATGGGGCCTACTTTTAAGCAGATTCCGGTCCAAACCCGTCACGTATTCGAAGTATTTGTCAAGTCTACGGTCGGATATTTTTTGGACAACGTACGTATACGTCAAATAAACAAGAAGGAAATCATAGTTTACATTAACCGAACTAAACCGCAACATTGCATATTCTCAAGATGCGTACGACGTTAAATACGGCATTGAAACAGAGAACTTAACACATGCAACGTTAGTGATCTGCTCATTCCAATAATGGTTACAGCTAACATGATATCCCGGTTTTGCAGGACTTGAAAAAAGAAGTATACGCTATCCTGCAGCAAACACATACAACTATACTCATATTTTATTTTTAAATGTTATATTTCATAAAGTTTTATTTTCGAGTAAAACCTATGTAAATTCTCTTCATTTAGGCGAGAAACAGTGTAATTACAGTGAGACCCCGTTAGTATAGTTGCTGTAAATAAATGAAATTTAACCGGCTCGGTGCAAATTCGTGCAAGTAGGTCAGAGATTCATATTATACTTTCTATTATTATTATTGTTAATTTCTATAAATTGAGAGTTATTAATGAATAACAATCAAATTAAAGTAGTATACCCTGTGTTGAATGCAAAGTGAGTAAGATGACGACATAATATGTTGTAACTTTATGAAGTAAAATTAAATATTAATATCGTGTAATCGTGTGTAATGTTTTTAAAGATTATATCTGAATATCTTATAATTAGGATAAGGTCGTACCACTTTTTCTTAAAACTGGAACGATCAGTAACATTATTATATATATAGATAGAAGATAAATCTGAAAGGTTTAATCTCCAGCGAAGATTCACACATTTAAACCAAGGTGACACGCTAATAATCCAGATTGATATAACATATGTCTTATCTGCAGTTTGACAGGAAGATAAACAAATATGTGCCATTAATTTCTGATTACGCATCCTGTTCGGTTAGATGCAATCGGGTAGTATGCGAAAATAAGGAAATGACTACAGGATATGATAATAATAAAGTGTGAGTCAGAAAACGAATACCCACCAACACACACCCATGTATATATATATATATACATATATATATATATATATATACGATTATTTTTATTTAAACATACATGTACAACATCTGCGACATTGGCATGTCGATGTTATCGATCACCAGTTATTATGAACTGAGATCTCATCAGGCAGAGTTAGTGTCCGATTTTAACCTCAGATCATACTTGGAGAGAATGCCGTAAAGAGAAAAACAGAAGAAAAAAGGAAATGTAAAGTTTCAAAATTTAGGGAGTCACGTGGTTTAGGACCGTTCAAAATCAAAAAAAGTTAAAATCTAAAATCAAAAATCAAAAATGTAACAAAATAGAACAAATAAAACAAATGAAGTGAAAAGACAGACATAATAAAATGGGTAGGATGAAGATAGATAGATAGATAGATAGATAGATAGATAGATAGATAGATAGAACAATTAAGACGTCTGTTGATTCAGACAGAGAGTAGAGAGGGGAAAGGGAGAGATAAACATGCAAGTTAAAGTGTAAACCAATCAACAGTTGTTTAAGCTCAGGGGAACAAGCGTATTCTCAAATCAACAGCAATTATTTGTAAGTGTGTAAGCGTGCGTGCGTGTCCCACAATTCGCCGTAATTGGGTGTATGGGCTTGCAGATGGGGGTAAGGTGTTGTTAATCAATTGTGTCACTAATTCTAAAGTTATACTGTTTCATTTTTTATCTAGAGTTTACCAACTTATCATTAATAAATTAATAAAACAAACAAATATACTAGTAAATTAATTAAGTCGAACAAAATTATTATTATTATTAATAATAATAATAATAATAATGATCATAATAATAATACGATTAATAATAATATAGAAGTAGGTCGTAATATAATTGTTGTAAATATGGTTATATGAATCCGTGGTGGCAATAATACTGATCATATTAAAATGGGAATAATAATAGTTATATCTACAACAACAATCGCAATGGTAACCCCAATAATCATAACAATAGTACTAATGATAGTAAAAATAATAAAACAATACTAATAGTGGTAGTACTAATCATGATTATAATAATAACAATCATAATAATAATAATAATAATAATAATAATAATAATAATAATAATAATAATAATAATGATTATAATAATAATGATAATAATTATAATCATAATAATGGTTATAATAATAATAATAATAATATTATTTTCTCCTAGTGAGTAAATAATAATAATAATAATAATAATAATAATAATAATAATATTAATAATACTAATAATAATAATAATAATAATAATAATAATAATAATAATAATAATAATAATAATAATAATAATAATAATAATAATAATAATAATTAAAATAATAGAATTATAGATAATGGCATTATCATTAATGGTAATACAACCATTGTTAGTAAACTAATAAACACACTACAAGTAAAAGTCAGGTAACAGTAACCATGGCAATATAAATATAATTAACACTAATAATAAATTGGTTATATTGTCATTGCCACTGCTACAAACAATAATAATTACGATAATAATAGTAAACAGAACATTAACATTGATAATAATAATAATCTCGATAATAGTACAGAAGTGTCAAAAAATTAAATGTCAAATAATAAAATGTAAACATAATAATAATCAACAATGATGGATCTAAAATATTAAGCAATAGACGAATACAAATATAAGGGAATATTAGAGGGTAAACAAAATAACAAAGATGACAATTAATATTAATGATATTAGTTGTACATATGATTATAAAAATAAAAACAAAATATTTAATTACAGAGAAATGATATGTTGTGATAATGATAATACTATTAATTATAGAAAAATAATAGTGATAGCTATAATAATGGAAACAATGGTGACCACAATATTTTTAATAATTGTAGTAATAATGATAATGATAATAAAAATAATAGTAGTATTATAAATAATCATAATACAATTAATAATAATATTGATTTATACAACTTATAGTAATAGAGGTTGTTATTCGAATAATAGATATAATGATGGTTAGAATTACGAGATTGTAGTAAATAACTGTAAAAGACAAAAATAATTATGATAATAAAAATAATGATGATAATAATGAAAAAGAAATGAAGAAGAAGAAGAAGAAGAAGAAGAAGAAGAAGAAGAAGAAGAAGAAGAAGAAGAAGATTGTAAAATAATAGTTATGTTGACAAAATTATCGTCAGTGGATAGGTAAAGTGCTTTTAAAAAGTTTTTTTATGAGATAGTGTTAGCTTGAGGGGTTATAAGTGGATTACTAAGAAGGTGTAATATATTATGCCTACGGTTAATTGAGGTTTTTTTTTTAGAAGTTAGCCTTTATCAGTATATTTCATTATTTCAAGTTTTTCGGTAAGGCAAATGTAACAAGGTGGGTTTAGTGAAACCGCAGGGGCTAGTTTTTATGATTGTGTTCCAAGTAACTGTTGGTGATTGGTTATTGTTGGGTAGTCTCTAGTAATATATAGACAGCCAGGTTCTTTTTTGATACGTAGAGTTATTAAAAGAACATTTATGTGCGGTATATCTTTGTGTAAAGGTATTACCAGTCATACCTATGTAGTATTTTTTCATGGTTGAATTGTTCTTAGTAGCGATTGTTGCTTGCTATACTGATTGAATTATTTGGCAATTTTGTTGTAAGGGGAATTCCACGTGACTTCCTAAAATTTGAAACGTTAACTTTCTTTCCTTTTTTCTTCAACTTCATTCTCTCAAAATATGATCTGAGGTTAAGATCGGATTCTAACTATCCCTGATGAGATCTCAGTTCATAATAACTGGATATCGATAACATCGACATGCAGTGCACCAGATTTTTGACAAGGCTGTGTAAATAAAAATAATCTTATATAAAGCTTTATTTGATATTGAGCACTGTTTTACACCCGGGTGTAAATTCTTTGGATTACTACCGTGTGGATGTTTTTACCTGGATTATTATCATTTTGTATATGTATATATATATATATATATATATATATATATATAATATATATATATATATATATATATATTGATATATATATATATATATATATATTGATATATATATATATATATATATATATATATATATATTTGTTATTGTTTATAATCTATGTACGTATACGTTTCTTTCTTTTTTAATGATCGAGACTCATCAAATTAGAGCTATGACTACCGAACATGCGATTCGAAATCTTGGATTACAAGTATTTTGCAACTCAAATCCGACGCCTTAACCACACGGCTATGTTTTAATAGCGAATGAACGGTGATAATGGAACACTTTATTGGCGGCTAAACGTCAAGCGCGTTTTACTTGTTTAATGGAATGGAACGATGCATTTGAAGCTAGTGACGTCATGCTGTGTTAATACTACACTTACAGTGCTCTACATTTTCGAGAACCGACAAACAATAATAAATATTTGTTATTGTTTATTATCTATGTACGTATACGTTTCTTCCTTTTTCAATAATCGGGACTCATCAGCATAGAGATATGACTATTCACTACCGGTCATGCGGATTACGAGTATGTTTCAACTCAAATCCGACGCATATATATATATATATATATATATATATATATATATATATATATATATATATATATATATATATATATATATATTAACGTAGTCACTTTTTTACAAGCACTAATGTATAGCTTTAAAGATACAAATAATTAGCGCAAGGGTAAAAACGCCGACTGTCAACTCGACGATTACATTTAAATTACGGCTACAGCCACTTACTGATGTAGCCACACTGAAGAGCTGTAATACAGCGAACCAGTATGTATGTTGATTAATACACACATATATATATATATATATATATATATATATATATATATATATATATATATATATATACATATATATATATATATATATATATATATATATATATATGTGACAAACGTGGGATTACTTGAACTGTTTGTTTTAGGTTACAAGCACTATTAAGAAACAGAATATATTATTGCATATGAACATGGAATCAAACGCTGTTTTTTAAACTTTATTTAAGATATCAGCTTTCGTCGATTACAGCGTGAGAATATTCTGAAATATATGATCTGTTTCTCTACGCGAATTATAAACAATAGAATGTTTTATTTTGTTTAATGTCGGATCGTATTGATGAAGTTTTAATATTTGCGGTTGAAGCAGATGCCACTGTAAAAGTAAATAATTTAATTTGTATCCATCTATTGATTTTTTTTATTAGTGAATCAACTACGTATTTATATTTTGTTTTATTTACCTTGTAGTTAAATATTAAAACAAATCTGTGTGTATATGTGTGCTTGTTATTGCAATTTTTGTGTTGTTGGGTTATATTTAATTATTGATATATATACACACACACATATATATATATATATATATATATATATATATATATGTGTATATATATATAAGGATATTGTAGTTTGCTTGAAGCATTGCTGGTAAATATAAGTGCAGATTAGTCGTCCGAGGCTGTAGCAATGCGATGTAGTTGCCGTAAGTTGTAAGTTATGGTTCTCACTACGTAATGAGATCCTTAAAATACAACTTTCTCAAACAGACACTTCTCTCCGACAACATTTATCCAAAAAAGCCACTACACCCGAGACCCCTGCTCTCCAGCTAGTTGCCCCATCCCCAAATATGGCCGCTGCCTCCGCACCTATACAGTATACAAACTACAATGCGCTAAGTGTCAAAAGTTCTACATCGGTAGTACCGTTAGGCCTCTACACCAACGCATTAAAGAGCATCTAAACACCCACCTTTCTTCCTTCCACAAACACTTAATATCATGTGGCAACACACATCGCTCTATTAGTGTCCGCATCCTCAACTTAGTCCGCAATATAGGTCAGCTTCGAATTTCGGAAACTACTCTAATCTCTAAATTTCATCAAACCCTGAATAACATATTTGAGTTGGATTCCCCTTTCATCCTCTTATTCTTACATCCTCACACCCCACCCCAACTGAGATGCCTTTGCCTCCTCTTTATTTGCCAGCGCCACCCACTTCATATTTTTACTTGCCTTTGTATCTTCTGTATTTGCCAGCGCCACCCACCCCACATTTTTACATGTTACATATTATAATTACGGAATGGAATGATATGCACGTTATTTACATATATTAAGGCCTTGTGTATGTGTATGCATGAATAAATGCATGTGAATATGGGTGTATTCTCATGTGGGTGTATGTGTATGCTCAATAACATAAAATAATAATAATAACAAAATTAAATGAATAAAAAAGAAATTATAATCATAAAAGAATAAATGAAATATATGAATAGATAATAATAATAACAAAGGAAAATTAAAGCGGGAGAAAAAAATGTAATCTATAAATCAACAAATAGAATAAATTTATATTAATTTAGTTCTAGGAGTAGTATACCCTTGAAATACTCTTAAATTAACATAAAATAAAATAAGTATGTATTTAGATATTTACACTTTATGTATGTATATGTGTGTATGTACTTTTTCTCCCTAATCCCCCCTTCTCCAACGTTTCTTTTTATTCCCCCTTCCCCCGTTCCAACGGTTCCTTCCTACCTCCTTGGCATTGATCCATTCGAAAATGCAAATTCCTTCTCAAATCTAAAATCTCATTTCTAAATATATTTCTCCTTAAGTTATCCCCCTTTGATGGCACATATAATAACAACGGCCCACATTTACATTTAAATTTAGAATTGAATAAAGAAAACAAGGAAAAAAATTAATAAATCATATAAAATAAAATATAATAAAATTATAATAATTACTATATAAATAAACAAATGTTTATAATGTTTTAACTTTAGTTGAATAATTGTCTGCTGCGGTATTTCAATGGTTTGACACCGGTTTTTTCCATTTTTTCGACCCTCTCGGTCTTTTATTGTTGTCTTTTGAAAATGAAAGTGTTTCTTTCGAAAATGTAAGATTACCCTTTGCCGAACTTTTATTTACCAGACAGTATTTACTATTCTGGTATTTAATCGTTTTTTCGTGAAATTATTAATAAATCGTTTTCAGGTGCACTTTGTCTCTTCGTGTATTTCTTTTCACAATTTCTATCTTACGGCAACTACATCGCATTGCTACAGCCTCGGACGACTTATCTGCACACACACACATATATATATATATATATATATATATATATATATATATATATATATATGTGTGTGTGTGTGTGTGCATGGTTGTTAGCATATACATATATAACACTGTTTTACTAGAACTATTGGATAGCTTTTCTTGACTGTAAGAAATTAGCGATTGCAAATAATAATATATTAGTAACGGGTGATCTCCATCTGATAGGAAAAAAAAGTTAGACGCAGTAACCGAGGCGCGATGCAAGTCTTCACCACCACATTGCCTACAAATGGAAGGATGAATTAACATCTAAATAGCAAGTACGGCGGTTATTAAGCAAGCAGTCAGCATCTCTGAATAGGCGGAGCGTAGAGTAATGCATTATACATAATTGCATTTTTTATTTTATTAAGGTGCTTCATTTTGCGAATACTTCGTATCATTATTTATTAATATAAATATTTTACAAATAAAGCCATCATCAAAAATAAAGCAATGGTTCATGCCACATCTGCACTGATCAGTATTGTAAAAACAACCTCTGACTATTACACAGTTCGAACTGCAATACGAAAGTTAGGTTGAACTCAGTAATCGGGGCGCTTAAAACTGTTCCCCTACGCATTGTCTCGAAATGTGAAGTAGATTAATATATGTATACGAAATACGGTGGCTATACAGCAAGCTGTAGGGGTCATTCAATAGGGGCGAGTGTTATGCATTACACAAGACAACGGTTCGTGGTCAACTTTAATTATGGGCTATCTTGCGTTATATATATATATATAGTAATCCACATAATACTGTTTCACAGTTCATCAGTGCGGCTAGACCAGTTAGTGCCTCAAGCCGGGATTGAAACTCGACCGTCGGCGCTGCTACCCCCTACGCTATCATGCGACACTGACTGAATGTAAGATATATCTCAATGTAAAGATTGCAGTTGCCGTGGCTCGAATTAGGTTTACCTAATGACCTATGCCTTAAAGCTAATGGCAGTTGGCGATATCATTACAAATAAAGCTCTACCCAGGCATGGAGCTTCATATAGTCATCCACATACAGACTGTTTCGCTGTTTCACAGCTCATCAGTGTGGCTAGATATGTGAGTGCCTCAAGCCGGGATTGAAACTCGACCGTCGAGCTGATGGTCGGCGCTTCTAAGCTTTATATATATATATATATATATATATATATATATATATATATATATATATATATATATATATATATATATATATATATATATATATATCACTGTATCACGGTGTTGCCAGCCAAATAAGTGGCTCAAGCAGGGAATTTAACCTCGATCTTTTAGACGAGAGTTGATGTTTCGGTAGTCGATTTCCTTGATTATAGAGTTCAATACAAGAAAATAGACCATACTCTAGTAATCAACATACAGAGGTATCACTGTATTACGGCTCGTCAGTGGGGCTAAATAAGGCGATGTATCTAGGCGAGATCGGAATTCGACCAGCTTGACGGCAATTATATCAATCTACTACACATTTGATATACTCTGGAATCTGCTTCCAACCTCTTACTCTATTGTTGTATATATATATATATATATATATATATATATATACACATAAATATATATATATATATTTATATATATATATATGATATACACGTATGTATATATATATATATATATATATATATACACATAAATATATATATATATATATTTATATATATATATATATATATATATATATATATATATATATATATATATATACATACATACATACATACATACATACATATATATATATACAACTATTACTGGGAGGATACAGCGAAGTTGTGCTAAGTGAGTACGTGGTGAGTACGTGGACCGGGTGTGTGTCTTGTGACTATCTGTAAATAATCACTTACCTGCACTGATGAGAGCCTAAGCTCGAAACGATTTCGTGTGTGAGAAAGTTTAATGTGCTATTAGTTAAGGAATACTACTATAACACCCCCTTTAAAGAAAGTTAAGTTTACTAATGTTCTGAGATGTAAAAAAAATAGACATCTAATTACGCTGCAAAAGAGGATTCGAGTAAGTTACTTGATTCTTTAATATTGCTTTGATGGGTATTTTCTTTTGAGTCAATCGTTTTAGTATACCTTTTTTGTAGCAGGAAGTACTGTATGGAACATTCGATGAAAAGCTTTTGATCTAACATTAAAACAGCTCTTTGGGACATATTTCAACACCCAGTTTTTGGTGTGGGTTTCTAAACACTATTTTTGTATTTTTGCTTACATTGCTTTTTCTATTTGAGGTAATCCTATATATATATATATATATATATATATATATATATATATATATATATATATATATATATATATATATATACATTGTTTCATCGCCTCTTCACAATGTTTATTAAGCGCTCTTTTTAACCGGCCAACAACTTCTTCTTCCTTTAAAATTACTTCTGGAGTGACGCGACTCTGTCGTGATATACTTGACTACTGACGTTTGACATAATAGTTGTCATTTATTATTGCATTCAATTTTCTGATACAATAAAGCGAACGACTGTAATCCGGGGAACATTGATAAACAACGGTAAGTTACTTCCATGGTTTGTTTTTATATCTGAATATTTTCCGGCGATTTCTAAAAACTGCCGACCACTATTAAGTAATATACACCATCCAGTAGGTACGCAAAGTCTACGTCGATCCTAAACAACGGTCAGCGAAGTTCCAGCTATGGTGTGAACATCATAGTAGCTGTATTTGCTACCGAATCATAGTGTGTTTTGCATTGTTTCAGTAAATCTTAACTGTCTTAGTAAATCATTGCTTATCATAACACCTTGCATTCTCAATATACTCGGGTGACCGTTATGAAATTATTTTTAGAATTCCGTTCTGTAATAATATAGGAATACTCACTTGATCGTCGTATAGAAGTACTTAATCACAGATAAACTACACGTCCCATATTTCTCGATTATATTATTTTAAATTTAATGTTTTTCTTTTAAATCGTGGCTCAACCTATTTTCCTTATGTCTTCTAGTGTCAGCGGAAGCTCACTCATCACGTTACACAATGCATTTTTACTTCTACATCAGTTTGCAGTGAGGCAATCAATATTCCTTTAATGGTTCAGCATATTTTGTGAGAAGTCTAGATAATCCGTCAGCGTACTTCAATTGTTACTATAAGAGAAACTGTCTTTTATAATTGAAATTAGGGATGGCTGTCTATGCAGGTGTATAGATTGGTCGCAGTATGCGTACGTTATTCTATGTTTTATTATTTTTTAGCGTTCCTAAGTGTGATTTAATAACACAAAATGTAGACACTCTTATTCTATGTTTAAAAGCTCATTCAGACGAGCTGGCAAAGTGTGCATGTTTGTAATACACCCATGTTCATAATTCATTAAGCCACGGGAGCATTATAGTCACAATACGTTTTCCTGAGCCGGCATATTTTTATCGCACAAAATTGCTCTGAGTCTAGTCTCGAACCATTTGGCTTTATAATTGTACATAGTTTTGGATTATTTTAAATATTTCGTGTACATGTGATTGTTATGGCTCGAATTTTATCTGATTGCATTTTACACTGAACCACGTGTGACGATTATACATTTATATAAGTAACATTGACTCGTATACGTATATGTTTTATGTTGAGCTGCAGCCAACTGTTTTTGTATTTACTGTAAACATTAAATGTCAAAATGAAGAATGTTTGAACGACCTATTTCCAAATGTTCCTTGGTTGAATTACTATGAAATAAAAAAATACATATATAATTATAGAGATATATTCATATACAAATATATGTGTGTATATTTATGATTAATAGAACAATTTAACCAAGTTGTTTTTATTCATAATACGAGAATATATACAAGTCAACTATACTATTTGAATTGATACTGCTTCATTCTCCTTTTTTACATCGTATTCCCTTTACGGTATGTAACGTATATACGTGAATAGAAAAATGTATATACATCTATTTTTCAGAGTCTAAAAACCTGTCTAGAACTATCAAAAACAAAAACAAAAACCATAAAAAACGTTGAAGAACATAATTGAGAAACAATCTGTGCAAAAGATCGTAAGTTTGTCTGGTTGTTGTGCGACACCTTTTATACAAGCGGAGCAAGGTGGTGATGATTGTTATTTACTAAATGTCCTGCTGTAAACAGCAATGAATGAAGAAATGTGAATTTAGAAAAAGGCGTAGATATGCGGAGTAACACAGACACACTTGACTTAAACTTTTAATTAAAAACAAAGTAATGCCGTCAAATTTCGAATTATTATTAAGATGTATTTCCCGATGTATGAGTCGAATATATTACATTTACATGGTGTTAGTATTGTAGAAAGTTACTGTGAAATAATATAAATGGATACTTTAATTGCATTCTTACATCATTTTCAAATTTGTTAATGATAAATCAAAGGAAAATCACCTAAATTAAACACCAGAACAATCTACAAAAAGAATAAGACCATTATAAGTGTTGTAATTTACTTAAACTATATATAATAGTATTGTTTATTATGTTAAACACAACAACGTATCATTTATTCTAGATTTAGTATTAGTTTAACAATTATAAATTCCCGTGTACACTTTTATTAATAGTGTCGATTATTATTAGATGAATTGAATCATTTAGTATTTAAAAACAAATCAAACCATTCATTTAATGAAAAAGACAAAACAGTAAACTGCAAAGAACCCAATGAGCCATAATAATAAATGTTAACATCTTATATCAGAAGCCGCCCAACATATATTACTTTTTATCCAACAATGTATTTTCATCATTAGCATATATTTTATGCACTTAATTGTACAACGTTATTTATAATAAAGAAATCAGACATTTATATCGTATTGGTTAATATATATATATATATATATATATATATTAAATTAATATTAAATTCCCGAAACAGTTTTTCATGGTAAACAACTGACGATCCCTTAAAATAGTGTTAGAAATAAACTAATATAATAACTGTAAAAAATAAATTGACGTACATGAGTGATTTTCCACTGGAAGACTTGGGACTATAAGTTTTTTTTAATTTTTAATTTTTTAATTTTTTTAATTTTTTTATTATTTTTATTTTTTTAATATAGTTTTAATGTTTGAGAAACTTCCGAGACTATATATATATATATATATATATATATATATATATATATATATATATATATATACATATATATATATATATATATATGGGTGTGTATATCTCATATATAGATTATAAATAAATAATGTATATATCCAACGTTACTTATATATATATATATATATATATATATATATATATATATATATATATATATATACGTTTATACATACATATATACATACATACATACATACATATATAGTTTGATGAAGCATGCCCATATGTGTTTTGTTTTTTAAACATCTTTTATGATAATGCCAATTCAATATTTTTAAAAAGTACGAGAAAAATGAGAAACTGTATTACTCATCCGAGAATTAGGTGACACATGTGCGAGATTTTGTGTCCATGGAATCCATACGGACCAAGTGAGATATTTTGAAACCTCCACCTTTTATTTGTTAAAAACTTTCTTTAATTCTACAAACTGTTACTTTTACTATTAACTATCTACACCATAACGTCCCTTTCGTCTTCAAAAATCACTTCGCAATACTGCTAATGTTTTACTTCCCGGCCTTTTATTTCTTT